>CAWUFW010002358.1:1200000-1800000 GCA_963921515.1 Calotriton arnoldi
TCTGTAAGAGACAGTAGTTAGTGATAGATTCCTACCGCCCACCCATCCTCCCCGTTCTGCGAACTGATTTCTAGGGTTAAGGACATCCCTTTCAGGGCCCTAGTATTTTTCAGACACCTGTGTCAGCTTCTTGCATGGCTCTGCGTTCCTGGCGCGGAAAGTCGTGTACAGAACTGACGTCAGCGCGCAGGGGCGGCGCCTAAGTACTGCCCGCGACGTCATCCCGGCGATCACGACGCCGACGACGGACGCGGAGCCGCACGACGCCGCCTACCGACGCGCAAGGGTACTGCTACGCAAAACTTTCCGGATCCAGCCTGACGCCTGGGGATATTCTAAGGTAAGGAATCTATCACTAACTACTGTCTCTTACAGATATATCGTTACACAAGTTAGTAACTTGTGCATTATCAATAACTTCTCTCGGATGCACCCGTGAACTGCAAGCACTTACCCTGCAAGAGCCTTTCATTCAGGTTCACAAAGATAGGGCTCTTCTCAGAACCAACTCTAGGTTTGTCCCCATGGTGGTATTACCGTTCCACCTCAGTCCAATCATAGAGCTTCCAGTCTTATTTCTGCAGTCATACTCAGTAGCAGAAAGCTTTTCACACTTGAGATGTTAAACGGGTTCTCTTGTATTATGTTGACGGGACCAGCTCTTTGTAACCTTTGTAAAACTAACAAAGGTCAGCCTGTCTCTAAGGCTGTTTATAGCCATATTTTAGCCTGCCAGCCAACAATGGATTGTCAGATGTTTCAGACATACCATTATCCACACGCTAGCCATGGCTTAGGAGCGTACTGTTTAACAGTCTATGAAGAGCTTGTTTAGCTACATCCACATCTCTTTAAGCATCTGCTTGTAGCATTTAGTGTTGTAGATCCACATGCATCCACTCTACTCCTCAAAAGCCTGTGTTTGTTGCAGATCTCTTCTATTACCTGGTCAACATTGCACGATATACCTGCCACACCATGCTACGTTTACTAGCCATTCCATACATAATCTCACCCGGAGTGCGAAAAGCAGTCTGAGTCGGTGCCCATGCGCATTGTCTACTCAGGAGGAAATTTGAATTACAGTGCTTTCGGCATATTACAAAACATAGATGCCTTTCACACATGCAATTAAAAACAAATATAAAAAGAGTTTAAAATGGGTTTAACAACAAAGCTCAAATAATGTATACTCTAAAACAGAGCAAAATGTCAGGCCCGAGAAATTCACGAATGTAAAACAATAGCACTAAGCTGACACCCATTGCAACTCAGAAAAAAAATGGGATAAAAAGCATCAACACTGAAAATTGTTCTTGTTAAGCGGTCTGAAGTTTTGTGTGGATGTCCCTGCTGAGCTTCAGGTATAGGCCTGTTGCCCTGGTCACATGTCCCTCAAGGTCACTTAGCAAAAAGAGTATTTGGTCCACCTTATTTCCAGGTTGCTCTTTGCGTAGGATCTTAGATATTGTATTGGACCTAACCTTGCCATAATGGCCACAGGCTAACATAAAATGTTCCAAGTCCTCTTTTTCACCGCAAAGACATTTGTCTGTGACCTCCGGGTTGTGTCTGTTCTTAATTGTATTTAGGAGCAGGCACCCCTCTGCCCCCATGGCTAAGGCAAACCGTCTCCTTTCTTTGTAGTTTGCTTGCAAAACAAGGTATTGTTGAGCATGCAGGGATGGGTCAAACTAGCCAACGTGGGAACTCATTTTTATGTTTCCAAGGACGAGCATTGTTTCTTGTAGTTTTAGGATCACTTATTTATTATGATATTTTGCCTCTTGTGTGGCAGCAAATTTAAGTTCGAAGATGGCGCTATACCCAGACTCTCTCCTTCCATATTCCATTAAATCATGTAGCTAGATTTAGGCTGCATAGAGAAGTGTTCTTTCCAGACTTTATCTACAAGGTGAGCAGTTCTTGAACTCAGCCATTTCAGACCATATTTAATAGGGGCTAGCTGGCATTTGGACATAATTGAGGAGTAGCTAACATCCACCTCCGGTACTGCTTTCGGGGAAACTTTCTGGTAATTTGAGTAGTGATTTCCAAACTTTCTCTTGCAGTGTCCTACACATTCTATTGACCAGCCAAGCCGCCACAGCATTGCTCCATAGGAAATTTGGCTTCACACTTTTGCTTGAAAAGCATTGTTGATGTAGCTGGAAAACCTATTAAGGTGCTTATACACCATCCTCAAAATTGCATTTGTGGCGGCTTTTGAGTTACTGATGGTGGTTTGTATATGGGTTGTCCATTTTAGTGTATTGCTAATTATAACACCTAGATATTTGAAGGCTCCCACTACCTCTATTTTCTCATGGTTTATGAAGAATAAGAATTTCTTTGTGTGCTTGCTCCTGAAGATCATTATCTTGGTTTTACTGGTGTTAAGTACCAAGTTCTTTCTTATTCAATAGGTTTCCATCGCTAGGAGCTGGGCCTGCAGGGCTTTAGGACTTTTTGCTTGGAGGATATAGTCATCTGCATAGAGGAGAGCTGGGATCATAAAGCCATTGATTGATAGAACATCGGCTGACGCTTTTATGACTTCCTATATATCATTATTATGGAGAGCGAACAAAAAGGCAACCCTGCTTGACTCCCATATTGGTGTATACTTTATTGCAAATGTGCCACTTTTGGCTAAGTCTCCAATTAATGACAAAAGCCCCAGCTCTTTGCCTAGCATATGCATTTATTACTATAAGTGGTTTCTCGAGACCAGGCCAAAGGAAGACGCAAAGTCTAAAAATGCCACATACAGGGGCATTTTCGTCACTGTGCCTCTCTTATAAATTAAAAGTAAGAAAGTAAAAATCTGGTCAATAGTAGACAGCCCTTCTCTGAAGCACCTTGTATCAGTGAAAGAATATTCTCATTACCGACCTCACGCATTCAAAGCAGTCAATACCAATTTGGGACAAATTTATATTTTCAAACATATAGGTCTGTAGGCTTTTGGATCGTCTTTTTGACCTTTTTTTATATATGGGAATAATAATATTAGTTAGCCAGGAATTGGGGCATCGATGAACCACTACAGTTGCCCTAACGACTTATGTGAGAATTTCTGCCCACCATTCTGTAGGATACACAACTCAAGAAGGAGATCCTCACCAATTTATAAGAATAGTAAGTATCTTTATATATGTTTAGGCATCAGAGAAAAATCCTTCAGGTAAGTACGTTTTTAAATATAAATTCTTTTCACTTTAAAAAGTGGACACTTAGTGCAATTTCCGTGTTCTGCAATGTTAACCTATGAGAGGAAGAACAAGTTCTGCAAACCGGTATAGTACAGCAACTTACAAGACCAATCTACAGGAGTTGAGGTGAATGGTGGGCAAGGTCCAAGGTAGCACCAGCAGTGTACCACCAGCGGCACGGGGGCGGCCGGGAGCCCAATGTATTTCAATGGAGATCGTTCGCTGCGGTAAGAGACACTGCAGGCTCTGGCCAGGAGGTCAGTTGCGCTGAACGAGCAAGGGGCTTCAAGGCTTGCGATGCTCGGGTGGACACATTTGGTCCTCTTCTCGAAGGCCCTCAGGCGACGGATGCAGGGGTGTCCTTATACGTCGGGTTTTTCCTTAACAGAGCAGTCGCGTTTGAGGAGATCTACTTGCAGAGGCTGCAGGCGATGTTGGAGAGTCCAGGAGGGGTGAAACCAAAATGAACTTGAGCTCTGGAGGCCTGGGGGACCATGTTGACACTGGTGGCGAACTTCAACTCGGGCCGGAGGTGCTGGGTGCAGTGGTGACTAAGGTGTCTGGTTTGGCGGTTTGAAGTTTCTTCAGAACAGGTCCGCTGTTCATGGGAGGTCTTGAGTCTTTTGCGAAGGCAGGCAGTCCTCGCAGGTATCTGGAGTCAACAACTACAGGACGAGTCGACTTTGGTGCAATTTTTGACGAGGGATACAGACTGGCCGGCAAGGTACCAACCTTGCCGGCCAGTCTGTATCCCTCGTTAGCTGCTTCTTCTTTCCTCTTTGCTTTTGTGTCTATTCGGTGTTCGCTCTCCTTTTAGGCCACCAGGATCTCCTTCTCTCGTGCCAGGGGCTCACCTAAATACTGAATTTAGGGGTTTTAGGGAGTGCAGGGTAGTAGCCAATAGGTTACTGACCCTTGGGGTCACTACGCCCCATAAATGTTCACTTATTATAAACCCCATCATAATGATGCACATTTCTACATTTTAACCAACCACTAGTGTTTTTGCTGAAAAGTCTACAAAATCCACCCAGGACTGACTCTGGGTTTTCTGATTCTCCCTGAACCTGATCCTGTACTCCTCAGTAGTGAGTCCAAAGCCCTCAATCAGGGTATCCTTCATGAGGTCATTGGACTCAGTATCTGTCTCATTCGGTGTCAGGAGCCTATTTGTACACTTTCTTGAGAACAGATCCCAAAGAAGAGAGCCCCAATACTTCTTGTACATCTATCTCATTTTACAGGCCCTCTCAAAGTCTTTAAACCATTTGGTGATATCTTCAGCCTCTGAATATTTTGGGACAATCCCTTTGGGGATTTAGGGTCAAAACCGTCTTCCCTATTTATAACTTTGCTGCCACCAGAAATAGGGCCTAGGCCTCTCTCAGTTCTTTCCCTTTCTGTAGCCAGGAGTTTAGCCTCTTAAGGCTATCTTTCTGGCTAGTTTCTAAAGATCTGCATATTCAGTGTCTGTTTCTTCTGGGACACTACTAGGAGTGCTCCCAGTGGAGTTACTGTCTGAAGGGGTAGTGATGGAGTCGATGTCAACCTCAACATCTCTTGCTCCTCTTAATCTTCCCCAGTGGGGGAACCTTCACTTTCCAAGGCTTTGTCGTTTTCTGCCAGCAACTGCTGCAGATGAGCTTTTGTGGGTTTTGGTCCCATGGCAAGTTTCCATGCTTTAAAGAGTTCCTTGAGTTGTGGTACCCTAAGGTGCTCATATGGAGCCAGGGTGAGTTCCTGGGAGGTCCCTTCTACAGGTATGGTTTTTAAAGTAGTTGGGAACTTTTTAAGAACTTACAAAATGCTAAGTACTACTAAAGGTCCAACTTACTTTACTACTTTTCAATTCCCAAACAGTTTTGCAAAGGGACTTAAACGAGGCCCTAGCAGCTAGTTTAAAACAATTTAGAAAAATCAAAAAAATATTTTTAACTACAGACAATTGTGGATTCTTCTGTGGAATCAGTTATCAGCCAAGTGGTACAGCAAATGGCAAGTCTTGTATCCCACCGCTGCCACCAATGAAGGAAGATGGCTCTTTGTTATTTATCAAGAACCTTATATATCGCGTAAAGAGTCCAGGGGTTCCCTTATGAGTGGACTGGAGCTTGCTATGCATTCCCAAAGTGCTCTATTAGAGGGTAGTGTGGTCGAGCAGCCTTAGGCTTTACACAGAGGAGTGCAAGACATTTGCAAATGCACACAATGATCAATAAATGACACACACACGACTCAAGAAGGAGAGAGACACCAATTTATAAAAATAGCAAGTATCTTTATATATGTTTAGGCATCAGAGGAAAATCATTCAAGTATGAAAATTTAAATATAAATTCTTTTCACTTTAAAAAGTGGGCACAGTGCAATTTCTGAGTTCTGCAATGTTATCCTATGGGAGGAAGAACAAGTTCTGCAAACAGGTATAGTACAGCGACTTACAAGACCAATCTCCTTTGGTCCTCTTCTCGAAGGACATCCCAGGTGCAGGGATGTCCTTAGGCACCAGGTTTTTCCTTACCGGAGCAGTCACGTTAAGGGGTCCTGCGTGTAGAGGGGATTCTAGGGGGGTGAAACCAGGATGGACTCGAGCTCTAGAGGGCTAGGGGACTTTGTTGACACTGGTGGCCGACACCGCCTCGGTCCAGAGGCGATGGGTGCAGTGGTGACTTCAGGTGTCTGGTGACTTCTAGTGTCTGGTTTTGTCTGTTCCAGAGGCCTCAGAGTCTTCTCTTTTGGAGTTTCTTCAGAACAAGTCTGCTGTTCACAGAAGGTCTTGAGTCTTTTTCGAAGGCAGGCAGTCCTCCCAGGGTTCTGGAGTTAACAGCTGCAGGACGAGCCGACTTTGCCGCAGTTTTCAATAAGGGATGCAGATAGGCCAGGAGGGTTGATACCAGGTCAGCTGCTTCTTCTCTCCTCTCTGCTTTTGCAGCTCTTCAGTGTTCCCTCTATTCTTAGGTCGTCAAGATCTGCTTCTCTGGTGCCTGGGGCTCCCCTAAATACTGCATTTAGAGGCGTTAGGGGAGTGTAGGGTAGTGACCAATGGGCTACTGACCCTTGGGGTCACTACGCTGCCTTTATGACCACTTCCTGTGGGAAGTGACCAGAACTCTTTCCCAGAATTCCTAAGTATGCCATCACAAAGATGGCTACTTCTGAAAAATCGTGTCCACCTCACAGTAGCCCAGCTTAGAAGTGGTACTGGCCTGGAGGTGGCACGCCTACCTGACTAGCTAATTTATCCACCTGTCCTGGTGCCCAGGGGGTTGGCATCCTCTCCTGTGAGGGGGAGCCAGATTTGCATTTCAAAGGCGGCAGCCCTTTGAGCCCTGCCACACATGGAAGGCTAATCAGCAGGTCATCCTGTGGGAGGCGGTGTTGCACCATCTTCCTGGACAGTCTTTTGTTCTGGGTCTCCTGAGAGCAGAGGCTCTCACCTTAGGAGTTCAGAACAGTGTCTTGTGCGACAGATTGGCAGAAACCAGTCAGCAAGGACAGCATAGACTGGTTGGTTTTCAGGGGTTTTCTCTGGGTGCAACACTGGCATCAGTGTGGGTTTACCAATACGAGATGGTTGATACCAAACATCCCTATTTTCAGTGAAGCCATTATGTAGCTGGGGAACTCTTTTTCACCAGTGTCAAGTACAGGTTTCAAAATGGCTTTCCTGGTCCCTTGAACTGGCAGTAATAGGAATTCTCATGCAAGGATTCCCTCACATGTACTATTCAGCACCCTGCCTTAGGGCTATCAGGCCTGCGGCAGGGGAGAATTACAATTGTTACATGCAGTGCTGGGGGACCTGACACACAGGGATGTGTGACATGTCGTGTTTTCACTTTTGTCTGCACCAAGATATACATCCTATGATATCAGCCCTGCATGTGCTTGGTGAGGGGTCACTTAGGGTGGCACAATTCGTGCTGCTGCCTTTAGGGGCCCTCTTTAGTACCTCAGGCCCTAAGTACTAGGGGTGCCATTTACTAGGGACTTACAAAGGGTGCTAAAGGTTTTGCCAATTGGGGGAAGCAATTTTAGGGAAAGAACACTGTTACTGTGGCCCTGGTTAGTAGGAATCCAGTACACTGCAGTCAAAGTTGCATCACATACTAGGCGAAAAGTGTCGGAGGAAGGTACTGCAACAATTTCCTACACCTTCTATGTCAGCAAGAACGATCTCCAAAGGAATCATATTTGGACCCTGCAGCTTTTTATGGCTATACTTATTTTTCGTTTTGTAAACACTTCCACCTGGCTGTTACTTGGCACACTACTACTGTTTCTAGCGAAGGCACTAAGGGAGAGTGACTCCTGACCCGAGTCGGTCGTAGCATTGAAGATTGTTCTGAAATGCTTTACGCATGCTGCCTCCGCTATATTAGGTTCCTAAACGTTTCTCCTTACTCCAAGGCCTTTCCGGATCCTCCTCCAAAAGGCCTCTGTGCTTTTCTCTGCAGCAAATCTTTCTAGCTCCAGCCACTGTCTGTTTGCAAACTCTGCCTCCTTTTTCATAATTAGTGACTTATAACCAAGTCTGTCTACCCTTATAACCTGTTTGGAGGATTCGCTTTGAAGCACACTTTGTAATTCTGGTTTCATTGTTATACATTCCTTGTCAAACCATCCCATTTTTCAAAAATATATTTTTTGTTAGTATAGGATTTTTTGAAGGTGCAAGATCTTGTAACAATTAGGATTAATGATTTCAGCAAAAGATCATAGAAGAATATGGTCTCCCCACTTGCTCCATTCATTATCTGAATCTGAAGGTCCACTGTTCACGGGTCCTGTTTCCAGTTTTCTGTTTTGGATTCAAGATTGATGTTTCATTTTATTCTAACTTGTCCCCCAAGCTCCCAGTTGGGGTTTAAATTCTGTATTTCTCTTAGCTCGGAGCCGGCATGTTTTATAACCTCTATTGACAGAGGATTGTGGTCACTTTCCAGTTTCCATTTAACTTGATGATTTTAAACCTATGCCAATCCGTAATCTATTACAGATTGTGCTCTGCAAACGTTGTAGGTATAGTAGCTGTGGTTGAGTCTGGTGTGGCAGTATGTCTAGAAAACTACAGGAGCCAACTGAAGGGGTTGGCATGGAGACAGTTGGCCTACCCCCTTCACGGGCTCCCATCTTCAACCAGACAAAGCTATTGAAATACTGGCCAGGCTGCCATCAGAAGCCAAGGGCAGAGGAGTCTGGGGTTGCAGCCTCAAACACTAAATTAGCACGGCCCCTAGCAGACTTCAGAGTGCTCACAGGTGTGGGCTGAGATCCACCACATGCTTGCAACCCATATAGATCGTCCCATGGTTTGGGGTGGGGGGAGGGACCAGGTGACAAAGATTCAGTCACAGATCAAGAGTAGGAGCCTGGGGGATCCAGATCCAGGCCATAGGTTATGCCTATCACCAGGCAATGGAAGGACGAAATTCATGCACCATTTCCTCAGAGCAAATAATAAAGTGCATGAAAGTGTGGCAGGAGTACATGAAAATGCTGGTGCAGATACACATGATAGACTAATTTAGCAACTCAAATTGTGGCTTTGCCTGTGGCCCTTAAGCAGACAAGACAACCTTGAAGGTCTCCCCTGTTCCCTGCATATTTCCTCTTGAAATGCGCGAGGTCTTAAATAGAACACCTATAAGGAAATTTAGCTTTGTGGACACTGCTTGCCGGAGAGACCGGATAACAAACTGTACAAAGGCTGCATCGTAGTTGGATTTCACAAAGCCCGCCAAGGAATATCCCACGGTAAGAGATCCACACCATCAGCAGTACCCGGGAATACATATCTCGACTCAAAAAAGGCCAGCGGAATTTAACCACCTATCTAAACTTTTTCTTCTGTCTACTGCTAAACAGATTTTACTAGCACCAAATCCAAAATCTTCTGCGATGTCATTGATATCGCTGAATGCTCCCCCAAGAATCCAATAAAGGACTCCCACCTTCCCATTGCAACGGGTTCATACACCAGGGAATTTTAACCCCATACTGAATAGAGTAATGGCAGCGAGCCTGGGTTGGAAAGAAAGACTAAATAAGAGAATTCATTTGAGTTGGGAAACCGAGATCTTGCAATACAGAAATATAGTAAACCCAGATGATGACCCGAAAATGGCATAGTCAGCAGTCGTAGTAACCAACAGTATGCATTTTGACCCAGACCCTTAAAAGTCTTGCTGAACTCAAGACCATTTACATCCCATGGAAGGATGACCGGAAGAGACAATTGCAGTGAGCTGCGGGCTTTAATAAATAAACTCCTTGATGAAATCATTGAACCAAGGAAGGAATTTAGGGAGCTCAGACAAACTGCGCAGATTGATAGGAGCACATTTTGTATATGCACACATAAAAATAACATGGCATCCCCGCATCCAGGGAGGACCTGGCCTGGCAGTTTGAGCTGGACTGTTCTCATGGGGAGCAGGGTCAAGACTAATTTGCATATGCCTGGGTCCAAACTGGAATGACATGATGAGCAAAAAAACTATGGATTTAGGCCCGGGTTTCCGAACTGGGGTAAATGTTTGACAAGGTTCAGCATTCCATACATCATCTTTTTGTGTTGTTATAGTTGCCCTAAGTGGGAAAGATCTGCCCAGATGTGGGTCCTGTGCTTACTGTGCCATTGAATTCAAGCTAGCCTGGCTGATGAGGAGTGATATCCCAAAACTAGTCCCAGGATGCTTGTTTCCCGTCCAGGCAGGACCTGACAGTGCAAGCTTGTCTGTTCCCATGGGGAGCTGTGACAAGACTGATTTGCATACGGCTGGGTCCAAACTGGAAAGGCATGGTGAGCAAAGAAACTATGAATTTAGGCCCAGATCTCTGTACTGGGAGTGAATAATGTTTGAGAATGTTCAGCATTCTGTGTATAATCCTTTTGTGGTGTTATAGTTGCCTCCACATAATGTCCTTTAATAGACAATCTGGATACAAACATACCACTCCCCGTTCAGCGTAACCAGTTTTTTCTCCAGGAGGCAGGCAACATTGATAGTAAAGCAATCTCCATACAGGATACTCCAGCAAAGGAAGACCGAGTTGTACCATGTGATGCACTTGTTCAAGGGTCACTGGATGAATCGGACTACTTTCTGTAGATGAAGTAGGGGAAACAGATTGGCCTCGTACCTCACCCACAACCATCTCGGCAAGTCTTCGCCTGCCTGATCAGAAGCTTAGAAGTGTAGACCATGTGGTGTCAAAGTGGATAAAAGAACGAAGGAATTTTGCCATCTATAATCTTGCATCAGCGACCGAAAAAGAAGGAAGATGGGCAATGAGGAACAAGACTTACAAATGGCTGTCTGAAAATCTTGGGGACAACACAGTTGAGCAGAATGATTTACAAATTGTAATGCATCACCAATCCAGCACTGAAATGAATTCTAGTTGTATACGGATAGGGGCTGGTAGTGCAAATTTAATTTAATGTATGATCAAGTCTGCACCACTTGCGAATCCATCCTCAGCCATCAGAACAGTGCTAACTCCACTTGCATTTCTGGGCAAGCAGACACTTGTTTTCGGCAAAATCAGTCACTTCCAACCATGGTATCTCCATCCCTAATGGAAATCCGATTAGGCGGCGACAAGTACACAGTAAAGAAGTGCACCCATTTATGAATAATGAAAGCCCCAAGAGATCAAACCCATCAGTAAACATGGTGACCGAGAACGCATCACAAGACAGTGACGTATTTGCAGAAAGAGCTGTGTACTTGGCTTGCCCAGAGGTGGTCTACCCAAAAACTTAAACCTGGATTGACTATCCCAAAGCTGCAGGATACACATCCAAAAGTGCCACAACCAGCTCCCAAATAGTTCAATTATCTCCTGGAATATTGCTAAGGAGGGAGTTGTAGCACATCCCATGACTCCAGACTTCTATCCTGTAAGCGTCTGAGCCCAACACTAGATGGCAGGAGTAAACAGAGCATGTTAATCTACCGCACTAAACACTATAAACCGATGCTTACAGAGTAATTAACATTTTCCTTCTCCAGCTTTGGCATTTTTCATAGATTCCCATGCAACCCTTTTTCTTCACCATCTAGAGTCCCATTAGTATTATTTGCTTAGGCAAGCTGAGCCTCTGGGAGGGAGTGGAGCTCTGTATCTTCCCATCTGATTGGCCAAATTTTGGGTCATAAAATGAGGTGTTTCAGTGCTGTTTGAGTGTTTGTGAACACAGTTAACATTGATTACTGAGGATTCCCAGCCTTATTTCAGGGAATAATGTAAGCATGAGAATCTATGAAAGATACCAATGCCAGCGAACTGTAGTAACAGGGAATTCATGTTTATCTGAAAGACACGTTAGTGACAGATTCCTTACCTTAGAATATCCCCAGGCGTCAGGCTGGATCCGGAAAGTTTTGCGTAGCAGTACCCCTGCGCGTCGGTAGGCGGCGTCGTGCGGCTCCGCGTCCGTCGTCGGCGTCGTGATCGCCGGGATGACGTCGCGGCCAGTACTTAGACGCCGCCCATGCGCGCTGGCGTCAGTTCTTTCTTTTTCCGCGCCAGTAAGCGCAGATCCGGATTGAGCAGTGCCCCAGTCATTTTTTGACTGAGTATTTTTGTGACTTTTTGTCCAAGTTTTTCGAGTCGTTTTGACCCCAAGGTGTCAGTAGGGATGCCCGGCTTCAAGCCATGCAAGATCTGTAATCGCATGATGTCGATTACGGATCCGCACCGAGAGGGTCTCTTCTGCCTGGGGCGCGGCCACGACCCCCAGTCGTGCCCCGAGTGTCGGTCCCTCGCCCCGAAGGCTTTGCGAGAGCGGTCTCGAAAGCTTCTCGAGGCCCGGCACTCGGCTCCGCGCCGCTCGAGGGGCCGGTCGCGGAGCCGTTGTCATTCGTCGGGGTCAAAGTCTTCGTCCTCAGGTAAGGCGAAGCACAAGACGTCTAAGAAGCGTCGCTCTAAGACCTCCCCTCGCCGGTCCAGATGGTACCGCCCCCGCGGCTCCGGGGGTGCCCGCGCAGCCGACGCCGCCCTACCCGCCTGTTCCGGGTCTGACGTCGACTCCGGCAGAGATACAGGAGTTCCTGTCGGCCATGGCTCGCATCTTCGGGCCTAAGGGTTACCCCGGTGCGCCTTCGGGCCCTGCGGGCCCCAGTGGGAGTCCTCCCTCTGCACCACCGGCGGCTCCGGCCCCGGTGTCTCCGGCGGCTCCGGCGCCGCAGGACCCCCTCGGATCCAGGCCTGGATCCCGGTCAACGCCGGTTGCCCTAACGACACCTCCACCGGCGCCGACCTCACAGGTACCGTTCACGGCGCCGTCCGAGGCCCCGGGCGGCGCCGTCCCCAGGTTCTCCCCGGCACCGGACACGGAGCCGGATCGACGTCACTCGATGCCGATTCCGACGCCACCTTTCTTCCCTCATGTCCCTCCTCCATACTTTTCACCTGTTTTGGAGGACGAGGAGGACTGGGAGGGGTCGGAAGACCCTCTCACAGCTCAATGTGAGCCTTATCAGGACTGGGCTGAGGAACTGGGTGATGCCAGTGGTCTGGACACCTCTCCTGACCTTGGCATGCTGTCTCCTCCTTCCGTGGCTACGGAGGAGGGAGCAAGTTATGCAACGGTGTTGCGTATGGCGGCTGAGGCCTTGCGCCTCGAGCTTCCTACGGTGGCTGTCAGGACTAACCCCCTGACGGAAGTGCTTCAGCCGGCGGCTACCTCTTCGGAGCCACTGCTGCCGTTTAACGACGTACTTGCGGACGTTCTTTTGGGCACCTGGTCCAGGCCCACCACAGGGGCTCCTGTGGACAGGAACGTAGCCCGACGCCATCGCCCGGCCCCGGGCGACCCTCTGTTCCTCTCCCAACACCCCACCCCCGAGAGCTTGGTTGTCCAAGCCTCTACCTCTCAGAGCGCCTTCCCTACGGCTCTGCTGGATAGGGAATCCAAAAAACTGGACCAATTTTGGAAGAAGGTTTTTTCTTCCTCCAGTGCTGGCTTGCGGTCCGTGAACACCGCTTGCCTTTTGGGCCGTTACTCCCACTCTCTGTGGGATTCGGTGGCGCAGGTGCTGCCCAAGTGTCCTGAGGAGGTCCAGGCACTTCTCTCCTGTGCTATTGCAGACGGGAGAGACGCAGCGAAGTTCACTATCAGATGTGGCCTAGACACCGCTGACTCGCTAGGCAGATCGCTTGCTACGACAGTGGCGCTGCGCCGTCACGCCTGGCTGAGGACCACTGGTTTCTCGGGCGATGTCCAAAACACTCTTATGGACATGCCCTTTGATGGTATCCGCCTTTTTGGCAATAAGGCAGACAGCGCGCTGGAGCGCTTTAAGGACTCGCGGGCTACGGCCATGTCCTTGGGCCTCTCCGCCTCGCGCCCTCCGCAGCAGCCTGCTTTTCGCCCCTTTCGTGGCCACGGAAGGGGCGCCCAGTCACGTCCACTGCCCAGCCACCGGCCCGCGCAGCAAGCGCCTTCGCGCGGCCGAGGACGTGGCTCCCGCCGAGGCGGGTCGGGTAACGAGAGAGCGGGTCAGGCCACCACCTCCGCCCCGTCCGCGGCCTCCAAACCCTCCTAGTCCATCCTTTCCAGTCCACAGCACGCCAGTGGGGGGCAAGGTCCGCCATCACCTTCCCCACTGGCGCACCATCACATCGGACAGGTGGGTTTTGGACATTGTCCGAAGGGGCTACTCCCTCCCCTTCGAGACTGCCCCTCCAGCCATGCCACCTCAGCACCACCGCATGTCGGGGGACCATTTGGCACTTCTTCGACAGGAAGTTGCGGCCCTCTTGGCCAAGGGGGCCATCGAGCGCGTTCCGACCCCAGAAGTAGGGCATGGTTGTTATTCCCACTACTTCCTGGTGCCCAAAAAGGACAAGGAGGACATGCGTCCTATCTTGGACCTCCGGAACGTCAATCGCTTCCTCCGGAAGAAGAAGTTCAAGATGCTCACCCTAGCTCGGGTCTTGACTGCCCTCGACCCTGGAAACTGGATGGTAGCGTTGGACTTGCAGGACGCATATTTTCACATCCCCGTCCTGCCGGCCCACCGGCGTTACCTGCGGTTCACGGTAGGCCTCGAGCACTTTCAGTTCACCGTGCTTCCCTTTGGCCTTACCAGCGCCCCTCGGGTGTTCACGAAGGTGATGGCGGTGGTCGCAGCTCATCTGCGCCGGGCAGGGGTTCCAGTCTTCCCCTACCTCGACGACTGGTTGCTGAAGGCGGGCTCGTCCCAGGCAGTCGTCCCCCCACCTCCAGACTACGGCCGTACTCCTGCACTTGCTGGGGTTCTCCATCAATGTGCCGAAGTCGCACCTGGTTCCTTCTCCACAGCTCCTTTTCATCGGAGCAGTTCTGGACACGCCGTTCGGGAGGATAGGCCCGAAACTGCGTTGAGTCCAGGATATTCAGGCTATGATTCTGATCTTTCAGCCTCTATCCTGGGTTTCGGTACGGATGACCCTGAGGCTGCTGGGCCTCATGGCTTCCTGCATCCTGCTGGTCGATCATGCCAGATGGCATATGCGGGCTCTGCAGTGGGACCTGAAGTTCCAGTGGGCGCAGCATCAGGGGAACCTGTCCGATTACGTCCAGAATCTCGGAGGGAACTGCACGACAGTTGCAGTGGTGGCTCTCGAACCGGCAATGGGTCACGGGCAGATCCCTCTCCCTTCCCCAGCCAGAGCACACAGTTGTGACGGATGCGTCCCTTCTGGGATGGGGCGGTCACATGTGAGAGGCGGAGATCAGAGGCCTCTGGTCTCCGGCGGAGTCCCGGCTCCATATCAACCTTCTGGAGCTCCGGGTGATCCGACTTGCACTGAAGGCATTCCTTCCCTCTGTGAAGGGGAAGGTGGTGCAGGTGTTCACAGACAACACCACCGCCATGTGGTACTGCAACAAACAAGGCGGGGTGGGGTCGTGGACCCTATGTCAGGAGTCTCTGCGTCTCTGGACATGGCTGGAACATCAGGGCATATTCCCGATGGTTCAACACCTGGCAGGTTCCCTGAACGCCAGGGCGGACGAACTCAGCCGCAGGTGCATGATGGATCACGAATGGCGTCTTCACTCGGAAGTGGCGCAAGGACTCTTTCTACAGTGGGGAGAGCCTTGGTTAGATCTATTCGCCACCGAAGAGAACGCGCAATGTCATCAGTTCTGCGCGTTGGAATTTCCAAGGCGGCACTCGCTCGGCGACGCTTTTCGTCGCGAGTGGAGTTGCGGTCTGTTGTACGCCTTTCCGCCTATACCACTTCTGCCCAGAGTGTTGAAGATTCGGCACGACCGGGCCCAAGTCATTCTTGTGGCTCCGGACTGGGCTCGAAGAGTTTGCTATCCCGAGCTACTCGGTATGAGCATCGATCCCCCGATCCGTCTGCCTCTTCGGGAGGATCTTCTGTCGCAGCAGCAGGGGACGGTCCTCCACCCGAACCTGTCCAGTCTCCACCTCCTTGCATGGAGATTGAGCGGCGGCAGTTGATTCCTTTCGACTTGCCTCCCGAAGTTTGTGATGTGATTCTGGCAGCCAGGCGTCCCTCCACTAAGGTGGTATACGCCTGCAGGTGGAACAAGTTTGTGGCATGGTGCACAGCAAACGCTGTGAATCCCCTTTCTGCCCCTCTTTCTGAGGTTCTTCTGTTCCTTCTTTTTCTGGCCCAACAGGGTTCTGCCCTGGGTACCATCAAGGGCTACCTTTGTGCAATCTTGGCCGTCCTCAGGCTTCCTGATCAACCCTCCCTTTTCAAGTCCCCTGTTGTTAACAGGTTTCTTAAAGGCATTGCACACCTTTTCCCTCCTGTTCCGTTTGTGATGCCTCAGTGGGACTTGAACTTGGTTCTTACTTTTTTAATGTGCGCTCCCTTTGAGCCTCTCCATAACTGTCCTCTTCGTTTTCTCACTCTGAAGACAGCTTTTCTGGTGGCTATCACCTCCGCTCGGTGGGTGCGTGAGCTCCAGGCTCTCTCTTGCAAACCCCCCCTTTCTGTCTGTCCATCCAGAGAAGGTTGTTCTTAGGACGCGTCCGTCCTTCTTGCCAAAGGTGGTTACTGCCTTCCACATTGGGCTGACCATGACTTTGCCCACCTTCTTTCCGCCTCCGCATCCTTCCAGAGAGGAAGAGAGGCTCCACCGTCTGGACCCAAAACGTGCGCTTTCTTTCTATCTGAACCGCACACAACAGTTCCGGGTGGATGCCCAGCTCTTTGTTGGCTACGTGGGCGCCAAAAAAGGTCGGGCGGTACACAAGCGGACCATATCCCGCTGGGTTGTCTTGTGTATCAAAGCCTGCTATTCTTTGGCTAAGAAGGAGCCCCCTGTTGGGTTACGTGCCCATTCCACCAGGGCGACAGCCGCCACCACGGCTTTGGGACGTGGTGTCCCATTGCAGGGCATTTGTCGGGCAGCTACGTGGGGCTCGCTGCACACGTTTACCAAGCATTACTGCCTTGACAGCCAAGTCCGGAGAGACGGCTTCTTTGGCCGTTCTGTTCTCCGAGAGTTCCTCGTCTGATCTTTGTTCGCAGACTCACCACCGGGGTTGGTATTGCTGGGGTATCTATTCTAAGGTAAGGAATCTGTCACTAACATGTCTCTTTCAGATGCACAAGTTACTAACTTGTGTAACGATATATCTGTAAGAGACAGTAGTTAGTGACAGATTCCTTACCGCCCACCCATCCTCCCCGTTCTGCGAACTGATTTCTAGGGTTAAGGTCATCCCTTTCAGGGCCCTAGTTTTAAGACACCAGTGTCAGTTTCTTGCATGGCTCTGCGTTTCTGGCGCGGAAAGTCGTGTACAGAACTGACGCCAGCGCGCATGGGTGGCGTCTAAGTACTGGCCGCGACGTCATCCCGGCGATCACGACGCCGACGACGGACGCGGAGCCGCACGACGCCGCCTACCGACGCGCAGGGGTACTGCTACGCAAAACTTTCCAGTTCCAGCCTGACGCCTGGGGATATTCTAAGGTAAGGAATCTGTCACTAACTACTGTCTCTTACAGATATATCGTTACACAAGTTAGTAACTTGTGCTTCTTCTCCTATGTCTCACAAGCCTAAAAAATGAATCTCCATCCAGCTATGTTTCCATTGTCTTTTTGCCCTTCCTGTGTGACCTCTCTTCAGATTCATCTCACCTCTCTGAAGCTAAGATTAAAGCAGTTCCTCTTTGCGTATACGAAAATGTTTCTCCCACAGTTCTAAAAAGGTTTTATTGTTGCATAAAAACATGTATATAGCGTTTTTAGATAAAATAAAAATTGACGTTATGGGGACCAGGATTAAGGAAAGTCTTTTATGCTTGCTAGCAGGGAAACGGGGTTGAATAGAGCAAGTTGTGTTTCGTTGACCATGCTAGTTTTGTGGATTTTTTTGGCATTGGTCTTTCTTAGTTGTGGCGATAGTTTACATTAAAATGCTCAAGTACCATTACCTAGGAGGTTAACCATAATTCCGTATGTATGGTATTTGTTGTACGTCTTAAGTCCGGACTGAATAGGAAAGGGAAACTTAGGCTAAATGTGACTTAGATTAGGTCAAATAGACCTAAAACCTGTGGCATTTTATTTTGTCCTGACGAAAGCCTGGGATCCTTAGAGGCCACATAAAAGGCTGAAACATGTGGAAACTTATGATGGTCTAAGAGCGTTATAGTCTATTAACACCAAACACATGTTTTTAATTTATACCAGGGGCACCTGCTATTAAAGGGTATTTTTAACGTCAATTTAAACCCCGGTAGGAGAATATTACAAGTGCTTCCTGGAATATGGGTGAGCCCATCCTGGTCTTTAGGAAACAGGATGAGACCTGATGATGAAGCATGCCACTAATAGAGTAGATGAAGGTCTTCAAAAACAACACTGATAGTTGTCTAGGGATTATTAACCACTTTTGCTCATAAGGTGTAGGATACCGTTTATGTTGTAATTGATGTTGGCTAGGGAGATCGCATCCAATATCCTTAAAAATTCTCTCTCCCCTTTCCAATTACTGATGTCCTCCCAGGAATTGTTACTTGAGTGTTTAAAGGTGCTAGTTTACATTTGCCATGTTCGTATTGTGAATAAGTTTGCATCAAGTATGTAGAATCAGTGGATATGTCTTTGTCGTTCATGGTCCTGGAGTTGATGTCGGGTATGCTTGACAAGTTGGTGTTGGCTATACATGGATGCTGAAAGCAAACACAAGGAGATGATGGACGAAGCGCTGAAACTTTTCAGACACTCACCCCCAGTCACAGTTCTGGGTTGAATCCATCATTGTTCTTTAGCTCACTTTGCCACCTCAGTTCAGACCCAGCTATAAGCAAATCAGTCTTGACCCTGTGCCTCATGGGAGCAGTCCAGCCCGAACTGGCAAGCCATGTCTTCCCTGAACAGGAGACCAGCATCTGGGACCGGTTTCGGGGTAACACCCCTCATCAGCCAGGCTACCTTGAATCCAGTGGCAAAGTGAGCAAGGGACCCATGTCTGGGCATACCCTGCCAACTTAGGGCGAACAAAGCAAACACAAGGACGATGTCAGGTATGCTTGACAAGTTGGTGTTGGCTATAGATGGATGCTGTCAACCATAATCCAGTATCCTGGGATGGAGAATGCAGAATAGTCCAGTACCTGGGATGGAAAATGCAGAATATTGTGTTACTAGATACATTATACATTGGCCATACTGTTTTCTTGTTGGTTTGCATCACACATGATGTGTTGGTTGGGGTGAAGTGTTAGTTCAAGCTGGTTTGGTCATCAGAAATCAGCCCTTTGAGATTGGTAATTAAGTTGTGCACTACTTTATATTGGCCTTGTTCTATGTGTTGGTTGCCTGGCATTAGTCCGATTGGGTTGATGTATAATGAAGTAACTTTGTTGGGTTCTTTGTAGAGGATGGTGGAGCAGTAGCAAGAGAACAAGGGTTCATTCTTAGTGCTTAGAATTTGTATTGAGAACAAAAGGTCAACAAGAATTGCCAGCATGAACCTTACAGACTAAGGAAGAGCAGCATGGTCACATAATGCATGTACCTTAATTACGCTGCTTATCTTTGTGCATGTGTGCTGCAATTTGTTGACCGTAATTGTTGTCTTTGTTCTTTCCAGTTCCCCTTCATGGTCAGTCACCATTGGTAACCGGAGAACGGCTCTCGACCAACATGCGGACAGTGAACAAGCTGCCACGTCATCGGCCACTCAGCCGCACACAGTCCTCCCCACTTCCCCAGAGTCCACAGGCTCTTCAACAGCTCGTTATGCAACAGCAGCACCAGCAATTCCTGGAGAAGCAGAAGCAGTACCAACAGCAAATGCAGCTTGGCAAGGTAGGTGATTGAGAGAGGTGAAGAGGCAGAAGGGCGAACCACAAAACAAGGCTCTAATTTACTCAACAAGGTCAAAGGGTTCTTGAGGTTACAGTTAGGATATTTCAGCTGGAACTCGAGGAGGGAGTAGTGGAAAAAGAAAGAACTCTGGTGCAGGTGATAGGGAGAATGTTAAGGAGCAAGGGAGGAGATAGGGCTAATTTCTGACTGAGACTATTAAGAGAAGAGAAAATGCATAATGGTTGGTGGCTCCACAAAACAAACAAGAGTGAGGCCTTTGGGGATGCAAGAGTGTGATGGAAAGAATACAAAAGAACAGACAGGGAGAGACTGATTTTAGGGGACTGAGCAGGAGAATACTAAGAATCTTGTCAGTGTAGATCCATGCTTCCAGGCCCAGAACATGGAGATGATTACCAGGTGCAGGACCATAGTCATATGTGCAGGAGATACATAAAGGCTCATTGAGGTGCTGGAGTGAGAGCACTGGTGTGCGCAAAGTGGTAGGAAAAACAGACGTGCGATTTAAGAGAAAAGGGGAAGCAGCCCTCTTGCCCTGTTGGGTGCCCTTCCTCTAGGCACCACTTTGAAGCATTCCATTATTCTAGATTCACAGGCTGTTCTTTATTCTTTAGGGCATCAACTAAAGGCGGAGTCATATGGCATCAAACATAATTCCTCAATGCTCCTGTGTGATACCTCCTTCTTTAGGTTGCACTGTAATGGTATTATGCAAACATGCATGGTTTCACATTTTTAGTTTCCAACCAGATACCCCGTATAACATAGTTAACACTCCGTTAACTGGTCAGGGGCTATTTAGGATTAATGTTGATGACTCCATGGACAAAATTAAAAAGGTTAACAGAAACTGCTAGTTGAGTTGGGGAGAGAATGCTTTCACAGAGGTACGCACAACGCAGGAAGAGGAAATGGGATTTTGATTTTACAAACCCATAATTAAATGGCCCAAGGCCAGAGTGCATTGCCTATCAATTCACAATGGCACCAAAACTCACAATCACTTCAGTCTTTTTTATGTAAGACTCTCGGGAAGGTCTCAAACCTCTAGGGGAGGTGCACAAACAAATTGACTGTATCATCTTGTCCTGGTGCAGCCTAACATCCGTCAAGGGATGTATGATTAAACCACTACCACTTATACAACGAGTGCCTAAACCACGAAGGCTAAACAACGACCAAAGCCAAACCACTACGTATTGAACAACGACTTACTAAACCACGAAAATTAATGAATTGCCATATAACCCGAATGTACCACTAAGTTAAAAACAACACAAGATTGTAACATCAAAAATAAAATGTAATTAATTTAAACAACACTTCTAATGAAAACTATTTATAGTAAAGATTCTTGAAATTAACAATCAAATAATCTTTTTTTTTAAAATACGGACGAACTTGCAAAGATACAGTAATAGACGGAAATCAACTATAATATATTAGTCCATCATCTTTTTTCACAATAATGTCAGACTAGAATGCTAACTAAAATTGCGGCATAACAAACGGAAAAATAACTCAAAATGCACTATTTTTATCGTTTTAAAAAAAAAAACAAGTTCTTACATAAAATAATTTTTTTTAAAAACGTTTTCCAGAACATATTTTCATTTAAAAAAGAATTGCCTCAAATTAAACATATAAAAAAACGTCCAGCCATCATTTTGTTACCTTTTTATCTGTGAAAACCAGAGAGAATAGTCGCATCGAGCACAGGTCAGAATCGCATCAGTGATAAACAAACCTACAGTGCCATCTACTGGCCTAACAAGTTACATTTATACAAAGTCTATTATAACGACAGAGACCGCGTAATTAAAATAAGGAAATGTACAAATCTATTTAAAAAACTAATATTTGTTACTTTTTTACAAAATTTAACAGACTAATTTACTTAAAAAATTCATTTTAATATATACATAATATATATATATTTTTTTTTTAATTAACTATTTAATTATTGACACTTACCAAAATATATTAATAAATTTTTTTTTTTTTAAATTAACTTTTAATTATTGACACTTACCATTTCTTTATTTGGTCGTGGTTCAGGTACAGTAGTTCTTAAAGAGGTCGTGGTTGAGGTAAATTTCCTTCTTTAGGAGTCGTTGTTAAGCCCACTCGTTGTTAAGGATTCGTTATTAAGGTCGTTTCCCATCAAGGGATCCTCTCAAAGTTGAATGAAATCACATCAGACAAGCATAACATGGGTACTGCATATTAGTATACGGCACAGTAGCACAGTACATGTCAAAAAGAGAGATACAACAGCAAGCATAGAACTACAAAACATGTGGTTTTTTTCACAAAAAGACACTGAAGTGTACTTAATGTGCTTCCTGATACCAAAGCAGGGCCTAACTCTGAGGCCAAAACTGGACCTCCTGTTCAGAAACAAATTTTTCAGGACAAAAAAGTTCAAGAGGATTACTCTGTATGTTAGCTGTACCTCTACTGGTAGAAGATAATTACCTGGCAGCAATCGACTTTAAAGATGCCTGCTTTCACATACCTATGAACTAACATCACCACTGGTGTGTTATAAACATCTTAAGGATTCCCTTTACCAACCACAGACCAATAGTCTCATCAAACGCATGACCAGTGTCTTGGTTGAACACATTCAGTTGTCTCTATCCAACAAATGTGTTGAGTTTCACCTTTTTAATTATGAGGGTGTAAACTCAGTACAAAGGTTTATCTAGGCTAGAGCAAGGAGTGTCTTTGGATAAGCTTGACACCTCTGTGAGAGAAAATGTTACCAAAGCATGGGTCAAATAGAAGGCATGTTTTGAAAAGAGGAAGTGTGTTTGTGACATTATTCTAGATGTGAAGGATGTTGTTAATATTAAGAAAGCTAGTCATGTAAGGATAGCAGTTTGGAGATACTAATAGTTGACAAATTTTGTGGAAATACTCTCAGAGGTAATAGACGAAACTAGAGGAATGCTGAGAGAGACCATGAAGGTACCTTTCCATTTTCTGCTGCCAACAAAGGGCAAATTGAAAACACGCTGGACAGGCACCCAAGTCAGGCGAATAACCTGGACATTATTTGCAAGAGTTGACTCCAAAAATATTTACTAATGAAAATTACATAATCATTGTTAATATTTATTTCCCTTTCTTTCACATTTTTCCCTTTTACATTATTTAATTTTTTCTATTCTTTTAAGGACACACTTTCGTACAGCAATGTTGAGATTGTTTTTTTTTTTATAATATAGGCTTTTCCTTTTTTCTGTGGTTTTGTAACCCTCAGGAAGTTTACTGTTAATATAGCATTGTTCAACATATAACTGCTTTTGTGGTATTGAGAGGAGAAATGATGTAGTATTTTATACGTTTTTCTTATAAGGTATCATCTAACTACCCTTCTTGTTACTTGATTATGACTCATCACTGTTTTTAGAATGTTGGTCTGTGAACTTTGGTAGTTGGAATCAGTTGGTAAGGAGGAGATGTTGGACACCTGCACACTTCGTGGCAACTTCATACAGATGTCTTCTGCATAATAAATACTAATTACTTGACTAACTTCATTGACAGTTGTTGAAGGTTATTGCAAATTCTGGCAGTGCAGGAACAAATTTGTTTCTGCTAGATACCAGAGTATACAGTAAAGAAATGGTTTGGGATCATGTCTTCAGGTATACCTATCATACTATATGCAAGACTGCATACATGACCACTACTGAAGTACATAATGGGGCAATGGTCTCATGAGCAAGGGTGAGTGCGAAGATCTAGCAGTTGTTAAAAGCACAACATAAAGGGAACTAAAGTGATGGACAAGAACAAACGTCACAAGAACAGATCATTCAAAACACTTTTCCATTTGGTGACTATAACAACAGACTCATCACACACAGGAAATGGAATTCACCTCAAAGACCTACAAATAAGGGGTCACAGGACAACATAGAATGCTTCACAGCACACACGTGTTGGAACTAAAGACATAAACCCTATCCATACTAGCACGGGACTTATGGAAATAGGTAGTTAACAGTATTAAAATCATGGAAGTTCGTTTAGGCTCTGATTAGGAGATGGGTGGCACAGTATTCCTGAGTGGGATACTGCTCCGTCCAATGGTAAGATTTTCCGGCTTGTAAATTTGGGTCTAGTGTTCCCGCACCAAAGAAATCCAGGTGTTAGAACATTGGGCCACTTAGAATTGAGCACAGCCTTTCTATGTTTAGCTGACCAACCTTAGCATCCGCCATTAGTTCTAATGTGTTTCCTGAAATGGTTTGCATATGTTTCCTCTTGTACCTGATCTCGATATGCACGTCTTTTGAGCCGATGGGCATCTGTCCTCTGAGGCTGTTGACCATTAAGACTGTAGACTGTATTCCTTATTTGCATTAACTCTGTGCACCGTTGCAGACATGGTGTTCTGTAATACAGAATCAGATGTGTACAGTGAATTATCCCCTCATAGTCGTCCCAAAAACTACTGGAGCCCATATCAGACATATTTAGTGGGGAAGGAGACGGGAGAGGTGGAGGGTGAGCAGGAAACCGATAGAAGCCAGATGTACAGCTGCACCGCAGATGCAGATCAGACTGAGCAAAGCGAAATGGCAAAGGTATGAGTAGGGACGTTGAGCCCAACTAGAATCCACAATGTAAGGATTGCAAATGGACTAAGTATATAGAAGAAAGTAATATTGGATACCAATGCATCTAACTGTTATGCAACCTGATAATATTATAAGAAATGGTTGTAATTGACACTATTTCATAAAATGTAGAAGTATCCCTGTTAACTAAACTAATCTCATGCTATAACATCATATGCACCTGATCAATGTGTTTCATAAAAATAAATTTAAAAAAACAAAAAACTATGGGCACTGTATCAGTGAGATGCAGGCGTTGTCAGCGAAACCTCTGAATACCACATTCTTTTCTGACAAATTGGTACTTTCTTTTTGCTACAAGTGGTGTCCCCCTTTCTCCTGGCACATTCCATCAGTCTTCCCACTGTTTTCTCTCTGTCACAGTATCCCAAGTGGGCCCTGCATGGAATGGACTAAGCATTATTGGGTGGATGGCCAGCTTTTTGTTGGCTTTGCCGGTGCTAGAAAAGGAAGGGCCGTTTAGAAGCGATTTGTGCAACTGTTGCAAATACCTGGCAAGAATACAGTTCTCGAACTGCCTTAAAAAAACAAAAACCTATCTACATGCTTGGTAAAAATCAAGGCTTAGATGTTCTTGTGCTGGCTTTCAAATAAGCAAATAATCACAAACTCCCACAGAGGTGGACCAACAGTGTGAAATAAACTTCATTCACGGTGTGAACTGTGCATGCAAGTTACCCAAAGTGATGTAGCTTTCTTACTACTTTTGCTGTTTGGACTTTGGTGACAGCAAACTTTGTTGCTACTTGAAGAAGCAGCTAACAGTATGCATGTTAATGTCTTAGCAAGCTTCTCCCCTATAACCAGGTGTAGCAGGAATAGGCCCAGATCAGAAAGTGAAAATTAATTTACTACCTAAAGGAAAAGAACAGGACAGACTGACACTGGCTTGTAATAACTGAGCACTTATACATATATATATATATATATATATATATATATATATATATATATATATATATATATATATATATATATATTTATTTATTTATTTATTTATTTATTTATTTATTTATTTATTTATTTATTTATTTATTTATTTATTTATTTATTTATTTATTTATTTATTTATTTATTTATTTATTTATTTATTTATTTATTTATTTATTTATTTATTTTTTTTTTTTTTTTGTGGCGATTGCCACAATAACTTTGACCTTGATTGACAAATCTTCACACAGTTTTCCCAAAAAACAGTTCATCCACCACAGTTTCTTCCGGAAAGTTTCGGGGTGATCCGTCAAGCAGGGGCCAAGAAAAAAGAGGGGGTCCTAAAACGCAAAATCTCCATGCATTTTCAATAGACTTCTCTAGACAAGGCTACAGCAAAAACTGCTGAGCTCAATTGCACCAAATTCGCCAGGAAGCTAGATATTGGTATGCAGATCGGGGTTTGGTGTAAATCTGTTTAGTAGTTTTTGAGAAATTTAGGGTCAAAAATAATTGTATGTTTTGACAATTGGGTGAACAATCTTGAAAATAGAGCATTCTGAATGGCCCAGGAAGCTTTATTTCCCTTGGGCCATCTCGCTCCAGTGGGAGTTATACTCTTTCGAGTGTGAGCTCTCAGATTGGCTGCCAGCAGCGTGAGAAAAATGTTGAGGCAGCCATTACTGGACGAGGGGGCTTAGTCCTCCCACCTGAAGATATAAAAATAAATAAAGATATGTGGGGGCCTGGTAGGGATACCCTGCCCAACTAGGCCCCATTGCGGAGGTGGACCCAGAGGGCAAAAAAAGAAGGAAAAAAAAAAGGGCAAAAAATGCTGTGATGCCGCAAGACTCTTGCGGGATTGGAAACAAATGGCTGCTGGGCCGCATTTAAATAACTTATGCCACGGGGAGCCTTCCCCTGGGTCTGATTTCATAAAGGGGACGGGGTTGCGTGGCCACTTCCCGGAGCCTCGGGGAGCCCACCCCTGGGGCTGAAATTTGTGAAAATGGGGAGTGTTGCCCCCTCCCCAAGCATCCAAAAGCCCAAAGAGCCCACCCCCGGGGCCGAAATGTGTTTATATGGGGAATGCACAGCCCCCCTCCCCAAGCCTCCAGAGGCCCCGGGGAGCCCACCCCAAGGCTGAAATGTAAAAATAATTGAGGGGAGGCCGTTCAACCCCCCCCCCCTCTCAAATCCGCCCAGCAATTGACGGCCCCAGTGACTCCATCCCCCGGGGCCGGCTCATATGCTGTGTCCCAAGGAGCCCACCCCGGGACATAGCAGTTTCACTGTCTGCACCAGCGCAAAACAGTGTTTGCTTTCGCGGGTGTATTTTGAAATCTCCTGCCAAGCGGGAGCAAACACCAAGTCCGCTCCTAGCTGGCAGAGCTAAAAAAAATGCTTCCACCCGCTGGGAGTGCACTTTTGATCTATTTCCCAGCTCGCAGTGAAGCAGGCAGGGAAACAGATAAAAAGATTGCTCCTGCCTGGAGGGAGCAGCATTAGGAGCCAGCGTTGCTCACAGTGTATGTGGGGAGCCAGCTGGGGTCACGAGGGTCTTTAGGCTCCCCCCGCTGTCCCCAAAAACAGTATGGTGGGTGCACTGGTTGGGCACCAGGGCACCTACCTTTCACAGTGCCTCTTCTCCCCCTTCAAAATGCATCAGGCTACAGGGGGTAGGATTCCCAGGGCCGAAATGGGCCATGGGAGAGTGGCCGCGTGCCCCCCTTCCCCTGCTAAATGCACCGGGCCTCGGGGGATAGGGGGATGGGGTGTTCTCATGGCCGAAAACGGCCCGAGGGGCACATGCCCCCCTCACCTCAGAAAATGTGCCAGGCCCCAGGGGATGGGGTCTCCTGGGCCGAAATAGACCAGGGGAGGGGGGGCCGAGTGCTCCCTCCCCCTAAACATAGGTGTGCCTAGTGCCGAAATCGGCCCAGGGAGGCGGGGGCCATGTGCCGCTCTCCCCCTGAAAATAAAGCTAGACCCTGAGGGCTAGAGTCCCCGGAATGGGTGGCCTCGTGCCCCCCTCCTACTGAAAAATGTGCCGCCCTGGGGGATGGGGTCACCACGGCCGAAATCGGCCCAGGGAGGGGAGCTGCATGCCCCTCCCACTAAACATCACACTGGACCCCAAGAGATGGGGTCCCTGGGGCCAAAATCGCCTGGGAATGAGGGCCCATGTGCCCTCCCGTTAAACATAAAGCTGGGGGATGAGGGTCCCCAGGGCCTAACAAGGCTCAGGGGAGTTTAAAAAACAAACACCCCTGGGAGATGGGGTTGCCGAGCTATGCCCTATAGCCAACCCCCCCCCCCCACACACACACACCCAGTGTACGCGGTGTGGGTTTGGCTGTATGGGGGGTGTTGGCTGCAGGGCCTAATGTGCCCCCTCCCACTAAACATAAATCTGAGCCCAGGAGATGGGATCTTCTGGGCCTAAATCGGCCCAGGGAGGGGGGACGCGTGCCCCCCTCCGTCTGAAAAATGGTCTCTGTGATGGGGTCCCCGGGGCCGAAATCGGCCTGAGGAGGGGGGCTGTGTGTCCCCTTCCTCTGAAAAATGCAGTAGGCCCCAGGGGTGGGTTACCCGGGACCAAACTTGATCCAGGGAGGGGAGGCTGCATGCCCTCCTCCCCCTAAACATAACACCGGACCCCGGGTGATGGGGTTCCCTGGTCCAAAATAGACCTGGAAAGGGGGCTCCGTGTGCCCCCTCCCCCTAAACATCATGCTGGGCCCCGGGAATGGGGTCCCCGGGGCTGAAATCGGCCCGGGATGGGCGCTGGTGCCCACCTCCCCTTAAACAATCATGCAGGGCCCCGGGGAATGGGGTTCGTGGGCTGAAATCGGCCCAGGGAGGGCAGGCCCCATGCGTCCCCTCTCCTTTATTAGATTGCAGCCTAAACTTGCTAAAGATATTTTAGAAACATTCAGAAAGTTGACCTAGGAATGCATTTTGCCTGGTGCTTGCCATTGGGTTTGTAACTCACGTTTTCTTGCTTTCCATTTTGCTGGCTTTATTTGTTTTAGGCTGTCCAGCTTGTGTTTGTACCTTCTGTTGCCCAAACCTTTTTACAGTATCTTTCAGAGTGCTCACTTTTTGTAAACCGGTCTGTAAATCTTGTTCTTATCTCATCACATTTGCTTGCATTCAAAGACTGTGGTGAAATGTCAGGCCATGTCTTCCGAGGGTGCTTGTTTACTTTTATTTCTCTGATTTCAAAGTGAAAGGATTTATGTAACAATGTTGCTGGATACTGGGTGTAGAAAGAGTTTTTTTCCTAGCACACAACAACATATAAATGAACTGTGTATGTATTTCAGAATATATCAAAATTAGGAACACAAATGAAGCACAGTTTTTGTTATTTCTGAACTGTCTTGGAAACAAATACTTTAATATGATCAGAACAAATCATTACACTAGGTGATGCAAATGTAATGGTCATTTCAATCGAAAATGTGTTGTCTGTCATGGCAGTGTGCTACCACACCATGACTACTCCACTCTATGCCACTCTGCTCTGCACCACTCCACACTACTGCACTCTACTCTGCTCCACTCCACACAACTCTGTGCCACTGCACCACTCCACTCTACCACACCTCACTGCTCTCTAAGCCTCTCCACTCTACCCTGTACCAGTCTTCGCCACTTTACTCTACGCCACTATGCAACACTGCACTCCATGCTAATATATTCTATGTCAATGCACTTTACTCTGTAACACTCAACTCTATGCCCCTGCACTCTACACCACTTTACTCTATGCCACTCCATGCAACTGCACTTTACCCTGCACCACTCCACTCAACTCTACTCTGAAACAATCTACTCTACGCCACAGCACTCTACACCACTCTACTCCACTCTATGCAACTGCACTATGTCACTCTACTCTTAACTGCACTCTACGCCACTGAACTCTACACAACTGTACTTTGTCACTTCACTCTACACTGCATCACTGTACTCTTTGCCACTGTTCTTTACGCCACTCTACTCAACACCAGTGTTCTCTGACACTCTACTCTGCAACACTGCACTCTCCGCCACCGAACACTACGCCACTCTACTCTACTCTCTGCTACTTCACTCTGTGCTACTCCACTCTACGCCACTGCACTCCATGCCACTGCACTCTACGCCACTGAACTCTACACAACTGTACTTTGTCACTTCACTCTACACTGCATCACTGTACTCTTTGCCACTGTTCTTTACGCCACTCTACTCAACACCAGTGTTCTCTGACACTCTACTCTGCAACACTGCACTCTCCGCCACCGAACACTACGCCACTCTACTCTACTCCACTCTCTGCTACTTCACTCTGTGCTACTCCACTCTACGCCACTGCACTCCATGCCACTGCACTCTACGGCACTATATTCTGCTCTACGCCACTCTACTCTGCACCACGGCACTCAATGCCATTCAAATCTACTCTGCACTCTACGCCACTGTGCTCTATGCCACTCAACTCTACGCCACTGCCCTCTGTATCACTCCACGCCACTCTATTTTACTATACTCTGTGCCACTGCACTCTGCGCCACTGTACTCTGCACCATTATAGTCTCCTATGCACCACTCTAATCTACGCCACTGCATTCTACGATGCTGCATTGTACACCATTGAATTCAATACTACTGAATTTAATGCCACTGCACTCTATGCCACTATATTCTGCAACACTCTACGCCAATGCACTCTTCATCAGTTCACTCTATTCCACTCCAGTGTATGCCACTCTACGCAGCTCCACACCATGCCACTCCAATACATGACACTCGCTGCTACTCCACAACACTCTACTCCACTCTTCACCATTTCACTCTACGCCACTCTCCTTACACCACTAACTTTTAGCCATGGTGAACAGCAGCCACGCTGGTGTACAACATTTCTAAAACACATTGGCAAAGCCAATAACTCTTGCATAGGCAAGATCAATTGGTGTCGCCAATGCTTGTTTAAAAGAGCGGCCCTTGGGGACGGGGTCCCCAGGACCTAACACGGCGCGAGGAAGTGGGCCACATGGCAAATCTTCCCTTTATTTAAAAAACAAATGGCCCTGGGGGATGGGGTCACCAGAGCTAGGCCCTATGGCCAACCCCCCCACTGTGCACAGCATGGGATTGGCTGTATGGTGGGGGTTGGCTGTACGGGGGTTGTCCTCAGTGATGTCATAAATGATGTCATGTGTGATATCAGCAGTGAATGTTATGTTATGTTACCTCATTTATAGAGCACAATGGTTACTCCAAACGGTATGTTCCCACGCTGAGATTCCACACTTAAACAATAACCTGAGCTGCGCTGCCCAAAGGAAAGAGAAGATCTTAAGAATGTCTAAAAAAACACGTTTTTTGTTTCTTCCGGAAGGTTATTTCGGACCGTTCCTGCCTTGTAAGTGTAGGGAGAGAGTTTTAACTGAAAGAGTGGCCTCCCATAAGTGATCTAGTTATCCTGGGGACTCTAGCCAATGCAGCACCATAAATCCCCAGTGTGATTAGAGGATATAGATTAGACGATATAGATGGCAAGGACCCCTCGAGTTCATAATTCTGTTCCTGAAACATAATGCTTTAAAAGAGATTCTTTCCCTCATTCGGAGCCAGTGTAGATGTCTAAGGGCAGAACCTATAGAGGAGAATCTATGGATGTTCAGTAGCATTCTAGCCGCAGCACACAAAGATTTCTCATTCTATCTTGGGTAGAGCACTTTGCAGTAGTCCAACCTGGACACCAGTAGAGCTGGAATACTGTCTTTTTGGCTGCGTCCGGGAGTGACCCCAAGATCTTACGAAGCATCTTTAAGATGCCAAAACAGACCCCTGTAAGGTTGACAATCTGATCCAAAGCGAGAGTATTGTCAAACAATATTCCTAAGCTTGTGATCTTAGATTTCGGAGTTTGAATAGGTACCAGCACATCTGGCAACCATGCTGTGGACCAGATGGAGGGCTGTTTCCCCACAATCAGCACCTCTGTTGTCTCAGCATTAAGTTTAAGGGAGCTGCAGTCCATCCAGTCAGCTAAGCTTACCAGACAGTTCCTAAAATTGGCTGCAGAGAGGCCTTCATCCTGAGATAAGGCGATGATTAGGTCCGACCCTTTACTTGCAGGGCAGGGGCTGTAAACCTATAATGGTTCGGAAATGGTCTGCTCTTACCCAGGCTGCCTTTGAAGATGCTCTGGCGAGTTGTCCTCCTGATTTAGGGGACAACAGCCAGGTAGCTGATAACTCTATTTTTAGCTGGATGACGAAGGCGGTTGACTCCCTGATACCGCTCAAACAATGTAAAAATGCCCGTACTTCCGCTTCGGCGAAGTGGTTTTCGGAAGAGTTGGCACTAATGAAAACCAGATGTAAGCATCTTGAGCGCCAGTGGAGGAAGAACTATCAGGATGTAAATAAACAGGAATATCTTGATGCCTTGAAGCTCTACCATCGCCATATTAAGAGAGTACGGAGGGAATATTATACAGGGCAAATCGAGTTAACCAAACATTCTTCTAAAACCATTTTTCAGGTAGTGAAACAACTGTCCTCTCTAGAACGAGTGACTGTTGCACTCCTGCCTCTACGGAGTATTGTGATAAGGTCGCCAATTATTTTATTGATAAGATCGACCGGATATCTGCCTCCTTCCCAGATAGTAGTAGGAGCTATGCGCCTGTGTCTAATACGGAGGCACCTGTGACCGAGGATAAGTTTATCCTCTGCCCTCTGGTGGAAAATGAGGTTTTGGGGCTGATGGAGGCTGTGAAATCGGGATCACCTTTGGACCCGATCCCCCCCTAAATTTCTTCAATTAGGGAAAAATATAATTGCCCCTGTTCTTACCTCACTTATGAACCTGTCCTTCAGCACTGGTCTGGTTCCTAGCAGATGGAAACACGCTATGGTGGTTCCACTGCTGAAGAAACCATCTCTGGACCCCGCTATCCCTGAAAACTTAAGACCTATATCTCTTCTTCCTTATGTGGCAAAAATTGCAGAGAAACATCTAAATAACCAACTGTCGAAGTTCTTAGAAGAGAGGCAGGTTCTTCATGACACCCAGGCCGGTTTTAGGCCAATGCATGGCACAGAGTCTGCTCTTCTTCTAGCAGCTGAAGTGTTGAGGATTGCTGCCGATGAAGGTAGAACTACTGCTCTGGTTTTGTTGGACTTGAGTGCCGCGTTCGACACGGTGTCCCATGGCCTCCTGCTGGAGAGGCTAGGAGAGGTCGGGGTCGGAGGTGTCACGTGGATGTGGTTGAAGAACTTTTTGGAAAATAGAACTTTTCAGGTGCTGCAACATCCATTCAAGTCCAGAGTTTGTCCTTTGAACCAGGGGGTGCCGCAGGGATCTGCGCTAAGCCCCACCCTATTCAATATATATATGCGCCCGCTGGCAGATATTGTGTTGAGACATGGAATCAAGTTGGTATCCTATGCTGACGACACTCAGCTAGTTGTGACCCTAGAACAACAAGAATCAGGAAGGGCTGCTGATTTCAAAACATGTCTGAGGGAGCTTATGGACTGGATGAGACTGAGTTGCCTCCAGCTGAATGCAGGGAAGACAGAGGTGTTGGTTGTGGGAAAACAGCCCTCTTTCTGGTCACAGCATTGGTGGCCTGAGGAACTGGGACCTTGCCCGGTGCCGAAAGCTAAGGTGAAAAATTTGGGGGTGTGGTTCGACGAAGCACTTTCCTTTACTCAGCAAATTTCTGCTGTGGCCGGAACCTGCTTTGGCATCCTGAAAATGCTGCGGAAGATTCTGGACCTTCTCCCCCTGGATGCTAAAAGAACTATTGTACAGGCTTTGGTCACATCTCGTCTTGACTACTGCAATGTTCTGTATCTAGGGGTGATCGCTAAAAATCTGAACATCTTGCAGAAGGTCCAAAATGCCGCAGCTAGGCTTATCCTGAATATTCCCAGGAGGGCCCCGGTAGGAGAAGCTTTAAAAAAACTTCACTGGCTCCCAATACAGGCTAGAGTTACATTTAAGGCTCTCTGTATCAGCCATAGGATCCTTAGGAAAAAGGGCCGCGCTTTCTGACTCCCCTTCTGACGGTTTACCAACCTTCTCGGAATTTGAGATCTCTTGGCAGTATGAGAATGACTGTGCCTAAGGTGCGGAGGGCCAGGGTGGGTGGAAGATCTTTTGGTTTCCTGGCAGCTAAGGCCTGGAATAAACTTCCTGTGGACTTGAGGACATCTGAGTCAGAACCTTGGTTCCGTAAGAAATTGAAAACCTGGCTCTTCCGTGACTCAGGGGGCGGTCGCTAACTACTCAGCTGCCTTTCCTTGCTTAGAGGCTATGTAGGTAGTCGATTAGTGTGGTATGGGTTTGGGGTTCCCAGTTGTCCTAGCGCGGGGACACTCCGTTGGGAGTAACCATTGCGCTTTACAAACTTCCTAATAATAATAATAATTAACTAAGTGTCATGGGCATAAGACACCATTCTGACACCGAAACACTCCATCACATCCGCAAGACGGTGCATGTATAGATTGAACAGGGTCGGACTAAGTGCTGAACCCTGTGGCACCCCCTGCTGTAAGGAGAAGATTTCTGAAGCAAAAGGCTGTTGGATCACCTGAAAGGTACGTTTCTGGAGAATACTGGCCATCCAGCTTAAAGCTAAACTTCTGGCACCGAAACCCCACATCTGTTCAAGAAGAAGGCTGTGAGACACTGTGTCGAAGGTTGCACTCAAATCATACAAGACTAAGGCAGCCATCCAGCCGTGAGTCTCAAAGACTCGGAGGCAAGCAAGAGTGCAGATTCAGTGCTGTAATGGGGACGAAGCCCAGATTGGGTCTCGTGCAAAAGCTTTTTCCTCTCCATATATTCCATCAATTGCTGATTGACATGCTTCTTGGGTATTTTAGTGAAAAACGGAAGCAAAGATATAGGTCTAAACTTTTTGGGTTTAGCAGGATCTTAGGAAGGTTTTTTAAGGAGGGGGACCACTGCCTCGTTTTCACTTAGAGGGAAACTGGCCAGTTGTTAAGGATTGATTAAGCAATGTAATCTGGCCGGGCTCTCCAGCTGCCTTAACTGGCCTTTCCCGACAGTCGGAAAGAAAAAATACTGGTTCTTAACGGTTAACAGACTAGAGGTTTTGCATTCTTTTGAGTGATTATGCAAGACATATAATAGCTGTTGGTTCTTTTCTTTATTTAAGTTCGTACTAGGAGTTGGTCTTCTTTTCCCACTACTGACAAAACAGGAGGGTCCATTTCTCTTCTCCGGAAGTCCCAGCCCAGGAGTAAAGTAACCCTCTGAACACAAGCAAATTGCTTTTATCAGTTCCTATGACAACGCTTTAACATATAGCTTATTAAATTACTTATTGTGCCCGTCACCACCATGCTCAGTGCCATGTGGAAAATTCAAACCGGTTAGGCCAAAACCCTGTTCACTACCTTTTTCCCACCCTGTCCCTTCCCGATACTTGGCTTCTGCCACGACCCTTCAGGATCATGGCGTCCGGGTACAGAGCGCCCTCCTGTGCTCGGGAACAACCGCAGGCGATAACAGCAACGGATTACTCTCTCTGGGTGCTCTCTTCCCCCGTTGGTCTCTTCGGTGCATCCAGTTCTGTTCCGGACGTCATCTTCCCCCATCAGACTGCTAGTCTCATCATGCTCAACTCCGGTTTTGAAGTCGCCGTCCTTCCCTGTTTCATCTACTTCTCTAAGCGTGGAAGCCGCTTCCTCCTCTCCTGTTCTGCTTTTTGCGGGCGTCTTGTCACATGACGTAACATCTGGTATGCTGCGATAAAGCTTCACGTTACTTATTGTGGCGGCCATCTTGGGATTCCCCAATTCTTCAGAAACTGTATTAAAAGCAATTCATACAGAACAGGTCGGATAACCTCCATATCTGATTCCAATCTGATGGAGAACATGATTTGATTTTGAAAATAAGAGACTAGAGTTCTGGAATGCAGAGAGTATTTATATGATAAGAGAGATTCTCCAAAGAGCCAAATGAAGACCACTGGACATAGGGCAAAGCCTCTCTAACTTCTTTTGGAAAAGAGGTATAGATCTTCTCTATGTCAGAGAAAAACTGAGCAAATTGATTGCAAGTTTCCGCAGAAGGAGTAGTAACTAGAGAGACGCATTCCAAAGAGGTAAGAGATTTTACTAACCTAAACCTATCATGTGGAGAGTTCTTGGAGAGCTCAACCTTCTGAACAAAAAAATGACTTTGCGTATGTCGGATTAAGCCGTGATATTCTATTAAGGCCTTGCGATAAATGGCAGGGCGCAAAATGTTAATGTTGTCACTGATAGATCCACCTCACAATAACGTTACTTTAACCTTTGTTTTTTTCAGTGAATTTCTATGGTTTAAAAATATGTTCGCGGCATGTGTGCTGTAGATACACATGCTTTGCATACTCCTGCCATCTAGTTTTGGGTCTGGATGTTTGCAAGTTGTTTTTCTTCGAAGAAGTCTTTCCTAGTCACAAGGTAAGGTGACTCCTCCTTTCGGTGATAGTGAGCATGGGCATCGACTCCATTGTTAGATTGTATTTTTTCCACCCTCGGGTTCGGACGTGTATTGCTGCGCTCCGGTTCGAAACCGTCCTTCGGGTGCCCCTCGGTGCGCAATCCACTCTACCCTCGATGGTATTGTTAGCGTATGCGTTTCCCTCTCCCCGCTTATCCATTCGATCAGGAAAGTCTCATCTTCGATCGAAAACATCGTGGACCGCCTTCAGGCCTAGCCGCGTTAGTCCATTCTTCTGCCGATGGAACTGACCCCGTTTCAATTCTGTCCTCGGTGCAGCGCCAAATACCCTCGCACCAATCTACACCAAGTCTGCAACTTGTGTCTCTCACCAGAGCACAAGGTAGAAGATTGCGAGGCCTGTCAGCGTTTTGATCGAAAAAGACTCTTCGAGATCGTCGGGCACGATGACTAGAAATGCAGCACCAAAGCACTCAACATACTCCAGATATCTCCGGAGAAGAATCCGAACATGAAGCCACAGCTGCAGAAGAAGAGGAGGCCTTCTCAGTCGCAGAATCCGATTCCGACCTAGAGATCGAATTAGAGTCCGAAGACATTCCAGCGGGACAGGTGGTCGTGAGTACTAAAACACCCGTACCCCATAAGCTATATTCCACTGAACATAAGGCTTCAGCATCACCTCTGCCTTCGGGCCTTGGTCGGCACCGAGACGACGTTTCTAATGCCCCGCCCTCAGGCCTGACATAAACAAGTAGTCAAGCCTTCCGGCTCGGGATCGAGCCGAAACAGATCGTCTTCGGACCCGAAACATTCTCCTCCGAAAGACAAATCTGGTTTGGAGCCGAAATCTTCCGCTTCCAAAAATAAGACGGGAAGTCCGGTTCCGCACCGAAACTTTCGGCGCCTACATCCCAAGAAGATATTTCAGATCCCCCGGAACCAATTTTAGACATTATGAAAGACAAATTCGATCCAAAACAGAAAAAGCTTTATATCTATCCAGACACTGGACATATATTAGCCAAAACTCCTTCCAAAAGGAAAGTCAGTTCAGAGGACACTGGATACAAGATCCCACCCTAAGAAAAAGAAAGACATTGCTACAAGTCCTATCCATCCAAGTTTCCCGTCCCCTCCACCACTTCCACCATCTTCACCCTTACCAATACTGCCAGGCTTAGATCCACAGCATATAACATCACAGGGATCTCCTCACACATAGCCTGTTTAGGAGATGGAGATAATAATGATGACAATGACAATATTCCTTTTCCTACAGATCCGTGGGATGATTATAATATTGATCCACCTATAGATAATGATCCAGACCTATACCCTGCAAAACCTTCATCTCCAGATGATAATGTTTCCCATCTAGAGCTAATTTCCAGAGCAGCAGCATATCATTGGGTTACACTGCACAAAGAGACCTTAGATGACGATTTTTTATTTGAGACACTAGGGTCTTCACACAGAGTTAGCCAGAGTCTCCCTATGTTAAAAGGCATGATAAAACATGCAGATGACATTTTTAAGGAACCTGTTCGTGCACGAATTTTAACACCTAGGGTTGATAAAAAATGTAAACCATCACCCTCTGATCTGGTTTTCATTAAAGGGCAGCTCCCTCTAGATTCACTAGTAGTTTCCAACGCTCGTAAAAGAGCGAACTCACAGACATCTGGAGATGCACCTCCCCAGATAAAGAATCGAAGCTTATTGGCGCATCTGGTAAAAGGGTTGCTGCTCAAGCTGCTAATGACTGGTGCATTGCCAACACGCAGGGCCTACTAGCTAGGTATGACCGGGCACACTGGAATGAGATGGAAGGCCTACTTTAATACCTCCCAGAAGAGCACAAGAAAAAAGCACAAGAGCTAGTCCAAGAAGGAAAACTTATATCTAATACTTCTATTAGATGTGCACTAGATGCTGCTCACTCCGCAGCGAGAGAAGTTAACACCAGCATTCTGTTATGTCGGCATGCCTGGCTTAGAATTTCAGGTTTTAAACCAGAAGTACAACTGTCTATTTTAAACACTCCTTTTTACATACAACTTCTTTTCGGACCTCAGGTTGATGAGGCTTTAGAAAAAATGAAAAAAGACACAGAAGTGGCGAAATCCACGGGAGCACTGCAATCTCCCTCAAACTTAGGTTCCTTTCATCGCTCATTCTATAGATCAGGGTCTAAAACTACATCCTCAGACACCAACACTTCCTCGTACAAGTCCAACACGCAACCCTCTTCAGGTAGAGGTTTCTTTAGAGGAGGGTACAGAGGAAACAATTTTAAGGGCACGTCAACACGTAGCTCCCCTTCTCCCGATAAGCAGTGACTTGCCTACGCTTCCCCCGATCATCTAACACCTGTCGGGGGAAGACTCCAACAATTTCTCCCCAACTGGCAATCCATAACATCAGACAAATGGGTGCTAGACATTATCCAACATGGTAATTGCCTGTAGCTCACCAGCAATCCTCCCAACATTCTACCTCGCACTCACAAACTCTCGTCAGAACACCTACAGCTTCTCAAACAAGAGGTACAAGCTCTTTTAACAAAAGAAGTTATAGAACCAGTTCCATTACAGTACCAAGGTTCAGGAGTGTACTCTCTGTACTTTCTAATCTCCAAGAAGGACGGCTCCTTAAGACCAATTTTAGATGCAACGACGTTAAATCTGTACATACTTTCAGAACATTTCCACATGGTCACGCTTCAACAGGTCCTTCCACTGCTACAGCAAGGCGATTTTAGGTCCACACTAGACTTAAAAGACACATACTTTCATATTCCAGTTCACCCAGCTCATCGCAAATACCTCAGGTTTGTGATAGCAGGAAAACACTATCAGTTGGAAGTACTCCCATTCGGAGTAACTACTGCTCCCAGAGCATTCACAAAATGTCTAGCAGTAGTGGTGGCACATCTCCGAAGACAACAAATTCATGTCTTCCCATATCTGGACGACTGGCTCATCAAAGCCAGCACACGCCAAAAGTGTCTACATCACACTCAGACTACATTAGACCTACTTTACCAATCGGATTTCACAGTCAATGCTCAAAAGTCCCACCTTCAGCCTTCACAAATGCAGTCTTATCTGGGAGCAACTCTAAACACTTACACAGCTCTAGCCTCTCCCAATGCAGCCAGAATTCAGAATATTCAATGTCTGCTAATACAGTTTCAGGCCAATCAATACTTAGCAGCCAGAACATTCATGCAACTGCTAGGGAGTGCTTCTTGCAAGATTGCACATGCGTCCTCTACAGGAGTGCTTAGCATGTCAGTGGAATCAGTCTCAGGGTCAATTAACAGATCTAGTGTTGGTAGACAGCCGCACCCATTGCTCTCTGCAGTGGTGGAACACACCAAACGTATCAACGGGGCGGCCTTTCATTGACCCTGTTCCACAGGTCATGCTAACAGCAGACGCATCCCTCACAGGTTGGGATGCCCATCTTCACTACTTGACAATTCAAGGTCTATGGGACAACCGGTACAAAGCTCTACTCGTCAATTATCTAGAGCTTCTAGCTGTATATCTAGCACTGAAAGCTTTTCAGTCTCACCTCATAGAGAAAGTTGTCCTAGTCCGCACCGACAACATGACAGCAATGTACTATGTACAAAAAGAGGGAGGGTTGTTAGACCTGGCATCCTTGGCGTGGTTTTCCCTGACTTTTTGCCTCTACCGCCTGTTTTTTTGATGCTGTGCTGGATTTTGTTTTTGCTGGCTTAGATGCTTTGGGCACTTTGCCACTGCTGATCAGTGTCAACGTGCAAGTGCTCCCTGTGTAAATTGTTATTGTGATTGGTTCTCCCTGATTGGCATATTTGATTTACCAGTAGGTCCCTAGTAAAGTGCACTAAGTGTGCCAGGGCTGGTAAATCAAATGCTACTAGTGGGCCTGCAGCACTGAATGTGCCACCCACATGAGTAGCCCTGAAAAGATGTCTCAGGCCTGCCACCGCGGTGCCTGTGCACAGTTTAACTGCCATGTCGACTTGGCAAGTGCACCCACTTGCCAGGCCCTAACCTTCCCTTTTCTTACATATAGGACACCCCTATGGAAGGCCCAAGGTACCCCCCTGGGCAGGGTGCAGTGTATGTGAAAGGTGGGAGGTGCCGAAGTTTGTAACAGGTCTTGATAGTGAATTACTGCCAATTTCGTTTTTCACTAATACAAGGCTACCTGTTCCCATAGGACAGAATGGGGAGGTTGTTTATAACATCTTATAAACATAACTGCCCCTGGGAACAAGGTAGGAAAATAAAGTTTAGTATGCCTGAACTCAGAATGTTAAAATGCATCTTTTAGTGAGGGTGATTTTTACATTCTGTGTTTGAAAATACCACTCTTAGAAAGTAGGTATTTTCTTGTTTAGCCATCCAGTGTGCCTCTGCTAGTATGTGGATTGACTGTCTGGGTTTGGAATGTCCGGGGCTGGGGCTGGGGAGGAGCAGTGGCTCCAGAGAGCCTGATGAGTCAGGGCTGGGCTGAGTAGACCTGGACTGCATTTAGAGTAGGGGGAGGAGATTTCCTTTCACCTCAATGGGCCTGGTCTGCTTTCCACAATGCTGTCTCCACCTCCTGCCAGGAAGCTGCACCAGAGAGGACAGAACTGGTTTTGGCTGGGCACAGGGCTTCGCTGCACAAAGAGAACAAAGACATTTTGGGGTATAAGTATTAGACCTAAAACCCCTGAACTTTAGATCATTCCTGGAATTCAAGAGGAACCTTTGCCAAGGAGAAGAGCTGGAGCGACTGAGGAGAAGTACTGCCCCTTTGCAGTGTGGGGTTGGCCTGCAGTTGCTGTTTCTGCCAAGGAAAGGAGAAGGACTTTGCTGTGTGCTGTGTCCCCTGCTTGAAGGAAATCTCCAAGGGCCTGTGTGTACTGGCCTCCTGTTCTGAAGTCTCAGGGACACAAAGACTTCACCCCCAAATCCCCTGAACTCTGCTGCTGTGAGTTCTGACCTGCCAAGAGGTGTCTGTGCCAGTTTTGGGCCTCTGGATGTTGTTGCTGCTGTTTGGGAGCTGGAAGAAAGAAGAAACTTAAAGAACTACAGAAATCGATGCATCGCTCTTCTTGCGGCTGTTTTTCCGATGCATCTACACGGCGCAAGAAGAATTTCGACGCATCGCAGCGCCGCTGTGAAAACTGACGCAGCGCCTGTCGCCGCGGCAAGAATCGACACATCGAGGGATCGCGGCTGAAGAGGACCGACGCAGCGCCGCTCGATGCCACCGCATCAATCGCCGATGCATCCTGGATTTCCACGCATCATACCTGTGCGGCAAGTTTTCCCTGACGGATCACCTGCTGACCGGAACCGTCACGAAGAATCGACGCATCACTCCCCATACAGACCGGATTCGACGCAACTCGTCCTCTGCATGCCGCAGAACTGTTGCATCGCCTCCCCAAGGTCTCAGGAGTGTTGCATCTCTTTGTTTTCCGACTCTGCAGCTGTTTGGCATGTGAATTTTGATGCATCTCCAGGTACTTTGGTGTAAAATCACGCATGCATAGTTTTCTATGGTACAAGTTCTTGAAACCTTTTGAAAGTCATTTTTATCTGTGTATGTTGGATTTTTTGTCGTTTTGGTCTTGTTTAGTTTAGATAAAGATACTTTATTTTTCTAAACTGGTGTGGTGTCCTTTTGTGGTGTTTTCACTGTGTTATCGTGTGTGTTGGTACAAATACTTTACACATTGCCTTTGGGATAAGCCTGTCTGCTCGTGCCAAGCTACCAACGGGCTGAGCAGGGGTTATCTAAAGTGTGTATCCCCCTTACCCTGACTAGAAGCAAGGGTCCCTATTTGGACAAAGGCACCTATCTCTGCCAACTAGATACTCCTATTTCTAACAGGGGGACACATTCTCTGCAACTGTCACGCCTCTCTCAGACAATTTGGCTTTGGGCAATTCATCACAAAGTCCATCTTCTGGCAGAGCATGTCCCAGGAGTGGACAATAAGATTGCCGACCTCCTAAGCAGAAGGCGGCAACAAATTGTCAAGTGGGAACTTCATCCCCAGGTTCTCCTTCCATACTTTCAACAATGGGGATTCCCACAAATAGATCTGTTCGCCACAGTCGACAACTCAAAATGCCCAAACTTCACCTCCAGGTTCCCACACCCTCTATCCAAAGGCAATGCCCTATGGATGAATTGGTCAGGGATATTTGCCTATGCTTTCCCGCCTCTCCCTCTCCGTCCATTTCTGGTTCGGAAGCTCAGGCAAACATCCCTCATACTGATTCTAGTAGCTCATCAACCGTGGTTCACAACACTTTTAGAACTGTCAGTAGTTCCGCGTCAAAAGCTACATCTCGATTCCAGTCTTCTCACACAGAACCATGGAGAGGTCAGACATCCAAATCCCAAGGAGCTCAATCTAGCGATTTGGCTCCTGAAGTCATAGAGTTTGGATATCTTTTCTTGCCACCAGAATGCATGACCATTCTTAAAGAAGCAAGAAAGTCTATTGTAAATACTTTATTTCGGCCAAGGGCCATAAAAGTTTCATAATAGTACAAACATTCACAATACAATCTAAAATGCATCAAGCAGTATATATAAATATTCTCAATAAAATTATCCTCAATCTTTGAGTAAAATAATTTAAACCGGTCACTAGACATTCCATTACATCCACCCCGATGACTTCTCTTTTTAAAATTAGCTAAAAACTTCGTATGATACAGTAAAAGAGGAAAAAAAAACTGGTTATTTGAGGTACTTTCCCAATTATGGGTACATTGGTCGTTACGACATCACAGCTTTAGCCCCATTTTGCTTCTTATTAGTCCCACTACAAACAAATATCGGGATAGGGCAAATATTACGTGCGGTGCAGTGGTAGTTGTTAGTACTCTCAGTGCCTCTTGGTGCTTCCTAAATCCCAATGAGTTGCACAACGGTCGAATCCATTTCCTCCTTGCCCTGCCATATGCTGGGCAGAAGAATAGGATATGTGCTGTATTTTCCGTGGACCCTAAAGTGCGTGTAGTGCAGAAAGTGCAGGAACGGTCTCCCTTCCCCCCCCAATTTGCTGTATGGCTCTTGGTCTGTAAGATGTTATACCTTCGCTTCAGATACAGAGTTCTTGCTAAGTGCGGTTGTACATTATTGAGAAATTCTTCAAAACTCTGGTTTGGTTTAATAATAAGGAATTGAGTTGTTAACCTTTCCGATCTTGGTTCGCAAGGAAGTGCATTCAGGGTATGTAGCCAATACGTTCTCTTTAGTATGTCTTTGCAACTAGATGTTGGGCTCTGTCCAATATGAACTGAGGCCTAACTCTATGAGCCATTTCTTTACAAATCTTAACCAAGGGAAGGTGAGACATATATCAATAGCCAACAGTTCTCTTGCGCCTTCTCTATATGCCACTAATTCTGGTGTTGTCCACAAGCGTATCCAATAAAGCAGTGGTCGTAGTGTTGCAATTTGCCCTATGCGCCTCATGTTTAAATCATGGAACATTGGGATAAGTGGTGTGGATGAGGGCAGCCCCATTAGTCTCCTCGCAAACTTGTTTTCCCCAGTTGTTAGTTGTTTAGTGTCGCCAATGCCCCGTAGCTCTGATCCATACAGTGCTGCCGCCTGGACCTTACATTTTGTAACAGCCCTGTGGTGCGGGAGCCCCCGTCCTGCGGCCTGACGAGGGTCCGGGTGCCCGTGACGGGGTCCATCGGGCCAGGGGAGGCTCCTCCGACCTGGCTGGGTTCAGAAGCGGGGACCATTCCAAGTGGGGGGGTGGCTGACTAAGTCCTTTCCGCTGCGTAGTAGGAGTTTATTTATATAGCTCAAGGGCTGGTGTCACGGGTTTGCTTGATGACAAACTGTACTTCTCAAGGACAGCCCCTGCCCCCTGGGCTAGCCTGCTGCTTCCATGCTAATTTAGAATCGAGTAGTACACCCAAGTAAGTAAAATTAGGGGCGTATTCTATTTTCCGGTTATTCAACTTAAAATTATTTCTGAAGCCCTTGTGTGGATTTATGGCCATGTACTTAGTTTTACTAATGTTTATTTCTAGGCCTTTTGCATGGCAGTATCTATTTAAATCATCCATCAAGTTTTGTAAACCCTTTGTAGTCTGCGAGATCAGGATAGTATCGTCTGCGAACAGCAGCGCCGGAACCAGGTTCCCGTTCAACTTAGGGGGTCGTTTTTTGTAGATGGTTTATCACGTCAGTGATATAGAGCGAGAACAGGGTGGGAGCGGGTACACATCCCTGTCTCACTCCTCTATTGGGATTGGTTTCATGAGTTCCCCATTCACGCCCCAGCGGACTCTCGCATAATTATCATTGTGCAGCCTTTTTATCTGTGTTAAGCTAGGGGGAGCTTCACAGTAAGCATCTAGGTACAAGGTCGAAAGCAATCCTCAAATCTACAAATGCTACGTAGATGTGGCCCCCCTTTACTTTGACGTATTTCCAGATGATGCATAGGAGTCTAAAGACTTGATCCACTGTGCTTGTGCATGATCTAAATCCTGCCTGGTACGGGGACATTATATTGTTAGTTTCTATCCAGTCATCGAGCCTGTTCAATAATTGTCTGGCGTAGATCTTTTGAAACACATCTATCAGGCTGATTGGCCTGTAATTCTCAGGTTTCTGTTTGCTACCTTTTTTGTGAATAGGGACAATTTCAGCCCCTTTCCACTTTGCCGGTATTGGTGCGCCTGCTGCTATTGCATTACTAAGTAGATTAGCATACGGGACCCAAACCTTTTTATCGTGTTTGAATAGGTCTCCGGGGAGTCTGTCTAGTCCTGGTGCTTTTCCCTGCTTGATGTCTATAGCATGTTCGGTTTCTTTCAATGAGAAAATGATCACTTCTCTGTCTCCCACGTTACTAGCAGGCTCACCGTCTTCAGTAGAAGTGGGCCGGAAGTTGGAATACAAGTTAGTAAAATGCTCGGTCCAAACTGACAGATCCAAATAATGCTCCGTTCTCGCTACTTGGTCCTTACCCCCACATGCAATTATTTTCCAGAACTCTGCTGAATTATTGGTTTTTGCTGCCAGTAGGAGGTCCAACCAACTGTTCTCCTCCCAATTCTTCTTGGCAGTAACCAATGTTCTCCTGTGAGTATCCCAAGCCCTCCTTATTGAGTCTGCATTTCCCTGCTTTAGATTTTCAAGTAGGGTTTTCTCGGTTCCTCTGCACTCTGACGTATACCAGGGATTTGTTTTTAAGCTTATCTTCGAATTGGGCTTCAATTTCTTCCCAGTGTTTTTAGTAAGAAGGGGCTCTAACTTTGCAACTAGGAGAGTATGCATTGGTATTACAGACGTTTCACATGTCTCTACGTGGGCACCCACTACCTCTGCAAAGGTATTATAGATACTTGTCATTATCTCTGTCACCTGTAACCCTGAGCCACTTAATAGATCTACGGTTGTTCCCTATTAGGGGGTATACGTTTTGCATGGAAGTATCGGGTAGATCGTCCCATGCTATCTGGCCTTTTACTTCCAAGCAAAGTGGCCGGTGGTCGCTGTCCTTCCTCGCCTCTATTCTGAAGCTCACTATCCTGTTCCAGCTATGCATACTATGCATAATGTAATCTATTCTCGACTGCGAGCTACCAAGTTTAAATGTATTAAGAGAGGCTTTTTCATCCCCTTTATTAAACACCCTTCCATTACATGCCCTTAGATGGTGTTCGATGGTGAGCTGCATTATCTGTAATGCAGCATTGATGCATGGTTTTGGTGACCCAGCCTCTAGTTGAGGCAACGCCATAGCCATATCCTCTTCCTCTGTTAAACTTTCTAGGCCGTTTAGTGGCTCATAGGCACAATTAAAGTCCCCACATACGATCACTGTATCACCAGGGTCTATGTGGTCCAGGGAACTGCCTACTATATCAATAATCTCAGAATTGAGATTTTGCCTGATAGGTCTATTATAAATATTAAATAGATACAATTTTTCATTGTTATGAGTATTTACATCTAAGTATACTGCCAGTAAATCTGGTGAGTCTATAATATGATTATTGGATCGCATTCCCAGTGTTATTTTAATCCATATTACAAGGCCCCCTGATGATCTTCCTCTCTGCAATGGGATAGCGTTCTTATAGTATGTTTTGTATCACAGCTTGAAGCTTGAATGGGGGGGTTAGTAACCAGATCTCCTGGAAAAGACAGATATCGAATTCGTCTATGTAGCTGTGCCAATCAGGCTCCTCAAGTTTTTGTTTTAAACCGGCAACATTCCAGGAGACTATAGCTATGGGTGTTAGTCCTTTTGCAAGTACTTTGTATGTTTGGATATTATAATCCGTACGGCAAGGCACACCCTCCGACCCGTTAGGGTTACTAACAGTGCTGCTTGCGCCTACTTCTGGTAGGGGGCCGTCCACATTTGAGTTAGGCACCTTCTGTTGGGACATATCACTAAGGCTAGTGTCTCCAAGGCAAAAAGGGGGAGAATATGGTCTGGGGAGCCGGTAAACATCCTCCAAGAGTCAGTCATTAAGTTCTAAGGTGGAACCACTAAGTCTTCCATCCGATGGTAGAAACAGGGTTGGCGTGTGGGGAATAGAACGCCTGAATTGAATAGAAGAAGAGTCAGGGGAACAGGTTCGCAATTCTAGGGCAAGGAGATTTTCTGACAGATCTGGCCCTTTTAATGTCAGCTCGATGCAGTCTAATAGTTGGCCTGGTGATGTGCATCTATGCGCCCTAATGATGTCGTCTCGAATTACCGAACGACGGCCCCTAACATGACGGATCCAATGGATCGATTTATTGATCAAGGAGTCTTCCCCCTCAAATCCCTGCCTCGCGCCAAGTTTCGGGACATTGACCATGAAGATTTTATTAACAAATGGCAAACGAGGAGGGATTGATTTTGATAAGTGGTTCCTACCATGTTGAAACGATGGCTTCCTTTGGGACTGATTGTGATTCCCCTGATGATTGCGGGGACCGTGCACACCTGCTGAATTAAGTGGGTGATTGGCAAGATTGACAGTGGGGTTGGAAAGTGTTTGAATGTGGGGAGCAGCAACAGCTGGGGGTGACTGTGGGGGCCCATGGGTATGGGTTTTCCCTTGACAGATATTTAACTGATGGGGCTGGGGATGACTGCTTACGCTTTGTGTTGCAGATTGTATTAGGGCTCCAGTCATGTGTATGGCTGGAGATACAGATGGTAAACTGTTATGTAGTGTAGATTTGACTAATGTAGTAAGGCCATCGATCATCGCTCTTAAGGTCCCTACTTCAGCCCTTAGATCAATAATAAGCTGATGGGTGTTTAAGGCCAAAGACTCTAGATTTGGAACAGCTATAGTCGCACCCGGGGGCTCAAACCGATGTCTGGATCGATCTTCGTGAATTCCTCAGGTAAGGCCAGCAGGGGAGTGAACCTGTTAGCGCAGGGAATGTTGGATTCTAGCTGTGATGATATGCTGCAGGGAATTTTAGGGGAACTGGGCTTGGGGTTAGAGATATAAGTGGCAGGAAGACAGTGGGTCCCCACTATGTGCGTTGAGTCCTCCTTATTTTGTGCACGGGCCCTCTTGGGACATGTCTTTCTAAACATGTCTGGAATTGCAGGGGAGCAACTGAGGCTGGTGCTAGTGGGTGTGGGGGAGGGTTTGTCGGTCGGAGTTAGAGAAGGAGTGGAAGATTCTACATCTAGAATATCTTCACACTCACTTATCAGGTTGTCAATGCGGTCTAATACGCAGTTACTGCCTGGGTGTTTTAAGGATTTCCTAACCTTTTTCCCTTTCCCAGACTGACCACCACCCGTGCCCTCCATAGATTTTCTCTTCCCCATGCCCCGGTTTTCAGAAGCCTCAAAGAACGCAACCCAAAGTAAGGAGAAACAGCTATGGTCTAAGCTCTGCTTAACACAGTCTAACAACCGGTCACAGTAATGAGATGGTGGCAGTTGCGACCAGCCCAACGAATTGCCTATTCAAACAAAAAAAGAAGCAAGTAGAAAGTAAAATGTAGCTCAACTCAACAAGAAAGTTAAGAAAGTAGTTGGGTCGATACAACAGAGCTATCTAGCAACTCTCTTCCCTGCAACGATAACAATGTTTGAGACCTGCACAGGCTCCCCAAACAGGCAGCCACTAGAGAAGGAAAAATGAGTAGGTGTATCGTTCAAGGGCCAGTGTCCAATGTCCAGAGTTTTGCCCAAAACAGCCAACCAGCGAGTACAGACCTTTCAAGGTCTCTTGCGAAAGATCATTAACAAATAGCAAAAAATAGACAGTGCACAGTTGCTTATTGTACCAATGACCCAAACCTTGTCCTTGGCCAAGGCCAGTAAGTAGAGGTTACAAAGAACACAGTACCTCATGCATGCATCATCAGCCTGCCCAAAGCTTCCAGTGACCAGACGTAAGGGGGATGGCCCTGCCCTGCCTCTTCCTGGCAATGACGGGCCTGCCCTTGGCCCGGGCTTTGCCCGGGCGCGTCCCGCGCAGCGGGAGCTCCTGAGTTAATTTATGCGCCTCCGGGCACAGAGAGCAGCATCAGCGGTGCGGGGGAGCCTGGGAAATGGAGTCCCTGGTCCTGGCTCTTTCCCGGTGCGACCAAACGAGTGTCCCGCGCAGCGGGAGCTCCCGAGTTAATTTATGCGTCTCCGGGTGCAGAGAGCAGCATCAGCGGTGAGGGGGAGCCTGGGAAACGGAGTCCCTGGTCCTGGCTCTTCCCCGGTGCGGCCAAACGAGCGTCCCGTGCTGCGGGAGCTCCCGAGTTAATTTATGCGCCTCCGGGCGCAAAGAGCAGCATCAGCGGTGCGGGGGAGCCTGGGAAATGGAGTCCCTGGTCCTGGCTCTTCCCCGGTGCGGCCAAACGAGCGTCTATTACCAGAGCATGCTATGCAGCTAAATGGAAATGATTTGTTATGTATTGTACTTATAAGAATATTGATCCTCTAAATGCATCTACTCAAAATATCATTTATTACCTTCGGCATTTACAGCTTGCTGGTTTAGCCTACACTTCCATTCGTTTGCATCTTGCAGCAATAGCTGCATATTTGCAAAACAGACCACATCTATCTCTGTTCAAGGATCTAGTAATTAAAGCCATTATGGAGGGCCTTAAGAGAATAATACCACCCAGCATACCTCCAGCACCAGCTTGGAATCTGAACATTGTGCTTACACGGCTCATGGGTCCACCTTTTGAGCCATTACACAACTGTCCGCTACAGTTTCTTTCATGGAAGGTCGCCCTCCTTATTGCAATCACTTCATTAAGGAGAGTTGGTGAGCTACAAGCTTTAACCTTAGAAGAACCCTTCTTTCAACTTCACAGAGACAGGGTAGTTCTTCGCACCAACCCAAAGTTCCTTCCCAAAGTGGTTTCTGCTTTCTATATCAACTAATCAGTTGAGTTGCCGTGTTCTTTCCTCAACCTGATTCGGTAGCAGAACGAGCTCTTCATACTCTTGATGTCAGAAGAGCACTATTGCACTACATTGAAAGAACAAAAGATTGTCGCAAAACAAAACAACTGTTTGTTTCATTTGCTACACCACACAAAGGCAATCCCATTTCTAAATCTGGTATTGCAAGATGGATTGTTAAGTGCATTCAAACCTGCTACACTAAAGCTAGACAAACTTTATACCTCCTCGAGCGCATTCCACTCGTAAAATAGGACCATCTTTGGCCTTTTTAGATAACATTCCTATAGCTGTCATTTGTAAAGCAAAAACAACAATTGATGGACAGAATGCAGAACAATGTCATACATTCACCCCAGTACAGAGATCTGGGCCTAAATCCATCGTTTTTTTGCTCACCATGCCATTCCAGTTTGAACCCAGCCATATGCAAATCAGTCTTGACCCTGTGCCTCATGGGAACAGTCCAGCCCGAACTGCCAAGCCAGGTCCTCCCTGGACTGGAAACAAGCATCCTAGGACCGGTTTCGGGGTTTCACCCCTCTTCAGCCAGGATAGCTTGATTCCAGTGGCATGGAGAGCACGGGACCCACGTCTGGGCATACCCGTCCCACTCGGGGTGACAAATGCAAAAACAACAATTGATGGACAGAATGCAGAACAATGTCATACATTCACCCCAGTACAGAGATCTGGGCCTAAACTTTTCGCCCTAAGTGGGATGGGTATGCCCAGACGTGGGTCCCTTGCTCACTGTGCCACTGGATTCAAGCTAGCCTGGCTGAAGAAGGGTGACATACCCTGAAACCGGTCCCAGGATGCTTGTTTCCGGTCCAGGGAGGACCTGGCCTGGCAGTTGGGTCTGGACTGTTCCCATGGGGCACAGGGTCAAGACTGATTTGCATATGGCTGGGTCCAAACTGGGGTGGCGTAGTGGGCAAAAGAACGATGGATTTAACCCAGATCTTTTGACTGGGGGAGAATGTTTGCATTGTCAGCATTCCGTCCATCATTTGTTTGCTGTAACACTTTTCGCCCTAAGTGGGATGGGTATGCCCAGACGTGGGTCCCTTGCTCACTGTGCCACTGGATTCAAGCTAGCCTGGCTGAAGAAAGGTGACATACCCTGAAACCGGTCCCAGTATGCTTGTTTCCGGTCCAGGGAGGACCTGGCCTGGCAGTTCGGTCTGGACTGTTCCCATGGGGCAGAGGATCAAGACTGATTTGCATATGGCTGGGTCCAAACTGGGGTGGCGTAGTGGGCAAAAGAATGATGGATTTAACCCAGATCTTTTGACTGGGGGAGAATGTTTGCATTGTCAGCATTCTGTCCATCATTTGTTTGCTGTAACACGTCATTTGTAAAGCAGCAACATGGTCCACACCACACATTTTTACCAAACATTACTGTGTGGATGTGTTAGCATGTCAACAAGCCAATGAAAGCCAAGCAGTGCTAAAAACACTTTTTCAAACAGCTGCAACATCTACTGGTTAGCCACCGCTTTGGGAGGTCAAAACGCGTCAGCCAGTCAAATTAAGTCAGTGGTGTAATTATTCCTGGAGTGCCGGCTTTTCTTTGGTGGAATCTCATCAAGAAATTTGTGTTTATTTGAAATGTGGGTCCTGCTCCCGCTGCCGTGCACCAGCCCCGACAGGTGAATGCAGTCAGAGACAGTAGAGCAAGCTGTTTCGCATATATATATATATATATATATATGTATATATATATGCTGTGGATCACATGCTTTGCATACTCCTGCATCCTGCCTTATATAGAAAATCTTCTTTCAGAAAGTCTTTGCCAGAGTATCAGAAAAGTGTGTTAAATGCACTCTATTAACCTTTTATCTGCTATAATCAAATCTTAATGGGATTCAAACATCTCCATTCATGCCCATCGATGACATGGAGTGGGATTGGACTGCTGCTAAGAGGTATTCAAATACCGGGAAATTAGATTGGCGGGATATGAGAAAAATAATAAAATGTTACCTGAAAGAGCAAGTTCAAAACTTCCTCCTGCGGTCCCAGGGGAAAGACCAGAAAGAGGCAATGTAAAGGTGAGAAATGAGCAGAAAAAGGCAGAATAAGCATTGGAAACTAGAAGAACGAGGCAGACTAAAGTTCAGCAACGAGCAGAAAGAGGCAGAATAAAGGTCAGCAATGAGCAGAAAGAGGCAAAATAAAGGTCAGAAACGACCAGATAGAGGCAGAATAAAGGTCAGAAATGAGCAGAGTAAAGCTCAGCAACGAGCAGAAAAAGGCAAGATAAAGGTCAAATGAGCAGAAAGAGGCAAAATAGAGGTCAGATACGAGCAGCAGGAGGCAGGATAAAGGTCAGAAACGAGCAGAAAGAAGCAAAATAAAGGTCCGCGATGAGCAGAAAGAGACAAAATAAAGGTGAGAAACTAGCAGAAAGAGGCAAAATAAAGGTCAGAAGCGACCAAAAAAGGCAAAATCCACTCAGCCACTCATGCACCCACTAATAGAACAACTCAAACACATACACCCACTCACAGAGCCAGATACTCGTGCATCCACTTACAGAATCACTAATACTCTCTCTCATCCACTCATAGATGTACTCAGAGACTCATGCACCGACTCACAGACCCTCTCTAAGACTCGCACACCCACTCACACATCCACTCACTCATATACCCACTTACAGCCTCATTGATACTCTCTTACACCCACTTACAAACCTACTCAGACACTAACTTTGGTTACAGTTAGGAAATAAAATGTAAAAAACCTTACAAATTCACTGAAAAAACAAAGTTTACAGGGACGTTCTAGTTAGGCTCAAATTTCACTCATACAAAACCAGTGAAATTCAGCAGTTATAGTGTGTATCTTAAGATACCCGTTGCATTAATCTCAAAGGAGACATCGGTACATGTGTATATATATATATATATATATATATATATATATGTGTGTACAGAAAGGATTGACAGATTGATAGCTCTTTCTCGATTCTGTGGGTGGTGGTGCATGGCCGTTCTTAGTTGGTGGAGCGATTTGTCTGGTTAATGCCGATAACGAACGAGACTCCTCCATGCTAACTAGTTATGCGACCCCCAGCGAGAAAGACCCTTTGGTTGAAACGCGTCAGCAGTAAAATAAAGAATCTTTTGGACTAACCTGGAGTGCGGGCCATACTTGCAGCGCGAGCAGGGGATCTCTACGTATATATATGTGTGTGTGTGTGTATATATATATATATATATATGTGTGTATATATATATATATATATATATATATATATATATTCACTGAAAAAACCATAGGTTTGCGGGACGTTATAGTTAGAAATTAGCATTTAAAAAACCTATGAAATTCACTGAAAAACCCCACAGGTTTCAGGGTTGTTAAAGTTAGTTGGACATTTCACTCGTACAAAACCAGAGAAATTCGGCCGTTGTAGTTAACTATAACTCGCGCCCCGCAATGCACTGCTTATGACGTCACATATTACATCACTCATGACATGGTCCGTGACATCACTGATGACATCACTGATGACATCTCAAATGACATCATCCAGTGAATGTGTGTTTCTGTAAAGTTTAAATATGTTTTATATATATATATATATGCCAAGGTGTATTGAAGAATGAGTGGGTGCATAAGTGTCTGAATGGATGATTTAGTAGGTGCGTGACTGATTGTATAAGTGACTGATTAAGCGTATCTTAGTGAATGCATGGGTTATTGAGTAAACTGTGTAAATGTCTGTATCAGTCCGTCAGTTGGTGTATAAGCGGCTGCATAGATTGGTGAGTAGCTACATGACTGTCTATTTGGGTTATTGATTGGTTGTCTGAGTATCTGTATGGGTGCCTGAGTGTCTTTGTGAGTGGGTGTGGGGTGGGTGACTCTGTGCATAGATGTGTGAGAGGGTGACTCACTGGGTGTATGGGATCAAGAGTGCATCTGTGAAGGGCCGTATGGGTGGGTGAGTGTGTGTATGGGTATGTTGGTGAGTGAATGGATATCTCAGTGATATATATATGTGAGTAACTACATATGTGAATGGCAGTATATGTGAGTGTTGGAGTATATAAATGACTATACGTGAGAGTGAGTGGTTGTGAGAGTGGCTGTAAGGGTGAGTGTGTGCTTGTATCAGTGATTGTATAAGAGAGTAAGTATGTGTTGTATTTGTATAAATAAGTGAGGTGGTCTGTGTATAACTGTATAGGTGAGTAAATGGGTGTGATTGATTCTTTGCATGATTGAGTAGGTGTGTGAGTAAGTCTATGGATGAGTGGCAGTGTGAGAGTGTATGTATAGGTGTATGAGTGCATATGATAGTGCTGTATTGATGAGTGACTGCATGTATGAGTTACTGTATGGGTGAATGAGTGGATGTGTGTGTGTAGACCTATGAATCACTGAGTGGGTATGTACTAACTGCTATTGGTCTGTCTATGCTTTCAATATTGGTAGTCTGTATTTTAGAGTGGGTGTATAAAAGGTTTTATTAGGCTGTGAGGAGGTGCATCAGATTATCACATGGATGATGTCATCAGTGATGTCATTTGAGATGTCATCAGTGATGTCACTGACCATGTCATGAGTGATGTAATATGTGACGTCATCAGCAGTGCATTGCGGGGGCGCGAGTTATAGTTAGCTCTACTAACTATAACAGCCGAATTTCTCTGGTTTTGTACGAGTGAAATGTCCAACTAACTATAACGTCCCTGAAACCTGTGGTTTTTTTTCAGTGAATTTCTAAGGTTTTTTTAAATGCTAATTTCTAACTATAACGTCCCTCAAACCTATGGTTTTTTCAGTGAATTTCATAGGTTTTTTAAATGCTAATTTCTAACTATAACATCCCTATTAAGTCCCCTTGAATCCTGAAGGTACCTGGGGGCCAACTAGCCCACCAGGTACCTCCAGTAAGTGCCACATAGCTGCGTTGCAGAGAGGTGTTCCGAGGCCACGCCCCTTTTTACACCACGCTGCAAACGCGGCTTTTGGCGCACTGCTGCTCGGAGGATGAAGTCCACTTGTGTCCTGAGGTCCTCAGGACACAAGAGGACCTCATCGCCCCACCAGCAGTGCACCAGAAGCCACGTTTGCAGAGTGGTGTAAAAAGGGGCGTGGCCTCGGACCACCTCTCTGCAACGCAGCTCTGTGGCGCTTACTGGAGGTACCTGGTGGGCTAGTTGGCCCCCAGGGACCCTCAGGATTCAAGGAGACTTAATCCCCCAATTTACAACGCGCCAGGGGGCTTGTTTGCACACTTGTTATGTCAGGCCCCGCCCCCTCCCTGCACCACTGTGCAGACGCGCCCCCTGGCGCGTTGTAAGTTGGGGGATTAAGTCCCCTTGAATCCTGAGGGTCCCTGGGGGCCAACTAGCCCACCATGTACCTCCAGTAAGCGCCACAGAGCTGCGTTGCAGAGAGGTGTAAAAAGGGGCTTGGCCTCGGACCACCTCTCTGCAACGCAGCTCTGTGGCGCATACTGGAGGCCCCCAGGGACCCCCAGTATTCAAGTAGAATTAATTGCCCAACTTGCAATGCGCCACGGGGCGCGTTTGCAGAGTGGTGCAGTGAGGGGGCAGGGCCTCCGGTGAGATGCCGTTTTTTATTTATTTTTTAGAAGGGGAGCTGTGTGGCCCGCCTTCTTTTACTATTTTTTGGGCCCTGGGGACCCCATCCCCCAGGGCCTGACCCCTTTTTTTAAAAAGAATTTTTTTAAAACAGGAAGGGGGCCGCGTGGCCCCCCTCCCGAGGCCAATTTCGGCCCCGGGGACCCCATCCCCCGGGGCATGGCCAGACTTTTGTTTTTAAAAAAAATGTATTTATTTATATGAAGTGGGGGCCGCGTGGCCCCCCTCCTTAGGCCAATTATGGCCCCGGGGACCCCATCCCCCGGGGCCGGCCTTTTTGGGTTTTTTTGTAAATTTTATTAAAGGGGAGGGGGGCCGCGTGGCCCCCCTCCCGGGCCACTTTTGGGCCCGGGGACCCTATCCCCCGGGGCCTGGCCTCAGTGATTGGGACCGTGGGGGGAGCCCCAATGCCCCCACCGTCCCACCGGCTCCCCGCCTCCTGCGGGAGCCGGCATTGCTTTTGAGCATGGGGAGCTGCTAACATGCAGCTCCCCTTTCTCAAAAGCAATCCTGCTTTGCTTCCTTGAAGCGAGAGCAGGTTTTCCTGCTCTCGCTTCAAGGAAGAAAAGCAGAGTTTGCTATGGCAGGGCGGGAGCCGTGCTCCCGCCCTGCCATAACAAACCGCAATGTCCCGGGGTGGGCACCCCGGGACATTGCAGGAGCCGGCCCTGGGGGGTGGCGGTCCCCAGGGCCATCAAGGGCTCCTGGAGGGTGGCTGCGCGGCCCCGCTCCCATCATTTGCACAGCCCCGGGGAGGTGGTGGTGCCCGGGACTTGGGGGAGGTCTGTGAGGCCCCCCACCCTCAAATTTTTGTCTGTGTGCCCCGGGGAGGTGGCGGTCCCCGGGGCAGCGGGGGCCATGTGGCCCCGCGCATATTTAAGTGGCGGTCCCCGGGGCTTGGGGGGGCCTGGGAGGCCCCCCCACAGATTATTAAACAAGCCCCGGGAAGGTGGCGGTCCCCGGGGATGCGGGGGCCCCCACGGGCCCCCGCTATATAATCTTGGCATTCCCCCAGGACCTGGCCCACCCGGGGGCTCATTTAAATGAAGCACGGGAGCCCGCACTTCATTTTTCTTTACTTTCTCGGCCGGATTCGCGACGCCAGCGCCAATTCGGCCGTTTTTTTTTTTTTTTTTAAATGCATTTTTGGGCCCTGGGGGTCCTTGTTGGGACCCCCTGAGCAGGCCTAGGGGGTCAGGGTGTTTGTACCCTACCCCCTTTTCTTGTTTTTTAACCTCTTTTTCACAGTTTTCTTGTGAATCGGTTCTACCGAGTCACAAGATGGCTGCCAACACTTCCTGTTTTGGAGTGTTAGCAGCCAATCAGAGTGAAGCTCGTGCCCGGGAGGGTTCGCGAACCCTCCTCGGTGCTCAGATATCGATATTTTTCTTTTTTAAATTTCTCAGGAACTACTGACTGGATTTACACCATTTAACAAAAAGGGCGCAGTCGAAACCAAGACCTACCTTTTTGCCAAATTTGGTGTAATTCCGTTCAGCAGTTCGGGCTGTAGCCTGTAATAAAGTTCCTATGGAAATTAACATGGAGAAAACGCGCTTTGGGACCTCCCTTTTTTCTCGGCCCCCGCTTGACGGATCACCCCCAAACTTTCAACACACAAACTGAGCGGTCCAGGCCTGTTTTTTGGAAAGTTTCACGAAGATTCGTCAAACGGCGCCAAAGATATTGGCAAATCAAAAAACGCTTTTCCTATGGTAACTAGGTCCTAACTATAACTACCTACTGGTGACCGCCTGTAGGTAATATATATATATATATATATATATATATATATATATATATGTATGTATATCTATGTGTATATATATATATATATATATTCACTGAAAAAACCATAGGTTTTAGGGACAGTTATAGTTAGTTGGACATTGCACTCGTACAAAACCCGTGAAATTCCCCCGTTATAGTTAGTTCAGCTAACTATAACTCGCGCCCCGCAATGCACTGCTGATGACGTCACATATTACATCACTCATGACATGGTCAGTGACATCACTGATGACATCACTGATGACATCACTGATGACATCTCAAATGACATCACTGATGACATCATCCAGTGACTGTGTGTTTCTGTAAAGTTTAAATATGTTTAATATATATAGGGAAAGGCGTATTGAAGAATGAGTGGGTGTATAAGTGTCTGAATGGATGATTTAGTACGTGCGTGACTGACTCTACAAGTGAGTGATTAAACGTATCTTACTGAATGCATGGGTTAGTGACTAAACTGTGTGAATGTCTGTATCCGTCTGTTGGTGTGTAAGTGGATGCATGGATTTGCGAATAGCTACATGAGTGTCTATATGGGTTATTGATTGGTTCTATGAGTATCTGTATGGGTGCCTGAGTGTTTGTGTGGATGGGGCGTGTGCGACTGTGCATAGATGTGTGAGTGGGTGATTCACTGGGTGGATGGTTTCAAGAGTGCATCTGTGATAGACTGTATGGGTGGGTAAGTGTGTGTAAGAGTGTGTTAGTGAGTGAATGTATGTCCCAGTGGTACATGTGTGAGTAACTACATATGTGAAAGGCAGTATATATGTGTATTGGAGTATATAAATAGCTATAAGCGAGAGTGAGTGATTGTGATAGTGGCTGTATGGATGAGTGTGTGCTTGTATCAGTGATTGTATAAGAGCGTAACAATGTGCTAGTATTTGTATGATTAAGTGAGCTGGTGTGTGTATAACTGTATAGGTGAGTAAATGGCAGTGTGTTTAATTATTTGCATGACTGACTAGGTGTGTGAGTACCTCTATGGATGAGTGGCGGTGTTTGAGTGTCTATATAGGAGTAAGAGTGCATATGATAGTCCTGTACTGAGTGACCATAAGTATGAGTGACTGTACGGGTGAGTGAGTGGATGTGTGTGTGTAGACCTAAGAATCAGTGAGTGGGTATGTAGTTATTGGTGTTGGAGTGTCTATGGTTTTGCGAATGGCACTCTGTAATTTAGATTGGGTGTATCAAAGGTTATATTAGGGTGTGAGGAGCTGCATCAGATTATCACGTGGATGATGTCATCAGTGATGTCATTTGAGATGTCATCAGTGATGTCATCAGTGATGTCATCAGTGATGTCACTGACCATGTCATGAGTGATGTAATATGTGACGTCATCAGCAGTGCATTGCGGGGCGCGAGTTATAGTTAGCTGAACTAACTATAACGGGGGAATTTCACGGGTTTTGTACGAGTGCAATGTCCAACTAACTATAACTGTCCCTAAAACCTATGGTTTTTTCAGTGAATTTCAAAGGTTTTTAAATGCTAATTTCTAACTCTAACGTGTCTTAAACCTTTGGTTTTTTCAGTGAATTTCAAAGGTTTTTAAAATGCTAATTTGTAACTATAACGTGCCTGAAACCTACGCTTTTTTCAGTGAATTTCAAAGGTTTTTTAAATGACAATTTTTAAATGTATTAATTTTTATATTAATTTTTTTCATATTGATTTACTACATTTTTAGAAACAATTTCTTTTACATATTTTATTTTTTAAATTACATTGTAATTACATTATACATTACATTACAAAAAATACTTTCGCAGAATGAATTACTTTAGTTTAAATACTTTGCACATAGGCAATAGACTTTTAAGTACAGTAGTTACAGTCGTTGCAATGGGCAACACATTTTCAAACACAATGCAACATTCAGCTCAATGTGAATTTCTAGTTAAATGCAATTAGTTACTTTATGGATTACTTTTCTAACCACAGGACTGGATCCTAGATTCAGTCCTGGTACATCTCCTGTAAACAGTTGAGTAAAAGCGTTTTGGTTACAGTCGTGATTTTTAAGGAATATTATTGTATTTTAAAAGTTGACACTTAGAAACTTTTTCTCATAGAATCACCAATGTTATCCTATGGAAGGAAATTCACTTAGCAGGTAAAAACTGTTATCGTTACTTTTTCTTACTCAGTGTTGGATCCTGGATCCAGCACTGGTGCATCTCCTGTAAACAGTTGAAAGAATGCGTTTAAGTCATACAGGCGATTTTTAAGGAATATTTGTAGTTTGTGAAAATCGACACTTTGAAACTTTTCTGCTGAAAACCAGACAATGGATTCCTATGGAAGAAAATATAAGTTACTGGTAAGTACGGTTAAAATTACTTTTCAGGACCAGTACTGGGCTGAAAGATACAGCACTGAGGTCTCTCCTTATAACAGGTGAGTAAATCGGAATTCGTATTTCGGCTGATTTTAGAGGAATATTTGTATGTTTCAAAAATCAACACTTAGAAACTTTTTCAGCAAAAAGCAGGCAATGATATCCTATGGAAGGAAATTCAAGTTACTGGTAAGTACGGTTAAAATTACTTTTGAGGATCAGTACTGGGCTGAAAGATGCAGCACTGAGGTCTCTCCTGATAACAGATGAGTAAATCGGAATTCGTATTTCGGCTGATTTTAGAGGAATATTTTAAAGTTCCAAAACTCCACACTTAGAAGAATTTCCAAGTGAAACCAGTCAATGTTAGCCTATGGAAGGAAATTCAAGTTACCGGTAAGTACGGTTAAAATTACTTTTCAGGACCAGTACTGGGCTGAAAGATACAGCACTGAGGTCTCTCCTGATAACAGGTGAGTAAATCGGAATTCGTATTTCGGCTGATTTTAGATGAATATTTTAAAGTTCCAAAACTCCACACTTAGAAGAATTTCCAAGTGAAACCAGTCAATGTTAGCCTATGAAGGAAATTCAAGTTACCGGTAAGTACGGTTAAAATTACTTTTGAGGATCAGTACTGGGCTGAAAGATGCAGCACTGAGGTCTCTCCTGATAACAGGTGAGTAAATCGGAATTCGTATTTCGGCTGATTTTAGATGAATATTTTAAAGTTCCAAAACTCCACACTTAGAAGAATTTCCAAGTGAAACCAGTCAATGTTAGCCTATGGAAGGAAATTCAAGTTACTGGTAAGTACGGTTAAAATTACTTTTCAGTACCAGTACTGGGCTGAAAGATGCAGCACTGAGGTCTCTCCTGATAACAGGTGAGTAAATCAGAATTCGGATTTCGGCTGATTTTAGAGGAATATTTGTATGTTTCAAAAATCAACACTTAGAAACTTTTTCAGCAAAAAGCAGGCAATGATATCCTATGGAAGGAAATTCAAGTTACTGGTAAGTACGGTTAAAATTACTTTTGAGGATCAGTACTGGGCTGAAAGATGCAGCACTGAGGTCTCTCCTGATAACAGGTGAGTAAATCGGAATTCGTATTTCGGCTGATTTTAGAGGAATATTTTAAAGTTCCAAAACTCCACACTTAGAAGAATTTCCAAGTGAAACCAGTCAATGTTAGCCTATGAAGGAAATTCAAGTTACCGGTAAGTACGGTTAAAATTACTTTTCAGGACCAGTACTGGGCTGAAAGATGCAGCACTGAGGTCTCTCCTGATAACAGGTGAGTAAATCAGAATTCGGATTTCGGCTGATTTTAGAGGAATATTTGTATGTTTCAAAAATCAACACTTAGAAACTTTTTCAGCAAAAAGCAGGCAATGATATCCTATGGAAGGAAATTCAAGTTACTGGTAAGTACGGTTAAAATTACTTTTGAGGATCAGTACTGGGCTGAAAGATGCAGCACTGAGGTCTCTCCTGATAACAGGTGAGTAAATCGGAATTCGGATTTCGGCTGATTTTAGAGGAATATTTGTATGTTTCAAAAATCAACACTTAGAAACTTTTTCAGCAAAAAGCAGGCAATGATATCCTATGGAAGGAAATTCAAGTTACTGGTAAGTACGGTTAAAATTACTTTTGAGGATCAGTACTGGGCTGAAAGATGCAGCACTGAGGTCTCTCCTGATAACAGGTGAGTAAATCGGAATTCGTATTTCGGCTGATTTTAGAGGAATATTTTAAAGTTCCAAAACTCCACACTTAGAAGAATTTCCAAGTGAAACCAGTCAATGTTAGCCTATGAAGGAAATTCAAGTTACCGGTAAGTACGGTTAAAATTACTTTTGAGGATCAGTACTGGGCTGAAAGATGCAGCACTGAGGTCTCTCCTGATAACAGGTGAGTAAATCGGAATTCGTATTTCGGCTGATTTTAGAGGAATATTTTAAAGTTCCAAAACTCCACACTTAGAAGAATTTCCAAGTGAAACCAGTCAATGTTAGCCTATGGAAGGAAATTCAAGTTACTGGTAAGTACGGTTAAAATTACTTTTCAGGATTAGTACTGGGCTGAAAGATGCAGCACTGAGGTCTCTCCTGATAACAGGTGAGTAAATCAGAATTCGTATTTCGGCTGATTTTAGAGGAATATTTGCACAATGGTGAAGGGAGGGGCGGGGCCTGAGGTGACATCTGTGCAAACGCGCCCCATGGCGCGTTTTAAGTTGGGGGATTAAGTCCCTTGAATCATGAGGGTCCCTACGGGCCAACTAGCCCACCAGGAACCTCCAGTATGCGCCAGAGGCTGCGTTGCAGAGACATGTACAGAGGCCACACCCCTTTTACACCTCTCTGCAACGCAGCTCTGTGGCGCTTTCTGGACGTACCTGTTGGGCTAGTTGGCCCCAGGGACCCTCAGGATTGAAGAGGATTTAATTCCCCATCTTAAAACGCGCCACGGGGCCTGTTTGCACACATGTCACCTGAAGCCCCGCCCCTCCTATCACCACTGTGCAAACGCGCCCCGTGGCGCGTTTTAAGTCGGGGGATTAACTCCCTTGAATCCTGAGGGTCCCTGGGGTGCAACTAGCCCACCATATACCTCCAAAAGCGCCATAGAGCTGCGTTGCAGAGAGGTGTAAAAGGGGCGTGGCCTCTGTACACCTCTCTGCAAGGCAGCCCCTGGCGCATACTGGAGGTTCCTGGTGGGCTAGTTGGCCCCAGGGACCCCAGTACTCAAGGGGAATTCGTTCCCCCTCTGCAAACGCGCCAGGGGGCGCGTTTGCAGAGTGGTGAAGGAAGGGGGCGGGGCCTACGGGCCCGATGTTTTTTTGCCGATTTTGTAAAAAAAAATAAAAAAAAAATTTGGCCCAGGGGGTCCTTGTGGGACCCCTGAGCAGACCTAGGGGTCAGGGTGTTTCTACCCTGCCCCCTTTCTGCGCTTGCGCACTTGTTTCTGTCCCTCGGTTCTACCGAGGGATAAAATGGCTGCCAACACTTCCTGATTTGGAGTGTTGACAGCCAATTAACATAAAGCTCGTGCTCGGGAGGATCCGCGGCCCTAGATATATCTATCTTTTTACTTTTGATTTTCTCAGCAACTACTGAACGGATTTACACCATTTAACAAAAGGGTTCTTTCTGAACCAAGAACTACCTCTTTGCCAAATTTGGTGTAATTCCGTTCAGCAGTTCAGGCTGTAGCCGTGTCTAAAGTTTCCTATGGAAAATTGCATGGGGAAAACGCGTTTTGGGACCCCCCTTTTTCTCGGCCCCCGCTTGACGAATCCCCCGAGACTTTCAGGGTAGGAGCGGACCGGAGCGCCCCACAAAGTTTGAAAATTTTGCGAAGATACGTCAACCGGCAAGAGAGTTATTTCAAATAGAATGTCGCGGATTTCCTATGGATAATAGGTTGTAACTATAACTATCTACTGGCGACCGCCAGTAGATAATATATATATATATATATATATATATATATATATATACACTAAAAAAACAAATGTTAGAGACGTTCTAGTTAGGTTCAGATTTTACACACACACAAAACCATAGAAATTCAGCATTTATAGTAAGAGTTATCTCAAATAAAAATCACTTGTGCACTAATGTAACTATAACTCGTGCCCCCATGCAGTTTTCTCATCAATAATTTTATGATAAATGGTGCAGTGATATTATCATTGATGCCATAGAAGATGTCATTAGTGATGTAATACGTGGGGTAATTAGCAGTGCATGGCGAAGGCGCGAGTTATAGTTACCTTAGGGCACGAGTTATAGTTACTTGAGGTATCTCTAACTATAACTGCTGAATTTCTATGGTTTTGTGTGTGTAAAATCTGACCCTAACTATAACATCCCTGTAACCTTTCTTTTTTTCAGTGAATTTCTATTTTTTTTTAACATAACGTAATATTTAATTACTATACATTAATCTAACCGCCACCGCGCATGGTCTGGCCTGTGGCCAACACCCTGCATGCGGCCAACCCCCTAAAGCCAGTCTCCCTCCCCGGGCCACTTTTGGCCCCAGGGACTCCATCCCCCTGGTGGATTTTTTTAGGGGGATTGCACGAGGCTCCTCTCCGGCCAATTTTGTCCTTGGGGACCCCATACCCCGGGCTCACCATTATATTTATGGGTGAGGGGGGGCACACAGCCCCTCTCGTCTGCCCTATTTTGTCCCCGGGGACCCAATACCCGTGGCCCACCATTATATTTAGGGGTGAGGGAGGCACACAGCCCCTCTCGTCTGCCCTATTTTGGCCCTGGGGACCCCATCTCCTGGGGCCTGGCCATATTCTGAAGGGGGCACGCAGCCCCTCCTTCCCGGGCCAGTTTTGGCTCCAGGGACCCCATCCCCCGGGGCCTGGTACATGTTGTAGGGGATGGGGTACGTGGCCCCCCTCCCCAGGCTGTCTTTGTCCCTGAAGACCCCACCATTATATTTATGGGGGAGGGGAGCACGCAGTCTGGGGCCCTGCCTTATTGAAATGTGGGAAAGGGGCACGCAGCCCCCTCCACGTCCAATTTGATCCCAGGGACCCCAGGCCCGGCCAATTATTAAAGGTGGAGGTGGGCATCGCAGACCCCCTTCTCAGGTCAATTGTGGCCCCCAGAACCCACATCTCCAGGGGACCCGTCCAACAAAAGGTGGTTGCGCTGGTGCTCGCCCAGGGAACCCACCATATCCTTATTGGGGACCGTGGGCGGAGCCCCAAGACCCCGCTATCCCAACAGGCTCCTGAGCAGGTAAAATGCGGGAGCAGTATTCAGATCTGTTTCCCTGCCCTCATCATGGCGGGAAGAGAAACAGATCTGAAGTCTGCTTCTTGTGTGCTCTCGCTTGGTGGGAGCTTTGAAATTGCTCCCACCAAGCGAGAGCAAACACAGGTTTCCCTGCCCACGCCAGTGCGGGCAGGGAAACAGCTGTGTCCCAGGGGTTGGCACCGCAGGGCATAGCAGGAGGGCCCCTCTCCCCTTTGTTTTTGAGACTGGGCCGAGGAATGCGGTCTCCAAGGCCAAAATCAGCCCAGGGAGGGGGGGCCACGTGGCCCTCCTCCCCCTTTTCACCTACGGCTAGGGGATGGGGTCTCCGGGGACAATATTGGCCCGGGAGGGGGGCAGTGTCACCTCTCCCTCATTTTTATAAGGCCGGATGGGGTTCCCGGGCCAAAGTCGACCTGGGCAGCGGGGCCATGTGCACCCCCCTCCCCTATATGAAATAAACAACTCCCCGGGCCCTAGTCCACCCGGGGGTAACTGAAAAGAAAAACAAGCACGTGAGATAGCGGGTTTTTTTGTGTAAGTTTTGCCGTGGATCCTCTGCGAATTTGTGGCAAAATAAAGCAAAATGTTTTTGGCCCCAGCTTGTGGTGGGTCCCCAACCCCAGCCCTAAGGGGTCAGGGTATTCCTGCCATTGGTTTTTTTCTGTTTTTTTTTTCCGTTTCTTGTGAGATTTGGACTGAGTCCCGAATCCCAAGATGGCTGCCACTACTTCCTGGTTAAGTGGTGGCAGCCTGTCAGATCTCACCATGAGATCTGCGGATCCTCTGCATCCCTAAATATACATAAAACTTTTTTTTTAATCACTTAAAAACAACTGAACGGTTTAACACTAAATTATGTTTTTCAAATTCTGGACCACGGTCTATCTTTCTACCAAATTTGGTGTAATTACGTTCAGTCGTCATGTTCAAAATCAATATGGGAAATTGTATGGGGGAAATGCGCTTTGGGATCTCCCCCCCTCCCCCTTTTCTCTGCCCCAGCTTGACGAATCACCCCGAAACTTTCCAAACAGCCGCTAAAGTGTGTGACTAACTAGTTTTGAAAATTTCATGAAGTCATTAAACCTTCCTCCTTTCCTGCGGCTAGTACCACCCCTAAGGTGGGCTACCTGATGTGGATACGACCTCTCCGAGTCTGCCATCTTTGTGATGGCAAACTTGGAAATTCTGGGACAGGCTTATGCGCACTTCCCACAGGAACTGGTCATATAGGGGGCGTAGTGATCCCAAAGATAGGTAGCCCATTGACTACTATCCTACTCTCCCTTAACACCCCTAAATTCAGTATTTTGTGGAGACCATGGCACCAGAAAATTAGGTCCTGCCGTCCAGAAAGAAGAAGACGGACGTGAAGACTCGCAAGAACAGAAGAACCAGCAACTGACTTGGCACCAACACTGCCAGCCTGTCTACTGACTTCATCAATTGTGCCAAAAGATGAGTTGTCCTGCAACTGCTATGTCTCCAAAGCCTGGGAGAACTACCAGCACTTCGCCCAGGAACTCCTGGGGAACAGCGGAGCTGGTCCCCTGCACCCTGCAAGTACCAAAGACTGAGCTATGAGGCTACAAGACTGCGAAAACCCGACGTCGGAGAGCACCACTGCACCCGAGCGGCCGACCCTGAGCTGAAGTGGGTCAACAGTGCCAACGTGGTCCCCACACCATCCAGATTCAAAACCCACCTTGAATTTCCCTGCTGTGGATTTCTCGATGCCACTTGCAGCGTCTGTTTAGACCCCCTCTACTCCCGGTGGCAAAAACCCGGCACCTAAGGACCCCTCTGCACCCGTCGCTCCTGGCCAATGGAGAAGGTGTCCCTGAGCATTGTGAGGCCTGAGCCACCCTGTTCGTTCAGCCCAACTGCCCTCCCAGTCGAAACCTGCAGCCTCTTTTCACAAAGACCAATCCCAACAGACTAACATTGAGCACCTGATGCTGTATTGCACCCGGCTGCCCTAGTGCCGTTAGAGGTGACCTGCTGGTGCTGCCTTGGACCTTGCCCCATACTCACCTTAAGTCCAGGAGATTGGTCTCGTAAGTGGCGGTACTCTACCTGTATTTTACATTTGAATTTCCTCCCATAGGATAACATTGCAGCTTCTGAAAAATGTGTTGACTTTTGAAATTCTAAAGAATTTCGATCTCTAAACATACTTACCTGATCCTATTGATTCTGATGCCTAAATATATATAAAGATATGTGTTATTATTAGAAATTGGTGTGGATCTCCTTATTGAGTCATGTGCATCATTTACTGACTGTGTATATTGCAGATGTCGAACACTCATCTCTGATAAGCCTGGCAACCCTTTACCAGACACTGGTTCTTTTTGTTTTCAAATTCTTTTTTCTAATTTCTCACTCGGATCCTCAGCCAAATAAGTGGTCTGCCAGCTATGTTACAGACGGATCCGCAGTGGATCTGCAGATCCATCCCCAACCAGAAGCACACATTCAATACAAAACAGCAACACATTTAATACAAATATATCTAATTACAATTTATATAACTGTAGCACTGCCTGTGTGTGAGTAGCTGTGTAAGTAAGTGTGTGGGTACATGAGGGGCTGTGAGTGGATGTGTGGGTCTGTGATTGGATGTGTGAGTGGTTCTCTGGGTCAGCAAGTGGGTGTGTGAGAGTCTGTATGAGTGTGAAAATGGGTGTGTGAGTGGTTTCTAGATCTCTGGGTTTGTGGGTGGCTGGGTGTGTGTGGCGTTGTGAGTGGTTGTGTGGGTGTGTGTGATGAGCGGGTGTGAAAGTGGATGTGTGGATCGCTGAGTGGTGTGTGAGTGGCTGTATGGGTGTGTGAGTGAATATCAGTGGTTTTGCTGTATGTGTGTGCGAGTGAGTGTGTAAGTGGCTGTGTGAGTGGATGTGTACGTGGTTGTGGGGGTCGGAGTGAGTGTGTCAGTAGTTCCCTGGGTCTGTGGATGTACGGGTGTGTGAGAGGGTGTGTGAATGACTAGGTGTATGTATGTATGTGAGTGTTTGTGAGAGATGGTGTATGATTAGGTCTGAGTGTGTATGTGTCTTTTTTATTTGGGGTCTTGATTCGCTGATCCGTATAGGATTCACACGTGGGAGCCACGCTGAGCACCGCAATGGATCCGCGGATCCTTGCGCACCCAAAAATAACAGTTTTTGGACAATTTGTTGCCCATGAGGGTTCCCTCACAGACCCCTCCATGTGGTCAGGATACCTCTATCCTGACCCCTTATATCCTATGTACACTTTATTCCTCCCAACGTCCTCCAACATTTACCATATAAGTTGGAATACATCTTTTTTTTTTTTTTAAGTTTACTGGTGTCATGCACCAGTTATACATTATTTTATTTTGAGTCTCCTAGCTTTGCCCACTGGATGCAGTTTTTTGATTATCTTCTCATAATCCCTGGCATTGTTATTGGGTGATGGTTTCCCCTAATGCCGTCTACCATTTGCCCATAAAGGTTCACTTCAGATGACTCTGAGTAGCAGTCAGTACTGCATTTCTATATTTGAGATGAGCCACTTAAGCTCTGTGTTAAAGCTAGACGCCTCTCTATATCCTCCAAAGAAAAACCTTTTACAAGAATGATTTAGTGGACGTCTAGCCTGTGTCGTTTAGGTAACTTCAGCAGGTCCCAAACCCGTGTGCACTTATCACAGTATATTCCATGTGGAATGAGTGTTTTTCAGGAGTCCTTAATGACCATTCAAACACAACTCTCAAATGGTCCGCAGTGCAATAATTTTCTATAGTTGATAAGATGAGACTAACCTCCCTCTTATTTTTCTGAATCAATTTCTTTGAAATCCTGAGTTTCTTCTTTACCCCTCCAAATACATGAATTCTAAATTGACAATGTTCGCCAACTCTTGTTTGGGGATTGCCACCAGACGGACTTAAAATTAGTATAATAATCTAGGAAGGAAGCTCTGTTTTTTAGTGTGACCATCCTTCCCTGCCTTGATGTAAGTATGGGGTTGTCATCTAGTTAGATCTCCTTTGATATCTGAAAATAAAGTGAATCAATTTGCTTTAAATGACCCTTGGATCATAGGAGCCAGAAATATTTTACCTAACCTGGTCTCTGACCCAACAAAATGGAGAAATTATCTAAGTTTCTCGAGGTCCCGGCTTCAGCATTAGATTTATTAACTTGAATTTACCAAAATTCATCTTATTTTCCTAAGATCTCCAGAACCTTGGGATAGTGTTTTCGGAGTGCCACAATGTTAGCAGAATATCAACACTAATAAATTAATGTTATGACATGTCCTACCCAAAAAGGATAGGGGTTAAGGGGTAGCCCTATCTTGTGCCTTCTACTAAGAGGGAAAGGTGACATCTTTCCTTATTGACCAATATGCTGATGCGTGTTTCTGCATAACAGGACCCACCTCCATCTTTTCCTCTACATATTTCAAGAAGGATCAGTCAACACGGTTTCTCAGCATCAAGGTCTAAAACAACCATGTTTTTTTTCTTTTGTGGTATTTTTCTGCAAGATATAGAATGAGTCATTCTGTCAAATGTTTGTCTATTTTAAATACTCCCTGTTTGATATGAATCTATCAATTAGGGCATGAAAGTCTTGAATAATTAAAGAATTAAAGATTCATGCAGATGCAGCTTTATCTTCATATGGACAAACCTGGTGCACTAGGCACTTTCAAATGATTCTATTTGCACAATTTCTCTTGTTTGCATTTTTACACTGACATCTTGCACAATGACTTTTCTCCTTTAAAAGTTCCTTCTTTTATAAGTTTTAACGAATGTACTTTAGTTCAAAGCTTTTAATTAACTGCACACTTGAATAAAATAAAGTTGAACTTGACTTTACTTGAAAAATCAACTGAATTTTCTAATAGATTTTAAGTTTTGCATTACATAAAGTTATAAGCCTGTACAAGGCACAGGCTTTCACAGGCGTACCTAGCTTATTTATCAATCTCTACATCCACTTCTAGATGGAGAACCTTACCCGACACAAGGAAAGAGTTATACATATTAGCTTTTGCAAGGCAGCCAGCACAGAAAAATAAATATTTATGAAAAGTCCCAGTAAGGCTACCAGGGCCATAAGTGTTCATTAATTTGAAGGCCTTGCATTGCTCTTTCCACTTTCTCTACTACGATTGGATTGTCCAGAGCATTTTACTCTTGCGTTCCACCACAGGGGTCAGGATTATATTTAATGTACATTTTTGAACATAGGTGTATGAAGAAGGAAAATTAATATAAATATGATGGTGATTCACAGGAGCATTGTGGCCTTACACTCAGTCATAGAGGTAAGGCAACGTTGGCCTCAGTGCAGTATTTAAACTATAATCACATAAACCTAGGGATCTTGCTTGTTTCAACAAGGCATCCAAACCCTCACTGCCAATTGGCTCTATTCATTACTCAGGGAGAGGTGCCATGCTATGCTACTTCCACCATTCAAATCATCCTTGAAGTCTCTTGACTAGGGAGCTCATTAATGCTTAAAGCTTGGTATGCACCCTTTTGGCAACTTTTATCAGAACTTACGGTTTCTCCCTTATGTCTTGTGCCTGTGACAAACAGATTGTGGTATTCATCACAGAAAATATCTATGAGGTCCAAAAGCTGTTTCTATCCTGCTTATCCACTTTCAAGGATGAGTCGATATTCCTTAAAACTGAAGGTACATAAGACAAAAAATATTCTCTTTGGTGCTCCTCAGTCCATCTGGATCTCCACCCTTCCCTCACCCCAAAAAAAACCCTTCTCCATCTGCCTGCAGTTCCAGTCTCTCCAGCAGAATCCTAATCAGTAAGCTTACAGCTACTTGTGCATTTCCTTTTCTACTAGTAGCTTCTTGACAAACAGTGGTCCAGGAAGTAATTTGCAGCCTGCATAGATTACTGTAACTCTCTCCGTCTACCAGGCTGTTTCATATGTCTTTGGCGTGTGCAGAGCACTGCTGTATGTCACCACCTTAAGCAGAAGTGTTCATAAGAGCTTATGTGCCACCTTATTTTTTAACAACAAGGCCCAGTCTGTCTTATACTAAGAAATACTCTGGATTCTCCTAGGCTTACTTTACGCTCACTTGAAGGCAACTGCCTACAAGCTATTAACATCTCTGTGCTTGCCAAGATGTCTGCTATTTCTACTTCCTGAGTTAAGCACTGGGATTCTGGTCCTAAAACCATCCATTTGATCGTCAGATCAAATGGATCTGAAAAGCCATAATCTGTTTTTAGGTCGGGCCTGGGCAGCGCATGCGCTGCTCTGCGGCATGCTGTATTGGAGTATGGAATAGAAGCCCCGCCCACTCTCCGCCCATATTTGTCATTAGTTTGTCTCATTGCCCTTCGTAAATGCTGGCTTCTGATTCGTTAAAAGGCTTGTTAGTCTCTCCTTGTCTTAATTTGTAACCTCCCATGAGGGCTGGCCCTTTTACTTAGGTTGTTACACGGTCCGTATTTTTTAGTCTGTAAGCACTGTTTTCTTTAATGAGTTTCTCCTACTGCAGGCACGACATGCTTTCTGCAACATTCAGCGTGCCATGCGCGCTTTCACTTTCCAAGCAGCCCGGAACAATGGCGATCACTTCTTGGAAGTGAAATAGGTCTCGCATTTACAAGAGTTTGAGCTATTGGCATCGTAAATGACAATGCCTTTTATTTATGTGTTAATTAGCAAAACAGATAAATAAAAGGCATTGTCATTTACAATGCCAATAGCTTAACCTCTCGTAAATGCGAGACCTATTGTATTGCAAATGCTTGTTTCTCCTGTAGATAGTTCCTGATTATTCCTTATTTGTCGGAGTCCACTGCATTTTTTGTTTCTTGCAGCTCCAGGACACCCTTACAGGGTGCTAGTCGCTCTGCACAAACTTTGTAACATAATATATAACATAACTCATCTATAGGTGGTGCTCAAAAGAAAGATTTTTTATTTAGACACAATATTTTTAGACCCCTTGACAAGATGTCAGAATAACAGTCAACAAGTGAACTTGGAAGTGATTTCAAACTGCCAAACTTGTGTTACGGGAAAGTAACTTATTTCTGAATTAGTGGCTTCTATTTGCCTTGCTGCAGAATCATTCTGATATCATAACCACCGTGCACCGCAACCTATTTTTCACCCTCATACGTTTTTGTTCATACCCACCATCTTTTATACAGTTGACTACAACCAACTCATAGCAACCACTCTCTTGTCTCTTTTTCTTAAAAACTAGTCATATTCTGTCCTGTTGCTCCACACTTACCTCAACACCTGTGAACGTTGCCAGATGATTTTTATTTGCCCTGCTATTTAGACCTATTTATTTCCTGTATTAGTAACATCTCCTTATTTCACTTTTCCTGCAACGTTTTGAGAAGAGACACAAATCATGCTTGCCATTCCCTCACTCCCTCAGTCCAGACAGATGTAACTAATTGTCTCTCCGCCATGGTGTACTGGAAGGCCATGTGCTGATTTATGCTCCTTTCTGACAACCTACATTCATACATTTTGCATTGCACTCCAGGCCATTTTGTTGCCAATTTCTGCCCATCACACTACATTCCATTCCTCTTTACTCCTGATATATCTGAGCTCATTTTGACAGTGAAGGGAGAATCTCTATTACTTCTGGTCACTACCATCTTTCCGGCTTCTTGCCACCCCTGGAGAAATTAATTTTCCAGTTGTGCCCAACTAATCCACTCACTCCATGAACATCAGTCAGGCAGGCTGGTTTCTAATGTAAAAGAGGAGGGGGATGGAATGGGATTGCCTCACTTTTTTTACACAACATTTTCTTGAGTCCTTCTTGCCATGTACATTTGCCAACACTGCCTTACTGTTTCACACTGCATCTGCACCACCTTGTGATTAAGAAAATTCCAGTTGAGGGAATCTGATGTTAATCTGAGACTTGCCTACTCTCTGATAATCTTGAAGAAGACCTGCCAAACCACTTCCCCCAACTAGAGAATTGATCATATGGTAGATATCATTTGAGGAAAAGTTCCTATGGTTTCTGTTGTACTATTATGATTCCCAGACCTAGTCATATCAAGATGTTTTCTACCTAGTACCAATAGAAACTCCTTAGTACTGCTTTTAATGTAACTTATGTACAGCATTTCTATTTTAAATATTATCCAAATGAATGAGTGCAAACACCAGCAGCATGGGCTGACTGGCTTCAGGGACCACGAGATAGTATTGAGCTGTTAATATCCAGCTAGCCACCCATACCCCTCATTTTAAATGTCCTTTTTCTTTAATCTATTCGGCATGACAGGTGCTGCTTCTCTGATCAATTTATTTATGTTCTGCGCTTCACTTATTCAATGCTTCTTTGGTCCTTCAGATCCTTACGAAGACCGGTGAGTTACCACGGCAGCCCACGACGTACCCCGAGGAGACAGAAGAGGAACTCACAGAGCAACAGGAACTATTGGGTGACAAGGGGCCCCTAAGCCTTGGGCAGCGAGTCTTCCTGGTAGACGGTGGCACAGAGAGTGAGAGTACACAGGATGACTTGGAAGAGGAAGAGGAAGATGACGACTGTATTCATTTACAAGACGACACTGAAGAAAGAGCTGAAGATAGTGAAAAATCAGAACCCTTAGAGCATGAAGACCTGAACTCTAATTTCAAGAGGGTAATTGTCCAGTTAATTTAAATATATTGCCTTGTTGATCTTTAAGGGAAGCATGTCCCCTGCAGAGGAGGGCTTTAATGCACTTGTTTTTGGGTGAAGGGTGTGTAAATTCCCATCGTCGCCCCCTAAGTGTGTTTCTTTAGCACCACAAACAGCGGTTATCTCCATCCCTTTGTTCATACATGCTTACTCATCAGCATGCCAAATGCTTCTGTATTAGCAGTATTTGCATCCCTTGCATCCATCTGTAGTCCTACACGGTAATTGCCACGTTTTCTCTCTGCAGTACAACCTTCTTTGAGACCTCACCATCTTTTGCAAGGGACAAAGTTGTATTTATCTCATTAGCTGACCATCATAATTTCTATCTGCTTCACTTCTAAAAGCGTTTAGTGTTGCCGAATCACTGCATATCCAAGCAAAGTTGTTAGTCTTGAATAGCTCAGTCCTATCATTTAGTTTTGCTGGAGGAGTAACTGATCTTTTTTGCTTCATATTTATGGTGGTTCTTGAGGGGTATGGTAGCATGTGTGTAACATTGTATGCGTATGGTTACACTATCAGTCTTCATAACCAGTTTGGTGCACGTGTCCCAGTTTTGTCCATCACTTGTTTTGCTTTATCACTTTATGAGATGGGGCTAGTATTCTTCAAATATTAGGTGCTGCTCACTGCCTCAATTGTCTTGAAACAAGATAGATATTCACATCAGTGTTGATGTCAAGAATCATTCTAGTTTCGGTCCCAACTATGTGAGCAACCAGATTGCAAAGTGTATTTGCTTATTCCCTCAGATAGATCTGCCTCTCTATTGCAGGTCGTCTCTGATCGCAACCAATAGACTCAGAAGTCTCAGACTAGGATCTCTGCTTCTCATTGTCTTCTAAGAACAGAAGTAGCATTTTAGCTGGCATCAGACTTGATATGGTCCTTTCCCAGGTAGTACACAGAAACTAAAGAGCCAAAAACACTTCCAATAACCCTTATCCACTGGCCTCACCTGAAAGTGTTCAGGAAGCCTTGCGCTATCCAGTTTGTCCTTTCCAAATAATTTTACTGAACTATCTTGTAAGAGACTTGGGCTGAAGAAGAAAGGGAAGCCTTATTAGAGAAGTGTTTTTTAAACAGCTGGTGACTGTGTGCTAGTCACATTTAAGAATCAGTAGAGAGAATTAATTCCATGTTACTCCCTATTGGAAGATGGTCTGTTAAGAGCTGGGATCGCTACTGGTGGACCAACATTGGTGGACCAAAAGCCAGTAGTGTGCATTGGCTTCTTCATCTGTTAAGGTCACTCCAGCAGATGGGACAATGCTTAATTTCATCTTATTGTGAATTATTTGTTTTTGCTCTTGTATTTTTATCGAACACTTAAGACATCATATCTGAAAGAGACAATTAGTTATGGATTCCTCACCTTAGAATTACCCCCAGGCGTCAGACTGGATCCGGAGAATTTTTTCCTCAGCAGTACCTCTGCGCGTTGATAGGTGGCATCGGTCGACTCCTCGTTCGTCATTGGCGTCGTGGTCGCCGGAATGACGTTGCGGTATCTACTTAGACGCCGCCCTCGCGCGCTGTCAGTTCTTTCTTTTTCCGCGCCAACCAGCGCAGATCCGGAGAGAGCAGTACCTCGAGTCACTTTTTTACTCCGTTTTTTGTGACTTTTGTCAACACCTTTTTTGAGTCGATCGACTCCTGTATGGATGTCACTTCGGACCGGTTTCAAGGCTTGTGACGCCTGTCACAAATTGATGTCGGTAACGGACCCGCACCTCGTGTGCCTTTGGTGCCCGGAGCGCGACCACGACCCGAAGTCGTGCTCCGACTGCCGGGCCATGAACCCGAAGTCTTTGCGGGAGCTGTCCCGAAAGCTTCTCGAGGCCCGGCAGTCCGCTCCGCGCCGTTCGAGGTCCCAGTTGAGAGGGAGGTCGTGGGACCGGTCGCGGAGCCACCACCACTACTCATCATCGAAGTCTTCGTCTTCGGGTAAGTCAAAGCACAAGAAGAAGGCGAAGAAGCATCACCGCTCTTCGCGTTCTCCCCATCCGTCGGCCGACGCGGGACGTGAAAGGGAGTCGTCCGGCTCCGCCCGCGGAGCCTATTGGGTCGACTCCGGCCTTCCCTCTCTTTCCGGGACCCGGAGCGACCCCTGCCCAGCTTCGAAGCTTTTACAAAACCTTACATTCTATCTTCGGGCAGCCCGACTCCGCCGGCGCGCCCTTGGGCCCCCTTAACTTGGTTGTGGGCTCTAGACCTTCGGTGGCTTCGGCGCCGCAGGGTCCCCAAGGATCCAGGCCTAGATCTGGATCGGCGCCGGTCGACCTTGAGACACCTCCTCCCTCCAGCGCCGAATCCAGTTACGACACCCCCGCCGCCTCCGCCAGTTGTGTCCCCAGCCGGCGTCGACACCGGCCTCCCCCTCGATGAGGACACGGAGCAGGACCGACATTGTCCGACGTCGGGACCGGCGCTGACCGGTACTTTTGTACCCCTGTTCTCTCCTGATGTTTCATACCTCCCCGAGTGGTTCATAGGAGAGGGTGAGGAGAACTGGGAGCAGTTTGTGGACCCTCTTGCAGACCAGTTGGAGGAACCGGACTGGAGAGAGGAGTTGGGTGAGGCCAGTGTTCTGGACACCTCCCCAGTCCTTGACATGCTATCTCCCCCTACCGTGGCTACGTAGGAGGGTGCATCTTACGCAGTGGTGTTGCGTAGGGCAGCCGAGGCCCTAAACCCAGAGCTTCCTACGGTGGCGGTCAGGACTAACCTCCTGACAGAGGTGCTTCAACCGGCAGCGGCTTCTTCGGAGCCCTTGCTGCCGTTTAATGAGGCCCTTACGGACATCCTTTTGGGCACTTGGTCCAAGCCCAACACAGGGGCTCCTGTGGACAGGATGATAGCCCGACGCCACCGCCCGGGCGACCCCATTTTCATCTCTTCCCATCCTACCCCTGAGAGCTTGGTAGTCCAAGCCTCAACGTCCAAAGGGGCATTCCCTAATGCACCACCTGATAGGGAATCCAAGAAGTTGGACCACCTTGGGAAGAAGATGTTTTCTTCCTCCAGCTTGGGACTGAAGTCTGTGAACAGTGCATGTCTATTGGGCTGTTACTCCCACTCGGTGTGGGACACGGTTGCGCAGGTGCTGTCACAGTGCCCGGAGGAGGCCCAGGCCGTGCTCTCCTATGCTGTTGCCGAAGGGAGAGACGCAGCGAAGTTCACAATCCGGTGTGGGCTGGACACCGCCGACTCACTGGGCAGGACGATTTCCACGTCGGTAGCACTGAGATGCTACGCCTGGTTGATGTCCGCAGGCTTTTCGGGGGATGTCCAAGCAATGCTTTTGGACATGCCCTCTGATGGCCGTCGCCTGTTTGGCGACAAGGCAGACCACGCGCTTTAGCGCTTTAAGGATTCTAGGGCTACGGCCAGATCCTTAAGCCTCGCTTCCACCTCCCGCCCAGCGCAGTCTGCTTTTCGCCCCTTACGTGGCTACGGAAGGGGTGCCCCGCCACGTTCCACCCAGAGCCACAGACCTGCGCAAGCTGCCCAGCCTCTGCGCGGCCGAGGACGTGGATCCCACCGCCGTGGGTCGGGCAGCCCAGTCCACCGGTGCCCCCTCTGCCATCGAGCGCCAGAAGTAGGTCGTGGTTGTTATTCCCACTACTTTCTGCTGTCCAAGAAGGACAAGGGCCTGCGTCCTAGCTTGGATCTCAGGGACGTCAACCGCTTCCTCCGGAAGGAGAAGTTCAAGATGTTGACACTGGCTCAGGTCCTGTCTGCTCTCGACCCTGGAGACTGGATGGTAGCGTTGGACTTGCAGGACGCTTATTTTCACATCCCCGTCCTGGCGGCCCACCGGCATTACCTGCGGTTCACGGTAGGCCATGAGCACTTTCAGTTTACCGTGCCCCCCCTTTGGCCTTACCAGCGCCCCTCGGGTTTTCACGAAAATAATGGCGGTGATCGCAGCTCATCTGCACAGATCAGGGATTCCAGTCTTCCCCTATCTCGACGACTGGCTGTTGAAGGCGGGCTCGCCCCAGGCTGTCATCTCCCACCTCCAGACTACGGCGGACCTCCTGCATTTGCTGGGGTTCACTATCAACGTGCGGATGTCACACCTGATACCCTCTCAGAAGCTCTTTTTCATTGGAGCGGTTCTGGACACAGTGCAGTTTCAGGCTTATCCTCCCGAACAGCGAGTCCGGGATATTCGGGCTATGATTCCGATCTTTCAGCCTCTATCCTGGGTTTCGGTCAGAATGACCCTGAGGCTACTGGGCCTCATGGCCTCCTGCATCCTGCTGGTGGACTATGCCATGTGGCATATGCGGGCTCTGCAGTGGGACCCGAAGTTCCAGTGGTCACAGCATCAGGGGAATCTTTCCGATTGTGTCCTGATCTCGGAGGGCACTGCAGACCTTAATTGCAGTGGTGGCTAACGAACTGGGATTGGGTCAACTGTAGATCCCTCTCCCTTCCCCAACCAGAGTTCACAGTGGTGACAGATGCATCCCTTCTGGGGTGGGGCGGCCACATGGGAGAGGCGGAGATCAGAGGCCTCTGGTCTCCGCCGGAGTCCGGGCTCCATATCAACCTTTTTGGAGCTTCGGGCGATTCGTCTTGCACTAAAAGCATTCCGTCCCTCTGTCCGGGGAAGAGTGGTGCAGGTGTTCACGGACAACACCACTGCCATGTGGTACTGCAACAAACGGGGCGGGGTGGGGTCGTGCACCCTATGTCAAGAGGCTCTCCGCTTTTGGACATGGCTGGAACATCAGGGCATGTCCTTGGTGGTTCAACACCTGGCAGGTTCTCTGAACGCCAGGGAGGACGAACTCAGTCACAGGTGCATGCTGGATCACAAATGGCGTCTTCACTCGGAGGTGGTGCAAGGTCTCTTTCACCAGTGGGGAGAGCCATGGTTAGATCTGTTCGCCACCAAAGAGAACGCGCAATGTCAGCAGTTCTGCGCTTTGGAATTCCAAGGCTGCACTTGCTCAGCGACGCTTTTCGTCGCAAGTGGAGTTGCGGTCTTCTATATGCCTTTCCGCCTATACCACTTCTGCCCAGAGTGCTGAAGAAGATCAAGCGCGACCGGGCCCCAAGTCATTCCTGTGGCCCCGGATTGGGCACGGAGAGTCTGGTATCCCGAGCTATTACACATGGCCATCAATCCTCCGATCAGACCGCCTCTTCAGGAGGATCTTCTGTTGCAGCAGGGGACGGTCCTCCACCTGAACCTGTCTAGCCTCCACCTCCTTGCGTGGAGATTGAGCGGCGACAGTTGACAGCTTTCGACCTTCCTCCCGAAGTTTGTAATGTTATCTTGGCAGCCAGGCGTCTTTCCACTAAAATGGTATACGCCTGTAGATGGAACAAATTTGTGGCATGGTGCGCAGCAAAGGCTGTGGATCCCCTTTCTGCCCCCCTTTCAGAGGTTCTCCTCTTCATTCTTTCTTTGGCCCAGCAGGGCTCTGCACTGGGCACTCTCAAAGGCTATATTTCGGCCTTCCTTCGGCTGCCTGACCAGCCTTCTCTTTTCAAGTCCCCGATTGTAAATTGCTTCCTTAAGGGCATTACTCATTTGTTTCCTCCAACTCCTTTCGTGATGCCCCAGTGGGATTTGAGCCTGGTTCTTACTTATCTGATGTGTGCTCCTTTCAAGCCGCTTCATAACTGTCCTCTCAGACTCTTAACCCTTAAAACTGCCTTTCTGGTTGCCCTCACCTCTGCTCGCAGGGTGAGTGAGCTACAGGCCCTTTCTTCCAAGCCTCCTTTCCTGGCTGTTCATCCGGACAAGGCTGTCCTCCGCACTAGGCCTTTTTTTCCTTCCCAAAGTGGTTACCTCTTTCCATATAGGACAGACCATCACTTTGCCCACCTTCTTTCCGCCCCCGCAACCTTCTAAAGAGGAAGAGAGGCTCCACCGTCTGGATCCAAAACGTGCGCTTTCATTATATCTGGCTCGCACAAAAAAATTCCGGGTGGATGACCAGCTCTTTGTGGGATATGTGGGCACCAAGAAAGGTCGGGCCGTGCAAAAACGAACCATCTCCCAATGAGTCGTTCTTTGCATCAAAATCTGCTATTCCTTCGCGAAAAAGGAACCTCCAGTTGGGTTGCGTGCCCATTCCACCAGGGCGACGGCAGCCACTACTGCTTTGAGACGTAGAGTCCCCCTTCTTGACATCTGCCAGGCAGCTACGTGGACTTCACTGCACACGTTTACCAAACACTTCTGCCTGGACAGCCAAGTCCAGAGGGACGGCTTTTTCGGCCGTTCGGTTCTCCAGGACTTTCTGGTGTGAACTTGGTTCGCAGACCCACCACCGGGCTTGGTATTGCTGGGATATCTATTCTAAGGTGAGGAATCAATAACTGTCTCTTTCAGATGAACAAGTTACTTACCTACGGTAACGATATATCTGTAAGAGACATAGATTAGCTATGGATTCCTCACCACCCCACCCATCCTCCCCGTTCTGCGAACTGACTTCTAGGGTAAGGGACTCCCGTTCAGGGCCCTAGTTTTCGTGCACCAGTGGTCAGTGTCTTGCATGGCTCTGCGCTTCTGGCGTGGAATGTCGTGTAAAGAACTGACATCAGCGCCCGAGGGCGGCGTCTAAGTAGATACCGCGGCCTCATTCCGGTGACCACGACGCCATCGACGAACGTGGAGCCGACCGATGCCACCTATCGACACGCAGGGGTACTGCGGAGGAAAAAATTCTCCGAATCCAGTCTGACGCCTGGGGGTAATTCTAAGGTGAGGAATCCATAACTAATCTATGTCTTACAGATATATCGTTAGCGAAGGTAAGTAACTTGTTCTACAAGTGCCCTAGTGTGCGGAGTGCTAATTCCACACCCCTGAAATTGCTGATACCCTGGGCCCTGTTAACACTGGTGGTGGAGAATTAACAGGGATTATAGGTTGAGTCCTGAGAATTTCTTGAGAAATTGGAAATTACTGCAGAAGTCAGTAATACTGGGTCTTAATCCAACCTCACCCCTAATAATTAATCATTCGCAAAGGACATCTGCTGCTTTCAGCAGTCGAAATCTCCACCCCATCAGATATTACGGGGCACTTGTATTGAGGCCCTTACTTTACTGCATCTGCTAAGTAAAGAAGTAGTCTGCAGAGATGGGCAAACCGGACAAGAACGCAGCCCAAGATAAATTTTGAACAACGAAAATCCAGACGTTGAGAGGACGCAGCGGAATCCACGATGTCAGAGCCTGACAATGCCGCGGAAGATCCTATCGGCGACATTAAGCAGATAATAGCGTCCATGCAGCAAGGTCTGTCGGCGATTGACGCTAAAATTGATACTTTAGCCTATAGAATGGACAGGATGTCTGAGCGGGTTGACAAGCATTCAGAGCATTTGGATATGGCAGAGCGGCGTATCACGGAAACTGAGGAGGCCCAAACTGACTCCAACAGTGCCCAGAAACATGTGGAGAAGGCCCTGGTTGCCTTGCAGGACAGAGCTGAAGACTTGGAAGCCAGATCACGGCGCAGTAACCTGCGAATCACGGGCCTGTCGGAATCCGTTGGTTCAGGCAACATGGAGACCTTTGTCGAAAAACTGCTCACAACTCTGCTGGGTGCTGATATTTTCTCCCCTATGTTTGTTGTGGAGAGGGCACACCGCTCGCTGGGTCCTCGGCCTCCGCCTTGTGCCCCCCCGCGGCCCATTATCGCCAAACTTTTGAATTATCGCCAAACTTTTGAATTATCGCGACAGGGATGCAGCGTTACGGAAGGCGAGAGATCTGGGAACCTTGCAGTATGAGGGGTCTTTGGTTTCTTTGTTCCCAGACTTCACGTTGAAGGTTCAGGAGGCCAGAAGGCAATTCGCACCCCTGAAACGTAAACTTCGTGACCAGAGCATTGAATATGCTATGCTCTATCCGGCACGGCTCCGGGTACTGTTTGATGGGAAGGTCAAGATATTTTCTGACCCGCAATCTCTTCAGAAAGATCTCAAAGACTGGGACAAGGCTGGCAAAAATGGGAAGGGTCAGAAGGACGGCTCGTGCAGATGGTGCGACTGGCAGCCTTGATGACAATGATTGATGAGCAGGTGGTGAGGCTGGTCCTGTCCGGATCTCTCTTGACTTTTTAGTTCCACTTAAGCGTGTACTATGTTGAGAGCTATGATATTTTTGCTGGGTGATTTGTTGTTACACTGGGCTGTTTTATAAGCAAATTATTTCTCCTAATGTACCATATGATGGGAGTCCTCTTTATGTTGGGTGGGCTGCTGGGTGCGGGCGGCCCGTTTGGCGCTCTGGTATGGGGAAGCTATTTGATTCAAGAACTGTTTGTTTTCTAATAGCTGCTACGCTTCTGTAGCTGAAGTTTTACTATTGCTATTTGGTGGCTTGGCGGGGCGATGGACCACAGTGGTGTTGCTGGGTAACATCCGCCCCAATGCGTTACACGCTGTTTTTCTCTGCATTTCTGTTTTTTTTTTGTTGTATATGTGTGGGGGGTTTAAGCCTTCTTTTGATGCTTTGGTGACAGGGAGGGTTGATGTTCGCCTTAGCCGAGTTGGGGAGTGCGAGGCGTGGGTGCGGGGAGGGGTTGGGGGGGTTCTGTTCTTTATTCTTTTGATGATCACATGCTCTATTGCTTCCATGATGTGGGGGCTCCATATGAGGTTTCACAGGGTGGCAACACCAATTGCACGAACACTCTGCATGTCACAGCACCACACAGGACGGGGGCATATTAAGCAGTTGAACCTCATGACATGGAATGTCAGGGGCCTCAACGACCATAGGAAGGTGCGTAAGATTCTAGAGTACTTGAAGCGGAAGGAGGTCGACATTGCTCTACTGCAGGAGACTCACCTGCACCCTGGTAGTGCGTTGCTCACAGGTAATAGGTTAACAGGTCTTTCTCATGCTGCGGGATTTACTTCACACTCCAGAGGTGTGTTGACATGGGTCAATCCTAAATCGGGGCTCCAACTAGAACACTGTGAGACTGACCAAGCTGGCAGATATGTCATATCCAGATGTTACGGTAAAGAGCAGAATTTCCTCATTGTTAACTCTTATGGCCCGAATTATGATGACCCACAGTTTTACAAGTCCATATTTGCACTTCTCAGGGGCCGCGAATCACTGCCAATGGTTTGGGGTGGTGACTTTAATTGTGTCCTGGATCCAGCGCTTGACCGCTCGAAGGGCCCTCCCAGGCCTCCGTCTGCTTCCGCCTGGGACATTGCAGATATAGCCTTACAATTGCACTTGGTAGATGTTTGGAGAGCTAGGTCTGGCGAAAGGGGCGGGTTCACACATTACTTGGTGCCCCATGATATCCACACTTGCATCGATTACTGGCTCATCTCACAGACGCTGTTTACCAAAATTCAGGACTGTTCCATCCTAGCTCGGTTTTTTTTTCGGACCACTCGCCCATTTTACTAGTGATTAATGTGCCCTCGCGGGGTCCTCCTCCTTTTCTGAGGCGCTTTCCCCCATACTCATTACTCGACACAGTATTTAAATCCGAGCTCACAGATGCTATTACAGAATTTTTCACTCTCAACGTTGGCTCAGTGGACTCCTTTGCCACGGTCTGGAAGAGGTTTAAGGTCTTTATACATGGGGTGGCTATCAGTAAGCATGCTGGGGTATTACGTTCTATCAGAGGCAGGCTTGCTCTACTAGAATCCCGAATAGCCAAACTTGAGGCTGAGTTGGTAGTTAGAAATGACCCGCAGACTCGGGAGCTGCTGACGACCACACATGACGAGTACCATAATGAGGCAGACGGCGAAGTCAAATATATGGGTAAATACGCCACAGCTAGAATATATGGGGAAGCCGACAGACCGGGTTCGGTACTGACGGCGTTGGCCCGTCGCAGATCGGAGGCTGGTGTCATTGCAGAGCTGGCTGACGAGGAGGGCTCTCTCCTAACAGAGCAGGCGGATATTAACATTCGGTTTCGCAGATACTATCAAGAGCTATACAGCTCTAAAGTTGCCCCTAGCGATGATGATATATTGAATTATCTTGAATACATCAAGTTCCCGTGGTTGACGGACTGGCACCGGGAGTTCCTAATGCGGCCCATTGAGGTTCGGGAGATACGATTGGCATTGAGTTCTATGCGGGAGGGCAGTGCTCCGGGGCTTGACGGACTGACAGTGTCTTTTTACAAAGCTTTTAGTGACATCTTGGTTCCACACCTGAGCTCCCTGTTTCAAGAAATAGGAGTTGCTGGGGTCATGCCGCCCTCTATGCGCGAGGCCCTGATCATTACATTACTGAAACCTGATAAAGATCCCCAGAAATGCTCCTCTTATCGACCACTCTCGTTGCTCAACGTGGACACAAAACTATTTGCAAAAATACTGGCTAATCGTCTATCTCCGTTATTGCCCATATTGATCGGACCGGAGCAGGCTGGATTCATACCGAGTCGCACGTTGTCCTATAATCTCAGGAATGTGTTTGGTGCCCTTCAACATGCCCGGCTGGAGGTAAAGGCGGCGCGGTCTTTTTAGACGCGGAAAAGGCCGTCGATTCCATTGAATGGAAGTTTATGCTTGCCGTGCTGCGCCGCATGGGGGTGGGAGAGGTATTCCTACAATTGGTATCGGTGCTTTATAACTCGCCACTGGCGCGAGTGCGCACCGGAGACACGGTTTCCTCCCCATTTCATATATCGCGGGGCACTTGACAGGGATGTCCCTTATCCCCCCTGTTGTATGCAGTGGCCGCTGAGCCCCCTGCTGAGGGCGCTACGTGAATACCATGGACACAGAGGCCTTTGCTTCCCCAAATACAATTTAATTGTTTCGGCTTACGCTGACGACATGCTTTTGTATGTCCGAGACCCAGATGTTCACCTTGCCCCGGTAATTCGCGAGGTGCTGCGATTCGGTGGTCTCTCGGGCCTTAAGATTAATTAGGATAAATCCATAATTTTTCCGTTAACTCCGTCTACTGCGCCGATGCCTCTTGACTTCCCCCTTCAGTGGACCTCCGAACCGGTCCGTTATCTGGGTATTCGAGTCCATTCCGATGCGGACCAAGTGATCAAAGCGAACTATGGCAGAGCTATTGCCAAGTTAGGAGATGATATAGACAGATGGATTAGGCTCCCGCTTTCTCTGGTGGGGAGGGTCTCTCTGATGAAGATGGTGGTGCACCCCCGCTTTCTCTTTCTCTTCGCTAACATACCCATGGTGGTGCCCCGGCATATGTTCAGAGAGCTGCGAACTTTGATGAATAGGCTGGCTTGGGCGGGCAAGACTCCGCGAATAGCGTTCGACATCCTCACGTTACCCTGCACTGCGGGGGCCTGGGCGCGCCAGATTTAGAACTCTATTACAGGGTAGCGCAAGCTTCGCATGCCCACTGCTGGGTACATGGCCCGCATGATTTGCCACACCTCCAGATTGAAAAGGTGACTGCTGCCCCGGACCCCTTGCCACGGTTTTTAACTAAGTCACCTATCAGATGCTGCGGAGTACTAGATTTGGTCAACTCCGTAGTTCATGCTTGGCACGTACTGCTTCGTATGCACGATGGGGCTCAACTATACTCGCCGCATCTGAGGGTGGAGTGGTGTCAGTGGTTTACTCTCAGCTCCGAGCGAGGGGCTCTTTGCTCGCTGAACAGTCTTAATGTACATGAAATGGGTGATCTGTTTAAAGACGGAAAGGTGTGTTCATGGGAGGAGGCGGTTGCTGGGGTAACGGGGCCCTCGGCTCTAACGCAATTTTATTTATTCAGGACTCGCCATGCGCTGCGCTCGGTACTAGGCGATGAGCTCTTGGAGCCATTGGAGATCCCGGCCCTATCTATACTATTGCGCTCAAAATCACCTGTGAAATTAGTCTCTCGCCTATATGACTCGACACAACTTACAAAGACCACTTCATACACTAAGGCGCGGCTGGCATGGCAGGCGGACATTGGGGTCCCAATCACAGATGCTATCTGGTACTACTGCTGTGAGACCACTTGCAAAGTCTCACTGAATGGCCGCCATCGGTTGGCCCATTTTAAATTCTTACACAGTGTCCATTACACTCCACAACAACTATGTAGGTATGGATTGCGAGACACTGATCGCTGTGAGAGATGCGATATGCCGGGGGCCGGCTTTTTCCATCTTGCTTGGCAATCCCCCCTTGTGGAGGGTTATTGGAGGAGCATTTTTCAAGCGCTAACTGATATTGTGGGGCTATCTCTCTCCCCTGACCCCCTAATGGCGTTTTTGGGCTACACGAAACCACTCCGGAAGAACGTTCGTAAATTGGTTGCTATAGGTCTGCTCCTGGCGAAACGCAGGCTAGCAATGCGTTGGATGCGGGGCCCTGTCCGGACGGTTGCAGAGTGGGAAAAAGATATGATGTATTGTAATACCCAATCGGAGGTCTATAACGAATTGTTACCCCCCCTGCAGTCGGCCGAAAAGTTTCTGGGGTTTGTTTGCACAGTATCAAATAACGCAGCAAGATAGCAATGAGAATCAAGACTAACATCTAACTATTTGGGGCAGGAATGGGGTGATTGGGGAGATGGATGTACATGTTGACTTAATGATTGTGCCACTTCTTCCGCTGACAGGGGACACTGTATCAAGGTACTGTGCAATGACGATATGACACCCCGTCTGTGTAGCTTTGCCTTATGGTATACATACCTGTTGCTGCCTTGTGTGAGGGATGGTCGCATCATGCCGTCCCAATCCTTGTTGGACCGCGCAACACGGCCCCTATGTAATCAAACAAATGTGACACTTGAATATGTGATCTGTCTTATTTTCTTTTTCTGTATCTGTTTATTGCTTAAAAATTCAATAAAAACATATTTAAAAAAAAAAAAGTAAAGAAGTAGTTCAAGATACAGACGTATTGGAATGTACATTGCCCTGAAATATAGCATCTTCTTTGAAATGTGATCCACAAGAGCTTTCCCCCGACAAAGTGCAAATAGTACGAGGAATAAGGTGAACCTGGCCTGACACTTCAAGGGTGAGCCTTGTCATTTGTTGTATGTTGATGCTTATTGGATACAAAAATTTGGAACTTTCAGTTCCAATTCACGTTGTCTGTGGTTGGGATCCTTGCGCGTGGACACCCATAATTGTTCAAGATTGTAAAAGCAGTACACAAGCAAGACTTTTAAACATCTGATATTTGTTGGTTCAATATCTTCTCCATACCAATACTACATCTAGTACTTGTTGTCTTATATTAGGTTCCCTGTGTACAGAGAACTTCTTAAATACATATGGTGGTGGGAAAGAAGTAGAGATCCTAAAGACTGGAGTACGTCCTTAAGTACTGATGTGAATTGTTTTTTCTCAGTCACTGGTTTTCGAACCGATCCTGGGCTTTTCCTTTGCTCTTCTCTCTGGTTACTTTGTATAGGGAGTTATATGTGTGTATACAGTGGAGAGGTGTACAGAATGAAAGTCAAATATTCAATCAAAATTGATTTAAGGGTCAGCTGGGTTCTGAGAGCTTAAGCATACATTAACTATGTTATGATGTAGTGTTCTTTAAAGAAGTGTGTGTTTAGCGGTTTCCTAAATTGGAGCATGGTTGGATTGGTCCTGATGGATACAGGAATATGGTTTGAAATATTAGGTGCATAGCTGGAGGAGCCCAATTGTTGATGGCGCTTCCATTCATGACAAGGGTGTAAACGAGCACCTTGTAAGTGCATCAGTGGGTGCTTTGCCGTATTTTTCTTTTATATGCTGTAACAATGCTGACAAAAAGATACAGATATCTGGTGTTTTGTACCAGAAAACATGCATTGGACACAGGTTTAAAAAGGATGTACATCCCTCATGCCTGGCAGTAGGTGGTGTTATCTAATCCAAAAATTTATATAGATTGGATTAACAGACCAAACAGCAAGGAAAGCATCTCCAATGAACGTCTAATCGACCTTGACTACAAATCCTTCTTAGCAATTCAAGCTATGTCCATTCATTGATGGGTGATGCGAGAACAGTGAGTCAGAGGCAGGAGTGACTCATAGCTGCGGTCACATTCCCTCCCACGTCCCCTCCCCAATGCTGCCTGTTCCTGATCTCAAACTGTGAGTCATTAAATGTCTCCCTCCATCAACATCACTCTGACCTGCTCATTGAGTCGTCTGTGGTAGATATTGCATGCTCTCAAAACCAACCGGAACAGACGCATCTTCTGAAAAAGAAACAGAACGAGGAATGTGATTGTTGTAGAGAGGGCAGACCAAAGAAGAGCTGTACAAATGGGTAAGACATGAAATCAGAGACCAAGAGGCTGCTGGCATTGCAGCGCTGGAAAAAAGGGTGAATAGCAGGTACCTCAAATGCACCAAGGGAAAATTGAATTTACAGTGTGGAGCTCTGTTGAGTAGAGACGGGACCATTTTCAGCCAGATGCATACACATTGGTTTGTGCCACTCACAGAATTCTGATGGAGGCAACCTTTTGCTGGCTCGAAGGATTAATATGTACAAAGCCATTCACCGTTCAAAAATGATAATGTATGCCTGGTATTACTCCCATGTTAGCAGCCACTCTCTGAAAAGAGGCAAGTGCAGGAGAATGAGTTGCCAAATGCCAGGTATCAACCTCAGACTCTAGAGCAAGTATTGACGGTAAGCACTGTAAAGGCCATACATGGTTGGGGTCTACCAGAGGGGAGCAAGAATTGACACATCAGTAAGTCACTAGTACAAATTGGAACCATTACCCAAACTGGGTAGCTCCCCTTATTCGCCACAGTCCACGGGAGTGGGAGAACATTTACAGTATGTAAGAACGTGAATGCCACAGAGGGAACAAACACTTGCATCATACAAGTTATCAGTCGTGTACATGGGGAAATTTTGTTTCAGCCACAGCTTGGTGAAAGGAGAAAATACGAACAGTATGCAAGAGTTGGCAACCAGGCAGTTTGGAGTACCCTCAAAAACATGTACTCCAAGAGAGTTGATGGCAGTTATTATTATAAAAGAACCCGTTTCAAGGTGTTGGAAACTGCCTTTAAAGTCTGGAGTATGATCCGCAGAAAATTTCAGATACCAGGGTTAACATTCTATACACCTATGAATGCTGCAGGACTACTCCCATCGGTATTTTGGGATTATGTGGCAACTCAGTGGAGCTTAAAAGGAATCACTATATTGGGGGATCTGTTTCAGGCCGGGGGGGTTTGTCTGTCGTTTTCACTTTTGATGGATAAATATAATTTATCTAAAAATAACTTTTTCAAATATTTGCAATTACGGGACTTTCTAAGCAAAAATGTGAATAATATGGTGCCGTATAAAATAGTTGAAGCCATTAGGTGTCAGGGGAAAATTGGGTCTCTATATAAAATATTGTTAACTGAGAGACCAGATGATCTAGATAGACAAAATACTAAGTGGGCCAATTTGCTGGGAGATAGCTCGGTTTCTCTAGAAAAATCAATTGATATGGCAGGGGAAATTCTCCTTGCAGCTAATCTTAAAGCACAACATTATAAAACACTCTTTAACCTCTACCATACCCAGTGCTTAATTTGTAAAATTAGAAGTGCAGGTGCCGAAATGTTTTCGTAGGAGGCCACCACCCACTTTCCTGGCTCCACCCATATCCTCCATGGGCTCCACCCACTTCCACTATCAGCTTCAATGATATGTACCCCATGATGTGGCCTAGATAATGACTGATGGAGCAACTTAGGCTACAAAGGCTAATAAGTCAAAGGCTAGACAGATTTTTGTGCAACGCACATCCTGAACTCATGTTTTTTGAAGGCACTCTAAAAGTGAAAATGAACAAAAAGGCTATTCGCTCGGTGAAATAAAGTATTTGCTTATGATCACACCATTTGATCAAGCATGAAAGCCAGGATTGAACCCAGATTCTCCACTTTCACACACTGCAATTCACCAATTATAATCATATTTAGATGTGTAATTCTTTCTGGCATCAATGTTTAACACTTTGCCCATAATCCATGGGGCATAAGATTAGAGCTGGGGTGACTAGCAGAATCCACATTTTAATTTTTGCTGTTTTACATGGTGCAAACCCTGACTTGGACAGACAGAGGAGCGAGTATAAGGCAGACACAGACTATGTTACACTTTTTTTCCAGACACATCCAGATTTGCCGGAATTCAAAGGGTGATGCCGAGCCCAGGGATTTGAACCTGCTTCCCTATGTCTCTCCCTTGCCATTGCCTCCCGTACAAGCTCCTCAGACTTTCAGCAGCTCACTCACCTCCATCACAAGTACACACACACACACACACACACACACACACACACACACACACACACACACACACACATACACACTCACATATACAACAATAAGCAGCAAGGGCCCAGCTCTGCCAATGGTCTCAATATTTGCCTAAGATCACACGATTTTGTTTAGCAGGAAAGCTGGGATTCATCCCCAGGATAATTCCCCTGTTTTGCACTGTGGAATTCAGTCATAATGAACAGATGGGCATACCTTTCTGACTCTAAGGGTTAGTGCTCGAGGAGATATATGTCAATTTCCCCTTGTTCCCAGTAATGAAAATCCCCCTTCGCCCTAGACCTTCCATAACTTATTCTGTATAACGTGCTTTGCCTACTGTTCCCGTGAAGCCTAATGTACCACTTCCTCTGAAATGTGATTGTATTGCTGATGTCTGTTTATCAATAAAAAGTTTTACAAAAAAAAAAAAAGGGTTAGTGCTATGTCCTTAATTCATGGAGGATGAGATTTGATATTTAAAAGTGTTTGAGGTGTGCCATGTTGGAAATCCTGAATTGATGAGCTGATGACCTCTATTTAAAAATATTTTGTGCCAGTAGATTTACTTGCCTATAGTAATTCACGCAGACCTCAGCTCTGACCCTGGCAGCGCACTACTATTGGTCATTCTATACATTAGCAGCAGCAGCACAAAAGAGATCCACAAAAGAGCCATATAAGGAGAAACTGGAGCCTGAGCAGAAAAGCGATTTTAACAATAATACTGACCTAAATTTGCTAGACAGACTATGGCATATCATATAACAATTTCGGATCCAGAGCGCAAAATTATCTATCATCAGGGGGGCAATCATCTAATTTCTGGAATCATTTTTATCAAGGTCTTCAAGTTCAAATAACTATATCTCCATTTTAAAAGTAAGCACTCTACATGGGACTTAGACACTCGCACTCCACATAATAAAGCATGAAGAAGAGAGCACAGAAAATGGCCCCGATGCAGGAATTAATAGATACCAGTTTAAGTAACTGGAGTAAATAATCTGTCAACGGAAGGGAAGAAATTTTGAAGACAACCTAACCCACCGCAAACACCCACATAGGCATGGGCAACTCTTTTGCAACCTCGATTTAGTACACTAGTTAGACGTTACGGTTCAGACTTGAATTCAATTACTATCTCAGTTGCAGATACAGACCCAGATGAAGACTTAGACTCACTTTGACGACACAGGCATTTATGATTCTAGCCTGACACTGCCCTTGCCATCAAAAACTAAAGTACTTTTACTAAAACGATGTGTCTACACCAAATGACATACATAAGTAACACTAACTAAAATATCGGACACACTGATTGAACAATCTCTGTCATCACTCAATCAGACAGCATTATTAAAAGAAATTTCTCTGAGCACGCAGATACTAAAAGAAAGCAATAAAGACAGTTTTGTTCCTGTCTCTTGCACGCACATGGCAAAAAGCAGCAAGGGCCTAGCGCCGCCAATGGTTTCCTCTGCTTACCTGCTCCAGGAGGGGCGATTAATTAATTTGTGCACACCAGACCGGTGTCCACTACTCATTATTACATGCGGTGCCGGTGCCTTGTGCATTTTGCTCAGCTGATCCCCGTAATGTTGCGCTTTCCAAAGTCACGCAGCGGTAACGTAGCAATTAAGGTGCTGGCAGTTAAGTGCAGTACTGTACAGCACTCCAATATAAAGTGGTCCCATGGGAGTCGGTACTGGGCAACGAGCACACCAACAAAGGTGGAATTACAGCCATTTTACAGATCTAACAAAAGGCACATACGCACTTTCAGCTCGCTCTTCATTTGCCACGCAGGCCTTACTGACCACTTCATCTTGCGCCGTCCCTGCCTGCCACGCCTTAGCTCAGGTCTTTGTGGGTGACAAAGTGGATTTGATTCAGAGCGTATTTCTTGTGAAAAATGCATCTGTTTGAAAATTATTTGCGAGATATGTCATTGGTACAAAAAAGCTGGCCAGATAACAATTCAATATACTCGCCGTACTTTTACAAAAGATCGAGCAGAAAATGCTTCTAGCCCTGCGCACGGGGCTGCAGCAGACGCCTGCTTTACAACTCTGTGCAACAGGTTTTTCTGCTCAAGTCTCCAACGAGGAAAAAATACACACACAGCGCAGGAGTAATAAAAACAGAAATTACGCGAGATATATAATCCCTAACGGTGATGATGCATCGTGATGATCGTGCCTGGACCTCGGTGGGCCAGATAGTGAAAACAGATCCGAAGCCACCCGAAGGACAGGTACATTTATTTTTTAATAATTATCAGGTTCACTGCAAAGGGAGAAAAATGTTGTAGCTCTGGCCCTGTCAAATAAGTGCCGGTGCTGAGCACCGGAAAGCACCGGCACAAATTAAGCACTGACCATACCCCGGCAAAGATGCTAAAATGGGGGGGTGAACATAATGGGAAATGTTTTCGGTGTGGAGCGGATGACGCCGATATTCTCCACATCTTTTATGTATGCTCCAATTTGATTCCTCTAATAAAAGATATGGAGAGATTTCTGACTGAAGTAACTGGGACACCTATAAGAATATCGGCTTCCATGATGCTGTTGGGTATTGGAGAGGAGGCCATTCAGGGTAGACCAATGTTTAAATTTCGCTATTTGATGTTTATGGCTACAGCAGTAGCCCGGTTATCTATAGCATCTGTTTGGCTGCAACCACAGGCTCCACCCTTTGAATTTTGGCGGGCTAAGTTTTTCAATACATTTAATATGGAATTTAGCTTGTATTCCGTTAAAGGGCCAAGAAAACGGAAAATTGGTCTTTTGGTATGGGGAGCAATGATTGATTATTTGACGGATTCTTGAGTCTATCGAGCTAGTGATATGTGCTTAAAGTCTTAAAACTACATGTAAAGTTTTATTTGGTGGTGTATTCTGGACATCGATGATTTGTTTAGAGGCGAGAATTGAAATGGTTGTTTTATTATGATTTTTTTCTTTATGGCTGTACATATTTATGAACTTGAAACTGTGGATAAAAAAATAAAATAAAAAAAAACGTACTAAAAAGAGAAACGCGAAGAACCATTTTCAAGAGTTTCTAATCGGATCCTACAGAAGGAATCTGATGCTAACAGTATGCAAAGCTTACTTGCCACGCACGAGGGGGCAATAAAAGCTTATAGTATTTGGAGATTATTGCCCACACCCGAAAGGATGAGAGCAATCGCTTCTAGCACTCACCGTATCCTCACCCTACAACAGTAGCAAGCACTGATGTTTGAATGGTATCAACCAATTTGTAGTGAGAATGAGCATTAACTTTAAAGGGAGTAGCACTAACTTCACATGTGGTTTATCAGGCAAGCCCTACAAAGGGAACAAACACTAGCAGCTTGTGATTGGTTTGCAGCATGAAGATGATGTGGGCTTAAACGATCTGCATGTTTCCAAGTATTGGTTGCATTTGCATTATCTTTCAAAAGTATGAAAAACAGCTTTCCAGGCATAGGCTCCGACGTGTCTGTCATTAGACCCCTAACGAAACTGACTGACTGTAACCTCAGCATCCACTGAAATTTATTCTCCTTATTGGAGGTTGTCCAAAAAAAAAACAACAGTGCTGAACAAATATAGTATAATATGGTTTTTGGGAGTTCCCAGCCTGGAAAAGCATGCTTACATTATTTATACAGCAAAAAGAGTAGGCGGCAATTGTTGTGCACCATGCAGGCAACATTAGACATTTGGGATAAGGCCAACAGACACTTGAGTTGATTTGTAAAAGTGACCAAGCAAACACCACTGTTGCAGGGACACGTATCGAAGGATGTCAGAAAGCTGACTGGGTTCTGTCAATGGGATGCTAGTAAGCATCTCCGCAGTAAGAGACTTAATAGAGGTGGATGGGGTGAAATTGTTTGAAGCCGTACGGCAAGAATATGTTCTGAATTCCATACAGAAATATAGGTATAATTTCCTGCAAGCAGAGAAAATTGACTGGAAGACCGTGCCCGACGGTAGCCCATGGAACACAAGATACTTGGTGAGGAGATGCTCAATAGGTTAGTTTCCCAAACATACTGCACCATCATAAACAATAAACCAGACACACTTTTAGAACTTAAGGCAACTTTGGAGAAAGACATAGGCTCTGTGGAGGATGTGAACTGGAAAGTGGCCATAATGCACCCTCGAGAAGTGGTCATTCAGTCCAAACCGAGATGAATCCTGCACAGGATTTATTATAATAGAAGTTGATTGTATCAAATGGGCAGAGACCAGGTGGAGTGGCAGAGGGTACATTTCTGCATACTCTCTGGTCCTGCCCTCTGATCGCCAGGTCCGCCATTGTCGCAGTGCTGGAGGCCATCCTGAAGATAGTGATTGCCAAGACACCACAGTTCATCCTATTGGGAGTCCTTTGTGTTGCAGATCTTACACAAGCCCCTTCTGTTTTGGAATTTCGGATTTATGTTGGCAAAGATAGACATTGCTAAGCTGTGGGGTGGATCACGGTTGCCAACTAAAGACCAATGACTCCTGGGCATGGACATGTGCATGGAGGCAGAAAGTATGGTCTATGCTAGGAGAGGCCGCCCAAAGAAGTTTGACAGAGTATGGGGCAGATGGAGAGAACACTATGGAGGGTAATGAGGTACTAATTCATGGATTGATTTTTGGCATGTAATTGTGGGAGAACGGACCAGTAGACCTGACTGCACTCAGCAGAGGTTAAGACACAAGTAGAATTGTCAAACAAAATGTCCTATCCTGTTGCATGTCTACTGTGTAGAGGGGGTTGTGCTCTGTGTTTCTGATGAGATGAGAGGGATGTGGGATCAATGTGGATGTTGGTTGTTTCATATTGCAAAACTCAAAACAAAAACTGTTATAAAAAAAAGATTTCAGATGGGTAAAAATACAGAACCTCAGGTTCACCTATACAGAATTCTGAGTACTAATCTTCGCAAATAGACAAGGACCGTCACTGAAAAATGGTCAGTGTCACTTGGGTTTCCTTTAGTCAAAGATTCATTGACAGTCTCCAGTCCTTTCTTTATAATGAATTGCTGAGCTTCTTTTCCCATTCATAGTATTTGTGTTCCCTACCACCACCCCCATCACTGGCTCAGTTTCTAGGAGGCCATCCAATGAACTTTCCAACTGTCTGCTTATTGAGAACTCTGTGTTGTCGTTTTCTGTCATTCCTACAATGTCTGCTCTGCATCACCTGAGTAAACTGCCCTGCCTGCTACCAATTTGTACCATCTTATTTCTTGAATATCCCACAGTTGTTTCCCGACTCCCAGTCACTTCAACATCTCCAGGTGTACCAATCCTCGCTAAGCATGGGTACAATACCGCATCAAACGCTGAGCCGGACCCAGTCGTCTCCTGCTGCCGCTGCCATCACCAAGAGTCCTGTCCCTGAAGCCCCAGTCAAGCACCTTTTCACTACCGGTAAGACACAGTCAAGCCCCAGTCTTCAAGCTAAATTCCAGGCGAGTTAGTCCTGTGGCCTTTGACTTTGCAGTGTTTATTGTGTAGGTTACTTCAAAAAGTAACACCAAGCTAAATAAGAGCAGTGAACCTAAGACACATAGTTTTTTAGTCCCTACATTGCTCCACTACCTAATTCATAAGGGTTATTGTATATACATTTACATCTCGCCACAGAATATACAGTGGTCAGAGGGAAAAAGGGGTGGATGTGGCAGCTAGCCTCTGGGAAAGTGTTAAAGTAGTGACTGTTTTCAAATGTATAATTGTCGCCTCACTCTTCTGTCCCTTTATTTCACCTCTTTTCTCTCACCTGTTCCTCATCCCAGGTGTGGTGTACGACACCTTCATGTTAAAGCACCAGTGCACATGTGGAAACACTAACAATCATCCAGAGCATGCTGGGAGAATCCAGAGTATCTGGTCGAGGCTACAAGAAACTGGTTTGCTAAGCAAGTGTGAGGTGAGCAAGTGGTAGCCAGAGACTGTGCAAAATGTGTTCAGAACAAGCAGTTTGCCGGCACCCACACAAAGTACGTGTCCGAGCTCCGCATGTATCAACTAGCATATATGTATAATGCAAATATGAGTAGTGAAAGTGGATGTGTAATTTTGGAAAGTAATGCCTGTACAAAACACCTTTCTGAGATAACAAAGTGATGGACTTGAGCTTGGAAAGCTTTTTTGAAAAAAGGTGAGTACTTATGAAAAACAAATGTTAACTGCAAAAGTAAATGGCAGAAAATGTACAGCCTGGGCAGGGATTATTACGGTATCTATGCAAAACACAAACGCAGAAAAAAAATAGGAAAATTGGCTTCATGATGAGTCTTTATCGCGTAATCCTATTCCCTTTCCTTCTTAAATAGATTGTAAGATCCTTGAAACATCCAGGTTGTGTACATAGTATCCCCACGATGTCTTGGTTGAAAGAGAGGAACAATTAGAAATTAGAAAGAACCTGGAAGGAGGATTTTTCCTCTAATAAGAAATTAGAATATAGGGAAGCCATCAAACTGTACAAAACAGAAATTAAATCAGCTCAGGCGGCCTACTATGAAGAAAAAATATCGGCAGCAAATTCTTCTCGTGAGATTTTCCGCATAGCGAAAACTCTGCTTAGAGTCCCCCGTCCCCCCGCGACCTCCGACACTTCAAGTTCACGCTGCCACAAATTAGCAGACTTCTTCCTCAACAAAATTCAAGACATTTATACATCATTTCCCTTGGCAGATGGCCAAACACAGGATCCCAGCCCCCACAGCACAGAATCCCATCTGGACGCAATTCCCCTGATGAACCTCGAGGCTCTGGAAAGCATTTCAGCACAAGTACAGAGTGGCTCGCCTAGAGATCCAGCACCTCTTTACATTCTGAAACAAGTTGTTGTAACCATCTTTCCCACTATTTTGGAATTGATCAACGCCTCCCTTGCCTCTGGAGTGCTCCCCCCTCCATGGAAGAAAGCGATGGTGAAGGCACTCCTAAACAAAAAAAAGCCTAGCCTTGACCCCGATTCCCTGGGAAACTATCGTCCTATCTCACTTCTCCCAGGGATCAGCAAAATAGCAGAAAAATATGTTAATTCAGTGCTGTCTGCTTTTTTATAGACTCACAATCTCCTCCACCCGTCACAATCTGGCTTTCGACCACTCCAAGGAACAGAAACGGCCCTGTTATCAGTAGTCGAAGAGTCTAGAAAAATCTTGGACGCTGGAGGCACCACTGTGATTATCCTTTTAGACCTCAGTGCTGCCTTTGACACGGTCAACCACCAAATCTTGGTCCATAGACTTACAAGAATGGGGGTGACCGAGGTCGCTTTGACATGGCTGCAGTCCTTCCTAGAGGATAGATTCTTCCAGGTCTTCGACGCAGAGGCAACCTCAAAACAGGTGCCTCTCTGCTGCGGAGTCCCCCAGGGATCATCCTTGAGCCCCACCCTATTTAACATTTATTTGAGCCCGCTAGCGGAGATCGTGCAGCCTTTCGGGGTACAGATAGTGACCTACGCAGACGATACGCAACTCGTGGTGAGACGCAACCAAGCGGACAACTCCTCTCCCAGCCTCTCTCCTTGTCTGGAAGAGGTAGCCAAATGGATGAACAACTCCTTCCTGAAATTAAATGGAGAAAAAACTGAGATGATGATTTTGGGGAACCCGACTCTTTTTCTCACCAATATAATGTGGCCGGCCGACTTGGGCCCTGTTCTGGCCCCTAAGACCCAAATAAAAAGCCTTGGTGTCTGGCTGGATCGAGACATGACTTTCAAGGTCCAGGCACGTAATGTGGCAGCCTCTTGCTATGGCATCTTAAAGATGCTCCGCAAAGTCCTCCCACTACTCCCCTTCCAGGCAAGGAAGCTCATGGTCCAGGCACTCATTCTATCGCGTCTGGACTATTGGAATGCCCTCTACCTAGGGGCCCCATGCGCGACCTTCTCGAGACTCCAGACAGTACAAAATTGTGCAGCCAGAATTCTTCTGGACATCCCGAAATGCCAATCTGCAAAATCAGCCCTGAAATCTCTCCACTGGCTACCCATCAGGGAGAGAGTTAATTTCAAGGCCATGTGCATTGTACATAAGACGTTAGCCGGAAAGGGCCCTTCCATCAATCTTTCTATTGCTCAGCCCTACCGTGCTAACAGACGCCTCCGCTCGGACGATCTGCATCTTGCCGCAGTTCCTAGGATTATGAAAGCCAGAAGTGGGGGCCGTCTGTTCTCCTACAATGCCGCCAAACTCTGGAACACTCTCCCTCTTCATTTGCGCAAGGAACCCAACCATCTTGCCTTTCGTAAATTGTTAAAAACCTGGCTTTTCCCCTAGTCTGGCTGGCTCTCTCCTACTTGCCGCTATTCAGCGCTGGGATGCCCCAGGGTAGCCATGTGCTTAATAAATGTATTTTTCATTTCATCGGTCTCTGGTGCTTGGCCTATAATTTATATTGAATACAATTGGTTAATGTTCCATTGGAATTAATCTCTCTTTTTTTCATACAGAATTAATGTACTTCTATTTTTATTTTGAATTTTGGATGAATTATTTAAAGTCTTGAAGCAACTCTGCCACGTAACACTTTTTGCCTGCTACAAAAAGAAATCAAATTAAAGATACTTTGAAGTATTTTCGTAGGTGTAAATAAAGGCCAATTTCATTACTAAACTGAAATTGGATTACTCTCAAGTGCCATCCAAGATAAAATAAATTAACTGAATTGCTTACGTTTTTTTGTAGTTTACATAATCAACTCTGAACTCTGTTCAGTTTTCTGACCTCAACACCCACAACCAACTCACTGAGGTGACTGTCTTACTCAAGATATCCGTCTGTGCTGGTGTGCTTTAATGAAAGCCCTCTCTTATTTAGGATAGGTCCTCATTCTCTCTCATGGCTGTATCAAAACTGCATTAAAGAACTCTGGCGATGTCATCCAGTGGCTAGAGCTGCCACCTTTTGGAATCTGGTGATTTGTGTCCGAATCCTGGTCTTGGCTCTTAACTTAACATCGTGTGATTCTGGGAAAATCCTGTAATCTCCCTCTGCCTAAAAATGTGAAATGTAGTGTATGTAGAATGTATTTGTATAATTACCCCCTAGATGTACACGGTCTTGTAGATCAACTCCTAACCTGTCACATTATGTACAGCACTCTGATGCTGCATAGCTAGGTTCGCGCTATATAAATATCTGTATATCTATGCAGTACATGTCGGATCAGTACAGTCTTCAGGGTAAACATTCCATGTGAATGAATGCCAGATAACAAGCAGCATAAATTAACACCAAATCTCCATGAATTCATGTTTATTTTGTTTTTAGAATGACAATGTCTGCTCATTTGGGCCATATTGCTCAACAGCCCCTACTGATCTAGTTGGATAAAAGCCTATGGTTTATATTGGTGATAATCCAAATCTCCTCAGTACCTTGTTTTACATTGTATGTTTGAACAGCTTGTGGATGTTTGCATAATATTTGGATGAATGACTTGGAGTGCATGTATTGTACCAGTTGCTCTTGTATCAGGCTATTGAAAACTAGTACTACAAATGGCTAAGATTGATACGGGACTCCAAGATGGTGAAATAAACATGGCACAATGTTCGCCAGCGTTGCTTCATTTACCTATTTTAACTTAGCTTGCTGTTCATTATTCCACCAACTGGTGGTTGGATCCGGAATTCTATCTAAATTACTCCGAGTTTTAACTTTGGACATCAACAGTAGTCTGCATCATGATGACTCACTATGACAATGAACATAAACCCACAATGCCTAAATACATGACTACCATTTTAGCTTCCGTTTTCCCACTCCTGGCTTCAGAATCAAGAGAATGAGCCACCAAGATTTTCGGAGAGTTCAGCTGTGACATGGAACATTTAGAGTGGTAAGCCAAGCGAATGACATCTGTCTTCTGCATCGACAAGCCAGGCTATTTTGTGTGATCTTAGAGCAAGTCAGAGAATGGTTCTTCTGTCCTAATTGCCATCGCTAATTTTCATCAAATGCCAGACCTATGCTATGTACCCTGTTTGCCAAAGGACCATATATTAAACAATTATAATCCTTAAGTTTTAAATCTAAAACATTAAAAATAGAAAAACATTAGGACTAGCACCTTTGGGCAGAGAGCGAGGCTGTTAATTTAAAGGCTACCAAAGAAGCCCTGGAGGAACAATGTATTGACTCTGACACTGAGAACTAGATACACATAACATAAAAGTTCAAGAGTTAGGACCAGAAAAGGTTCTCACAAAGGCCTCGAAAGACATCAGGCACCCAATGCCTCAAGGTGGTCGACTATTGGAGGCAGGGTTGAAAGAACCTATTAAAACACTCATAGTCACCAGAAAATAAATCCTGCCCTCTAGGTCAAAAACAAAGGACGCCAGGAGGGATACTCCAAGGTATGTCGAATGAACTTTGAATCACAATCGGTGAAGTGATACGTTGAAGTTTAAGCCCTAAAAGACACCAAAGTCCATTTTCTCCAAAAATAAATCAAAAGTCTTTAAAGGCTTTTCACTCGGAAATTAAAAAGTAGGCTCTCGAAACACTCATAGCCTCACCGATCAAGAAAAGGCAATTGTTAAATGAGGCTCTACCAGGTCATGAACAGCTTAGACCAGTGGTTCCCAAACTTTTTCGACCCTCGGCTCCCTTGACCTATTGGCCGTTAACCGCAGCTCCCCACTATGTTACTTTTTTTGGAGGGGGGGGTGAAAGCCCAGCCTCAGGAGTACTTCCCTTTTTCTCCCTGAAAATTATTGGGATGAAGCTGATGAAGGTATTATAATCATATACGCAGGGTGTTTCGTTTTACTAAAGCGGCGCTCTAATAAAATATTCCTAGTTACACTTCTTTGACCATGCCTTTTTAAGAGAACCCTCTCAAACATTTTTATCCCACTTACAGTATTAGATAGCACCTCTATGCATGTAGGCCCCATTGCCCAAAGTGTTTTCACTTGAAGAATATTTGCATGCACTTCTATTTCTACCCATTTCATACGTGCAATAAACTTGTCTCAGCAGGGTGACTCTAGATTTTTTATGGAATACCAGAAGTGTGCAGTTCCTAGGGGAAGAAAGGTCTTTTCTAAAAAGCGCCCTCACACACCCCGAAGGATGTCATGCTTCATCATTGGGCCTTGCTCCTCGTCGGGCTGGCGCTGCAATGCCCGACGGGCACCCACGAAGGGGCTCTTTGGCGGAGATCTTTTGGATGAAGCCGTAGGGTGAGTGCGGGTGTGTGGATTAAGGTAGTGCGGTGAATCAGTGGGTGGGTCTAAAATAGGTCTAGGGCGGTTCTAACTAAATGTGTTTTATTCTCAAGAAGGGGCACTAGCCTAGTTAAAAGTAATCTGCCCTAGTTGGATATATTGTTCCTAAAGGGCTAGTGTTGTGTGTAGGGTCGACATGTTTCGTGCCTCTGTAGCCCCTAACGGGTCTGGTGGCACTTCATCAGGACCAAGGAAAATTAAAATTAGGCAATACTGGCACTACCGCTTGTCTGGTTCAGTGGTATTTGAGGCTAGTAACCAGAAGCAGTGAGCAGCCTCTGGTTGGTTGATCCCGAGGTGAAAGACCCCTAGGGATCGGGGCTGTTACTGACAGGTTTGGCAGAGCACTTCGTTGCTCTGTATGCAGGGAGGCAGTGCAACTAACGGCTGTCCTACCCTTGCTCCGAGACCCGTGCTTTTTAGCTGTCTCCTCCCTAAAATTGCCTCCAATTCAATGCAAGCCAAATAAATTCCTCAGACTTTTTTTTTTTTTAAACATCCCTCTTTCTTGCTTCCAAATGTTGGCATTATGCCGTATATGGTGTTTTACTTCTCTGTGCTCATGGAGAGTGCAGGCCTGTCTGGAAATGTGTGTGTACTAGAAGAAATGTGTACTGGAAGTACTATGGTTCAAGTACATATCAATACTTAATAACAGTGTGTTTGAGAGACAGGACAACTTTACTTTCCTAATACCTTGCATTGGAAAAAAAAACGAGTCTAACAAAATTAATTAGGCGTCTTCCGCTTACTTTGGGAGTGTTGGAACGTGGGGATCCAGTGAAATATGGAGGTCATCTCCCTCGACATGCCATCAGTTAAGCACTACGTTTCCAGCTTTAGATTAGCCATGCCAATTACAAATCATCTACATCATGCTTGTAAGTCTAATTAGTTTAACTGAAGCCAACAAACCCTTCAACATTAAATGCATTAAAGTGCTTGGTGCGCAACTCCCCTGGCTAGTTTTGACGCCACACCAGGGAGCCTCTGTGCACAGATTAAGAACCACTGGCTTAGACCTACATAACAAAAAGCTCTAGAGAAGTCGCCAGCAAAAAGACAAGATTAGATTTTGTTCCTGCATTTCAAGAGGACCATTAATCAAAAGAGAATGACTCTTTTGCTGAAGGTTTAGATATATAGAGGCACCAGCTTTTGCGGATGAAAACTATCCACATTTGCAAGAATGTGAGGGTTATGAAATGAATAGCCAATTCTTCATCGAAGCAGGGAGATATTCATAAAACCAACTCCAGCAATAGTTTTGAGCCCATATATAAAATGGAAAGGCAAGCCATCCCACTAGACCTATTTTACATTAAATGGCACTTGGAAGCATGCATCTTGATTGTGGTTGCAGCCAGGACAAAATCAAATAAGAGGACTATCTTGTTACAGAGATAGCAAATGACAAGAAGAAATAGTGGGAATGAAAATGAGGGTGGCTGCCACACAGTAGCATATAGCTAATTCATGGTAAATAGATGAGCCCATCAACAGTGAGATGAAGTTGAAGATTTATCACAACACCTTCCTGAACATTTCAGGAAACAAGCTAAAACTGTTATACAAGAAATTAAGACATTAGCCTACAGTTGTGAAAATACATCTCTGAACTAAGTAGATACACCTAATAGAATGGTATCCACTGGTGTGGCCTTAGGTAAACATTCAAACCGGTGGTAAAATCCAATATAATTGACATGCCTATTACAGGACAGTAGGTTGTTGATAATCTAGAAACAATGTAAAGGACAAATGAAACAGCCAGATCTATGGGAGCATTATAGTTGAGGACATTTTGAAAGAGGCACACTCTGTATAAGTAGAGGTCAATGTTGTCAACTTTGTACACCACATAACACCCTCTGTTTCAGTATTCAGGACAGTGTCAACAATCTACACCTAAGCTTGTAGAAGGGGTAGAGAAAGAGGACACAATACCTAACAGTTGACGTCCTGTATCTGTTGCCTCTATTCAGAACCACTGTAGTGGGGGTATAAAGATGTATTCCGTTACATTAGACAGGTATAACATAATCAAGTACAGTTAATGCATCAAGTTCATAAAGACTCCTCCATCAATCGGATCTAAGATAAAAAGTCACAAGATGTATCGCATTACGTTTCTATTACAAGAACTAAACTATCTCCTTCTGAAAGTTGCAGTAGAAGAGCTACTTATCCACATTGCATTGTAATTTCAGTTTTTTTATATTTAACATTTCTTGATTGAGTTTAAGCAGAGACTGGTATTAGCGTTCTGGAGAGAGATGCTTACAAAAATGATGCCACTGCCCAATAATAGGCCTCCCTGAGGACACAGAGGTGGGGCATTGCTCAATCAAGATGAGTGGAAGTTATGGGTTGCTAAATATTATAAGTACTTTAGGGTTGATTAGTAACAAATTAAGAATGTTTCCTTTTGGAAAGTCGTGGTTACACATGTAATGCAGTTTGCTGTTTGTGTGTTTTGTTCTAAAATGCCAATCAAAACAATTAAAAAGAAAAACAGACTGGCATGCAAAACATTTTCAAATTTGTATGTTCGCAAAAATGTTATTATTATACCATCAAGATCTTCAGTGGCTAGTACAATATGTGTTCCTTCTTCCTGCATGCACACTGTAGTTCTGTAATCTTATACATATTCCCTCCTGCCAGTGGTAGGTTGTGGTAGTCACCTATCCCTCTCCCAATATGGCCTGCTTCTGAGCGAGTTGTGTTTTTACAAGCTTATTTTTTTTGGGGCGGGCTCAGTCCCTCATTATTCAATGTACTTTCTAATTCCCAAATAAGCCTTGTGACTAAAATCAAAATTTAACTTGTGATTTCTAAACAGAATTGTAAAGATGGAAAGATTCCAAGTGACATTACTAGAAAATAATGATTTTCTGGCTACAATTGAACTCACGGATGTACATACCGATACATTCAGTGCACAGAAAGTAAATAAGGTTTGTGGTTATCTTTTGGAATAAAATCTGCTCCTACAATGTTCACATAATGTTTGCTAATGGTGACCGTGTATCTAAGGCGCAAGATCATTCACTTACCCTCAGAATCTCTCACCTAGACGACAGACTTATAAATTCCCCTCTACTTTGCTAGACAAGGTTGTGATACGTATGAATCATTTGAATTTCACTGTCAGTGTAAATAAATCATTCACAATTCCAGTAAAAAGGTGATTATTCTGGGAACAAACCTGAATACTGACTATCCTTTGCAATTCCAACCCAAAGTGAATGCTGGCATTGCAGATCAAGATTTTCCTGTTTCTGTCTGATCCTGTAAGCTTATCTTCACTTAAAACTTATACAGGAGTGATTAAACAAATCTTGTGATTGCTGCAGTCAAAATACAAACAGAATACAATAAATTCAATTCAGCCCTCCAGTCCCCACAATCAAAATCACAATGGTTTAAACACACTGAGATTGGAGATTGTATCCTGAACCTTTAGGCATCGGAAGCAAGGGCCACCAAAAGATACAGTAAAATATATCAATGCTCTGGAATTAAAAACTAGTTTTCTAGCTCTGAGAGCATTTCAAAGTCAAATGCATGTTATTTGGTAAAAATAATTGCAGATACCATAATGATCATGTTTTACTAAATAGACACAATCTTGCCCACTACCACGGCTAGCGCAAGACATTTGGCATTAGTCAATACTTAGAAATATTGCACTTGTAGTGCATTATATGCCAGGAGAGGAAAACATAAAAGCAAGCTACCTAAACTAGGCATGAAGGATCTGTTTGCCACAAGAACAAAAGAAAAATGACAAAATTCTCATCCTCAGTGAAACAACAAAAATGCCAATACTGATATCTTTTCATACGATCATTCACTCCTGAGATCACACACACATGTTGTGATCAACAGCAATTTATTACTTTTTTCTATTTCTTTTGCTCTACACTTTTTTTTCAGGAAAATCAGTTCAAAACTCAATTTACAAACGTAATTTGAACAAACTTATCAATACACAAGGAAGACAACAACATATACAAAAGTTAGAGAAGAAACAAATCATTTTTTTCACAAATCACAAAACAGTCACAATTATACGAAAAACACTATTGAAACAGCATAGGTTCTGTTGTTTCGAGTTATTTTTTACATTGCCCTCAAAACTTCTTTGATTGTAAAAATCATGCTAATTTCTTACTGGTCTAACACCAAACAGTGTCCATACTGGGCTCCGAGAGAAATCACCAGTCCATCGAAAATAATTTGTTCGGAGCTACAGTAATGTGTGTAAAACACTCGTTTGGATAAAAAAATCTGTTGATGCGTTTTGGACCCATTTATATTGGTTTTTGGGGTTCTCCTGAGGACTCAGAATACTAGAACACTGAAAGAAATGTAATAAAAACTTTTTATTTACCAAACATTCATCAATCACTCATCATCACAGAGTCAAACACTTCTCCGCTCTGAGTTACCTTAATTATCCACGCTATCTTAGCTGGACACCAAATTAATTAGTCATCAATCTGGAAACCTCCAGACACCTAAAATAAGCAGAACAAAAAGTCACGCTATGTTAAGTAGCCATCATTGGTCTATAACCAAATGCTGTTAAAGACACTTACACCTATCCTGAAAGGAAACTTCCCATATTAGAGCCACATGATTCCTGTTCACGTTTTCAATATCCTAAAACTAGAAACATAAATGAACATTAATCTCGCAATTCTTGCACAATTCAAAGCTGCTCATAATTTGACCTTGCAATAAAAATCGCAAGACATGATCAGTAAAACTCCTGGCTTTGTAGGCTTAAGCGATCTCCCCCACAGCACCTAATAACATTATACATGGCGTGTTTGTTATCAGAAATTCAACATTTCACTAATACGGAAAGATGGAGTCTACTAACCTTTACACACTGACAAGTCAATGCTATGCGTTGAAGACGAATCGTATCGCAAGTATCTGAGTTGTTTCTAGATACGGGCCCTCTCTTTATTGATTGAGCAGGCGTTCTGTGTACCAGAAATCATGTTTTTCACACCCCTCAGGGGGACCGGGGAACAATAAAGATTTTTTTTTAAAAACCCAAAGTGGGGTTTTTTGGGAAGAACACTGCGCTGTGTCAAATAAGCTTTTCCAAGAATGGAAGCTTGGATAGAAGTGTGTGAAAATAAAAAGGCTTTCGTTATAACCATACTGGCACAATGTTCTCTGCATGTTAATTTTAGAATGGTGCCACAACCGGCCCATTGGTTTCTGGGGAATGTAGTCTTTAAGTTATAAAGCAAAGGCATTGGGAAAAAATAGAAATTTGAAGCCTTTACAAGTGAAGTGTCTAAAAATATATATACCTTCCTTTATACCTTCCTTTATAAAAATGTGAGTTCAAAACTCAAGTCCTCCATATTTTTTACTGAAATTCAGTAACAACTCTATCACAAGTGTTGCAATTCCGTCATTTCGTTCAGCCCATCAACAGCAGTGTTAAATTTGACAATTAAGAATGCTTCCCATTGAATTAAGCGTATTTCTGGGTCTCCTGCTTGATGTTCTGTCTGAATAACTGACAATACTGTCCATCTTAAATCTGATTACAAGTGTTTTTCATCTAGCCAATGGATGACTAAAGGAGCAGTAAGACCTTTTTTTCTGACCCTGGATTTTCGCAAGGCCCTCAAAACATGGCTATTTAACAACTAGCTCAGTATCATCCCCTACCTGCTCCACACACACCGTTGTCTGATGTTGTCCTTACATTGGTCCACCCCCTGGAAGTCAGCGCCTAGGCACATACGGGTAGTAGTGCGCTTTAGAAATCCTAATTTCATTTCATGCTGGGTTATACGTTGACGTACATCGTGGTTGGTTTTCCCAAGGTACAATTTACAGCAAGGGCAAATGACTCCGAACACCACATTTTTAGATTTACAATTCAAAAAAACAGTTTCCAATGGATATTTTTATGTGCAAAGACTAACCCTGCAATGAGTAGATGACAATTGATACATGTACCACATTTGTGATGTCCCTGTATTAGTGGAAGGTTTAAAAACTTGCATTGTGCTTTTTGCAGACGCTTTTGGAGTTGATACTCTGACCAATTGGTCACCTAAACATTTCTCTTTTTTAAGAGCAAACAAAGGTTTCTTAAATGTAGGATCCAAATGTGCGATCAGGTGCCAATTTTGGTTGATAATTTGTTTTCTACTGATTCGTCTTTGTGCAGAATGTTGATACAAACACTTGACATTCTAACTTAGGTCAGCTCTTCTTTAAAAGCAATTCTTCACGTGGTGTGCACCATGCTCTTTTCATAGAGTGTTTTAACAATTTTTAGGGTAGCCTCTTTCTGTCAATTTTTCAATTACATTTTTTCCATGAAAGTAGTAATCATTTTTGTCGGAACAGTTTCTTCGTATCCGTAAAAACTGCCCGAATGGTAGATTGTCCCTGAGACTCCGGGGGTGGTGACTTGCGTAATGTAGGGCTTTATTTTTATCAGTTGGCTTAGTATGTAATGTTGTTTTCAGCAAACCAGCTGATGCAACTGCTTCAACATCAATGAATGTAATTTTTGATGGATCATGGTGTAAACTGAATTTGATGAAGAAAAATGCCAAAATTCTCATCCTGGAATCAGCACCCGCAATCTTTGGGCAGTGCACTTTCCATAAGTTCCCTCAAGTTATTCCATTAGTGTTGGCCATGCTACAGAAGTCCAACATGACAAAGATTTTAACTGAAAACTTGGTCTTCACACCTGTTAAGGCTATCCAAAGAACGAGCAGTAAAACTGTTGAAGGGTGACAACTTACCAACCAGATCGAAAGATCTTACAGATAGCAGCATGGCTCCCGGGTTCTTAAAAGTTTAAAATTTCCCCCAAAAAAGTGTACAGGTTATAACATGAGGCAAGGACACCATCAGCTAGACTATTGCGCAGCTAAGTGGACAACGTCCATTACAAGTTGTTGAAAACATAAATTCCAGACCATTCAAACAGAAGAGAAAGCCATTCTCCAATACTTGATCTATTTACTTTTATGCTAATTAAGGTTACAATTATCAGCTATAGCAGCATATACTAAGGGAACGAATCACAGAGATTTTTTCAAATTATGTTATTATTTCTTGAAGGGGTGGATAGACTGTATTCTTCACATGTGGTTATATGACCTAATTAGAGTGGTTCAAGCAGGTCTCGTTAAAGCACTTTTTTGTGCCAAAGCATATCGCTATTAAAGAATTTAACCTTAAAAACGGATCACTGACATATCGACCACAAAAGTATCCCCATACACAAATATCGACACACAAATACCGACATCCACAATATCGACATCCTATCTTTAAAATGTAAAATACAAAAATATCGGAAAAAATATATAGATGAAAAAATTATCGATGTACAAAATATCGATTTTTTTTTTTATATATATATATAAAAGTTTAATAAATTAAATAATAAAATCAACTTAAAAAAATATTTAGATGTAATGTACATTTAAACAAATATAATAAATTTAATTAAAAAAATTTAAATGTACATGTATAAAATGTAATATATAAATGTATATTTACTTTAAAACAATTCATAAACTAATAACTTTAATTTGTTTTAAAATGTTATAAATATATCAAAATTAACAAATAAATATATATAAATATATATATACCTATAACACAAAATCTAAAAAAAAACATTATATTATAAATTAAAATATTAATATATTTAAAAACTTTTTAACTTACGTTTTGCACTCCATTGAGTGCAACAGTAAGAAAAGTGTTGGATAGCGGAGGTGAAAAAATTACTATGCCCACTCCAGTGAATGCAACAGTAGGGAAAGTGTTGGATAGAGCATCGGTAAGAATTACTATTCCCACTCCAGTGAATGCAACAGTAGGGAAAGTGTTGGATAGCGGAGGTGTAAGAATTACTATTCGCACTCCAGTGAGTGCAACAGTAGGGAAAGTGTTGAATAGCGGAGAAGTAAAAATTACTATTTCCACTCCAGTGAGTGCAACAGTAGGGAAAGTGTTGGATAGCAGAGGGGTAAAAATTACTATTCCCACTCCAGTGAATGCAACAGTAGGGAACGTGTTGGATAGCGTAGGGTTAAAAAGTACTACTCCCACTACCTGTGAATGCAACAGTAGGGAAAGTGTTGGATAGCGGAGGGGTAAAAATTACTATTCCCACTCCAGTGAGTGCAACAGTAGGGAAAGTGTTGGATAGCATAGGGGTAAAAATTACTATTCCCACTCCAGTGAGTGCAACAGTAGAGAAAGTGTTGGATAGTGGAGGGCTAAAAACTACTATTACCACTCCAGTGAGTGCAACAGTAGGGAAAGTGTTGGATAGCGGAGGGGTAAAAATTACTATTCCCACTCCAGTGAGTGCAACAGTAGGGAAAGTGTTGGATAGCGGAGGTGAAAAAATGACTATTCCCACTCCAGTGAATGCAACAGTAGGGGAAAGTGTTGGATAGCGCATCAGTAAAAATTACTATTTCCACTCCAGTGAGTGCAACAGTAGGTAAAGTGTTGGATAGCGGAGGGGTAAAAATTACTATTCCCACTCCAGTGAATGCAACAGTAGGGAACGTGTTGGATAGCGGAGGGGTAAAAATTACTATTCCCACTCCAGTGAGTGCAACAGTAGGAAAGTGTTGGATAGCAGAGAGTTAAAATTAATATTCTCAATAAAGTCAATAAAAAAATAAAAACAAACAAAAAATCAACTACAATACAAAAATTGTTGCAAACAAAAATAAAAAATATATAAAAATATTAAAAATAACAAAAAATAGAAACATGTTATAAAAAAACTAAAAATTACCAACATTATATTATAAAAAAATTACAAACAAATAACTATATTTATTATAAATTAATTATAATCAAAAACATTAATTGTTACATAAAATAAATATTCTTTATTTCCTACCCTATAACACCACACACTTCACAACACACATCTACATTTAAAAAAAAATTATACCTCCATAATTAACATAATTAATTAGCAAATAAACAAATATTAATTAAAAATCACATTAAGATATAAAAATTAATTTACTAACCAAACATTACCCCTATAAAACCAAAATCCACTCACAAAATAAAAGTAAACAACCATAAAAATGTATCAATTAAAGAATTAATAATAATGAGCAAATAATCATTAATTAATGAAACATAAAATACTTTCCACCCTCTACCCCAATAAACACCACAACACACACGTCATTACACAATTTCCATAACTAATTTAACATTTTTGAAAATAATTTACCTCACACCCTTTACCACTATAAACCCCACAACTCACATCTCAAATTAATTACACAATTGCCATAATTAATTTTTAATAAATTAAATGCCATTAATTATCAATTAATTATAAATTCATTTTAAATAAATCACTTCACACCCTATCCCCCTACAAACCCCACCACCCATCCCTAAAAAATGACACAATTGCCATAATTAATTGCATAATATTTAATTAATTAATATTAAGTAACAAACAATTGATTAATTATTAATAAATTAAATGCCACAATTAACACTATAAATTAAAAATTCAATAAATATTTATATATAAAAAGTATTAGTTATTAAAATGAAGTTACTTCCCACCCTATTCCCCTATAAACCCACAACCCGCTCCTACAAAAATAACACAATTAACATAATTACCAATGAATTAATAATAATTAACCAATTTATAATTAATTAATAAATTAATTGCCACAATTAACACTATAAAATCTAAATTATATAAATAATAAAAAAATATGAATTAATTTATTATAATTAAATTACTTTCCCACCCTATTCCCCTATAAACCCACAACCCGCTCCTAAAAAAAAAACATAATTATCAATTAATTAATAAAAAATTAACCAAATAATTAATTAATAAAAAATTAATTCCCACAATTAACACTATAACATCTAAATTAAATAAATACTAATAAATAAAAAATATTAATTACTTTATTATAATTAAATTACTTCCCACCCTATTCCCCTATAAACCCACAACCCGCTACAGAACTAAAAAACGCAAAATTGAATTAACATAAAATTAATCACTACTAAAAATGTAACACATATATTAAAAAACAAAATCAATACTTAAACATAAAAATTACATCACATACTTTTAAAATATATACTGAACTACATAACACTACAACAGCCCAAGTGGTACCATAAAAAGTCAATAAAATGTTTTCCAAACTGCATAACACTAATATAAAAATCGATATTTTAAACAACGATATTTTAACAAACAATATTACTAACTTCGATATTTTCAAAAACGATATTTCTTACCTTAATGTCGATATTCTGGACCACGATATTCTTGCTCTCGATATTCCTGTATGACGATATTTCAAACTCGATATTTTTGTATATCGATATTTCAAACTCGATATTCTGTCTGTGCACCCTTAAAAACAGCCTTCTGAATTGCACTTTTATCAAGTGAGTTCAAAGCTTTAACTCTTCAGGAATCGTACTTGACTGTACACAAAATATGGAGTTTTGGAAACCAACTCTCATGTGTACCAAATGTAGTTTCACAGTTTCATGTCATACCCACTTTCTTCCATAGCCAACTAACTCAGCATGAAGAGCTCTATACACGTTACATGCATTAGTAGAAATTGTGTGCAAAATGCAGGCAATAAAGACAACAAGAAAATCCAAACAGTTTTTTGCTCCCTGTGCACCACAAGTCATAGGCTTCACTGTAACTAATAGAGCCATAGCAAGGTGAATACTTCAAACTGTTCAATTGTGCTGTTTATTAGCCAAGTACTCCATGGACACCAAACTATGGATTCAATCCACATACTCCACTCACAAAAAAGGAGCAACACTAGCATTTACGGGAAACATTTATCTGAATTCAGTATGTACAGCTGATACCTTCACATAATGTTTTTGTACATGTTCAGTCACAGAAGGATGCTCAAGTATGTCATTTATATTAAGACATGTATTTGGCTCTGCTCAGCATTAAACCCCCACCCCACAAGGCGATAGTACCATTACATCACGGGTACTCATAGTACGGCTCGCGGGCCGCCAGCGGCCCGGCAAGCCTTCCTTGGCGGCCCGCGGCCCTTGCAGACATCGTACCTGTTTTTAAAAAACAAATTTAAAGAGTGTCAGCAAACACCGCCGGTTGCAGCAGTGCGGACTCCGAGAGACTCTGCTCTATGGGGGCCGGGCGATTCTTTAAAAGACATTCACTTGTTAATGAGGCTTTGTTGTATTTCACCTCTTCTTAGCGCCCCTGCATCTCCACTCTGACTGAGTGGAGATGCAGGGGGCTAAGAAGAGGTGAAATACAACAAAGCCTCATTAACAAGTGAATGGTCTTTTAAAGACCAGTGGAGTACTCGGGTGTGGCTGTGTGTGTTCCCGGGAAGCTGTCTCAGCCCGGGCTGACACACACGCAGGGTGAGGTGAGAGAGGGTGACAGAGAGAGGGTGACAGAGAGAGGGTGACAGAGAGAGGGTGACAGAGAGAGGGTGACAGAGAGAGGGTGACAGAGAGAGGGTGACAGAGAGAGGGTGACAGAGAGAGGGTGACAGAGAGAGGGTGACAGAGAGAGGGAGACAGAGGGAGGGAGACAGAGGGAGGGAGACAGAGGGAGGGTGACAGAGGGAGGGAGACAGAGGGAGGGAGACAGAGAGAGAGGGAGACAGAGAGAGAGGGAGACAGAGAGAGAGGGAGACAGAGAGAGAGGGAGACAGAGGGAGACAGAGAGAGAGGGAGACAGAGAGAGAGGGAGACACAGAGGGAGGGAGGGAGGGAGACCGAGAGGGAGGGAGACCGAGAGGGAGGGAGACCGAGAGGGAGGGAGACCGAGAGGGAGGGAGACCGAGAGGGAGGGAGACAGAGGGAGGGAGACAGAGAGGGAGGGAGACAGAGGGAGACGGACAGAGGGAGACAGACAGAGGGAGACAGACAGAGGGAGACGGACAGAGGGAGACGGACAGAGGGAGACGGACAGAGGGAGACGGACAGAGGGAGACAGAGAGAGGGAGACAGAGAGAGACAGAGGGAGACAGACCGAGAGAGAGACAGAGACAGAGGGAGACACAGACAGACCGAGAGAGAGAGACCGAGAGAGAGGGAGACACAGACAGACCGAGAGAGAGAGACAGAGAGAGAGGGAGACAGAGAGGGAGGGAGAAGGAGAGGGAGAGAGACCGAGAGGGAGAGAGAGGGAGACAGAGAGAGAGGGAGACAGAGAGAGAGGGAGACAGAGAGAGAGGGAGACAGAGAGGGAGGGAGACAGAGAGGGAGGGAGACAGAGAGGGAGGGAGACAGAGAGGGAGGGAGACAGAGCGGGAGGGAGACAGAGCGGGAGGGAGACAGAGAGGGAGGGAGACAGAGAGGGAGGGAGACTGAGAGAGGGAGACTGAGAGAGGGAGACTGAGAGAGGGAGACTGAGAGAGGGAGGGGGAGGGAGACAGAGAGGGAGACAGACAGAGGGAGGGGGAAGGGACAGAGGGAGGGAGACAGAGAGACAGAGAGGGAGACAGAGGGCAACAGAGAGAGGGAGACAGACAGAGGGAGGGAGAGGGAGGGAGACAGATAGAGGGAGACAGATAGAGGGAGACAGAGGGAGGGAGACAGAGAGGGAGGGAGACAGATAGACTGAGACAGAGGGAGGGAGACAGAGGGAGGGAGACAGACAGAGAGACAGACAGAGAGACAGAGGGAGGGAGACAGAGGGAGGGAGACAGAGGGAGACAGAGAGTGGGAGGGAGAGAGAGAGAGAGAGAGAGAGGGAGGGAGACGGAGAGAGGGAGGGAGAGATAGAGGGAGGGAGACAGCGAGAGAGAGAGAGAGAGATGTGTGTATGCCGGGTCTGGTGGCTCAGTGGACGAAGGCGTCCGCTGCAGGGGCCTGTGTTCAACCTCATGGTCATAGTTTTTTTTTTTGCTCTAGCCCCGCCCCCCTCCCCCACTGACCCCGCCCCCACCGGTGCGGCCCTTGGCCACAAACCACACTGTAAATTTGGCCCCCAAGAGAAAGTTTGTGAGTACTCATGCATTACATAATCAGTGCACAGCATTTAAATGTAGAAGAATCTCGAAACAAAACTACTTACCTATAACAATAGTTCAAGAGTGAAGCTCTTCAAGATTCAGATATTACCATCCTGCTTACCAGGTGAAGGAGTAACGGTTAGTATCTTGTTAAAATGTTTAAAAGAAAAAAAACAAAATAATGAATGGTTGGGGCATTATGGACTTACAGTTAACATCACATTGAGTTATTATGATGCCCTGTATGGTCGATGCCAAAAGTTAATACTTTAGTACTAGTTGCACATCACGTGAATCTTGAAGAGTCTCAAACTCAAAAATATTGTCACTGGTAATACATTTTTGTTTTACCAGTCCACTGTTGGCTGGAACGTGGCCTACTGTTTGTTGTAATTGTAGTGGTGGTCTTAATCATTGATAACTGTGGTACTGCACATTGCCATGTGTTGCTGGTTTCAGGACCTCATATGCAAAGAAGTCTGAATGGAGACTACGTTGATATGACGTCTCCGTAGTGCGCCACATTGGTGAATTATCCCAGGCACACAAATAATTGCAAATGTCTTAGAATACCTACTGTCTAAACTTGTACATTTATAGGATGGTGTATGGTGCAAATATTTCATAATCTCTCCTTTATTTTATAGCGGATCAGAGGTAGGAAAGCTACACTTGATGAAATTCAGATGGTCCATTCAGAGCATCATGCCTTACTATATGGAACTAGTCCTTTAAACCGACAGAAACTTGACAGCAAGAAGCTGCTGGGTATGTACCCTCCAAGGCACGTGTTCTCAATCTAGGAAAGATATTCATATCCCACTTCAATGGATTCTTTGTGTTATGTTTGACCTGTATGTTTCTGTTTCTTTAATATTTTTTTTAAATGCAGCTGTTAACTTAAGAAATAATGGATATGAAAGGGATGTGACACTTCCCACTCCATAAAATAACAATCTTTTAATTCAAAACTGTCAAACCCCACTGCCATTCAGGTTTTGTTTACCATGCATTTTAGCAATCAATCAATCAGGAAATTATAAGCGCACTACTCACCCGTGAGGGTCTCAAGGCGCTGAGGGGGGGGGGGGTGTGGGAGGAACGCGGCTCCGTTTAACCGAAGTGCCAGGTCTTGAGAGTCTTCCTGAAGGTGTTCAGGGAGGGGGTGCGTCTGATGTCTGCCGGTAACTCGTTCCAGGTCTTGGCTGCGATGTGAGCAAACGATCTTCCGCCTGCTCTGGCTTTGTGGATGCGTGGGGTTTCAGCCAGTGTGAGGTTGGACGAGCGCAGGTTTCGTTTGGGTACGTGGAAGTTTATTCTATCGTTCAGGTACTTGGGTCCGTTGTTGTGTAGGCATTTGTAGGCGTACGTGAGGATTTTGTAGGTGATTCTCTTCTCTACGGGGAGCCAGTGGAGTCTCCGGAGGTGTTGGCTGATGTGTTCGTGCCGGGAGATGCCGAGGACGAGTCTGGCCGCAGTGTTCTGTATTGTTTGGAGCCTGCGGAGTAGGGATTTGTTGATGCCGGCGTAGAGTGCGTTGCCGTAGTCCAGTCTGCTGATAATGAGTGCGTGGGTGACTGTCTGCCTTGACTTGAGGGGGTAGGGGGGGATCCATTTGAAGGTTTTGCGGAGTATGTGGAGAGTGTTGAAGCAGCTGGAGGTGACGGCGTTGATCTGTCGGTTCATGGCGAGTGATGAGTCGAGTATGATGCTGAGGTTTTTGGCGTGGTCTGAGGGTGTAGGGGGGCTTCCGAGGGCTGTGGGCCACCAGGTGTTGTCCCATGCTGAAGGGGTGGTTCCAAGGATGAGGACTTCTGTCTTCTCGGCGTTGAGTTTTAGGCAGCTGTTGGACATCCAGACTGCGACTTCTTGCATTCCTCTCTGGAAGTTGCGTTTTGCGGTGGTGGAGTCTTGGGTGAGCTGGGTGTCGTCAGCGTAGGACACGATGTTAAGGCCGTGTTGTCGGACGATGGCTGCGAGGGGGGCCATGTAGATGTTGAAGAGGGTTGGGCTCAGAGATGACCCCTGTGGGACTCCGCAGGTGATTTCCGTGGGGGCGGAGAGGAAGGGCGGTAGTCTGATCCTTTGGCTTCTTCCGGTGAGGAACGAGCGGATCCAGTCTAGGGCAGTTCCTTGTATGCCGGCGTCGTGTAGTCTGGCGACTAATGTCCAGTGAGAGACGGTGTCGAAGGCCGCAGACAGGTCGAGGAGGATGAGGGCTGCGGAGTGGCCTTGGTCCAGGAGAGTGCGGATGTCGTCCGTGGCGGCGAGTAGGGCGGTCTCGGTGCTGTGGTTGCTTCGGAATCCGGATTGGGACGGGTCGAGGATGGCGTGCTCTTCGATGAATCGTGTCAGTTCCCTGTTGACTGTTTTCTCTGCCACTTTGGCTGCGAAGGGGAGAAGTGAAATGGGCCGGTAGTTTTTGAGGTCGGTGGGGTCGGCCGTGGGCTTTTTAAGCAGAGGCCTGACTTCAGCGCGTTTCCAGTCGTCTGGGAAGGTGCCTGTTTTGAAGGTGGTGTTGGTGGTGTGTTGAAGTTCAGGTGCAATGGTGTGAGCGGCTCTGTGGTAGGTGTGCGGGGGGCAGGGGTTGGTGGGGCCCCCCCCCCGAGTGGATGCCTTTCATGGTCATGGCGGTGTCCTCGGTCGTGACTGGTGTCCAGTTGGAGATGTTGGGCTTGCTGGTGTCTTGGGGGGGCGGCGGGCTGGCTGTGGCGTCTTGTGGGTGGTTGATGAAGTTGTAGTAGAGTGTTCTGATCTTGAGGTGGAAGTAGGTTCCAAGTTTGTCGCAGAGGTCTTGGGACGGGGTGACGTCTGTGGCTTCGCTGCGTGGGTTAGTGAATTCCTGAATGACACCGAAGAGTTGGTGAGGATTTTGTTGTGGATGAAGTTCCTTTTGGTTGTGGTAGTCCGTCATGGCATCCTTGTAGGTGGAGTAGTTATCGGTTGTCTTGGTGTTCCTCCAGTTCTTTTCCAGGCGTCTGCAGGTGCGCCTGGCTTCTTGGAGGTCGGTGGTGAACCAGGCGGCTTTTCTGGGGCGTTGTTTGCCGGGGTTGTGTAGCGGGGTGAGCTCGCCTGCGCAGTTGGAGATCCAGGTGTGGGATCCTCTAGCTACGTTGTTTTCGTCGGTTGCCCAGGTGTGGTTGTCTCGGGCGAGGGTGGAGTTCAGTTGCTCGTCGGTGACCTTGCTCCAGTTTCTTCGTGGCGGCCGGGGGGCTGGTTTTGGAGCCTTGGGTTTATCGACGGTGAAATGAACGCAGTGGTGGTCGGTCCATGGTGGTTGCGTTGTGTGGCTGAAGGGGACGCTGTTGCTTGCAGCGAAGATGGGGTTGAGGGTGTGTCCTGCTCTGTGTGTCGGTGTGGTGACGAGTTGGTTGAGTCCGATGCTGGCGAGGTTGTCCCGTAGGACGGTGGAGTTGGGGGTCGCTGGGGTTGTCGAGGTGGAAGTTGAGGTCTCCAATGAGTATGTAGTTCATTGATGCGATGGCGTGGGGTGCGATGAAGTCGGTGATGGTGGTGGCGAAGGGTGTCCGGGGGCCGGGGGGTCAGTAGATGAGTTTTCCGCGGAGTGTGGTCTTAGGGCTGGTATGAATCTGGAAATGCAGGTGTTCTGCGGAGGAGAAGGTTTCGCTGGAGGTGGTGAGGCGGAGGGTGCTTTTGTGGGCGATGGCGAGGCCTCCTCCTGGGTGGTTGGGGCGGTTCTTCCTCTGGAACTTGTATCTGTCCGGGATGGCGGTGTTGATGTCTGGGGCGGAGGTGGCGTTGGTCCAGGTCTCTGTGAAGAAGGCGATGTCGGGCAAGAGAGGGTCGAGTAGGTTCCAGATTTCCATGGAGTGTTTGTGTACGGAGCGCACGTTGAGGAGGATGCATCTGTTGTTGTTGGTGCTGGTGTTGGGGGCCGGGGTGGTGGTGAAAGTCCGGTGGCAGTGGAGGCAGGAGAACTGGCCGTGGGTCGTGTTCGGGGAGGTCTGTTGGCAGTCTCTGGGTCTTCCGGGGTTGAGTGCGAGGAGGGCGGCGGATTCGTAGCGGTGGGAGGTTGTAGATCCAGGGATCCTGGCGCTGGTCGCGGTCGGGTCACGGACGGGCACAGACGGGCTTCCCATTAAGTAGGGGAGGGGGAGGGACGAGCAGCTGGGAGGCGGGATCGGATGTGGACAGGGGGGCGGGCCGTAGGGGTGGCAGCGGCGGGAAATGGAAGCGTGGAGAACGGTGAGAATGGGCACAGATACTGACAATAAGGTGTAAGGAAAATAACAAAAACACAAGGCAATACCAGGAATTAAAACACGACAATACCCGGAGTTACATGCCCCAGGGGGCGGAGTCAGGCAGAGGCACCAGGCAGAGGCACACGGAGAGAAACTGGCAGGCTGCGGTATCGAACACCTCCCAGGAGGAGGATTGGAGGCTCAACGGTGGTGAAATAGGCGCGGAGCTGCTGGGGAGAGAGTATGCCTTCGACCAAGGGTCAGAGGCACTGTTACTTCTGCTCAGCTCACTCCTACTTTCACTTCTGCCGTTGATTCACTTTCTAGCAGAAGAGGATGTGCTGGAGCTAGAAATGCCAGAATGTGTTTGTAGTGTTCCTGATTTCAGAATGCCTGTGAATTGACCTACTGAACAAAAGCATTTATGTTGAAAACATGATAGATTGAATTCTGAAAACATCAGCTGTATTTTGGCACATTCAAGTGTATTTAAATCAGTTATCGTCTTGATGTAAATATATCACGTTGTGCGGTATGTCTTTAGCTACATTGCCAGTGGGACCCTTCTGTTTACCTTCTCAAGGCACCCCCTTGTGCCTTTTAGCTATTTATGTGAAGGCATATAAGGTGGAAAAAGATTATATGCAAAATCCATAATAAACAATCCTACATAAGATATCGTTACCCAGTGGGTGCAGCTGTTCTGTCAATTTGAGATTTGTCTGTATGGACCTTAGCTATCACTCGCACTTATAGCCATTTGTGCTTTGCTTTCTCCAGGTCCCATGACGCAGAAGATGTATGCAGTGTTACCATGTGGTGGAATTGGGGTGAGTTGTGATACCATGCTTGGGTAATAGGTGCACTTTGGAGGAGAGATCTTAGTCTAAGCGGTTGCTTATTTTTTGGCAGGTTGACAGTGACACTGTTTGGAATGAAATGCATTCCTCCAGTGCTGTACGTATGGCTGTTGGCTGCTTGGTGGAGTTGGCATTCAAGGTGGCATCGGGTGAACTCAAGGTAAGGCTATCACTCAGCTCCTTTGTAACCTAAATATAGTGCTTCTACAGCTTTTTCCTGGCTCGTATGAATTGATAATCCATGGATTTATCCTTAAAGGGGTTATCCAGTGTAGAGAACACATTGTTCCCTTCGCCCAGTTTCACATTTCTGTCTGACAGTCATACTATATGCATTGTAGAACATTTGTTTGTTTGATGTCAGCTGCGGTTTTGAATTCTATTGTGACGTCATTCACCAGAAGGCCACCGTAATGCTCTTTGTGCCTATACTTTGCCCCCTGAGTCTCATTCCATTGGTTCCGACAATAAAAAAGGCTGAATAAGCTAATCAAATGAAAAAGACATTTTTTTAATGGTTATTTTCTTAGTGGGGAGCAGTAGGAAAAACTGACTTGTATCGTCAAGTTCAGTGTTGGCACCTGGGACCACAGCAGTTTCCAGTTGACCAACTCTGCCATTAACATTGGGACATACATTTGCTTTACATTATAACTTCCAAGGACACCATGGCATTCTGGTAAAGTGCTGTATTGTTTGAGTGACTGAGCTTGGCTTTTCCACACTCCCTCATAGTTGCCTAAATTCCCTAGGCTGGCCTTTATTTTATGTTGCGTTAACTTGGCACTGCAGAGTACACATATAAACAGGTTACCTCTTTTCCTTCTCTTTCCCTTTGCCTTAATTTAATATATCCCAGAACGGTTTTGCAGTCATTCGTCCACCTGGTCATCACGCTGAGGAATCTTCAGCCATGTGAGTATAACAATTTTCTCTCCTTTTTGTTTACATGTTGCACCACTGACAGAAGATCTGGTGGGCTAGCAGAAAAGTAAATTTGAAGCCTACTGGAGAGTACAAGGAAAGTGAAGAGTAGTGGTATCTCTAGCATTGCCCAGGACATAGCAAATAGTACACTGGGTGATACTTCTGGTGTTAGTGAAGATGGGGGCTTCAAGCACTGTGTGGTGTAACTTGAATGCTCGAAAGGGCTCTCTCCTTAAAAATGTCTGACTCTACAACATAGTTTTATCCTTGCACACCATTGGTCTTAACTTGCACATGTATGTAGTATTCACAGAGGCATTGGCAAAGTAAACAAATACTTTTATCCAGTTTTCTCATGTTTCCAATTTTTGAGAACCTGGTTTCCACCATGCAGGAAACTGTGCATTGCTGCTCAGAAATGTGGAATTTAAAAATATAGTACATTACTGTAAACGTGCATACTGTCTCTGCTTACTCTTGTATTACCTGTTCTGACAGTAGGTAAGAATGCAGCACGAGTCAGCAGGGTGAATGTTTATTCTCCTCTCTCTCCCCAGGTCCACTATGCAGAAAATGGCACTGATACTGGTAGTATGCAATCCAGAGATTGGCTTTGCTCAGTGAATCTGCAGGTGTAATGTACCATATAATTTGGGTTTTTCATTTTGTTCAAAGTCTTTATCATTTAACCTGAGGTGATCAATTTAGAGGCTTCTGATTGTCAGCAATACTCCATTTTGGAGTGATGTCAGAGACCTAATATCCTTGTGTTCAGTCAATAAATTGTTTTAATGGAATATAAACATTCAGTTGAACACACGTCATCACTGTAATATGTCCAAGTAGTTGAAGGCTGAGAATTTTAGGGAAACATATCCAACTCGCCTCCCCATTAATTCAGACCTGCAGTGTAGAATAAAAAGTTGTTTTTGGTGTTTAATTTTCTCCCATTAACTCAGCCCTGGCATACTAGCATATGTTTGCCGAAAACAGTGCTACTTTCAGTGTTCAAGCTGCATGTCACCATCCTCTGCCAACTTTCTGCGAGTTCGAATGGGTAGTCGTAGGAGACGCACTTAGTGAATGAGTTTGTGTAAAGCACAACGTAAGAATGTGAAATGCAAATTTAAAAGGTAGGCTGTGGATGACAAAATCTTCTTATTTAAGTCTTTCACAATCCTTGATCTTCTGCTAAATACCTTGGCTTTCTTATTGATCACACTCATCAAGGACCATGTCAAGAATAAAGCAGCAGCTTACATTATAGAGCGAAATCAATCTGTTCTTCCTCTGGTACATTGCTGACCCATGGACCAGGTCTTCTCTTGTGACAAGCTGTCAGAGGCAATATACTTCTCTGTGATCTCGGAGTCTCCATTGTGACCCGCAGATAAGCACAGCCCAAAAACGCTCAGAAACATCTTCCCTACTGTGAAAGCACTGCATTGGTTTACTTCCAGTTCCAGAATCCACATCAGAGTGTTGTGTGATCTACAGGGTTCTGCTACTGATTGGAACTAGGTTTGTGCTTTATCAACTATGGCAATAAAATAAAAAATGAAAAGGGAACAGTCAGCTTTATGGTGACTTCAACTGAAAGATCTTTCTGATGGATGCTTCTAACTACAGATTCTTCACCTATAGAATATTCCCTTGGCACCAAGACTGAATCCGGAACTTTTCATAGCAGTGATCCTGTGCACTTCTAAATATGAAAGAGACACGTTAGTGACAGATTCCTTACCTTAGAATATCCCCAGGCGTCAGGCTGGATCCGGAAAGTTTTTGCGTAGCAGTACCCTTGCGCGTCGGTAGGCGGCGTCGTGCGGCTCCGCGTCCGTCGTCGGCGTCGTGATCGCCGGGATGACGATGCGGGCAGTACTTAGACGCCGCCCCTGCGCGCTGACGTCAGTTCTTCTTTTTCCGCGCCAGTAAGCGCAGATCCGGGAAGAGCAGTGCCCTAGTCACTTTTTGACTATTTTTTTGTGAATTTTTCACTGTTTTCTTACGAGTCTTCACGACTCCTGAGGTGTCGTAGGGATGCCCGTCTTTAAGCCCTGCGAGGCCTGTGCCCGCATGATGTCCATCACGGACCCGCATCTCGAGTGTCTCTTCTGTCTCGGCCGAGACCACGACACGAAGTCGTGCCCTGACTGCCGGAAACTTCATCCGAAGGCTTTGCGAGAGCGGTCTCGAAAGCTGCTCGAGGTCCGGCAGTCGGCTCCGCGCCGCACCAAGCCCCGGTCACGGGAGAGGTCGAGGGGCCGGTCGCGGAGCCCCCATCGTTCGTCGGAATCCAAGTCTTCGCGCTCCTCCGGTAAGTCGAAGCACAAGAAGTCTAAGCGGCGTCATCGCTCTAAGACTTCGCCTCGCCGGTCTCGCGACTCGGCTGAGGCCCCTGTCGGCACCGTCCCCGCGGCCCCGGACGTGCCTGTCGAGTCACCCCCGCATTACCCGTCCTTCCCGGGTTCGGGGCGACTCCGGCCCAAGTACAGGAGTTCCTGTCGGCCATGGCCCGCCTCTTCGGGCCTCAAGGTCCCTCCGGTGCGCCTTCGGGCCCCGCGGGCCCTGATGGGGTTGCTCCGGCGTCGCCGTCGTCTCCGGTCCCGGCGTCGCCTGTCCCACCAGCCTTCATCCCGGCCTCGGCTCCGGCCCCGGCCCCAGCTCCGGTGGTGCCGCAACCCCCATCGACGCCGGTTGACCTAACCACGCCTCCGCCGACGCCGATGTCCCCGGTGCCGTTCCTGACGCCGTCCGGGGCTCCGGACGGCGTCGTTCCTCGGTTCTCTCCGGCTCCGGACATGGAGCCGGACCGACGTCGCCCGACGCCGGTTCCGGCGCCGATGAGACCTTGGGTCCCTAATGTCCCTCCTCCTCCATATTATGAACCTGAGGAGGACCAGGAGAGCTGGGAGGGGTCTGAGGACCCTCTCACACAACAGTGCGAGTTTGACCCGGACTGGGTTGAGGAACTTGGGGATGCCAGTGGTCTAGACACCTCCCCTGACTCTGGCATGCGGTCTCCTCCCGTGGCTACGGAGGAGGGGGCTAATTTTGCAACGGTGTTGCGTAGAGCTGCTGGAGCCTCGAATCTCCAGTTGCCTACTGTGGCCGTCAGGACTAACCTCCTGACAGAAGTGCTTCAGCCGGCGGCCTCCTCTTCGGACACTGTGCTGCCGTTCAATGATGCACTCACTGACGTTCTTTTGGGTGCCTGGTCCAAGCCCACCACAGGGGCTCCTGTGGATAGGAACGTGGCCCGACGCCATCGCCCTGCTCCGGGCGACCCCCTGTTTCTCTCCCAACACCCCACCCCTGAGAGCTTGGTTGTCCAAGCCTCTGCCTCCCAAACCGCCTTCCCTACCGCCCCTCCGGATAGGGAATCCAAGCGCCTGGACCTCTTTGGGAAGAAGGCTTTCTCTTCCTCCAGTGCTGGCTTGCGGTCCGTCAACACCGCTTGCCTCTTGGGCCGATATACCCACTCCCTGTGGGATTCGGTGGCAACTGTTTTGCCGCAGTGTTCTGAGGAGGTCCAGACACTGCTTACCCGCGCCATTGCGGAAGGGCGTGATGCGGCTAAATACACCATACGTTGTGGCCTTGATACCGCCGACTCGCTGGGCAGATCGCTTGCAGCGACGGTGGCGCTGCGTCGCCACGCCTGGCTGAGGACCACTGGTTTTTCGGGTGATGTCCAGAATACACTCATGGACATGCCCTTTGATGGAGTCGGTCTTTTTGGTTCAAAAGCAGACCATGCGCTGGAGCGTTTCAAGGACTCGCGGGCTACTGCCAAGTCCCTGGGCCTTGCTGTTGTGCGCCCTCCGCTCACATCTGCTTTTCGCCCCTTTCGGGGCCACGGGAGGGGCGCCCAGTCACGTCAGCAGCCCGGCCAACGGCCCGCGCAGCAAGCGCCTTCGCGTGGCCGAGGACGTGGATACTGCCGTGGCGGTTCGGGCAACCAGCGTGCGGGTCAGGCCACCACCTCCAACCCGTCCGTGGCCTCCAAGCCCTCCTAGTCCCTCCTTTCAGGTGCACGGCACGCCAGTAGGGGGCAGGGTCCGCCATCACCTTCACCACTGGCGTCCCATCACCTCGGACAGGTGGGTCTTGGACATTGTCCGAAGGGGCTACTCCCTCCCCTTCGAGACCACCCCCCCAGCCTGCCACCTCAATTCCACCGCATGTCAGGGGATCACTTGGTGCTTCTGCAGAAGGAAGTCACGGCCCTCTTGGCCAAGAGGGCCATCGAGCATGTTCCGACCCCAGAAGTAGGACGTGGTTGCTACTCCCACTACTTTCTGGTGCCCAAAAGGACAAGGAGGACATGCGTCCTATCTTGGACCTCCGGAACGTCAATCGCTTCCTCCGGAAGGAGAAGTTCAAGATGCTCACCCTAGCTCAGGTCTTGACTGCCCTCGACCCTGGAGACTGGTTGGTAGCGTTGGACTTGCAGGACGCTTATTTCCACATCCCCGTCCTGCCGGCCCACCGGCGTTACCTACGGTTCACGGTAGGCCTCGAGCATTTTCAGTTCACCGTGCTCCCCTTTGGCCTTACCAGTGCCCCTCGGGTGTTCACGAAAGTGATGGCGGTGGTCGCAGCTCATCTGCGCCGAGCTGGGGTTTCAGTCTTCCCCTACCTCGACGACTGGCTGCTGAAGGCGGGCTCGTCCCAGGCAGTCGTCTCCCACCTCCAGACTACGGCCGAACTCCTGCACTCGCTGGGGTTCTCCATCAATGTGCCGAAGTCGCATCTGATTCCTTCTCCACAGCTCCTTTTCATCGGAGCAGTTCTGGACACGACGCAGTTTCGAGCCTATCCTCCCGAACGGCGAGTCCGGGATATTCAGGCTATGATTCCGATCTTTCAGCCTTTATCCTGGGTTTCGGTACGGATGACCCTGAGGCTGCTGGGCCTCATGGCCTCCTGCATCCTGCTGGTCAATCATGCCAGATGGCATATGCGGGCTCTGCAGTGGGACCTGAAGTTCCAGTGGGCGCAGCACCAGGGCAACCTGTCCGATCACGTCCAGATCTCGGAGGGGACTGCAAAACAGTTGCAGTGGTGGCTCACGGACCGGCAATGGGTCATGGGCAGATCCCTCTCCCTTCCCCAGCCAGAGCACACAGTTGTGACGGACGCGTCCCTTCTGGGATGGGGCGGTCACATGGGAGAGGCGGAGATCAGAGGCCTCTGGTCTCTGGCGGAGTCCCGGCTCCATATCAACCTTCTGGAGCTCCGGGCGATCCGACTTGCACTCAAGGCATTCCTTCCCTCTGTCAAAGGGAAGGTTGTGCAGGTGTTCACAGACAACACCACCGCCATGTGGTACTGCAACAAACAGGGCGGGGTGGGGTCGCGGACCCTCTGTCAGGAGGCTCTGCGCCTCTGGACGTGGCTGGAACATCAGGGCATGTTCCTGATGGTTCAACACCTGGCAGGTTCCCTGAACGCCAGGGCGGACGAACTCAGCCGCAGGTGCATGATGGATCACGAATGGCGTCTTCACTTGGAAGTGGCGCAAGGACTCTTTCTACAATGGGGAGAGCCTTGGTTAGATCTATTCGCCACCGAAGAGAACGCGCAATGTCATCAGTTCTGCGCGTTGGAATTTCCAAGGCGGCACTCGCTCGGCGACGCTTTTCGTCACGAGTGGAGTTGCGGTCTGTTGTACGCCTTTCCGCCTATACCACTTCTACCCAGAGTGTTGAAGAAGATTCGGCACGACCGGGCCCAAGTCATCCTTGTGGCTCCGGACTGGGCTCGAAGAGTTTGGTATCCCGAGCTACTCAGTATGAGCGTAGATCCCCCGATCCGTCTGCCTCTTCGGGAGGATCTTCTGTCACAGCAGCAGGGGACGGTCCTCCACCCGAACCTGTCCAGCCTCCACCTGCTTGCGTGGAGATTGAGCGGCGGCAGTTGATTCCTTTCGACTTGCCTCCCGTAGTTTGTGATGTGATTCTGGCAGCCAGGCGTCCCTCCACTAAGGTGGTATACGCCTGCAGGTGGAACAAATTTGTGGCATGGTGCACAGCAAAGGCTGTGAACCCCCTTTCTGCCCCTCTTTCTGAGGTCCTTCTGTTCCTTCTTTCTCTGGCCCAACAGGGTTCTGCCCTGGGTACCATCAAGGGTTATCTCTGTGCTATCTCGGCCTTCCTCAGGCTCCCTGATCAGCCCTCCCTTTTCAAGTCCCCTGTTGTTAACAGGTTCTTAAAAGGCATTACACACCTCTTCCCTCCTGTTCCGTTTGTAATGCCTCAGTGGGACTTGAACTTGGTTCTTACCTTTTTAATGTGCGCTCCCTTTGAGCCTCTACATAACTGTCCTCTTCGTCTTCTCACTCTGAAGACAGCCTTTCTGGTGGCCATCACCTCCGCTCGGCGGGTGAGTGAGCTCCAGGCTCTATCATGCAAACCTCCCTTTCTGTCTGTCCATCCAGACAAGGTTGTTCTTAGGACGCGTCCGTCCTTCTTGCCAAAGGTGGTTACTGCCTTCCACATTGGGCAGACCATCACTTTGCCTACCTTCTTTCCGCCTCCGCATCCTTCCAGAGAGGAAGAGAGGCTCCACCGTCTGGACCCAAAACGTGCGCTCTCCTTCTATATCGACCGCACCAAACACTTCCGGGTGGATGACCAGCTCTTTGTTGGCTACGTGGGCGCCAAAAAAGGTCGGGCGGTGCACAAGAGAACCATCTCCCGCTGGGTAACCTTGTGTATCAAAGCCTGCTATTCTTTGGCTAAGAAGGAACCTCCTGTTGGGCTGCGTGCCCATTCCACCAGGGCAACGGCTGCTACCACGGCTTTGGGCCGCGGTGTTCCGCTGCTGGATATCTGTCAGGCAGCTACGTGGGCCTCGCTGCACATGTTTACAAAGCACTACTGCCATGACAGTCAGGTCCGGAGGAACGGCTTCTTTGGCCGTTCTGTCCTCCGGGACTTCCTTGTCTGATCTTTGTTCGCAGACCCACCACCGGGGTTGGTATTGCTGGGGTATCTATTCTAAGGTAAGGAATCTGTCACTAACGTGTCTCTTTCAGATGCACAAGTTACTAACTTGTGTAACGATATATCTGTAAGAGACAGTAGTTAGTGACAGATTCCTTACCGCCCACCCATCCTCCCCGTTCTGCGAACTCATTTCTAGGGTTAAGGACATCCCTTTCAGGGCCCTAGTATTTTTCAGACACCTATGTCAGCTTCTTGCATGGCTCTGCGTTCCTGGCGCGGAAAGTCGTGTACAGAACTGACGTCAGCGCGCAGGGGCGGCGTCTAAGTACTGCCCTCGACGTCATCCCGGCGATCACGACGCCGACGACGGACGCGGAGCCGCACGACGCCGCCTACCGACGCGCAAGGGTACTGCTACGCAAAAACTTTCCGGATCCAGCCTGACGCCTGGGGATATTCTAAGGTAAGGAATCTGTCACTAACTACTGTCTCTTACAGATATATCGTTACACAAGTTAGTAACTTGTGCGTCACGCCATATGGCTCAGTTTAGGCTTTGTTCCGCCTCGGAAGTGATGGAGCAGAGCTCTATATAAGCGCCACCCCGCAGATCCAGAGCTCCACCCCCACTTTCAGTGATCTTTCGTTGACTCCCAAAATGAAAACTAGTGTGCAAGGTAATGATGTTCTATCCAAAACTACAGGTTTTGAACTATGGCAAGGCTGCGGAACACATGCTGGTCACAGACCCGCTCAAGGTGTGCTTTTAGTGTTTGGGTGCATGACCATGCGCACACTGCATAACAGGAGTTGTGCCCTGAGCCCAAAGGTGATCGAGGACAGTGAAGCTGTATGTTGCCGAACACAGGAAGAGGTCGCAGACTCTGCTCTCACTCCAAGTCAAGGACGTGGACATGCTCCTGAGGACGTTCCTACAACAAGTCCTCTGGTGAGTCGAAGTCCAAGCAGAAACATAAGCGAAGCGGGACTCAACCACCTCCCGCCACTTTCTATCAAAGGAGAATTTGTGAGGGCGTAAAGGTGCCAATCCATCTCACTCCCGATCTCTGATTGAGGAGCTGACTCCAAAGTTGATCCCGTTGCGCCCTGAGTTCCCCGGGCCATCAGCGATGCTGTAGCAGCAATAGTGTCGTGCCTTCTGGCCCTCAGTCGGATTTGCTCAGCACTTTAATAGGTTTAACAATGACTCCAGTGCAGACTTCCATCCCGTGTCCAAGACCCATGCCACTCCCTTCTTCATCTACACTGACGCTGGAGGAGAATCTGGAATCTACTCCAAATCAGCTTCTGCTCAACCCCAACCAAGGTCCCGTTTACAAATCTGCTACAGGGCAACTGGTCCCCATACAACCATACAGTCTGATCCTATGCGTGCATTACCTCAGAGGTGCCCTGTGATGCTCTGTTGTCTTTTGTCTCCAAATCTGACCAGACGGAGCTTGCCACCACTCAGAGATAACGATAGGAGGCCAGTGGGCTTGATACTTCTCTTGATTGAGGGTTAAATTCGCCTCTTGGGGCCCCAAAGAAAGATAGTGTCCTTTGCTTTGGTAATTTGATGAGCAGCTAGGGTCCTGGACCTATTACTACCTTCTGTTGAAGTCAAGACAAATGTTCTTACTTAGGTTTTGCAACCTGGGCCAGAATTACCTGAGCCCTTGCTTCTGTTCTATGAAGCCCGTACTGATACCTTAAAGGGCACTTGGTTTAAGCCCTGTTGTTTCCTGCCGATGAGTAGGCTGGTGGCCAGACTCCATAGACTGGGTTCTGGTGACCCTGATTTCCTTGCACAGAGTCATATTCCAGAGAGTTTGGTTGTCCAGGCTTCCACCAGCCTGTTCCTTAATCCCTCCCCCCTCAAACAGGGAGGCAGAGGATTGAGGCATTCAGAAATTGAGGACAGCCAATGTTGTTGGTTTATTGGGCCTACTCATTATCTGGAGTGAGCGGCTGACACCAGTTTGGAGACATACAGTCCTCCCTTATGGATATTTTGATAGCTCACTCTTGTTCAGCATAAAAGCTGATTCTGCCTTGAACACTTTAAGAAGAGTCGTGCCACAGCACACTCTCTGGGTCTTTCAGCCCCTGCCAAACAGTTTCCTCACCAGTTGAGCAAATTCAAAGACTACTCCAGGGGTTGGGGTACAGGCAATTCCAGTTTCCCCAGCCCCCACTGCAGTCAATCCAGTCTTTTCAAGGCCAGTGATATGGATCTGGTAGGCATCACGCAGGTCACCACATGCATCAATCCTCCCAGTCCTCCTCCTCTGCGGCAACAGCCTCGAAGCTGTTAGCTTGTCATTAACTTGCATACAAACACCTTGTCAGAAGCAGGATCCAGTACTTTCTCCAGAGGAGCATTCTATTACATTTGACAGATGAATCCTCCAAATCATTCAGCATTACTCTGCCCTCCCTTTTCCTTCTGACCCACCACACCTTCCTCCATCATTGAAATGGCTCTCAGAGGAGCATCTGTTCATTCTAATGCAAGAGGTGTGCACTTTATGCTCCAACGGAGTCACTGAAAGGGTTCTGGACTCTGAAGTAAGGGCTGGTTGTTGGTCATGCTAGTTCCTCGTGCAGAAGAATGGGGCTTAGACCATTGAACCGGTACATCCTTTTAGAGCATTTCAGAATGACTACCCTGCATGGCATTATACCGCTGCTCTGCACAGGAGATTACATGGCAACTATCAACCTCAAATATGCCCGCTTCATCCATCAGTCCATCACTGCTACTTGCAGTTTGTGGTAAGTGGACAACACTACCAGTTTAAAGTTCTCCTATTCTTGGTCACAGTGTCCTCAAGAGTGTTCACCAAGTGCTTGCGGGTTGTGGCGGCACTATTGCCTTCAACACCATTCATGTATTTCCACTTCTGGACAACTAGCTGATAAGGAGCAGCAGCCAATAAAATCCCTAGCACATACTTAAAATGCATATTTATGTTGTATACACTACAGTTCAAGGCCAATTCGAAAAAGTCAAATTTTCAACCCCTCCAGAGTTAGCCCCATTTTAGGGGAGGTGGTAGATAGTGTGACAGGGAAAACCTACCCAAACAAAGAGACTATGATGGCATTTCAAAGGTTGCTGCCACTTTTTCAGACATCACATCCCATGCCTTTAGGGATGGTAAAGAAACTGTTGGGGGTGATGGCTTCATGCATAGCAATTGTGCCTCATGCAAAATTACATATGCATCCACTGCAGGAGTGTCTAGCAAGGCAGTGGTCACAAGCGGATGCCCAAGACTGAGATCTGATGTTGGAGCCCAGTGTTAAGCATAGTCTAAAATATTGGAACCTGAAGAACTTGTTGCTGGACAGACCATTTCCCAACCCTCAACCACTGGTGACCCTTACCACAGACAAGTCTCTCATGGGTTTGGGTGCTTACCTCAACCACATAACGATCCAGGATACAGGATCAGTAGGGTTGTCATATCAACTATCTTGAATTGACCGCAATCCATTTGGCGCTGAGAGCATTTCACACCCTAATTCAAGGGAAGACAGTATTCATAAAAGCGGACAGCATGATCACAATGTGTTGTACCCAGAAACAAGGCGGAATCTATTTGACCCAGCTGTAAGCACTAGCAAACAAAGATACAAGTTTGTAGTTTGCACACCCTTCACCTTAACCACTTCTTCAGTCCCAAACTACTAAAATGAAGACGTGCTACCAGGATGTGTCTTCTGTCCAAAGGCACGCTTGTATAAAACCAGGTCTGCTGATCCCGGGCAATGGACCAGTCTCTCAGTGCACAGTCGAGGGTTCGCTGAATAATGCTACAATTACTCCAAAGTTCACACAAAGCTCTTTTCCAACAAATTTTAATGAATTTTCCAAAACGGTAAGTTTCACCATGACCAGTCGTTATCCAGTATTGGATCTTTCATAGATTCACGTGCTTGAATCATCCCCGCCGTCGAGGTGGGAGTCTCAAGGTAAAAATAAAATATATATATATACACAACAGTAGTAAAACATATTATAATAGGCTATAATGGACTTCACAGTCATTGTAGTAGCCCATCCTTGTTCTTTTGTAAAAAAAAAAAAAAGAACTAAAGCTGAAACACAGCCAATCAGGCTCTGACACCCTCTAGAACACTTCACAGAGAGGCAAGTCCCTCAGATTTTCTACAGCACGTCGTGTGACAGCGAATCTCCCTGAGCTCTGCTCAGTTTTCTTCACTTGTTAGATTTTGTGAGTACAAAATGTCTGATACTTCTGAAAAAGGATTATTCTGGTCTTGTGGGTCATGTGGGAAGAAGAGGCTACATTCTGAAGACCCCACAAGGATTGTATTTATTGCCTTTACCCTGATCATAAGGTTAAAGACTGTAGGATTTGCAGGACTTTTTCCTCAAAAACCTTAAAAGACAGGGAAGGCAGATTGCTTATTTGGCTGGAGAGGCTAAAATCAAAAACCTCTGTGGTTTCGGATGATGAAGGCAGTGGTAGTTCTCAGCCGTCAGACCAGCTGATTAAGAAGAGGGACAGGTCTGAAGAATCCCCTGAGGGACACAAAAATCTTCTAAAAGTCCCATCATGAGGCTCTGCATTCCACCTCTAAAAAAGGGAAGCTGCCATTCTCTTCTGAGGAGAAATCTGGGTAAAAAACTGCCTCAAAAACACCCCAAAAAACTGCCTACAAACAGCCTAAGACTCAGGGTCTGTCAGGACCTCCTCATTATCAAAAAAGGCTTAGTCGACGACAAAACCACCTCAGACCTCGTCTGCGCTTACTTCGTCTACCGAGCCATTGACAAAGACTGTGCCATCGTCTACGAAAATTTCTTCACCGTCGACTACTTCACCGTCGACGACAGTCTCTCATCCGTCGAAGTCTCCCCCGTTGGCGGCACTCTCATCGTCAACGCGGCCTCCCTCGTCGACGCCTCCACTACCGACGACGATCACTTAATCGATGACTACAGCTTTGTCGGCGATAGTCCTACCGCCGACGGCCTCGACTGCGACTACGTCAACGTTTACGACGGTCATGTCAACATCGACGGTATCTGTGTCACCGTCGACTAGATGATCGTCGACGGTGACACAGCTGCAACGGAGAAGGCCTTCTTCATTGCAAATAACCCCAATCTTATCATCTAGGTTCTCGTCCACGGTCCCGTCAACAAGGGGTTTTTACCAGGACTCTTCATATATATCTCCTTTGTCTCCTAGTCAATTTTTGGAGGAATCTGAGGATGATGGATAAGTCCAGCCCGCAGCCCCTCTCAACTCCACGTATAGTTCCAAGAGGAAGAAGATGAGGAGGATTATTATGGCACACACTACCAACCTATGGAAAGACCTCCAGTATTGCTACCTCGTCAAGAGCTTATGATTCAGATGCCTGTGGCATTAGTGCAGGACTTGACGGCTATGCTGCAGGACTACCATACCCGTTTCCCTACTGCGGCAGGTGCTGTTCAAAGATCAGCTTCTCCGCCTGCATTAGATTTAGCAGGACCTTCAGTTCCTACAACAGAAGCTCAGGATCTTTTGCCTGCGCCTCAAGATCCGATAGTGCAGGATGATGACGACAAAACAGTCGATGAGGAAGGTGAACTTCCCAAAACACCTACTACCATCGATTAGTGGGAGGATTACTTAATTCCAACACCTTCTCCACCGGCTCCTCAGGCAGTTGATTCTCCTCCGGAGGACATTGGGGGTTTTCATGCCATCATGGAAAGAGCGGCTAATCGTTTTCACCTTCCCATGCCTGTTAAGCACGCCGACTGCTTTTTATATGATTTTAAAGACAAGAACAGAAAATCTGTCCGCGCTATTCCCATTATTGATCATATTTGGGAAGAGGGCGTTAAAATCATGAAGAACCCTTTCTCAGTACCTGCAATTCTTCCAAGAATTGACAAAAAATACAACGCCCCAGACGATTCCCCTGCATGCCTGAACGGTCAACTTAGGCCAGATTCTGTGATTTCCCAAGCTGCGCAACGGAGATCTAGAAATTCTTCAGTGCCAATAACTGCACCTCCTGATAAAGATGGAAGGAGACTAGATAATATCGGAAAAAGATTCACCACCATGGCAGGTGCTTCTGTGCGTGCTGCAAACTCCTTGGCAATTTTAGGAAGATACGACTGCCAAATGTGGTCGGATGTTGTCCCGTACTTCGAATTTTTGCCGGACGACAAAAAACAAGAGGAAAGAAAAATTCTCCTTGAGGGGGAAAGGGCAACATCTGAAATCATTGACATGTCCATGGATTTAGCTTCTCTAGGCTTTCGGCAGCTGGCTGGGGCAGCAGTTCTTCGGTGCAAAGGATGGCTTAAGTCTATCACCTTTTATCCTGAGGTGCAGAGCAAAATCTTGGACATGCCATTCGATGGGGATGCACTGTTTGGCAAACACATTGACGATGCCTTACAGGAGATTAAAAAGGACACGGACACAGCTAAGGCTTTAGGTATGCTCCAGTACAGAAAAACACCTTTTCGAGGCACCCGTGGCAGAGGGTCATACTCCTTTCGTGGGAGCTACCAAAAATACCAGCCTCAGGCATATCAATACAGATATGGCTATCAGCCACAACAATCATATAGAGCCCCCCCCCCCGCTGCTGCTTAATCCAGACAGCAAAACAGGAGAAAGCAGCCCCAGCAGGTCAGACACAATACCTGAAAGTAGTGACACCTCCCCAGCACCTGCAACAATTCAGCCACGCATCAACCCTAGGACGACAAATATTTCTTTACATTTCGACCAATGGAAGAAAATCTCTTCGGACAAATGGGTCCTGGACATAGTAAAATTTGGTCATACCCTAGAATTTGTAAAGATCCCTCCGCCTCACCCGCCTCTAAAGAAGCCTCCACCTCATCTCAGTCTCCTCAGAGGAGAAGCCAGAATTATGCTCCAGAAAGGAGCTATAGAAAGAGTGCCCCACTCCCAAGTGGGGAAAGGATTTTATTCCCGTTTCTTTCTGATAAAGAAAAGGTCAGGAGAGTGGAGGCCAATTCTAGACCTAAGGAGATTAAACAAATATCTGCAGAAAAAGTCCTTCCGTTTGGTCACTCTACAGGAAATTCTGCAGCTCCTCAATCATGCAGATTTCATGACGGCACAAGATCTGCAGGATGCATATTTCCACTTCCTTATCCATCCCAAACATCGAACGTTTCTCCGATTCACTGTGGCAGGTGCTCATTTTCAGTTCAGAGTTTTCCCTTTTGGTCTGCGGTCAGCATCAAGAGTTTTTACAAAATGTCTAGCTACAGTTGCTGCTCATCTCAGGCTGCAGGGCCTGCAGCTGTTCCCTTACCTAGACGACTGGTTAGTGAAAGCACCGTCTTTTCAACAAGCCTCAAGAGCAATGTCAATTTGCCATCAAACGTTTCATTCCCTGGGGCTAACTCTCAATTTTCAAGTCATTTCTGCATCCGTCTCAAGGGACGCTCTTTCTAGGAGCAGTTTTGGACACTAGCCAAGACAAGGCATTCTTGTCCACAGAAAGGCAATCGCACCTAATTTTTCCTCCCAAGGATTCAAGGATCCTCGGTCCTCATAAGACAATACCACATGCATGCATTACCTAAACAAGCAAGGGGGCACATGCTCCCACATCCTAACTCAGGAAGCACAAGAGATATGGAAATGGCTTCTCTCTCACCACATATCTATAAAGGTGGTACATCTCGAGGGGATAAAGAACAGTCTAGCGGATACATTCATCAGAACTTCCAATTCTTGCCAAGAATAGGAACTGGACCAGAAAGTTCTCGAATACATCATCCAGATGTGGGGCAAGCCCAACCTGGATCTCTTTGCTTCCAAAACGAATCAGAAAAGCCAATTCTATGCCAGCTGGGAACCAGAAAGAGGCTCTTGGGGAAACGCTTTTCTGATGAGGTGGACAGGGATCTTCGCCTACTCTTTTCCCCCTTTCCGTTAATCCCAAGACTTCTGATGAAGTTGAAAGAGGAGCCATGTCGAATAATTCTCATCGCCCCATGTTGGCCGCGTCAGCACTGGTTCACAGAGCTTCTCCTACTCCCAGAATGCAAACCTTATCACCTTCCAGCATCGCCAACACTGTTGACATTGAGCAGGGGTCAGATTTCCATCCACATCCAGCCTCGCTGCAGCTACGTGCTTGGCTTCTGAGCTCACTGAATTCAAGGAGTTAGATCTGCCTCAAGACTGTAGAGACATACTTGCTAGAGCAAGGTCACCATCCACGATTAAGATAACACTCTCACATGGAAATGTTTTTGTTCGTGGTGCCTTCATAATGATGTACATCCTCTTGAGTCTTCTCCGGACAAAATTTTACCTTATCTGCTCTTCCTGGCTAAATCTGGCCTTATGTTCACATCCATTAAGTTACATCTGGCTGCCATCTCTACTTACAGGCGTTCCTCTGGAGGTCTATCTCTTTGTTCAAGCCGACTGGTTAAGCAGTTTATGAAAGGACTTTTCAGCGCATATCCTCCTATAAGAGCTCCTCCTCCGGAATGGAGACTTAATCTAGTTTTGGCGCCACTTATGAAACACCCCTTTGAACCAATTCACAGAGCGGAACTTAAATATGTTTCCTGGAAAGTTGCTTTATTGTTAGCTCTTACTTCCGCCAGGAGAGCCCGCGAAATTCAGGCATTTACTATTAAAGAGCCATACCTTCGATTTACTAAGGACTATGTTCTCCTTAGAACGAATCCTACTTTTATTCCTAAGATTTCATCATCTTTCCATCTAAATGAGCAGATTATTCTACGTGCATTCTTTCCTAGTCCTAATTCCCCAGCTGAAAAAGCTCTTCATACTCTGGACATAAAGAGATGTCTCAAATGTTATCTTTCACATACTAAGTCCATTCGAAGATCGGATCAATTGTTTGTGTCCTATGGTGCACAAAAGCCAGGTACAGCAGTGACTAAAGCAACAATTGTAAGGTGGATTGCATCGGCTATTCAATTTTGTCATACTAAAGCAGGCAGTCCACTTTCTGTCAAACCTAAGGTTCATTCCACGAGAGCAGTGTTATCACCAACAGCGCTTTTTGCTGGAGTGCCATTGGCTAAAATTTGCCATGCCACAACTTGGAAGAATGTGCATACATTTACTCAGCATTACTGCTTGGATTTGGCTACAGAAGCAGAATCAGCTGTAGGACAAGCAGTTTTATTCAGCCTTTTCCAATAAGGTAAGCATCTGTTCTGGAGGTGATTATTTATTAAGGTTAAATCTTTGCTTCACATGTCATTACTGGTTTATGTTCGGTTATTGCATAAATGCTTCTTTTCATGTTATGTTGCGTATGTTATATACATAAATAGATATATATATATAGATATAGATATATATACATATATATCTATATATATATATGTGTGTGTGTGTGTGTGTGTGTACTTGTATATCTAGTGAAAAGGATATCTATGTGGCATTCATATGAAACCCACCATCCTCAAAATTAAATGGTTCTCTCGTAGGGGATTTCCATGTATAGTCATAAGCGATGAATAGTCCCGCCCATGTGCGGAGACCCCGGAGCACTTTATCCAAATATGTTCTTAAGTGATGAAGTTCGCCTTTCTGAGGGAAGGCCTTGAAAAAGTCACTTAAGAATGTCATAATGCAGCCTAGGAAAAGGCCACAGAGGTCATAGTTCATCTTGTAATGGCAAAAGAAGGGACTGTGAGAATATATGCTCTCAGAAAATATCTTTTTTGTAATAGCACAGAAAAAGAACCTTCACAAAGCCTTTTGCTATGAATAGAAATATATGAAGAAGTGCCTGACCCTGTAGCCCATAGGCTGCCATTATAAGTATAGAATATGAAAACTGTGCCTTTAAGAGCAGAGAGACCACCCATATCACATCATGCTCAGCCAGAGAGGCAGTTCTTTTTGAAGGATATAGATACCTGATAGTAAACGTAGCATGAGATAATGTGCCCACTCCACCGGGGAGGAGGGAGGGCTGCTTATGACTATCATGGAAATACCCCTACGAGAGAACTAGAATTACAGGTAAGAAACTATACCTTCTCTCGTAGGGGATTTCCATGTATAGTCATAAGCGATGAATAGAGTAGTAAGCTCATCCCCCCCCAAGGCGGTGGAGTAGACAGAAAAGTACCAAATGTGAAATCCCGTTAAGAAAAAAGATTCCTGAGGGATGCTTGACCTACTTGTGCATCCGCTCTGGCATCTGTGTCAAGGCAGTAATGCTTAGTGAATGTATGGATAGACCTCCATGTCGCTGCCTTACAGCTATCTGCTAAAGGGATATTCTTCATAAGGGCAGCAGTAGCTGCCTTACCCCTGGTAGAGTGAGCTTTGGGCCTACCAGAAAGGGATTTATTGGCTAGTTGATAGCAGCAGAGAATGCAAGAGACAATCCACCTAGAGATTGATTGTTTAGAAGTCGCTAACCCTGTGCGGACTGGACCATAATAGATGAACAGTTGTTGAGAACTACGAATGGCTTTAGTCTTGTCCAAATAGAATTTTAATACCCTCTTTACGTCCAGCGAATGGAGAGACCTCTCCGCTGGAGAAGAAGGGTTTGGAAAAAACGTGGCCAAAGAAATAGTTTGATTCACGTGGAAATCTGAGACCACTTTAGGGAGAAACTTGGGATGTGTGCGTAACACTACCTTAGAGGAATGTAATTTCATCTGTTAATCCGACATCAAACTCTGGCTCCCATCGCTTCGAAAACAGTGCCCACTGTTGAAAAGGAAAGCAAGAATAGAAAAATGAAGCATCAGCGCCATCTTCTGGCCTTTTTTTATACATCTGTCAGACAAACATTTCTAACCAATTTAAACGTGATAGAGCCTCCTCCTTGCACCCTGCCCATAAATATGACAGAAAACAATTCTCAGTGAAGCTACATGAAGACAATTGTGATAGAGAGAATTTATCTTATTTTAACTGAACTGTTCCTCAGAACCCCTTCATTACTGATCAGATCACGTTCATCCCCTATCCCCGTTGCTCACATCAGGGTCTCCACAGCGCAAAAGACTAGCAATGGGACTGTTTTCTACACTTAGTCCTACGACAGCCTCACTCACACCGAGAGAATTGCTTGGGGCAACAGCTGAGTGCCCTACAATCCCGGGCCTACACATTCTATATGCCTTACCTTAAGATGGCTGTCCTGGCCTGAGCCCTGGAAGCACTGCTATCGAGTGCATATCAACCCTACAGTAAGTCTTAGCTTCCCAGTAACTCCGGGATGGGTGCTGTCAATTGATCTATAACGATGCCCCCCGGACTGAAACCTTGAACATTGTACACACCATGGAGCCGGATCAACATGGCCCATGCCCGGTGGAACTTTGATGGAACTTTCGATGGACCTTTGACGATGCCCCCTGGGCGGATTCCAAAACTGTTTGTACTTACCTTGGTGCACGAGCAACCTTGGCCGATGCCCGGTGGAGCTGTCATATGCAGCTATAGAGGAGTCTGGCCCTGGTTTCACCCCCTCGGCCGTCACCTACCCAGCCGGTCGTTTGACATTGTTTTCCTCGCTTCCCCGTTGTGTTTCCTTCCCTCCCCCCTCCTCCCTCTGTGATTCTTTGATTTAATTGATGTAACTATGTAACCTGTAACTCTGGGCAGATACCAAAACTGTTTGTACTTACCTCAGTGCACGAGCAACCTTGGCCGATGCCCGGTGGAGCTGTCATATGCAGCTATAGAGGAGTCTGTCCTTGGTTTCAGCCCCTTGGCCGTCACCTACCCAGCCGGTCATCTGACATGGTTTTCCTCGTTTCCCCGTTGTGTTTACTTCCCTCCCCCTCCCTCTGTGATTCTTTGATTTAATTGATGTAACTATGTAACCTGTAACTCGCTGATCCTCATGTAAAGCGCTCTGATACCTCCGGGTCTAGCCAGCGTTATATAAAACTTTTCAAATAAATAAATAAAATTGCTGATGCAATGGCCACTAGGAAGGCGGTTTTCCATGTGAGATGCTATAAAGAAGCTTTGTGGATGGGCTCAAATGGAGAAAGCATGAGACGAGACAGTACTACCTTCAGCTCCCATGGAGGGGAAGGGTGTCTAAAGGCAGGAAAAACCTTATTTAACCCTTCTAGGAAGTCCTTAATGACTGGAATTGTAAAGAAAGAGATTTGTGAAGGACTTTTCCTATATGCTGTAAGAGCAGAAAGATGGACTCTTATTGAAGAGTATTGAAGGCCCGATTTGGCGAGAGACAATAAATAGGGAAGAATAGCTTCTTCCTGGCAGGAAGTGGGATCAAACTGATTAGAAGAGCACCAAATACAGAATCGCTTCCATTTAAAGGCATAAGCTGTTCGTATAGATGGTCGCTTGGCTTCCTTTAGGATGTCCATAAAATCCTGAGGCAGGTTTAAATGACCATACTGAATTATCTCAGGAGCCATGCTGCCAAACTCAAGGATGACAGGCTGGGATGTAGTAGTTGGCCTTTGAACTTCGTGATGAGGTCCGGCCTGCAAGGTAGCCTGAGATGTGGACGGATAGACCGGTGAAGGAGGTCCGGGAACCACAGTTGTCTCGGCCATTCTGGGGCAATGAGTATCATCTGGGCTGTTGTGGACGCCAGTTTCTGCAAGACAGTGGCCTTTTTCTAGGCTGCATTATGACATTCTTAAGTACTTTTTCAAGGCCTTCCCGAAGAAAGGCGAACTTCATCACTTAAGAACATATTTGGATAAAGTGCTCTGGGGTCCCCGCACATGGGCAGGACTATTCATCGCTTATGACTATCATGGAAATACCCCTACGAGAGAACTAGAATTACAGGTAAGAAACTATACCTTAACTGCTATCTATTCTGATTCAAGCATGTGAATCTATGAAAGATCCAATACTGGATAAGAAAAAGAGTTACTTACCTGTAACTTCAGTTATCCAGTACTCGTATCTTTCATAGATTCACATGCAACCCACCCTCCTCCCCGGAGAGGCTTCCCTTATTACTGTTATATTACTCTTGTCACTTGTGCTCGAAAATCTGAGGGACTTGCCTCTCTGTGGAGTGTTTGAGGGTGCTAGAGCCTGTTTCAGCTTTGGTTCTTTCTTACAAAAGGACGAGTATGGGCTACTACAATGACTGTGCAGTCCATTATAGCCTATTATAATATGTTTTACTACTGTTGTATATATATTTTATTTTATTTTTACCGTGAGACTCCCACCTCGACGGCGGGGATGATTCAAGCATGTGAATCTATGAAAGATACCAATACTGGATAACTGAAGTTACATGTAAGTAACTCGTTTTCTTCCACATCGTATGTCATACAGTAGCCCTCTTTTTCAGTGCTTCATTGGTATGCAGTACAAGGTACGAATTGCAACAGGTGTTTACGCTACCCCACTGCCAGACTTTTCCATCACCACTTCCATCAGACTTTTCCATCACCACTGTTTTTCACTGCTGCCATTTATCTGACCACTGGAAGGTCCATTGCAACCAGTTACAGTAGGGGGGACAAGCCATGCTATCTAAGCAGCATGAAATACATGGTACTCTTGTAAGCTATAGTTGATTTAGGTAAGGTAAACCAAACCCTGCTATAAAATTCTCCCAGGGAAAACAGTGGTATAGTTAACAGTCTTCATCGTCCTGTTGAGCACTAATTTTAGGAACACCCTCACTCTATATATCACTTCATTTTAACTGGGCCAGAAAAATAGAGGATAACCGAAGTGCACACGCTCTACCACCCAACACACATAGTCTGTTGATGAAACCACACAACACAGACCTGTTCCTCACAGAGTATGCAGAGTGACGAGATCAAAGATACCTATTAAAAGGTACACTTCTTTGGGAGATGGTTTGTCACACTGTGATAAGCTATTTAATATGATTGAAAGATTAAATGTTTACAACTTGGCATTTTCTACATGTAACTTGATGTTCGTGGCATGTGTTGCTATAGATACACATGCTCTGCATGCTCCTGCCATCTAGTGTTGGGCTCGGATGAGTACAACTTGTTTGTCTTCGAGGAAGTCTTTCGAGTCACGAGGTATTGTGATTCCTCTGACTGGTAATGCTCATGGGCATCGACTCCATAGTTGGATTGTTTTCAACCACTGTCGGGTGTCAAGCATCCTTCGCCGGGGCTGAGTCCACGCCGTGTGGCACTCTTCGTTTGGGCCTTTCAAGTTCTCCATAGCCTTCGAACAATACTTTGGTGCACTAAGTCTTTTTTCCATTCCATCGTGGTCCCTCCATCGGATCAGTTTCTTCGGCTTTGTCGCCGTGACAGTCTGGGCTTCTCTCCTCCCCGGTCTCTTTCATCAAGCCTTGTGCTCGAGAATGCGAGTACCATAATGGAAAAGACACCCATTCGCTGCTGTCTACAGTGCCATTCCAATTACTACAACAAACTACCACATGAAGTGCTGTTTAATTTCAAAGCGCCTACTGTGCTGGACACGCTTAAGCTTCTTTCAGCTGGAAAATTTGGCTCACCTACAGATATTATTCCCCGAACATGCTGGTATGAGGGGAGGAAGCCATTGCTCCTGTGCTCTCGAAACTTATGAATCTCTTTTATAGTTTTGGGCTAGTCCCGATCGACTGGAAACATGCAATGGTGGTTCCTCTTGTACACAAACCCTCGCTGTACCCTGCGCTTCCAGAAAATTTGAGACCTGTATCCTTGCTTCCTTTCTTTGCAAAAAATAGCGGAAAAATATCTTAATCTCCAATTGACTACGTTTATTGAAGAAAAAAATGTGCTACATGAGACTCCACATGGGTTCAGACCCTTATATAGCACTGAATCTGCTCTTAGCTTCTGAATCTTTGAAAAGTGCGGCAGATGAAGGTAAGACAGCGGCTTTGATCCTGCTGGACCTTAGTGCTACCTTCGATACAGTCTCCGATGGCCTCCTTCTGGAACGACTATGGGACATAGGAGTGAGGGGTAGTACTCTGGACTGGATCACAGATTTTCTCCAAGACTTTCAAGTCTTCCAACAGCCCTATAAATCAGAGATACGATCCCAGTTGCAAGGGGTTCCATAGGGTTTGGCATTAAATCCGACCCTGTTTATTGTCTATATGCGCCCGCTAGCGGACGTAGTAGCTAACCATGGGGTGAAGCTAGTATCATATGCCGATGATATTCAGCTGGAACAGAATGAAGCTGAGGCTGCTCCTAAGCTCAGAGCATGTTTGGTAGATCTGGCTAATTGGATGAAATTTAGCTGTTTTCAACTAAATGTAGGAAAGACTGACATCTTGGTGGTAGGCAAGCAACTTCCTATCTGGTCCCATGCTTGGTGGCCTCCTGAATTAGGGCTGACCCCTGTCCCTAAACCTAAGATAAAAAACCTAGGGGTGTGGTTTGATACTACACTGCCTTTTGATGAACAAATTTCATCCCTGGCCGGCACTTGTTTTGGCATTTTGAAGAGGCTGCGTAAAATCTTAGATTTGCGACCACAGGCAGCAAAAAAAACCATCATCCAGGCAGTGATGGTTTCCCGCTTGGATTACTACAATGTCCTATATCTTGGAGCTACCAAAGGTAGAAGGAGAATGTTTCAGAGAGTACAGAATACCGCGGCCCATATGTTACTTAATATTCCGAGGCGCTGAACTACATTGGCTCCCTGTACAGGACAGAGTGACTTTTAAAGCCCTATGCTTCTGTCATAGAATTTTAAACGAGAAAGGCCCTAGTTACCCGTTTCCTTTGATTAAACCTTATAGGCCCAATAAGAGTCTTAGGTCTTCTGGTACTGCCAGGCTGACCATCCCGAAAGTTCAAAGAGCACGGTTGGGAGGAAGATCATTTGGTTTCCTTGCAGCAAAAATGTGGAACCGGCTGCCGCTTGATCTTAGGATGCAGCCCTCAGAAGTGCTGTTCCGTAGGAAGCTACAAACTTGTTTTTTCAGGCAATCCTTGACACTTAACATTGTTGCGTGTGGTGGAGCCTTTTTCTGTCCACTGATGACGAGGAATAATTCTTAGCGTGGGGACACTCCTTTGGAGTAACCAGGCGCTTTATAAACTTCTAATCTAATCTACTAGTTGGCAGATAAACATGCAGTTTGCAACTTCTGTCTCTCCCTGGAACATGAGGCGGCCTTGGGCTCTGCTTGCCTCCACTTCTGCCCTAAAAAGACTATCCGTAACCATCGTGATCGTTGACTCGCTTGATGCGCCATGGATCAACACTGAGATGACGATTCACTGAACAACTTCGGGGAAGATGTTGAAGAGGAAGAAGTGGAAGGAGAGGTTGAACAGATTGCATCCTTCAGCCAGGAACCCATTTCCCCCTTGGACTCAGAAATCCAAAACCTGCAGTCCGCTCCGGGCCAGCGTCACAAGATTACTACTGTGGGTACTAATTCACATTAAGCCACTCGCGGCCCCTCCAATGCCGGGCGTCAAACCCACAATCTGGGTCACAGCTAGCTTTGGAACCCACTCCACCTCCAAAGCTCAACAAGTGTCAAGATAGGGGCAACAGTCCGCTGCCCCCAAGACTCACTCTGCCTCCTTGTTGTCCTCCTCCCCATCCTCCTCCTCCTTCCCCTCCACTACACAGGTGCCCCTCCTACTTTCCTGGTAGGGCCTACACAATATTCCTTTGGGGAGGGGAGCCCTCAGTACTTAGATCCATATGATGCTCCATTTGACCCGGAATGACTCATAGGATGATTATGGGGTTGTTCCTCCAGATGACTTTCCCAACTTGTACCCTGTCAAATCTTCCCCTCCTGACAATACCACCTCTTACCATGAGGTAATCCATAGGGCAGCCACCTTTCTGAAGGTGGACAGGCATGCTATTCCAGCAGAGGAGGACTTTTCTTTGAAACGCTCTCCCACACCCAGTGTGCTATCAAATTTTTGCCTATGCTTAAGGGAATGCTTAAGCCTATGCAAGAGGTCTTCAAAGATCCAGTCAAGACCAGAGTTGTCACCCTGAGGGTTGATAAAAAATACAAGCCCTCGCTCTCTGACCCACCCTACATTAGAGGCCAGCTCCCACGAGACTCATTGGTGGTGCACGCTGCCCGTAAACCGGCAAATGTTCAAGGTACTTGGGATGACCTGCCATCTGAAAAAGAGAGTAAAAAGATTGATGTGGCAAGAAAAAGGATTGACTCACAATCTGCTATGCATCAGTGTATCGCCAACTCCTTAGGGTTGTTGTCGAGATATGACTGTGCCCAGTGGGACGAAATGGGGGACCTAATCCAACATCTCCTCAACCAATACACACAATGGTCACAAGAGATTGTAACTGAAGGACAAACAATCTCCAACACCACCAGGTGTGCTCTCAATGTAGCCGACACTGCCGCCAGAGGTATAAATTCCAGCGTCCTAATCCACAGACATGCTTGACACCATATCTCTGGTTTTAAGCCAGAAGTCCAGCAGCCCACCACAAGTCAGTCCTGATCAAAACAGACAACATGACTGCTATGTACTACCTACAAAAACAGGAGGGCATGCACTCTTCCTAAGTTTCGGCGCAGGACATTTGGCGTTGGGCAATCCACCACAGAGTACACCTGCTAGCGTAGTGCCTTCTAAAAGCGGACACCAACTTCGAAGACCTGCTCAGCAGGATGCAGCAACAAGTCCACGAGCCGGAGCTCCACCCTGAAATCCTGCTCCCCTGTTTCCAACGTGGGGGGTTTTCCGATATAGATCTGTTCACAACCGCCAAAAACGCCAAATGCCCAAGCTTCACCTCCAGGTTTCCTCGTCCATGGGCAATGCACTCTGGATGAACTGGTCAGGGATAGTCGCCTATGCTTTCCCGCATCTCCCACTCCTTCCATACATGATTCGGAAGCTTTGGTAGACCTCCCTCAACCTCATCCCGGTGGCTCCCACATGGACCAGGCAGCCATGGATCACAACCCTCCTAGTCTCTCATGAGAAGCTCTCTAACAGGCCGGACCGTCTCATTCGACACCAGGGTACACTCAGGGATCCCAGCCCCAGGCAGCTCAACCTGGCGATTTGGCTCCTGAGACCCTAGAGTTTTGTTACCTTTGATTCCATCAGAGGGCCATTTGTCCATCCTTAAAGAGGCTCACCGTTCCACTACTCAAGCCTGCTCTGTGGCAAAGTGGAAGAGCTTCCTCCACTACTGCCTACCCCAAATACATTGATCCACTAAAGCCAACAGTGCAGGACATTTTGTGTTACCTGTTTCATTTGCAAAGCTCAGGTCTGGCTTACACATCCATTTGTTTACATTTGGCTGCAATGGCAGCATACTTGCAGAAGAGGGAACGCTCTTCTCTGTTCAGAGTCCCCATCGTTAAAGCATTTATGGAAGTATTTAAGAGGATTATCCTTCCCACGATACCCCCAGTCCCATCCCATCCTCACTATGTTCATGGGACCCCCTTTTGATCTGCTTCATTCTTGCTCTCTCCATTTTTTTCTGGGAAAGTGGTGTTTCTAGTTGTCATCACTTCCCTCAGGCGTGTCCGCGGGATCCAAGCTCTCATGTTGGAAGAGCCTGTTTTTTAAGGTTCACTTTGACAGGGTAGTTCTTGGAACTAACCCAAAGTTTCTACCCAAGGTGATCTCTCCTTTCCACCTCAACCAGACATTAGAGCTCCCAGTTTTCTTTCTTCACCCAGACTCCGTAGCAGAAAGAGCATTTCGCATGCTGGATGTAAAGAGGATCCTCCTGTTAGTAAATGTAGTCATTGATAGGACAACATAATTTCGTAAAACGCAACAGTAATTTGTTGCCGACTCTAAACCACACAAAGGCAGCGGTCAAATATTCCTGAGTTCTTCGGATAAAAACTCTAAATATGTTTGGGCCTACACTACCGATCTCTGTATAGTGTTGATTATATCCAGGTCAGATCTGGTTGAATACAGCCATTGACTTGAGTTGGTTGCTATTATGTTGAACCTGATGATGACCCTATAATAATCAACTGTAAGGTCGAAAAGTTGACTTATTACAAGTGAGCTGATATTGATGGAATCATTTTACACAATGTACTCAAACTTTAAGTCCTGCTGTTGAAGCCGTACTAAATATCAGCCCCTAGAGTATATATATTGTAAATAAGCACTTACGCATTTTATTCACTTATGTTTCCGTGCCGTTCTTTTCGAGCACCTACAGGACGAACTATTGATCCTAGGTTTGCCATATGGATACAACATTTGGTCATTAAATTATATTTACATACTGTACAAATATCTAAATTGTCCGGTTCTCATTGGCCAAGGGAGGTTAGGTGTATTCCTCCCTCCAAGGGAATCATTGTTGTTTTTTTTTTCCCCAAAACAAATTTTGTGTTTTCTGCCAGGATACTGCCCAGAGGGCCTATTACAGATGTATTCAGGCTATAGCATATTGAAATGGCGTAATTATCGACGTCGACATATAACAAAGGCAAAATGCCATTCAACTAAATAACTGAGTGCGCTGTGCCCCAGCTATGCTCCCCACGTCCCGCCCTCCTGCGTCTTGACGTCCCTAACATACATAGGTTGTAAGGCAGTTCAGAAAGCCAGTTCAATTGTTGTGTGGTTTTGATTGATTACCCAGATCCCCAGGATTACCGGGCTGCTTCTTATGTTTTTTACCCAAGTGCATTACCAGTAATAGGAGGAATCCCTATAACTTGTGCCTCAAAAGACTTCTACGAAGAAAATCAAGTTGCACATGTCCAAGCCCAACACTAGATGGCAGGAGTATGCAGAGCATGCGAATCTACAGCACTACATAACACAAACAGATGCTTACATGGTAAGTAACATTTTCCTTTTTAGTGAAGATTGATGATCATAAACTACAGTAAGCAAGAAGTAATGCATTATTCGTAGCATGTGTTGGCTGTAGATACATATGCTTAGCATTATCCTGCCATCTAGTGTTGGGCTTGGACGATTACAAGTTGTTTTTCTTTAGAAGAAGTCTTTGAGTCATGAGGTATAGTGACTCCTCCTCTGGTGTGTATTACGCATGTTGCTTGGATCCTTTGTTAGATTGTTTTTTCTGCCATCGGGTTTGGACGCCGATATAGCAACTCTGTGACCGAAGCTTACCAAGACCTTTCCAGGCACTCTGGTTTTGCTCTCCAGTCGAACACATTTCATATCTGAACGACAGCAGCGGGTGTTATCGATTTTACTTCACGAAGCCTGCCGGGGCTCAGGCCCTTCGTTCCACAACTTCTTCTCCATTCTACAAGACTACATCCACAAGGGATGTAAAACACGCCCTTCAGCTTTTGCCCTAATTGCCACGCTAAGTACTCCGGCAAGACCAACACAAAGTCTGCAATCTGTGTTTGCCACCGGAGCATGAAGAGAACGCCTGTGAGGCATGTTTAGCGTTCCAGTCAAAGAAAACACTTAGCATCGGAGGGAGCATCGTTGGCCTCACACAGCCATGCAGCGACGCATAGAAAGATGCACGGTTGTCTTCGGGGATCAGTCACCAGATCCCAGTCAAGAAACAGAAGTCACGGAGGCACAGACAGCGCTACCAGACGTGCAGATAATGCTGGCTAGCAGTGGGGACAGCTCAGACTCCAAGCTCGATTCCATACAGGGGCGAAAGCCACACAAACCCCTACCAAACCACCCAAACAGGCTTTCAGAGCCCCACTGCCTTCGGGCCATGGAAGTCTCCATCAACAGGCACACAAACACAAATCCACTCCGCCTGGAAAGCCTTAGACTAGCGTTGAAAAATATAAAGCATTAAAGTTTGTTTCGGCGCCAGCACCGAAACAAACCACAGAGGCACAACCGAAATCAAGCAAGGGCTCTGAGCCTAAGCAACGTACATCTGATCCAAAAAAGGCTTCAGCGTCTAAATCGACGCATATGCAGTCGGCATATGAAGTCACAAATTCAAAGGATTACAACCAGTACAAAAGGCTCTTCTACATCTTCCATATCTTCAACGTTGAAAAACACTAAAAGTAGCACAGAGCCACGGCAAAAACAATTGCAGCCCATCCTTGAGTGCTTGCAAGACAAACTAGACAAAGGACAAAAAAACTCTTTGTGCACCGAGACACGTGGAAACTAGGCACTAAGCCACCACCACCTGTTTCCCTTACGCTTCAAAAAAGGAAAAACCCGTTTGAGGAGTACATTGCTGGGCCTCAACTAACCCTTCAACCAAAGGAAGGACAAAGGCACAAGTCCTATTTGTTTCCCTCCTCCTCCTCCTCCTCCTCCTCCTCCTATTCCTTCACCTCCTATTCCATCTTCACCTACCACCCTCTCCAAAACATTTGCCTTCTGAGCAATGACTTTTTCACCAAATCAGTCACCTACTGGTGATAATCAATCTGAAGAATACAATATCTCTTATTTCACTGACCCACAGGAAGATCCCAGTACTGCCCCTGAACCATGGGATATTTATGATACTGATCCACTGTATGATACTGATCCTAGTATGTTCCCATCCAAACACTCACCACCAGATGATATATCATCTTGTCATGACATTATCAGAAGGGATGTTGCATACCTCAAAGTAAGCCGACACACTATCCCACAAGAAGATTTCCATGTTGAAACACTTAATAGGTCACAAAAAACAGCTCAATCGCTCCCTATGCTTAAAGGAATATTATCGTCCACACAAAACGTATTTAAGCAGCCAATCTAAATCTAAGGTAGTCGCCCCTCGTATTGAAAAGAAATATAGGCATGCCCTTTGGACCCGGAATATATTAAGGGACAAGTCACACCAGATCATTGGTGGCACTCACAGCCAGAAAAAAGCAAATTCACAAGGGGCAGGGGATGCGCCCCCTACAGATGAAGAGAGGCAGAAATATGATGCCGCAGGTACACGTGTTGCAGCACAAGCAGCCAACCACATGCGTATAGCAAATTCTGTGGGGCTTCTCTCTCAATACAATCGGGCCAAATGAGATGAAATGCAGGAACTACTGCAACATCTCTCTGAGCAATACTAACAACGAGCAACACAATTAGTAGAAGAACAAGCATTTGCAATGCAGTAGGTCTCGCAATTACATGAGTTTGAGCTGTTGCCATTTTAAACGACAATGCCTTTTTTGTTTTGTTTTGCTTTTTAAAGCATAAATAAAAGGCATTGTCATTTACCATGCCAATAGCCTAAAATCGTGTAAATGTGAGACCCATTGCATTGCAAATGCTTTTTAATGTTGGTATAAATATATTAATTCAGCCAAGCAAAAGCTTCTGGTTTAGTAGGCTGGGCTGCACACTCAAGAGCTACTTCCAGGTGCCTGGACAGCTATCAGCAGCTCATGAGGCACTCGTTGAAGAAGCCTGCCCTACCTCATCCCCTTTCCTCCTCGCACTCGACCCCTTCCCCCAACACCAGCCCCAACACACTCAACTGCTCTCTGTTCTCCAGCTGAACCTTTAGTGCACAATGGACACTCTAATAACATTCTTGGCACCTTCGACCCCCAACCGAAAAATGATGGAATAAAGCAGCCTTACATTTAAACCCTCATTCCAATTATCATATTAAACAAGTTCAACCTGAAAAGAAGAGGCTGACTAATACTTCTGCAAATAGGCTGAAACCTTAGCCCCAGCAATGCCCATTAATAATGCATTCCATTTCATACAAACACAAGGCACTTAAAATTAACTTTATATTCGTCTTCAGTCATGCAAATTTCCTCGGATTCAGTGCCCCCACCCTGTTTATGAAAGCAAACCAATATGCCATTTGAAAAGCTCAGATCATTAAGCGCAATACCATAAAAACACTCAAATGTTAAAACAAGTTCATGTTCTGTATTCCCACGAGTGAAATTAAGCTCTTTATTGTTCTATCAGATATCCTTCTTCAAAAACATTGCCTTCATTTTGGGAATGGAAACAATATTGTTTGAAGACCAACATGGTTCAAACTGCAGTGCATCGGTTTGTTTCAGCAACATTACCAGACAAAAGAATTGCGTCGTGGGCAGCAAGAGGATTTTATGATAATGGAAAACACAAGGCGATTAGAAGGAATATAAAAGCAAGCATTTGCAATGCAATCGGTCTCGCCTTTGGGACCTTATATGTATTTAGCTACGCAGCACATTAGCCAGGTATGGGAACACATGGAAAGAACTATTGCCTTTCAGCTGGAAATGGTATAGTCCAAAGCTCCAAATTTCTATGGACTAGAATCTAGAGAATGCTAAAGTGATTCTGGTATTTTACTGACCTCTGCTGGTCGTTTTCTATCAAGAAAGTTAAATAGAGGCAGTTGCCAGAAACATTTTTAAAAAAAGAAAGTCCCTCAGCAGAAAGCAATTCTGGTATTTTACTGACCTCTACTGGTAGTTTTCTATCAAGGCAGTTAAATAGAGGCAGTTGAACAGTGAAAAAAGTCCCTAAGCGGAAGCAGACAAGTCCTAGGGCTGATCTTCAGAGCCCACAAAGTACATACACATATATGTATATACTAAAGTATATACAAGAGGTCTCAAATGCTCGACCTAAAAAAGGGCTATATGTAATGCCACTATACAATGTGCATTAGACTCCACCGACACAACCGCCCGCAAAGTTAGCACTAGTATCCTCATCAGATGGCATGCATGGTTCGGAGTATCCGGTTTCAAACTGGATGTACATCAACACCTGCTCCTTTTATCTTTAGATGGGCAAAATCTATTAGGGCCACAGGCTGATGAAATGCTAGGGAAGTTGAAAAAGGGCACTAAAACCGCTAAAGCAATGGGGGCCCTACAAACAAGTCAACACCGTGGTTCCTTTTTTGGGAGTCAATACCGGGTTGCAACCAGAGGAGTTTCCTCCACTGACTCCGGCAATGGCAATAAACAGCACAGCTCCTGTCAGAGTCACCAGGAGATCTTTCCATAAAACAAATTATAGAAATATAGGTAGAAGCAGTGCAACAGTACCAAAAACCCCACCCCTTCAAAACAGTGAACACATACACCTCTCCCAACCACATATACCACCTGTCAGGGGAAGGTTACAACATTTCTATCCGCAATAGCAGCACATCACCATCACCACAGAGCAATGAGTGCTATCCATAATCAAAGATAGACATTGTTTAGAACTCAAACAAACTCCACCAACAGTTCCACCAAAACCACAAAATATGCCAAAGGAACATCTTACACTTTTACAGGACGAGGTTCTTTCTCTCCTTCAAAAAGGGGCAATAGAAATAGCACCCTTACAACATGAGGGACACAGAGTATACTCCCTTTATTTTCTCATTCCCAAAAAGGACAAAACATTGAGGCCTATCCTAGATCTCAGGCCACTCACCAGGTATATCTCCTCAGAACACTTTCACATGGTCACACTACAAGAGGTGATACCAATGCTACAGCAAGGAGATTTCATGACCTCATTAGACCTCAAAGATGCATACTTCCATATCCCCATTCATTCAGCACACTGCTATTATCTACGTTTTTAACTAAACAGGCAACACTATCAATTCAAAGTGCTACCCTGCAGGGTCACTAAGCTCGAAGGGTTTTCGCAAAGTGCCTTGCAGTAGTGGCAGCTCGTCTCGGAAGGGAGGGAATACATGTTGTCCCCTACCTAGATGATTGGCTCATCAAAAGCCCAAGCTACTAACAGTTTCTTCAAGACACTCAAAGGGCTATCAGCCTTCTGCACAAACTAGGATTTACCCTCAACACTGAAAAATCTCATCTGCAACCATTGCAAATTAAGCAACTCTCCATTCAGTTACAGCCTAAGCTTATCCCAGTCCAGAATGAGTGAAAAAGTTTGCAGAAACATTGCCTCTTTTTCAACCACTAGCTCATCTCGCAGTAAAAGTACTGATGAGACTTTTAGGCATGATGTCTCCCTGCATAGCGATAGTAACACACGCTCGTCTACATATGCATCCTCTTCAATACACTCTGCAATCTCAAATGTTTCAAGTGAAGGGGCATCTACAAGATCTAGTGTTGGTAGGGCCAGCAACTCATTGCTTTCTGCAGTGGTGTAACAGCAACAACTTGTTGCAAGGCTGGCCCTTCAAAGCCCCAATTCCGCAAATCACCATTACCACAGATGTATCCCTTCAGGGATGGGAAGCACATATGCAAGATCTCACAGTTCACGGTCTATGGACAATAGCTCAGACACATCTCCATATCAATCATCTAGAGCTACTAGCAATTCAGCTAGCCCACAAAGCTTTTCATAATCACCTACACCAGAAGGTAGTTCTAATACGAACAGACAATATGACTGCAATACATTATATTCAAAAACAGGGAGGAACACACTTCTCACAGCTATCCCTCCTATCAGAGTGAATCTGGCACTAAGCAAACTATCACAAAATCCACCTCCTAGCAGAATACCTACCTGAGGTGGACATCGACTTCGCAGATATGTTCAGCAGGACACATAAGCAGGTGCAGGTGAGAGATCAATGTTCCACTACTCCACTCTTATTTCAAAAGATGGGGGACACCAGACATAGATTTGTTTGCCACTCACATCAACACCTCAACGCCAAATTCCAAAACTTCACCTCCAGGTTCCCCCAACCCCAAATCAAGGGCAATGCCCTACGGATGAATTGGTCAGTAGTATTTGCTTACACTTTTCCTCCTCTCCCACTCATTCCATATGTATTTCAGAAGTTAACACAAACATCTCTAACACTAATCCTAATAGCCCCAACATGGGCGCGGCAGGCATGGTTCACAGCCCTACGGCAACTATCTTTAGTGCCACACGATAAACTACCTCTTTGGCCACACCTACTAACTCAAGATCAAGGAAGAGTGATGCACCCCAATCCCAAACAACTCAATCTAGCGATTTGGCTCCTGAAATCCTAGAACTTGGGCATTTAAAATTACCACAGGAATGCATGAATATCCTTAAACAAGCTCGTAGGCCTACAGCTAGAGCATGTTACGCTGCAAAATGGAAACGATCTGTACATTTCTGTACCAATAAACAAATTCAGCCTTTAGCACCTACTGTACAAGACATTATAGGCCGTCTTATCCATCTGCAGCGAACAGGGCTTGCCTGCACATCTATCAGATTACACTTAGCAGCACAAGCTGCCTACATGCAAAACAGGCACTATATATGTCCCTGTTCAAAATACCAATAATTAAAGCATTCATTGAAGGACATAAAAGAGTTATCTCGGCCTCCACTCCACCAGCCCCAACCTAGAACCTAAACATTGTCCTTACCAGGCTTATAGGGCCACCATTTGAACCACTTCATTCATGTCAGCTCCAGTTTCTAACTTGGAAAGTTGCTTTTCTAGTGGCAGTCACTTCTCTCAGAAGGACAAGTGAATTACAGGCACTCACTCTGCAAGAACCTTTCTTTAAAATGTACCCAAACAAATTACTTCTACGAACTAATCCAAAACTTCTACCTAAAGTGGACTCAACCTTTCACACAAGTCAAACCATAGATCTACCAGTGTTTTTTTCTAACCCAGACACAGTACCAGAGTGGTCCCTACATACATTAGATGTTAAAAGGGCTATCATAGTGTACATTGAGAGAACAAAATCTTTTCGAAAGACATAACCGCTTTTTGTTGCTTTTAACAAACCTCACCGGGGGGCACCAATATCCAAAGCAGGAATTGCCAAATGGATAGTCAGATGTATTTACACATGTAATCAAAAAGCCAAAATGGTGCTTACAATACCACCAAGGGCTCATTCCACATGTAAACAAGGAGCCTCTATGACCTTCCTAGGAAATATCCCAATAGAGTATATTTGTAAAGCAGCAAAATGGAATAACCCCCAAACATTTAGTTAACACAAGTGTGTTGATGTATTCATCCATCAACAAGCAAGAGTGGGTCAAGCTGTACTTAAAACATTATGTTCGAGGCATGTGAGCTGTAGATCACATGCTTTGCATACTCCAGCCATCTATTGTTGGGTCCGGATGTTTGCAAGTTGTTTTTCTTCGAAGAAGTGTTTCCAGTCACAAGGTAAGGTGACTACTCCTTTCGGTGATAGTGCACATGGACATCGACTCCATTGTTAGATTGTTTTTTTCCCCCCATCGGGTTCGGACATGTTTTGCTGCGCTCCAGTTCGAAACCTTTCTTCAGGTTCCCCTCGGTGCGCAATCCACTCTACCCGCGTTGTATTGTTTCGAACGTGTTCCCACTTCTCCGCGTATCGTATCCTTTGAGGAAAACCTCAATTTCGATCGGAAAACTTCGGGAAGGCTGTCTGGCCTAACCACGTCGGTCCACCTCGCAGTCGATGGAACGGACTCAATTCAAATTCTGTCCTCGGTGCCACGCGAAGTATCCGCGCACTGACTCGCACGAAGTGTGCAACTTGTGCTTGTCTCCGGAGCACAACGAACAGGACTGCGACGTGTGCAGATCTTTTCGATCGAAGAAAATGCTTTGTGATCTTTGGGCTTCGATGTCGCGAAATGCAGAGTCAAAACGTTGAATACAAGCCGGACATCTTCGGTGAAGGATCCGAGCACGAATTCGACACACAAGGGGCCGAGGAAGAACAAGAAGAACTTGCATCTATTCCGGAATCGGACTCCGAGATGAAAGAAGACTTACCACAAGGTCAACGTCCCGTGAGTACCGAACACCCCTTGCCCCAAAGTCCAAATCAGCCCACCAAAAGGCTTCAGTTCCACCCCTGCCTTGGGGCCACGGTCGGCACCGAGAAGATGTTTCTGACGCCCGCCTTCCGACTCAGCACCGAAACGCATCACTGAACCTTCCGGCTCGGGATCGAGTCGGCCAAAGTCAGGCACCGAGCCGAAACCTTCAGGCTCAAAGCCGAAAACCACTTCGGAGCCGAAACCATTGACACCGAAATCAAAGACTGCTTTGGAACCAAAATCTTCCGCGCCGAAAAGTCACTCCATCCCGAAACCGAAGTCCTTGGTGCCGAAACCGAAAAATGTTCCTCCGAAGCAACAGGATCCAATTTTCGACGTCTCACCACCAAAATCAGACCCAAAACAAAAGAAACTTTATATAAATCCACATACAGGACATGTCCTTACTAAACTGCCTCAGAAGTGCAAACCTGAATTAGAGGACACACTTTATCATATTCCTTTGAAGAGGAAAAATGAGGAACTAACCCCTCTCCTCCTCCTCCTCCTCCTTCACCACGTTCCCCTGCACCACCTTCCCCACCATTGGAGCATTTACTCATTACACCAACTAACTCTCCACCACCTGATGATGATGATGATGGAGACGGGGGGGGACAACATTTTACCAATAGATCCCTGGAAGGATTACAACACTGATTCACCCACAGATAACGACCCAGATCTTTACCCAGCAAAGCCTTCCCCTCCTGACGATAATGTGGGATATCTAGAATTACTTGCTAGAGCTGCAGAATATCATGGAGTACAGTTAAACAAGGAATCGCTAGAGGAAGATTTCTTATTTGAAACACTCAGTAACGCACAAAGGGCTAGCCAGACTCTATCAATCAATCAATCATGTCACTTATAAAGCGCACTACATACCCGCGAGGGTCTACCTATGCTCAAAGGTATGATGAGACATGCTGATGATATTTTTAAAGACCCCGTGCATGCTCTCATTCTCACCCCCAGAATAGACAAAAAATATAAGCCTGCTCCCTCAGATCCAGCTTTTATTGAAGGGCAGTTACCACCAGACTCTTTGGCTGTTTCTAATGCCCGTAAACGGGCCAATTCACAAACTACAGGGGATGCTCCCCCTCCAGACAAAGAGTCATAACTGTTAAACGCCTCTGGTAAAAGAGTAGCCGCCCAAGCAGCAAATCATTGGCACATTGCTAACACCCAGGCCCTACCGCCTCGTACAAAGGCAACAATCAATCTTCCTCTACAAGAATCTTCTTTAGAGGAGGATACAGAGGTAACAACGGCAAAGGTTCCACACCACGTAATTCCCCCTCCCCTAACAAGCAGTGACTTGCCTACACTTCCCCCCGATCATTTAACACCTGTCTGGGGACGTCTTCTACAATTTCTCCCCATTTGGCAATCTATCACCACAGACAAATGGGTGTTAGAAATTATCCAACATGGTTATTGCCTGGAGCTTACCAACAATCCTCCAAACATCCCCCCACGCTCTCACAAAATGTCACCAGAACATTTACACCTATTCAAATAGTAAGTCCAGTCTCTCTTGTTAAAAGGAGCCATAGAGCCTGTACCGTTACGGTCAGGCGTGTACTCCCTATATTTTCTAATTCCCAAAAAGGACGACTCCTTGAGACCTATTCTAGACCTCAGGGAACTAAACCACTACATACTGTCAGAGCATTTCCACATGGTGACACTTCAACAAGTGCTCCCACTTCTACAGCAGGGCGACTTTATCTATTCTAGACTTAAAGGACGCATATTTCCACATTCCAATTCATCCCACTCATCGCAAATACCTCAGATTCATGGTAGCGGGTCACCATTACCAATTCAAAGTACTACCGTTTGGAGTCACCACTGCTCCCAGGGTATTTACCAAATGCCTGGCAGTAGTCGCAGCCCATCTGAGAAGACGGAACATCCACGTCTTCCCATACCTGGACGACTGGCTCATCAAAGCCAGCACTTAACAAATGTGTCTCCAACACACTCAAACCACTATTCACTTACTTCACCTACTAGGATTTACAGTGAACGCGTTGCAGTCTCACCTACAGCCTTCCAACACACAAACCTATCTGGGAGCCACAAATGCTCAAACAGCTCTAGCCTGTCCCAAAACAGCCAGAATTTACAGTATTCAGTCCCTTCTCACTCAGTTTCAGCCCAACCAGTCATTACCAGCAAGAGTATTCATGCAATTGCTAGGGAAGATGGCGTCTTGCATCATAATTGTTCCCCACGCAAGACTTCACATGCGTCCCCTTCAAGAATGCTTAGCAAGTCAGTGGAACCAGTCGCTGGGTCAGTTGACCGATCTAGTGTTGGTAGATGGCCGCACCCATCGCTCTCTGCAGTGGTGGAACCCACAAAATGTATCCAAAGGGCGGCCCTTTCTCTACGGCGGGACACACTCTCTCCAACTGTCACGCCTAGCACAAGACATTTGGAAATGGGCTATATACCACAAAATGTATCTCCTGGCAGAACATCTTCCAGGAGTAAACGATCAGATTGCAGACCTTCTCAGCAGACAGACACAGCAAATCCACGATTGGGAACTTCATCCCCAGATTCTCCTCCCCTACTTTCAGGAATGGGGATTTCCTCATATAGACCTGTTCGCTACAGCTCAAAACGCAAAATGCCCAAGCTTCACCTCCAGGTTCCCACACCCAGCTCTCCAAAAGCAATGCCCTATGGATGAACTGGTCGGGGATATTTGCTTACGCATTTCCGCCTCTCCCACTCATTCCGTTGGTAGTTCGGAAGCTCAGACAAACATCCCTCTACCTGATTCTCATAGCTCCCACATGGGCACGTCAGCCTTGGTTCGCCACTCTGCTGGAGCTCTCAGTAGTTCCACACCAAAAGCTGCATCTCAACTCCAGTCTCCTCACTCAGAGCCTTGGAGAAATCGGGCATCCAAATCCCAAAGAACTCAACCTAGCGATTTGGCTCCTGAAGTCCTAGAATTTGGTTATTTACAATTACCACCAGACTGTATGAATATCCTAAAAGAGGCTAGAAAGCCTACTACTAGGGCATGTTATGCAGCAAAATGGAAACGGTTTGTTATCTATTGCAACAATAACAATACTCTTGATGCTTCAGTGCAAAACATTTGTTATCTCTTACATTTACAGCAATCTGGACTAGCCTATACATCTATTCGCTAGCATTTAGCAGCAGTAGCTGCATACTTACAAAACAGACAACACTTATCTCTATTCAGAGTACCAGTGATTAAAGCCTTTATGGAAGGATTAAAAGTGATACCACCAAGAGTCCCACCTGCACTAGTATGGAACTTAAACATAGTCCTTACTAGGTTAATGGGTCCACCTTTTGAACCAATGCACAGGTGTCAATTACAGTTCCTCTAATGGAAGGGTGCTCATTGCAATCACTTCACTAAGGAGAGTTGGTGAACTTCAGGCATTAACTATTCAAGAGCCTTTCTTTCAGGTTCACAAAGACAAAGTGGTTCTTTGAACCAATCCCAAATTTCTTCCTAAAGTAGTTTCTGCTTTTCATATCAATCAATCAGTTGAGTTACCTGTGTTCTTTCCTCAAACTGATTCTGTAGCAGAACGAGCTTTACACACACTAGATGTTAGAAGAGCGCTACTATATTATGTAGAAAGAACAAAAGAATTTCGCAAGACATAACAGCTTTTTGTTGCTTTTTCACCACCACACAAAGGCAATCCCATATCTAAATCAGGCATAGCAAGGTGGATCGTGAAATGTATCCAAACATGTTATGTGAAAGCGAAAAGAACTCTGATAATACCCCCTAGAGCGCATTCCACTCACAAAATAGGGGCTACTATGGCCTTCTTAAGGAATATTCCCCTAGCTGACATCTGTAAGGCAGCAACATGGTCTAAGCCGCACACATTCACCAGGCACTATTGTGTAGATATGTTAGCGAGGCACCAAGCTAATGTAGGTCAGGCAGTACTTAAAACACTTTTTCAAACAATTGCAACAGCTACAGGTTAGCCACCGCTTTGGGAGTATACTGCTATATAGTCTGTGCAAAGCATGTGATCGACAGCTCACATGCCTCGAACGGATAATGTTACTTACCCAGTAAGCATCTGTTCTTGGCATGTAGAGCTGTGGATTCACATGCGCCCACCCGCCTCCCCGGTCTCCTGTAGTTGTTGCAGTTTATCAGTGTACATACATACGCATGAACATCTCTATTCTACACTTACTAACTCCATTCTCACCCTCTGCGGGAAAACAATCTAACAATGGAGTCGATGCCCATGCACACTGTCACCGAAAGGAGGAGTCACCTTACCTTGTGACTGGAAAGACTTCTTCGAAGAAAAACAACTTGCAAACATCCCGACCCAACACTAGATGGCAGGAGTATGCAAAGCATGTGAATCTACAGCTCTACATGCCAAGAACAGATGCTTACTGTGTAAGTAACATTATCCTTCAAACAAGTACTTCAACCAGTCGCTAGCCACGCAAAAAGGAGCACTGCTTTACATTCGATGCTAAGCATGTCTATCTACAGCCAACACATGCTTACAGGATAACTAACATATTCAAATTCATAGCATCTATTTGTAGCCTGTTGTGCCGTAGATTCATATTCACCCACTATCCTCCCTGGAAGCTTACTTCATAATATTTAGAAACATAATTTACACACTCACAATTATACGCATGTTTCTTTATTCTGTCACTTTATTGCTCCTTTTTCTAATGCTCACCCAATGAGTCCAAAACATTCTAACAAAGAAGCCAAGCAACATGTGCAATACACACCGGAGGAGGGGTCACAATACCTCGTGTCTCGAAGACTTCTTTAAAGAAAAGCAACTTGTAATCGTCCGAGCCAAACAGTAGATGGCAGGATAATGCTAAGCATATGAATCTACGGCATTACACGCTACAAATAGATGCTTAAAGGGCAAGTAACATATTCCTTTCTTACCCTCTAATAGGAGGGATAGTTGCACACTTGTCATAAGATACAGAATCTAAAGGTAACTGTTTCTTAAATGAGCTCCCTTGGATGTGAAAGGGACAGTTGCAACCTTTTTTGCTTCAGTACTTAACACAGTTTGTTTTGTTCTTATTTCAGGGGATTCTGTTTCTTTAACTCCGTAGCGATCACTGCCAAACTCCTCCAGCAGAAGCTGAATGTCAGCAAAATACTCATTGTCGATTGGGTAAGATCTATGAAGATGCCAGCGGTGGACTTCTTTTCTGTACAGAAATATTTCGCTTTCAAAGGAGTGTGGTTATTATGCTCAAGTGGCATAAGATCTTTGTTTCCAGAGAGCTGGAGGGCATGCATCTGAATGTACTAGTGTACATGCTTTAAAATACAGACAAAACAGAGATTCAAAGAGAAACTTTGGATAGTCTTTGATATTCGTGAACATTGGAGGTCATCTGCTTATATGTGGCATCCTGGAAAACATTTCCATAGATAACATTTTAATTTCTGAAAATGATGAAACTTGCCCATTACAGAGTATATTTACTCTTTTTTTTTTTAAATGAGGCTGATTCACACTGTAAACCTCCATTGGCTGAAGAGTCCACTTTAAATCTCTCACACAAAGCATAGAGGGTACAATTATCCTTTAAATAGAATTTTGTCACAGCTCTCCTAACGAGTTGTGGAGCTCATCTGTTTTTGAATGTACACAATTTTCTGATTCGAGGAAAAAGTGTTCCTGAGAACAGCTGTTCCTTTTAAGAATTATCAGGATTTAGGATTATTATTCTCAACTAAAACCATTTTGAAGCTCAATTTCGCCTTCACTCAATGTTCTGATAGTCATCTACATGATTAACTACCTGTTATGAAAGTAAGTGACATCTGTTTCTTTCTGATCTGTCTCAATAATCTTCCTGAAGATCACGATTTTGGTATTTTCGGTGTTCAGCTTCAGACAGTTGGTCTACATTCAGTGGGCGATTTCAGTCATGCAGGTTTTGAATTTGATCTGGGTACTGGCATCAAGGCTGGACTAGCTATACTGGCATCAGGCGTTTCCCCAGGAGGCTGGAAGGATGGGGGCCGGTTTTGTAGTAGTGCAGCAGTTTTAAAAGCACTGTAAAGTTCCTTGTATAATCAGCAGTCTTCGGGCAACAGTAAAAGTGTCAAGTTAACTCTGGTGATTAATGCACCTTCTGGAGAGAGATGAGAGTTTTGTCTAGTGGCAGTTTTGGCTCATCTAAGGTAGTGCAGAGGATTAATATGCCTGCTGCAAAGAACGTCTACCATGCATATCAAAGAACAATATTTTATGTGCATAGCCCAGTGACTTTTGTCACAGAGTTTATTTTGTTACTGTGCAGTTCATAAGTTACAATTGTAATCTAGCACAGTGAGCTATGAACTATCATCAAAGCGCTGCATGCAAGCTGTGTGGTAGAGGTTAGACAGTTATGTTTTTTCCCCAGTTTTTATTATCCTGATGTTGCTAAAAAAGATTTGCTTGGGTAGAAATAAATTCTTATTAATACATTCAACCCTAACTACTGTGTTATGTTCTGGATCCTGAGTTTGTGCTTCTCCAGACCAATCACTCTTAAAAAGTGCCTACCAGTATGGGTGGCATGGGAATCCTACCCCTTTGCCTTATGTAACATTTTCTATACACTGATTTAAACATGTATGATTCATTGTCTGTATGTGTGTGATGTAAAGTGCTCCAACACCCTAAACTGGTATGAGAGGTCCTATAAAACAAATAAAAACATGTGCTAGAGGGGCTGTGGAGAGATGAGAGGCACTGTTGGAGGGTAATAGTGAGGGAATCATTGAAAAGCCCCCACAAAGATTGTTGTATTCTGATGCGCAGTAAGTTCATCATTTACTCTACTTTAAAAGCTAATATAACTGAATATATAATGACAAATGTGTTGTAGAGTGCACCATTTTTTCTCATATTTTCTTGGGGGGAGAACCCTCCCAAAGCCTCCCTTTGTAGTGGTCAGGCTCCCTCGTTTGACTTGCAATGCACCGTACTGGGGCTGTCTGACAAAATTTGCCAGGGCTGCTTTGAGTTCCCAGTCTGGCCCTGACTGGCATCTTGGCTGTAAGGGAGAGAATGAGTTGTGTGTCATCGGCGTAGGAGAGGATGTTGATGGTGTGGGAGCAGATGATGCTAGCTTGTCGGATCATGTATGGGTTGAAGAGGGGCAGGCCCAGGGAATATATTTGCGAAACTCTGCCATTGAGGTTGCAGGCATACGAGGTGGACGGTGCCAGGCTGACTGACAGGGTATTTCTAGTCAGGAAGGAGCAAATCCATCAGAGTGCGTGTCCTTGAATTCCGATGTCATGTAGGCGTTTGTTGGGGTGGGAGACTGTGTCTAATGCTGCGAAGAGATCCATGAGGATGAGGGCTGCTCCTTCTCCTCCATCCAGAGCCATGCTGATTTAATCCGTGGCGGTGATGAGGGCATTTTTGGTGCTGTGGTTGGGTCTTAAGAGTAATAATAAGAAAACAGAAGAGGGACCCTGAGAACAGCAAAAGTTCTGGGGGAAATCAAATCCAGGGACAATACAGTAAAGAACATGAGAGAAATCCCCCACTCAAACTTCATGTAAGTAGGTAATAACTCCATATATATATATATCACCCACAGAAAAAAATCATTTTTCAATTATTTATTCATCACACTATAGAAATTCATTACTTTTTTTGTATATGTATATATATTTTTTACGACATTAAAATGAACAAACAATAAATTACAAATAACACATTTATACATATAATAAATAATCACAAGACAGTATGTACAATTGAGCAAAAAAGAGAGAGCCCTGGGTAAATGTTGAACCAACAAAGATTATATAACTGTACAAATGACCACCTTGTTAAATAAATGCAATGAGACAATACAAAAATACACAAACATCAACACATTCTAGGAAAAAAATTACAAAAAACAAAAGTTCATTAAAGAAGAAAATACATTAAAAGTACACCACATACAACAAACAGAAGGAGAAAGTGAAAGCGCCGACGCGCGTTTCAGACGAGCCAATGTATATAAATTCCTTCATCAGGGCGCTGAGTTCATCAATCTAAAAAGTGGTCATACTGGGGCATCAATATTCATGGTGCATGTTCAATAATGAAGGAACAGGGCTCTAAATAAAGTATGATAATCAAACTGGTACTGCATCAAGGCAAGCATAGATGTCGATGGTAAACAGGAAGCTTAAGACGAACACGGAGCATAAATTCATGAAAATGTTGATGTGCCTACGCAGGGAAAAATTAGGTTCGTCTGGACCAAGATTATCCAGGCGCTTGATTCCAGGACCCCATGTAGAACAAGTTATTCAGGCAGAAAGTTGGTCCAGCCAAACACACGTGACTATAAATGAAAATTTCAATAGGGATAAGATAGAAATCTCTGAGAAATCCTATCCTTACTGAATGGGTACGAAGTGGTCGCCCCACTGAACATGTGGGCGGGGGATAGTAAATATTGCAATAAGGTCCTTCCCAACGTCCTACTTCTGAGATGTGTCGAATTAAGATAAAAATGAGGTCCCGTAGGATCCAGTGTCCTAGGAGCAGTTATACGGACCGCACGTAGGACATTGAAATTTTCATTTATAGTCACGTGTGTTTGGCTGGACCAACTTTCTGCCTTAATAACTTCCGGTTTACTCGGTGCCGGAGCATCAGCCACGGGTGCACACGCCTTAAGTTGGCTTGCGGTTATTTATACCGCGTAATAATAAGAAGGATTCAAACTGGTACAACTTGAACATAGAAAAAGGATTACCAAGCACAAGGAGAACTTTTGATACTATTTAATACACCGAGGGAAGACATATACACGTCGACATACAACTTTAAGATTATCCACTAAATTAAAGAGATATCTCGTCGGTTTGAACTTACAGATAGGACCCGCTGGGTCGGAATTATCACCAGTCAGGAGGTCCAAAGCCCTACCTTATTGCATTTGAGCCCTGAGGAAGTCAAGGGTTACACACCCATTGACGAAACACGTGTTGGCTGGCATTTGATTCTACACTTCAGTAAATGAACATTGGAAGAACGTTTCTCCTGTCGTCATTGGCAAACAACGTCTACTTTATGTTGTTTAAAATTTATGTGTGCGCACAGGGCATGTTGTCATTTGTATAAAACGGACTCGCGTCCTCTACTGAGGGTTTAGGTGTTCTCCCTCACCTGTGGCACCACAAGGTTACATTCTTTTATATACATTTACGTAAACAGGTTAGCGCCACATATACCTTGTGTTTAAAAACCCCCTTTCTCTTTTTATTGCCTAGTGCAAGTCCTTTTGCCCAAAGGGGATATCGAGAGGGTGCTGTGCCAGAAGTAGGTCGTGGTTCTTATTCCCGCTCCTTTCTGGGGCCTAAGAAGAACGAAGACCATCCCATTTTAGAGCTGTGCCCTCTCAATAACTTTCTCTGGATGGAAAAATTCCACTCACACTGGCCAAAGTCTTGGCTGCTCTCAACTCTAGAGACTGGATGGTGGCTTTAGACCTGTAGGATGCCTATTTCCATATACCCGTCCTGCAGGCCGATCGGCGCTGCTTGCATTCCCAGTTCGCTGTGCCCCCATTTGGTCTTACCAGTGCCCCTCAGGTGTTCACAAAAGTGATGACGGTGGTAGCAGTACATCTGCGTAGGGCAGGAGTTCTAGACTTCACCTACCTCTAGGGCTGGCTGTTGAAAGCAGGCGTCCCCCAGGCAGTTGTCAATCACCTCTAGATGATGGCGAACCTACTGTCAGCTTTTGGGTTCACCATCAAAGTGCTGAAGTCGCACTTGAATCTTTCTCAGGCACTTCCCTTCATCAGAGCCATTCTGGAAACGTTTCAGTTTTATGTCTTTTTCCTGGGAAAGAGAGTCAAGGACATTCAAGCTATGATCCCAATCTTTCAGCTTCGGTCCTGGCTTTAAGTGATGTTGACTCTGAAGCTGCTGGGACTGATGGCCTCCTGCATTCTACTGGTCAAGCACAGCAGATAACAGGCTCTGGAGCCGGCCATATGCAGGCTGTGCAGTGAGATCTGAAGTCTCAGTTGGCCCAACATCAAAGGAGAACCTCTCTGGCCACGTTCAGATTTTGGAGAAGATTGCAAAAGATCTGCAGTGGTGGTTGCTGGACTGCGGTTGTGTCAGCGGCAGACCCTCACCCATATCTGACAGTGGTGACTGATACATTGCTTCTGGTTTGGGTTGGCTATCCGGGGTAAGTGGAGGTCATAGGCTTCTGGTCTCTGGTGGAGTTGTGACTGCATATCAACCTTATGATGCTGAGGGCCATCTGCTTGCCCTTTAAAGCATTCTTTTTATCCATCAAGGGAGGCTCACGGACAGTACCACTCCCATGTGGAACTACAACAAACATGGCAGGGTGGGGTCATGGGCCATGCGCCTCTGGAAATGGCTGGATTACCAGGGAATTTTCATGCTGGCGAAACACGTGGCAGGATTGTTGAATGCCAGGGCAGATGAGCTCAGCTGTCGGTGCCTAGTGGATCACAAGTGGCAGTTACACCCAGAGGTGGCACAGACTCTCTTCCACAAATGGGGACAACCTTGAATCGTTCTATTCGCCACTGCCAAGAACGTGCAATGTTAGCACTACTGCGCTTTGGAGTTCACAAGGTGTCTCTCACTTTGAGACATGTTCCACCTTGAGTGGAATTTGGGACTTCTGTATGCCTTTCCGCCAATACCACTCCTGTCCAGAGTCATCCTCGTGGCCCCAGATTGGGCACAGAGAGTATGGTATCCAGAACTCCTGGGCTTCAGCATCTGTCCTCCCATCAGGCTGCCCCTATGGGAGAATCTGTTGTGGCAGCAGCAGGGCAGGGTTCTGCACCCTGGCCTTCGCAATCTCCCTCTTCATGCTTGGAGATCGAGAGGCGACAGCTGAACACCTTCAAATTTCCTCCGGAGGTGGCTGATGTAATCCTGGCAGCCATGCTTGGACTGTACCCATTATTAAGATCCCAAGTCTAGAAATCTGCACAGTGGTCACAACCAATTTGCTATCGGGGCTCTGCATCTGAGGGTTGTATGCAGCCTCGAAAGCAGCTGGCAGCAGCGGTGCCTATATATGCTACACACGTCCTTTCTGGAGCCAAAAAATAAAATCGGCTCTGTGGATTATGAATCGTGCATAATACTTCGAATTTAATACACTTCTCAAATAGAGAGCCAGTTGAGTGCATGTTTGGATGTAGTGACATTCTGTTTAATAAGAACCAAAGTCCTCACTTTTGTATTTTGAAGTCTTCTTTACAGTGAAGTGCAAACTGTTTGCAAGGTCTGGGTGCACTCTTTGTAGATATGAGAGGTAGGATAAGATTTTTCTTAATCAGTCTCGGTGGAAGCATATTGAAGGAAGCTGGCTCTTTATATAGTATACCAAAAAGAAGTATGCTGTGTAAAGAGTCCAGTTATCCCTTATGAGTGGACAGGGGCTTGCTATAGCAATCCCAAGGTGCTCTATCTAGGGTAGTGTGGTTAAGCAGCCTTAGGCTTATCGGAGAGGAGTGTTAGACATCTGTTGCACACACAGAGTCAATAAATGAGGTACATACTCAAAAAGGAGATCCACACCAATTTAGAAAAACAAGCATTTGCAATGCAATAGGTCTCGCATTTGCGAGATTTTGAGCTATTGGCATTATAAATGACAATGCCTTTTATTATTGCAGCTTTTTTAAACACACAAATAAAAAGCATTGCCATTTACAATGCCAATAGCTCAAAATCTCATAAACGCAACACCAATTGCATTGCAAATGCTTGTTTCTGTTTCCAGCTCTGACCCCTATTTATGCAAGGTAAACAAACTCCCAAATGAATGTACAAGCTGGCTGCTTACATAAAAACTACTGAAAAGTATCCCTAGTTGACATCTTTGTAATACCTAAAATGTCGAGTGAAAATAAAAGATGTCACAGACGAACATTAGACCAAGACGATGCACTGTTGATGAAAACATTTGGATACTAGGTCCTCATTATGAATGGCCAGTAAATAGGGCCTACAGTGAAGTTAAGATAAGGTATTGGTTCCGGTAGTCATCGCCAGTGCAATGTTGAAGAATTTATTTTTTAATTTTACAATGACAATTCTTCACCGAGCCACTAGATGGCAGAAAAGGCGCTCATATGAATTTAAGGTCGAGCCATGCTGCTGAAAAAACACACGCAGGAAAGCAAACATGAAAAGCAAACAAGCAGCAGCTGAAATCGTCTGAGACGAGCAGCTGAGATCGCCAGAGAAGAGACGCCGTGCACATCTTCTGTCCCTACACGTGCACATCTCCTGTCCCCCTTCGGACGCAAAACCCACAACAATAGATCTCGCCAAGGCGAGCAGCGCATGCGCTGCGTCGCTAGGCGAGACCTAATAACAGGTATTTTCATATATATTTTGGCACCAGAATTATTACGATCAGGTAAGTACGTTTCGAGGTAGAAATACTTTGTTTTCAAAAGTCAACACAAGGAAATCAGATTTGTCTGCCTGGAGAAGAAAGGAGGACAAAGAAGAGCCCTCGATGTGAGAACATGAGGATCAGCAACTGACTTGGTGCCAGCTCTGCCAGCCTCCCTGCTGTCCCCGAAAATTGCATGGACCCGGCTCGTCCAGAAAGCGGTGTCACCTCTCAAAGCTGTGGAGGAGTGAACCACGACTCCAACTGGCCCGTAACATCTCCCCTGGAGCAGAGGAGCTGCTTCCCTGCACGTTAGCAGGCACCAAGAAGACCAACACAAGAGCCTCTGCAGCGTGACCCCCGCTGGACAAAGCTGCACTGCACACGAGCACCCCCAACCCGAGTTGCAGTGAACCGACGGTACCCCTGAGGTACAGAGACCCTCAAGAGCTGAGCCACACCTTGGGTTTAGCCGGACTGCCTCCTCCCTCCCCTGCCCTCCCCATCCCCGCCTGAAGCCTCTTTCTGCAATACAGCAGGAATCGCGAGAGCCTCAGGACGCCTGAAAGCACCGCTGCACCCACAGCCTGAGGAGAAATGGACCAACGATGCCCACATGGTCCTGAGACCCTTCACAGCTGAACCCCCTTTGGGTTTGGCCAGACTCGCCCCCCAGTCCCTGCCTGCAGCCTGTCTTTGCCGGCAACCAAAAACTGTGAGTGCCTCCCGCAGTGCGACCCCGCTGGAGAAAGCAGCACTGCACATGAGCCCCCCAGCCTGAGTTCCAGTAGGCCAACCTATTTCTCTGCGTGCCCAAGACTCTCAAGGACAGAGCCCTCCTGTGGGTTCGCCCAGACTGGCCCCCAGTCCTTAATTGTAGCCTGTTTTGAACCAGACCATTCCCCATTGATTTAAATGGGGCACTCAACGCTGTAACGCACCTCTGCACACGGACAACCCAGAGCCGAACGAGGTGATCTGTTGGTGCTACCCTGGACCTTGCCCCATACTTGCCTTAAATCTAGAAGAACAGTCCCGTAAGTCGCTAAGTACCTGTAGGCAGTAAATGTTTCTTTCCCACAGTACAACATTACCGCTTTACTGATACAAGTGCCAGTGTATTTGTGTATACTGCATAACCTTGATAACTCACCAAATGCAAGTGTATTTCTGTATACTTTCAAGACAGTGATACCTCAAAACAAAGTACTTACCCAATAACGGATTTCTTGGTGTAGCTGTACTCTACCTGTATGCCATATTTGGCTTTCCTCCCATAGGATAACATTACAGCCTCTGAAAATTGCATTGTCAACTTTTGAAAACTAAAAGTATTTCTATCTCGAAACCTACTTACCTGATCATACTGATTCTGGTGCCTAAATATATATAAAAAAATATGTTATTTTTATAAATTGGTATGGATCTCCTTATTAAGTCATGTGCATCATTTATTGACTGTGTGTGTATTTTGCAGATGTCTAATACTCCTCTCTGATAAGCCTAAGTCAGTTCAACAACACTACCCCCTAGAAGAGCACCTTGGGATTGCCAGAGCAAGCCCCTATCCACTCATAAGGGATACCTGGACACTTTGCACACTATACCCCTTTTTGGTATACCATATAAAGAGGCAGCTTCCTACAAGGGGTAGTAGCCAATGAGCTACTGACCCCTGGGGGTCACCATACCCCTTAGATGACAATGTGGGGAGTGGGCATCACCCTGTCCCAAAGTTGAAGTCCTCATTTTCGTGTTGACTTCAGGCTGCCCACCCTAGAGGCTCTCACCTCCTATGGGGTCAGAAACGCGTTTGTGGTGGCAGGCTGGACAGGACCAGTCAGCTAGCACGCCAGAGGACTAATAGGTTTCAGGGGGTATCTCTAAGGTACACTCTAGGTGCAGGTATTAATAAATGCAACACTGGAATCAGGGTGGGTTTATTAATACAAGGTGTTTGGTACCAAACACCATAGGTTTTAGTGAAGCCATTTTGTAGCTAGGAAACTTGTTTTGACCAGTGCCCAGGGCATACCTTAAGTTTTTTTCCCTGCTCACTTGTAATATCCAGCAGTGGTACTAGACGTTACAGGGACATTTTTGCTCATGCAGATATGTCCTTACATGTGCTATAATGCACCCTGCCTTAGGGCTGCAAGGCCTGCTGTAGGGGAGACTTACATATATCCCTTGCAGTGTCTTTGGCATGGCACAGGAATGTGCCATGTCATGTTTTCAAACCTGGTTTGCACCATGTCATGCAGCCTGCAATGGCAGTCTGTGTGAAATTGGTGGGTGGGTCCCTTAGGGTGGCATAAGCTATGCTGCAGGCCCTTGGGGACCCTCTTTAGTACCCATGCCCTAGGTACCAGGGGTACCATTAACTAGGGACGTACAGGAGTACTAAAGTCCAAGCCAATTGGGTCACAATTAGACATCACCTTGTTTTTAAGGAAAGAGGTCTGGTTGGAAGGCCTAAGTGCGCTGTCTGAGTCGAAAACCAGCATCTAGTAGCTAAAAAAATAAGGTCAAAAAGTGGGGGGGTTACTGCAACAAAAACCCAGATTCATACATATATGTGTACTACATTATGTATCTGATGTTCCATTGTGAGTTCACTGCCAATATTCCCTAATGTTTACTTGTTAGACTGGTGTTGGACTGAGACTAAAGATTGTAGGCCGGAATTCTTTAGTTTGCTTGTTAAAGATTCTCCCTCGAACATAGTCTATTTGCTTGGATTAAGCTGCAAAAAATGTATACACATTGTAAGACATTGGATTATAGTTTGGAGTGGGTGACTACCCATCCAAGGAACAATCACAACCCTCAAAGGTACTAGATTAACCTGAGCTCAACTCCTGGTACCTATGGCCCAGAACATACAGTCTTAAGTATTTATGCAGTACCAAAGCAGTTATAAAGTAGAGGTGGGTGTAACTGGCATATTTCTTTCTAGCGTAATTACTCGTAATTATGCATAATTGTGTGAGAACCATAATCCAGTGTTTAGCACTATTTTCTTGGTGCAAAATGCACCCTTGTGTCCAAAATGGGCCCAAGAACGCATTTTGCACTAAGAAATTAGCACTAAATGCTCATCCTCTCCCTCACAAAGGAACCCGACGCCACCAGACTCCGCTTCCAGGAAGGAATGAAAGACGTCGCACCTGCTTCAACACCCTCCGCAAGACCTTCAAATGGATCCCCCACTAATCCAGAAAGACCGTCACCCATGCACTCATAACAAGCAGACTGGATTACGGATACGCCCTCTACGCTGGAATCAACAAATCCCTGCTACGCAAACTCCAGATCATCCAGAACACCGCGGCCAGACTTGTCCTCGGCATCCCACGACATGATCACATCAACCAACACCTGCGAGACCTCCACTTGCTCCCCGTCGAGAAGAGAGTAACTTTCAAGCTTTTCACCCACGCCTACAAATCCCTCCACAACACCGGACCCAAATACCTCAACAAAAGTGTCTCCTTCTACATACCCAAGAGAAACCGCCGCTCCGCCGACCTCGCCCTAGCAGAAACCCCGCGCATCCGCAGAACCAGAGCAGGTGGAAGAGCCTTCTCCTACGTTGCGGCAAAGGCCTGGAACGAGCTCCCGGTCAACATCAGACACTCCCCCCACCCTGCACACCTTCAGGAAGAGCCTCAAGACCTGGCTCTTCGGTTGACTCGGAGCTGCAACCCCCCCCCACCCACAGCACCTTGAGACCCTCACGGGTGAGTAGTGTGCTTCACAATTCTCTCGATTGATTGAATGCTACAGGACACGAACAGTAGCCATCAGCTGCTCACTCTCTCGTAGTTCGTTGTTCCTGTGCTCCTTTGGTAGACTTTTTACCTTAAATGACTCTTAATTACTCAAGCTGGCATAATTTCGGTTAATTTCACATCACAAAAGTAATACGTAATTACTGAAATTTCTCTGATTACCCCAGCATAATTACATTTTCTCCCAGGCCTATAATAAAGTTGAAATGCAACACAGTGAAAATCCCAAATTGAATTAGAAAGATAGAGTAGTATTTAATAAAATAAATGATAAAAATCCAATAAGGGGAGCCAGAGAGAAGAATTTTTTAAGTAGGAATAGCGCCAAGGGACATAAAGTGCCAATGATAGTCAGTCGTTGTAGTAGAGAGAGACCTAGGCACAATTTGACGCAGACCTCGCTGGAGCATGGGTTCGATACACCTACCAGGTTTTTCCAAGTCAAAGATTTTACCTTCTGACTTTAGTTCTTTTAATCCCAGTCAGCCACAGGAGTACACTTCTAAAGACTCAAGACTCGCAGAGTGTCAGGCAGAGGCCAAATAGCAGGGTCCAGTCCAGGTCTAATTTAGGGTGATCAGACGTCCCAGATTTGCCCGGACGGTCCCGGTTTTTGAAGGACTGTCCCGGCATCTCAACACTCTCTCCTAAAACAATAAAATGTCCTGGTTTTTAAGGGAAGGTCTGGTGAACCTGCACATTAATCACAGTGTTGTGCAGGCTCACATGTCACCCGGTCCTCTTAGAAACCGGGGACCCAAGTCAATTTGTTTAGACTATATTGCTGTGCTGCCTCGCCTCATTCAAGCAGCACAGTCGGATATAATGAGGTGTGAATAAGGGCTGCAGAGCTCTTACATCAAGCTGGACTCGCCAGCAGCCGGACCCTGGAGCTCTTCAAAGAAATAGGAGGGAATGTAAAAACAAAAGTGTGTGTGTGTGTGTGTGTGTGTCTGTGTGTGTGTCTGTGTGTGTGTCTGTGTGTGTGTCTGTGTGTGTGTCTGTGTGTGTCTGTGTGTGTCTGTGTGTGTCTGTGTGTGTCTGTGTGTGTCTGTGTGTGTGTCTGTGTGTGTGTCTGTGTCTGTGTCTGTGTGTGTGTCTGTGTCTGTGTGTGTGTGTGTGTGTGTGTGTGTCCGTGTGTGTGTGTGTCCGTCCTGAGACTTAATAGGACATTTAGTCCTAATTCTATGTCCGTGCCTGACCCGGTTTTTCATTCTGGAAATCTGGTCAACCTATCTAATTGCCATAAGGCGACTGACTACCCCAGATGTTAATTACATATTTATTGCATAAGTAATGGTGGAAGTAATGGCAAAAAGCAGAAAAAGTTGTTTAAGAATATTGGCTGAACAGATGGTTATCAAAGGATTTTTTTGGGTGGGGGGTGTTTGGAGCATTTTATGTAATTGGTTGTGCTTCAAAATTAACAAAAACGTTTGATCCTTAAATTGCAGTACTCGGAGTATGGTCTGTGGAACACCATGCATATTCATACTAATTGTAATTCAAATTGTTGCTATTTCTGTGACATCTCTCTCATTCCCACATGTCAGTGCAATTAAATGAATTTATGTTTCAATTTTTTTCTTAGTATAGTCTATATTCCTTTGGTGGTTTAAACAGGTCTTAATTGTTTTTTTTTTTTAATAACCATTCTAAATTGACTGACAATTATCTTTTTTATCAATATTCTAAAAACAGTTTCCATCAGAATAGTTTTGACTTCCTCCTTTTCATTATGCTACGTGTACCTGTATTAGTATAAGTGATCTTTCAGGCTCTACAAGGTCGTTTCCGATGGGGACATCTCAATAACAAGGGTATTTGGAGATCTAACTACAGTCTTGTTTCTCTGCAGGATATTCATCACGGTAATGGCACCCAACAAGCCTTTTACAGCAATCCCAATGTGCTCTACATCTCACTACATCGCTATGACAATGGCAACTTTTTCCCGGGCAGTGGAGCACCAGAAGAGGTGAGCCATACCCCCATGCATTTCAATAGATTATATTTTCTTTCATTGATTAATATCCTACAAGGTATTCTTGTCCTTTGTGAGATGTTTTGAAAACCAGGTCTTCAGATATGCTGCATACATTGTTTCCCTACATACTGGTTCTAGATATTCTTATATGTTTACACTTGAAAAGGGATATTAAGCAAGGTTCAAGGCAGCACCAACAGTACACCACCACCAGCAGCATGAGTGCGGCCGGGTACAGGGAGCAAATCGGCATCGGGAGCCCAATGTGTTTCAATGGGGATTGGTCTCTATAAAAAGAGGCTGCAGGCTCTGGCTAAGAAGCCAGACGGGCTGATCCTTCAAGTGGGCTCAGGCCCTGCGATGCTCAGGGACAGGGCAACACCTTTGGTCCTTTTACCGGAGCATTCACGGTTGAGGGAGCCTGCGTGCAGAGGCTGCAGGTGACTTCTGGGAGTCCAGAAGGGGTGAAACCATGATGTACTTCACTTCTGGAGGTCTGGGGGGCCTTGGTGGCACTGGTGGCCCACTTTAATTCAGGCCGTACGCGAAGGGTGCACTGGTGGCTGTGGGTTTTCCCGGCTCTGGAGGCCTCGGTGTCTTCTCTTTTGGAGATCCTTTAGAACAGGTCTGCTGATCACTGGAGGTCTTGAATCTTTTTCGAAGGCAGGCAGTCCTCCCAAGTTTCTGGAGTCACAGTTGCAGGACGAGTCAACTTTGGGGCCATTTTCGACAAGTGATGCAGACAGGCCGGCAGGGTTGGTACCAGGTCAGCTGCTTCTTCTCTCTTCTCGGCTTTTGGGGCTCTTCGTTGTCCTCTCTCTTCTTAGGTCATCAGGATCTGCTTCTCTGGTCTCAGGGGCTCTCCTAAATACTGAATTTAGGGGTGTTAGGGGAGTGTAGGGTAGTTGCCAATGGGCTACTGACCCTTGGGGTCACTATGCCCCCTATATGACCACTTCCTGTGGGAAGTGGGCATAACCCTGTCCCAGAATTCCTAAGTATGCAATCACAAAGATGGCTACTTCTGAAACATCGTGTCCCCCTCACAGTAGCCCACCTTAGGGATGGTACTAGCCTAGAGGTGGCACTCCTACCGGAGTAGCTAATTTTTACCTCCTGTCCTGGTGCAAAGGAGGCTCTGAATAGGAGGGGGTGGCTTCCTATCCTTTGAGGGGAGCCAGATTCGTATTCCAAAGGTGGCAGCTTCTTTGAAGCTCGCCGATCAAGGAGGCTAATCAGCAGGTCATCCTGTGGGTGGGGGTGTTACACCCTCTTCCCGGGCATCCTTTTGTTCTGGGTCTCCTGAGAGCAAAGGCTCTCGCCCTAGGAGGTCAGAATAGCGCCTATGGTGGCAGGCTGGCAGAAACCAGTCAGCAAGCACACCAGAGGCTGGTAGGTTTTCAGTAAGACCGTCTAAGGTGCCCTGTGGGTGCATGTATTGGTAAATCTGACACTGGCATCAGCGTGGGTTTACCATACGAGATGTTTGATAGCAAACATCCCTATTTTCAGTGAAGCCATCATGTAGCTGGGGAATTCGTTTTCACCAGTGTCCAGCACATGTTTTAAAACGGCTTCCCTGTCCACTTGCACTAGCCGTAATAAGACTGACCAGCACAAGGGCATATCTGCTCATGCAGGTATGCCCTCACATATAATATTCAGCACCCTGCCTTAGGGCTATTAGGCCTGCTGTAAGGTGACTTACAAATATGACATGCAGTGGTAGGGGACATGGCACACAGGGATGTGTGACATGTCATGTTTTTTCTTTGGTCTGCACCAAGACACACAGCCTGCAATGGCAGTCTTGCATGTGCTTGGTGAGGGGTCCCTTAGGGTGTCACAATTAGTGCTGGAGCTCTAAGGAGCCCTCTTTAGTACCCCAGGCCCTAGGTACCAGGTTACCTTTTACTAGGGACTTACAGAGAGTGCTAAAGGTTTTGCCAATTGTGGGAACAATTGTACAGTTTTGTGAAAGAGTTAGCAGGAACCCAGTGCACTCTCAGTCGAAATCACATCATTTACCAAGCAAAAAGTGGGGGGTGACCAAGTCAAAAAGTAGTACTTTCCATCAGAATATATAAAAGATCCAATGTTGGAGAAGAAATTATTTTCTTACCTGTAACACCAATTCTCCAGCATTGGTATCATTTATACATTTACACACGACCCTCCTCCACACTCAAAGGCTCATCATGTACATTCTTACACTTGTGCTCTGAAATCTGAGATATGGTGGCCTCTAGGAGGAGTAGGAGAGCTTAATCTTCCACCTCATTGACTGAGGTTTGAGTTCCTTCAAATGAGGTGGATGCGTTACTAAACATACTATGTTGTTTCAGGTCTCTGCCATTTTGCACTATATAGTGTATGCTATATATATTGTACACTTTATGCTGCTATTTTAATGTACCTGGGACTCCCAGCCTGACGACAGGGATTGGTTCAAGCATATGAGTATATAAAAGATACCAACATTTTAGCACTGGGGTTACAGGTAAGTAACTAATTTCATTCCAGGGCCTGCAACGACTGAGCTCAGATGAATTCGAAGGCCATATGGGACCGCAAGGCGAAGTTGTATGTCGCCAAACATCTAAAGACTCCAAACTGTGAGCAGTCGAAAGGAAGGTCCTCTTTCCTCTCCCGAAGTTGTTTCCGCTGCGGTCTTCCGGCAAGTCAAAGAAGAAGCCCAAAAATTGTAATTGGGAATCACTCCTTGTAGGAAGCTGAGTTTCTGTTGTAGTAATCCCCCCACTGTTTGCCAGATTTCTGATGCTCCTTGACCTGATGTGCCCTCGGTCCCTGCCATTCAGGTTCCCAGGGCCTGTGTTCTTTCTCAAAACTGTATCTTTGTACCCCCAATTGGCACCTCCTTGGCTACATCTAAGTCCCTTGTAAATGGTATCATGGGTACCAAGGGCACTGTGACCAGGGAAGGCCTCTAAGGGCTGCAACACATATTGTGCCACCCTTGGAGGTCCTGTACCTTAACACACACACTGCCGTTGCAGGCTGCGTGTTTTGGTGCAGAGAAAAGTGAAGCGTCGACATGGCACACATACCTGGGTACCATGCCTGCAACCCACTGCCTATGGTATAGGTAACGTTACGTAGTAACGGGGTAATCCCAGACACACTGGACCTGGGTAAATAGTAGTACATAAAAGGTGGTCACAGTGAAAACATGTACCAAATCATATCACCATGAACAAATCACTTAAATCGAGTATTTCAATTTCAAAAGAATTTTATCATTATTTAGCATGAAAACGAACCATCAAAAACATTTATATCGCAGGTGCTCCGTGGACAGAGTGACAGGGTTGTGCAGGGAGATGTGCTCATGTGGAGGTAAAAAAATTGTGCAATATATAAAAATCTATTTGCAAAAGACCTGTCTGGTCTATACAGTAGTCAAGGTCAAAATACATAATATTAGTGTGATACAGCCAATAAATCACTGTTATCCAACTGTAAGTACAAATGCCAGTACAGGTAGGTAGGGAAAAGTCGACGTTTCGACCCCAAGAGATAAAGGTGCATCTAATCCTTAGATCGGGGTCTTCATCAGGACAGGGAGGAGCCACCTATATGTGCCCCCCCCCAAACCAGGTAGTTTTGTTATAGGTAATTTTGAAGTCTCCACAGTATGATTTGGGCCATTTCCTGTTGCAGCCACTATGCCTACCCACACAAGTGAGGTACCATTTTTATCGGGAGACCTGGGGGAACGCTGGGTGGGTGGAAATTTGTGGATCCACGCAGATTCCAGAACTTTCCCACACAGAAATTTGAGAAAAAAATGATTTTTTCAGCTAAATTTGAGGTTTGCAGGGGATTCTGGGTAGGAGAATGTTGGGGGACCCACGCAAGCCATACCTCGCTGGACTCCCCCGGGTGTCTAGTTTTCAGAAATGTGTGGGTTTGGTAGGTTTCCCTAGATGGCCGCCGAGCCCCGGGCCAAAAACTCATGGGACCCCCCTTGCAAAACCAGGTTGTTTTGTGATAGGTAATTTTGATGTCGCCTCAATGGGTTTTGGGCCCTTCCCTGCCGCGGGTACTTGGCCCACCCACACAAGTGAGGTACCATTTCTATTGGGATACTTGGAGAAATGCTGGGGGGTAAGAAATTTGTTGTTTCTTTCTGCAGCGTGAAAAGTTTGGCACAATAATGCAAGGAAAATGTGACAGTCACATTTTGAGGTTTGCAGGACATTGTGGGTAAGATAACTTGTTGGGATCCACAAGAGAGACATCACCATGTACTCCCATAGGTGTTTAGTTTACGACAATATCTACAGTTGGTAGGTTTTTCTTAGATAAAATGTACACCTTGGCAGAGAGACAAAAAAGACAAAGATTACTGCACAGCCATCTATTCCTCAAGCACACACACATACTGGTTGGATTTGGCACGATGGCGAGTGATAGTTCAGTATATAATATTTTATTAACAAGAGATTTCACAAAAATGAAATGCACTGTCAATAATTGAAAGGACAAAAAACTCTACCAGTGACTCGCAGCTCGTGAGCTGTAAAGCCACGTCAAGGCCCCAACCGCTATACAGGCCATTCATACACCTTTCATACATGATACACACAAGACCATTCACACCACCAGGCACGAAACCAACACATTACAACATTCACAAAAAGGGACAAGGTACACCCTGCTTGAGATAGACCGAAAAGACAACTATTTCTGCACAACCACCTATTCCTCAAGCACACATACATACCGGTTGGATTTGGCACGAGGGTGAGTGATGGTTCAGTATATACAGTTGTATTAACCAGAGATTTCACAAAAATGAAATGCACTGTTAATAATTGAAAGGACGAGAAACTGAAACATTGACTCACAGCTCGTGAGCTGTAAAGCCACGACAAGGCACCAACCTCTTTACAGGCAATTCATACACCTTTCATACGTGTGACACATACAAAAAAATTCACACCGCCATCTGCGGGCCCAGCACATTACAGCACGCACACCAGCAGACAGCACCATTCAAGGGCCCATCACTTTCACATGCCCACATTCCTGACACACCAACCACACCAGCTCACGGATTGCGTGGAGTGGCGTTTGGCTAGCAGTGTGTGTAGTGACCAGCAGCAAGTCACTACTCACACACCGCCAGCCAAGCGCCAGTCCACGCACAGCGCCAGCCAAGCGCCATTCCACGCGCACCGCCAGCCAAGCGCCAGTCCACGCACACCACCAGCCAAGCGCCAGTCCACGCACACCGCCAGCCAAGTGCCCGTCCACGCACACTGCCAGCCAAGCGCCAGTCCACACACACCGCCAGCCAAGCGCCAGTCCACGCACACTGCCAGCCAAGTGCCCGTCCACGCACACCGCCAGCCAAGCGCCAGTCCACGCACACCGCCAGCCAAGTGCCCGTCCACGCACACCGCCAGCCAAGCGCCCGTCCACGCACACTGCCAGCCAAGCGCCAATCCACGCACACCGCCAGCCAAGCGCCAGTCCAGGCACACCGCCAGCCAAGCGCCAGTCCAGGCACACCGCCAGCCAAGCGCCAGTCCAGGCACACCGCCAGCCAAGCGCCAGTCCAGGCACACCGTCAGCCAAGCGCCAGTCCACGCACACCGCCAGCCAAGCGCCAGCCCACGCACACCACCATCACATTTAGGATTTTTTTATACAAAAAAGAAAACAAACAAATTGCAAATAGATACAAATCTACTAACACAAAATCTGAAACTAAATACATTGCACAAATGCCAACCTTGAAACTGAACAAAAAATATAACAATAGAGACCAGGCAGTTCACTTTACCACTCATGGATGCTCCCAAAAATTCTTTTGCGTGTGGTACATTCTAAAACAAGCAGGCACACACAGCGCAGGGTTAGAAGGACACTCTGGGCAGTACATACGAGTCTCCCGCGTACCTATTCGCCAACAGATTCTACATCTCCTACTGGGAAAGTCTTTTGAGGGTGTGGGAGGAATGTGATCAGGAAAGTGGCGATCTTTCAATCTAGCCACATCCTCCACCACTCCAACTCTAGGAACACTTGCCTGTTCCACTACAACAAGGCTGCCTATTACAGACTCCTGAAACTTAGCAAAAGTCATCTTTGACTCAGGACAAGAATCCTTGAATACAACAAAAGCATTAAAGGTTGCCAAGTGGAAAAGATGGATAGCCAACTTCTTATACCAAATGTAAGCCTTACGAAGAGCAGTGTAAGGTTCCAGCCTCTGATCTACTTTATCAACACCACTCATGTGCCTATTATAGTCTAAAATGCACACAGGTTTGCGCGCTTCAGCAACCTGACCCCAAACAGTCACAGGTGAAGTGCTTTCATCATGGATGGTAGTCAGCATGTAGACATCTCTCCTGTCTGAAAACTTCACAGCTAGAAGTTCCTCGCAACGCACTGCACTGTCCCCGCACAAGCTTTTGACAAACAAGTTCTTTTGGGAAACCTTTACGGTTAGAGCGGATTGTGCCACAAGCAACAGTGTTCACTTTGGCCAATTCCCTGAACAACTGCACACCAGTGTAGAAGTTATCTACATATAAATGGTGACCTTTGTTAAAAAGTCCTCTACCAAGTTCCCACACAATTTTCTCAGTCACTCCAAAAGTGGACGGACAACCAGGGGGGTTAATCCTGGACTCCTTACCAGTGTACACCCTGAGACATATCCAGTCCTACTGTCACACAGCATATACATCTTAATTCCATAGCGTGCCCTCTTACGAGGAATGTATTGCCTAAAAACCAAGCGGCCCTTGAACAAGACCAAAGACTCATCCACTGCTATTTCTTTCCCTGGAGCATAGATCTCAGAAAATCGATCTACAAAGTGATCAATGACAGGCTGAATCTTAAAAAGACGGTCACAATCAGGGTGATCTCGAGGCAACGCTAAACCAACGTCGACAAAATGCAGCATCCGAAGCAGAAGCAAATACCTATCACGACTCATGACTGCCGGAAATATAGCAGTTGCCATCAAGGGACTAGTAGACCAATATGAAGACATTGATGGCTTCCTTAGCAAGCCCATCAAAAAAGTTAAACCCAAGAACTTCATCTCTTCCAGATTTGTGGGAGTCCACCGGGTAGCTCTAGAGTGGGGCTTAAGGCTGGCACTGTTGTCCCTCAAAAACTGTTCTGCATACAAATTAGTCCGCTCAACAATCTCTGCCAAAAATACACGTCCATAAACAACTGAAAAAAATGTATTGGCAAAAAGTTTTCAGTATTCACTCTACACCCTGGAACACCAGTGAGGTCTGGCAATGCCGGCTGCACCATGCCTGGAGCAACCCAGAGGTCAGCACTCCCAACGGGAAGCCTTGCAGCCCCAGGCTGCAGCCCAGATGCCTCTTGCTGCACTATCGGCACATCAATGTCCTCCTCTAAAACAGGCACTTCATCCGCACTAAGAGTAACTTCATCCTCACTGAGAGTAGCTTCATCATCCGATGATTCCATTTGGAGAGAAAACTCACTGCCTGAATCTTCCACTCCCTCCTCAGCCTCAGATGCAGAGTCAGTCTCTGAACCATGGTCCGAGGAAGACTCAAAAAGCATACCAACAACCTGCTGAGCAGTAATCCTGCAGCTAGCCATTATCCTTACTAAGAAAGGAGACTGCACAAACAAGTCAACAACAACCAACACTGTGCAAAATAAGTAAGTAAAAAAAATGTGTGCCTTTATCACAAAGATCTATATACTCAAAAATTATAGGATTCACTTGCAAGAGACAGCTACACTCACCAGCACCTACTCTGCAGAGAGACAGCAAAAACCAACGATATCCCACTAGAAAGAAAAAAACAAAACCAATTACTCACAAGACGACAAAATACACATCGAGCACAATGCAAAAAGTTTTTGACACTCAAAAAACAGAATCCAAACATACTGCTATTATTACACCATTTGCATAAAACACATTCATGCAGAGAAATGAAACTCATTTACATTGTACAAAAAAAGTCTCTTACCAAACACATGCAACTACACAAACAGCAGAAACACCAGTAACGAAACCGCAACCTGGAACAGTCTAAAGAGCAAAAGCCTTGAACTAGAACAAAAAGGGAGAAATAAAGCATTACAATTGCAATTCACAAGAAATAAAACAATTAACATTATAACACGCTATGTCACTTCCCAAATGGTCAATCTGCCATATGGGCCTTCAAAAGGGCTGAGAAAAATGGGGATCTTGCCCAAGGGATCGGGTGAGGTTGTCTACCAGGCCGATCTGTCCCCCAGGTGGGGCAGAAAACAGCAGACAGAAATGTGCCCCCCTTGCAAAAGAAATAAATCCCTGGTGCCTAGTAGGGTTTTCTGCCTCCCCCCTCCCGCCTAGGGCAGAAAGGCCAAAAAAAGGGGCAGGTCTGTCCCCAGGAGGGGCAGAAACAACATTAAGCAAATGTTACCCCCTTGGAAGCAACCATGTCGCTTCCATTACAGGTGGGGCAGAAAACAGCAGACAGAAATGTGCCCCCCTTGCAAAAGAAATAAAATCCCTGGTGCCTAGTGGGGTTTTCTTCCCCCCTCCTGGGGGCAGAAAGGCCAAAAAAAGGGCCGATCTGCCCCCAGGGGGGGCAGAATACACATATAAAAAAATCTGCCCCCTGGAAGCGACCCTTGCCCAAGGGGTCGCTTCCATTTTTTTTTTTTTAACATCCCTGGCTCTAGTGGGCTTTTCTGCCCCCCCCCCTGGGGCCAGAAACACCCAAAAATGCAGGCAATCTGTCCCCGGGGGGGCAGAAAAGTCTTAAAAATAATGTGCCCCCTAAGGAAGTGACCCTTGCCCAAGGGGTCGCTTCCTTTAAATAAATAAAGAACTCCCTGGTGTCTAGTGGGGCCAAATAAACGGGCTGATCTGCCCCCAGGGGGCAGAATACACATTAAAAAAAATATGCCCCTGGAAGCGACCCTTGCCCAAGGGGTCGCTTCCATTTTTTTTTTTTTAACATCCCTGGCTCTAGTGGGCTTTTCTGCCCCCCCCCTGGGGCCAGAAACACCCAAAAATGCAGGCAATCTGTCCCCGGGGGGGCAGAAAAGTCTTAAAAATAATGTGCCCCCTAAGGAAGTGACCCTTGCCCAAGGGGTCGCTTCCTTTAAATAAATAAAGAACTCCCTGGTGTCTAGTGGGGCCAAATAAACGGGCTGATCTGCCCCCAGGGGGGGCAGAATACACATTAAAAAAAATATGCCCCTGGAAGCGACCCTTGCCCAAGGGGTCGCTTCCATTTTTTTTTTTTTAACATCCCTGGCTCTAGTGGGCTTTTCTGCCCCCCCCCGGGCCAGAAACGCCAAAAAATGCAGGCGATCTGTCCCCAGGGGGGGGCAGAAAAGTCTTAAAAATAATGTGCCTCCTAAGGAAGCGACCCTTGCTTCCTGATGACGTAGACGCGCGCTGTGCGCGCTGACGTCGCAGGATTGCCGAGGCATGCCACCCCTGCTTGGGGGTGTAGATGGGCTGCCCATGGGGGGAGCGCCAGCGATTCCCCCATGGGTGGGTGCCATGACGGAGCGGTTCCGTCATGAGCACAAGCCCACCGTTGCTCATGACGAAACCACTCCGTCATGAGCATGGAAAGGGTTAAACAAGCAGTTAGTGTTGTTGTTGTAGGTTCTGTTTAACCACTTCGGTGCCATTCTTTACTTAATGATTGGGTCATAGAGGCAATGGTCTCTCCCCTCTTATAGGTTATTCTCCAGGGCGCACAGTTTCTTGTGGCCCTGTCTTAAAATGTATCTTATTGGGGATTTTCATGCCTGGTATTTTCGTACCGTTTGTGGTTCATTTTTATTGTTGTTTCAAAGATTTTTAAAATCTTTTTGGCACACTGTTTCCACAATCAGTTCTTGTAGTGGGTCTGCGTTCTGGCACGGAAAGGTTTCACAGTAGAAAACTTGACGTCAGTGCGCCGAAGGGGACTTGTATGGCTCCACTGACGTCATATCCGGAGACGATGTCACTGCGGAGCCGTACGACGCCGCCCCCCAGTACGCAGGGGTACTGCTTAAATATCTCCGGATCCAGACTGGCGCCTGGGAGAACTTCAAAGTTAAGGAATCTGCGGCTAGACTGTGTCTCTACCAAATATAGCGTTACGGATGTAAGTAACTTTTACTTCTAAACCCCTCCCTCAGACTCTGACTCCTCCTCCCCTTTACTCATCCCAAACCTCCTACTACTGCTATTAGCTCAAAAATATTTTCCCTATACTAATTCACCACTAATCGTTTTTGGGTTCAGGAGTAGCATGCTACTCACCAAAAAAGCACTTTGACGCCTCATCAGGGGTAGTAAGCGTTATATAAATGCAATTACAATTTCAATATGGTTTTCATAATTTAAAAAACCTGACCTAATGGCTTTTACACACTATTAAAACACATTGCATAGCAGTGAACATGTCATGAAATGCCACATTTCTACTGTTGTACCAGGTTGCTTAGCAACTTCTCAGATCCCCCAATTAAACGCGTCTCTCACAGTCCTTGGACACACCGAAAATAATACAGGCTCAGCTTCCCCTAAGGATACAAATGCAAACTGGTTGGGGGCTGCTCTGCTCCTGGCAGCCCTGCAGAAAAGCAGAACACTTTTGGTGGTGCTTTGTATCCTTCACTGGTGTATTCCGTCCATGCTTAAAAGAAATCACTCTGTGGTGACTGGAGGCTTTCTTTCCTTTGTCCAAGGTGGCAAAACCTTACCAGTGTTTGTTAGATGCAGAGCATTAGTTTATGGAGAGTTCTCCCCCGAGCTCTACCTCTGCTGGGAGATGGCTAATTTCCTAGGAGCTTTGAACTACCAGCTGGCCAGCAGGGTAATTAACTAGCCTAATAGGGTAGCTGAAAGCATGATTTAGAGGAAGGCGGACTCAGGAAAATATGCCCAATTTCGTAAGTACATAAACCAATGTAGTACAGTAAATCTGATTGAGGATGTGTTCATGAGCTAGAAATTGATAGCGCAGTATATGTCACTTCTTTTCCTACCTTATGGCAATGAAATAACGTGTTTTAGGCATACATATCCAAAGGGAAAAAGCAGTTTAAACTATACATTTTATACTTCACCAAAAAAGAAAGAACATATATATTTGAGTCCCAATTAAATTGAGGGTTTGACAGTGCATAAGTGAATTAATCTGGGTACCATCTGATACAGAGCAACCTTTGTGCAGATGCCAGGCAATGTCACACAGTCCATACCCCAGCCTTTACGCATGTGTCCTAGAACTGTGCATGTGAACATGTATTGTATATTACCTCACTCCAGCTGTACACAGCGGCTTCCCTCCTGTTAAAAGATAGACGCTGACAGTTGCAGTTCAGGTCCATGTTTAACAGAAGCCTGCAGTGTGTGAGATTCCATGAGGTAGACTCGCTCACCGAATTTCCAAAACCATAGGTCGAGGAGTGCAAAAACTGGGGTTTTTCACTGGGACAGAATCTGCTTCACTGCACCTGTCATTGAATATGACTTATGATTAGAAATAATAAATCTGTCTTGTTCCTGTTGTGACCAACTTCTGTATAATAACACCATGTCCCGTATTCCCCCAGTAATTCATTTGGCAACTACTATTTGATCAACAGTTTAGAATTGGCCCCATCTTTTTGTGATTCAAGCACAACCTTGGTTTTCACCCACCGAAATAACCCACCTTAAAGAATGTCTGGAACAATACGGGATATAAATCTTCCTGACTTTCATTTGTACCATAAATGGAGCAAATCAGATGAAATCAAATTATTTTTTCATTGTCACCTCCAAAATGGTGTATTGCCAACCAGCAACCTTCCAAGTCTCTTCTGCCTTTTAATGTCAGAAGTATGAGGAATGCATTTACTAGAATGACAACTGCTGTCATAGCTATGGAGACGAATGGTAAAGAGAAGCGGGATGATGTTAGACAGACATAATTTTACAGCAAATGCCTTTTTATGAAGTAATGCTATTCCAGATTTAAGTGGAGTAGCTTCCCAAACTTAGCTTTGTATGTATGTATATGGTATTTATATAGCGCAGACCTAGCCAGAAGGCAGCAGGTGCTGCACCTGGTCTTGAGACAAGCATAAAGTCAACGAGTCAGAGGAGAGAAAGCCTGGGTTGTGGATAGTTAATGAATTGTGATGAGTTTTTTAAAGAAACACGTCTTCAACTCTTTCCTAAATTTGAGCAGCGTTGGAGAGGTCTCGATGGATATGGGGATGTAGTTCCAGATCCTGGGGGTGTAGATGTAAAAAAACAACTTGTTGTCTTGTTTTTTCTTTTTTTCCAACTGGTTTTGAAGATGGTGGGGGCCGACAAGGGGAGACAGTTCCATCAGGATGGGGGTAATGTGAAAATATTTCTTCAGGCCCTAAATGAGACGTCCTGCAGTGTGTAGGATGCTCATAAGGGGGTGCCAGTGTGAAGTCTGGGAGGCAATGGGGAATGGCATTCCCACCATTCAGATGCAAGAGTATGAGGGCTTGAACAGCAGTTCTGAAGTCACTTTCCTTCTAGAGCAAGAATGTAATCCCCTTATGTTTGAGAACACTATTTGAAATAGAACAATCTCATAAAAAATTTCAATTGTTCCATTATCTGACTCCAACTACACCTCTACTCTTCCTATTTAGCTTATACCAAAGATACTTGTCGAGCAAACCTAAGAAGCTCCAAGCTTTCCTGACCTTCTGTTTTACATAATCAGCTTCATTTTCCCATATCAACCCCTCTCACTTAGACCCTTACCACAATAGCAACACCTCTAAACACAAAATACCCCCCACCAACTGAGTGCTTCATTCTTCCAGTCGGCGAAACTATTTTGGGTTTGGTACATCTCTCCCCCACGCTTTTCAGCTCATGAACAGTAAAAGATTCTTTCAGTAAGAATAACAAATCTACTGGAATGATCTTTGTCCATGAATGAGCTAAAATGTGATCTCTAAGAGAACCATTTAAAGAGTACTTGAAATGGAAAGTAGTTGCTTTTACTATATATAGGCATCATATACTTGTTCTCCACTCAAGTAATTTCCCTATTAGTCTTCAGTCCATTGTATCAAATGCTGAATGTCACGTCGTCTCTACTTGCTGTTGATTGAGGGTTTGAAGGTCGATGAGGATGTGCTTCTTGAGATGACTTATTAGACTCCAACTATATGTTCAGCATTCTAGCTGCTTATTCCAACACTGCTTTCTTGAGAACACCCATTGGGTCTTCATTTCAGGCTATAGTAAAATATGATTACTTGAACTTAAATGCCGTGACCAAAGCGTTGTTTATGATTATCCAAAAACCTCCATTCACTTGGTTACCTATTGTTGGAGAATCTTTCAAAGTTACAAAAAAATGCTGAGCGCAAAGCATCAAATATTAGGAAGTTAATTACCTTCAGTAGCATTCGTCCTGGTATTCTTTCTGCAGATTCTTTGTCGCCTTCCAGCCACTTTAATTATCCTCAGATATTATGATGCCCCCTTGGCTGGAAAATAGTGGGAATAGAAGGGCTGAGGCATAGCAGCCTAGTTGCTGGCACAAAAAAACTCTGGGACATATGTGGCCCAAACTCCCCCACATATACCTCTCCTCCTCAAACCACCATTCACCTCCGCTCCAAGCTATTGCAGCCTCTAACATGTTTCCAGAATTCCACCCGGCAGCTGGGGATACTTTAAGGAAAACTGGTGGGGGGATACATCAGGAGCAAGTATCTAGCAAACAAACATGACTTTTCCGTTCCTTAAATGATTAAAGACTGTTGTGCAGCATCACTTCATGGCAGTTAATGTTACCACATTTTGTTCTATACTGCTCTAAACTATAAGAAATTCTTTACCTCCAAGTGTCTTTAATTTTCAGGTTGGTGCTGGTATGGGAATAGGTTACAATGTGAACGTAGCCTGGACCGGTGGAGTGGACCCTCCGATTGGAGATGTGGAATATCTGACTGCATTCAGGTAGGAGTAAAGCAAATGGACAAGCAGCATAGAGGAGATGTAATGTGGCTGGATTTCTGTCCCTAACACTGCCTAAGACTTAGTTATAAAGTGTTGCATATTTAACAATGACTTGCATGTATCTTTGGCTGCTGGCTTTAGAACATGCAGCAAACACCAGTTCACGATATGGCGTGACACTGCCCTGTGGCAAATTATTCAAGTATAGTCATGATAGAGCAATCAGACTTAATAAAGTTTGCTGATGTAACCTTCAAACCTAGTTTATGCCGATTGGAACATTATAGATGTACTGGTAGTGCTTACCTTTGTATATATCAATGAGGTGTTTTCTGGTTGTCAGAAATGAAACGACGACTGATGAGAAAGTGCATGTTAGAAGGTTGCATGGTTATCCTGGATTTCGGTGGGACTGACTCTGATGCTTCTGAGCCTCATGGCCTCCAGCATCCCGTTAGTGGCACATGCCAGATGGAATATGCAGTGGGACCTGAAGTTCCAGTGGGTGCAACATCTGGGGAATCTCTCCGACATGGTCAGGTCTCAGAGGGCACTACACAGGATCTGCACTGGTGGCTAGCAAACCGTAATTGGGTCAGAGGCAGAGCCCTCTCCCTTCTCCAACCAGATTACACAGTAGTGACAGATGCGTCACTCCTGGGATGGGGCTGCCATCTGGGAGAGGTGGAGATCAGAGGACTCAGGTCTACGGCAGAATCGGGACTCCACATCAACTTGTTGGAGCTCTGAGCGATTCGTTTGGCATTGAAAGCTTTTCTTCCTTCCATCAAGTGAAAGCTGGATCTGAAAGAGACACGTTAGTGACAGATTCCTTACCTTAGAATATCACCAGGCGTCAGGCTGGATCCGGAAAGTTTTTGCGTAGCAGTACCCTTGCGCGTCGGTAGGCGGCGTCGTGCGGCTCCGCGTCCGTCGTCGGCGTTGGGATCGCCGGGATGACGTCGCGGGCAGTACTTAAACGCCGCCCCTGCGCGCTGACGTCAGTTCTTCTTTTTCCGCGCCAGTAAGCGCAGATCCGGGAAGAGCAGTGCCCTAGTCATTTTTTGACTATCTTTTTGGTGATTTTTCACTGTTTTTCTCCACGAGTCTATCGACTCCGAAGGTGTCGGTATGGATGCCCGGCTTCAAGCCCTGCGACGTCTGTGGTCGTATGATGTCGATCACAGACCCGCATTTAGAGTGTCTCTACTGTCTCGGCCGCGACCACGACACGAAGTCGTGCCCCGACTGCCGGGCCTTGCACCCGAAGGCTTTGCGGGAGCGGTATCGAAAGCTCCTCATCGCTCGTCAGGGTCCAAGGCTTCGCACTCCTCCGGTAAGTCGAAGCATAAAAAGTCTAAGAAGCGTCATCGCTCCACGACTTCGCCTCGCCGGTCTCGCGACTCGGCTAAGGCTCCTGTCGGCACCGTCCCCGCGGCTCCGGGAGTGCCTGTGGAGCCGCCACCGCATTACCCGTCCTTCCCGGGTTCGGGGGCGACTCCGGCCGAGATACAGGAATTCCTGTCGGCCATGGCCCGCCTCTTCGGGCCTCAAGGTCCCCCCGGTGCGCCTTCGGTCCCCGTGGGCCCTGATGGGGTTTCCCCGGCGCCGCCGACGACTCCGGTCCCGGCGCCGCCTGTCACACCAGCCTCGGCCTCGATCCCGGCTCCGGTGCTGCCGCAACCCCCATCGACGCCGGTTGACCTAACTACACCTCCGCCGGCGCCGATGTCTCCGGTGCCTTTTCCGACGCCGCCAGGGGCTCCGGGCGGCGTCGTTCCCCGGTTCTCTCCGGATCCGGACATGGCGCCTGACCAGCGTCGCTCGACGCCGGCTCCGACGCCGTTGAGACCTTGGGTCCCGCGTGTCCCTCCTTCTCCTTATTTTGACGAAGAGGACTGGGAGGGGTCGGAGGACCCTCACACAGCAGTGTGAGTACGAACAGGACTGGGCTGAGGAACTTGGGGATGCCAGTGGGCTGGACACCTCCCCTGACCCTGGCATGCTGTCTCCTCCTTCCGTGGCAACGGAGGAGGGAGCAAATTTTGCAGCGGTGTTGCGTAGAGCAGCTGGGGCCTTAAACCTCCAATTGCCTACAGTGGCCGTCAGGACTAACCTCCTGACGGAAGTGCTTCAGCCGGCGGCTACCTCCTCGGAGCCACTGCTGCCGTTTAATGACGCACTTTCTGACGTTCTTTGGGCACCTGGTCCAAGCCCGCCACAGGGGCTCCTGTGGATAGGAACGTGGCCCGACGCCATCGCCCCGCTCCGGGCGACCCCCTGTTCCTCTCCCAACACCCCACTCCTGAGAGCTTGGTTGTCCAAGCCTCTGCTTCCCAAACCGCCTTCCCTACCGCTCCTCCGGATAGGGAATCCAAACGCCTGGATCAATTTGGGAAGAAGGTCTTTTCTTCCTCCAGTGCTGGCTTGCGGTCTGTCAACACTGCTTGCCTTTTAGGCCGATATTCCCACTCTCTGTGGGACTCGGTGGCGCAAGCTTTGCCCCAGTGTCCTGAGGAGGTCCAGACACTGCTTTCCCGCGCCATTGCGGAAGGAAGAGATGCGGCTATTCACCATTCGTTGTGGCCTTGATACCGCCGACTCGCTGGGTAGATCAATTGCAACGACAGTGGTGCTGCGCCGTCACGCCTGGCTGAGAACCACTGGTTTCTCGGGTGATGTCCAGAACACTGTTATGGACATGCCCTTTGATGGGGTCGGTCTTTTGGGAACAAGGCAGACCATGCGCTGGAGCGTTTAAGGACTCACGGGCTACGGCCAAGTCCCTGGGCCTTTCTGCTGTACGCCCTCCGCAGCCATCTGCTTTTCGCCCCTTTCGTGGCCACGGAAGGGGCGCCCAGTCACGTCCGCTGCCCAGCCACCGGCCCGCGCAGCAAGCGTCTTCGCGTGGCCGAGGACGTGGCTCCCGCCGTGGCGGGTCGGGCAACCAGCGTGCGGGTCAGGCCACCAACCCCGCCCCATCCGCGGCCTCCAAGCCCTCCTAATCCTTCCTTTCAGGTGCACAGCACGCCAGTAGGGGGCAGGGTCCGCCATCTCCTTCACCACTGGCGTGCCATCACCTCGGACAGGTGGGTCTTGGACATTGTCCGAAGGGGCTACTCCCTCCCCTTCGAGACCACCCCCCAGCCATGCCACCTCAATTCCACCGCATGTCAGGGGATCACTTGGGGCTTCTTCAGAAGGAAGTTGCGGCCCTCTTGGCCAAGAGGGCCATCGAGCGCGTTCCGACCCCAGAAGTAGGACGTGGTTGCTACTCCCACTACTTTCTGGTGCCCAAAAGGACAAGGAGGACATGCGTCCTATCTTGGACCTCCGGAACGTCAATCGCTTCCTCCGGAAGGAGAAGTTCAAGATGCTCACCTTAGCTCAGGTCTTGACTGCCCTCGACCCTGGAGACTGGATGGTAGCGTTGGACTTGCAGGACGCTTATTTCCACATCCCCGTCCTGCCCGCCCACCGGCGTTACCTGCGGTTCATGGTGGGCCTCGAGCATTTTCAATTCACTGTGCTCCCCTTTGGCCTCACAAGTGCCCCTCGGGTGTTCACGAAAGTGATGGCGGTGGTCGCAGCTCATCGGCGCCGGGCAGGGGTTCCAGTCTTCCCCTACCTCGATGACTGGCTGCTGAAGGCGGGCTCGTCCCAGGCAGTCGTCTCCCACCTCCAGACTACGGCCGAACTCCTGCACTCGCTGGGGTTCTCCATCAATGTGCCGAAGTCGCACCTGATTCCTTCTCCACAGCTCCTTTTCATCGGAGCAGTTCTGGACACGACGCAGTTTCGGGCCTATCCTCCCGAAAGGCGAGTCCGGGATATTCAGGCTATGATTCCGATCTTTCAGCCTCTATCCTGGGTTTCGGTACGGATGACCCTGAGGCTGCTGGGCCTCATGGCCTCCTGGTATCCTGCTGGTCGATCATGCCAGATGGCATATGCGGGCTCTGCAGTGGGACCTGAAGTTCCAGTGGGTGCAGCACCAGGGCAACCTGTCCGATCACGTCCAGATCTCGGAGGGGACTGCAAAACAGTTGCAGTGGTGGCTCTCGAACCGGCAATGGGTCATGGGCAGATCCCTCTCCCTTCCCCAGCCAGAGCACACAGTCGTGACAGACGCGTCCCTTCTGGGATGGGGCGGTCACATGGGAGAGGCGGAGATCAGAGGCCTCTGGTCTCCGGCGGAGTCCCGGCTCCATATCAACCTTCTGGAGCTCCGGGCGATCCGACTTGCACTCAAGGCATTCTTTCCCTCTGTCAAAGGGAAGGTAGTGCAGGTGTTCACAGACAACACCACCGCCATGTGGTACTGCAACAAACAAGGCGGGGTGGGGTCGTGGACCCTATGTCAGGAGGCTCTGCGCCTCTGGACATGGCTGGAACATCAGGGCATATTCCTGATGGTTCAACACCTGGCAGGTTCCCTGAACGCCAGGGCGGACGAACTCAGCCGCAGGTGCATGATGGATCACGAATGGCGTCTTCACTCGGAAGTGGCGCAAGGACTCTTTCTACAGTGGGGAGAGCCTTGGTTAGATCTATTCGCCACCGAAGAGAACGCGCAATGTCATCAGTTCTGCGCGTTGGAATTTCCAAGGCGGCACTCGCTCGGCGACGCTTTTCGTCGCGAGTGGAGTTGCGGTCTGTTGTACGCTTTTCTGCCTAAACCACTTCTACCCAGAGTGTTGAAGAAGATTCGGCGCAACCGGGCCCAAGTCATCCTTGTGGCTCCGGACTGGGCTCGAAGAGTTTGGTATCCCGAGCTACTCAGTATGAGCGTCGATCCCCCGATCCGTCTGCCTCTTCGGGAGGATCTTCTGTCGCAGCAGCAGGGGACGCTCCTCCACCCGAACCTGTCCAGTCTCCACCTACTTGCGTTGGATTGAGCGGCGGCAGTTGATTCCTTTCGACTTGCCTCCCGAAGTTTGTGATGTGATTCTGGCAGCCAGGCGTCCCTCCACTAAGGTGGTATACGCCTGCAGGTGGAACAACTTTGTGGCATGGTGCACAGCAAAGGCTGTGAATCCCCTCTCTGCCCCTCTTTCTGAGGTTCTTCTGTTCCTTCTTTCTCTGGCCCAACAGGGTTCTGCCCTGGGTACCATCAAGGGCTATCTTTGTGCAATCTCTGCCTTCCTCAGGCTCCCTGATCAGCCCTCTCTTTTTAAGTCCCCTGTTGTTAACAGGTTTCTAGAAGGCATTACACACCTCTTTCCTCCTGTTCCGTTTGTGATGCCTCAGTGGGACTTGAACTTGGTTCTTACCTTTTTAATGTGCGCTCCCTTTGAGCCTCTACATAACTGTCCTCTTCGTCTTCTTACTTTGAAGACAGCCTTTCTGGTGGCCATCACCTCCGCTCGGCGGGTGAATGAGCTCCAGGCTCTATCATGCAAACCTCCCTTTCTGTCTGTCCATCCAGACAAGGTTGTTCTTAGGACGCGTCCGTCCTTCTTGCCAAAGGTGGTTACTGCCTTCCACATTGGGCAGACCATCACTTTGCCCACCTTCTTTCCGCCTCGGCATCCTTCCAGAGAGGAAGAGAGGCTCCACCGTCTGGACCCAAAACGTGCGCTTTCCTTTTATATCAACCGCACACAACACTTCCGGGTGGATGACCAGCTCTTTGTAGGCTACGTGGGCGCCAAAAAAGGTCTTGCGGTGCACAAGAGAACCATCTCCCACTGGGTCACCTTGTGTATCAAAGCCTGCTATTCTTTGGCTAAGAAGGAGCCTCCTGTTGGGCTGCGTGCCCATTCCACCAGGGCAACGGCTGCTACCACGGCTTTAGGCCGCGGTGTTCCGCTGCAGGATATCTGTCAGGCAGCTACGTGGGCCTCGCTGCACACGTTTACCAAGCATTACTGCCTTGACAGCCAAGTCCGGAGAGACGGCTTCTTTGGCCGTTCTGTTCTCCGAGACTTCCTCGTCTGATCTTTGTTCGTAGACCCACCACCGGGGTTGGTATTGCTGGGGTATCTATTCTAAGGTAAGGAATCTGTCACTAACGTGTCTCTTTCAGATGCACAAGTTACTAACTTGTGTAACGATATATCTGTAAGAGACAGTAGTTAGTGACAGATTCCTTACCGCCCCACCCATCCTCCCCGTTCTGCAAACTGATTTCTAGGGTTAAGGACATCCCTTTCAGGGCCCTAGTATTTTTCAGACACCTATGTCAGCTTCTTGCATGGCTCTGCGTTCCTGGCGCGGAAAGTCGTGTACAGAACTGACGTCAGCGCGCAGGGTCGGCGTCTAAGTACTGCCCGCGACGTCATCCCGGCGATCCCGACGACGGACGCGGAGCCGCACGACAACGCCTACCGACGCGCAAGGGTACTGCTACGCAAAAACTTTCCGGATCCAGCCTGACGCCTGGGGATATTCTAAGGTAAGGAATCTGTCACTAACTACTGTCTCTTACAGATATATCGTTACACAAGTTAGTAACTTGTGCCTTAGGTGTTCACGGACAACACTACCGCTATATGGTACTGCAACAAACCGGGCGGGTGGGGTCCTGGACCCTTTGTCAAGAGACCCTGCGAGTTAGGACATGGCTGTGAAAGCAGGGCATATCCCTGATGGTTCAACACCTGGCAGGTTCCCTGAATGCCTAGTGGATCACGAAGGGAGTCCCCATCCAGAGGTGGCGCAAGGTCTCTTTCAGAGGTGGAGAGAGCCTTGGTTAGATCTGTTCTCCTCCGCCGAGAACGTGAAATGTCCGCAGTTTTGCGCGCTGGAGTTTCCAAGGTGGCACTCGCTCGGCGATGCTTTGCGTCCAAAGTGGAGCTCAGGACTCCTGTACGCCTTTCCGCCAATATCACTCCTGTCCGGAGTGCTCAAGAAGATCAGGAGCGACCGGGCCCAAGTCATTCTTGTGGCTCCGGACTGGGCACAGAGAGTCTGGTATCCTGAGCTTCTCCATCTGAGCATCCATCCTCAGATCAGGCTGCCCTTTCGGTAGGATCTTCTGTTGCAGCAGCACGGGAGGGTCCTCCACCCGAACCTATCACCTCTGTGCCTTCTTGCGTGAAGATTGAGCAGCATTCGTTCTTCCTCCCTAAGTCTGTGAGGTGATTAAGGTAGCCAAGCATCCCTCTACCAAGGCTGTGTACGCCTGCCGGTGGCAGAATAGTTTTTTAAATATTGTGCAGGGCGGTCTATTCATCCTCTTTCTGCATTCCTTTCTCAAGTCCTTCTCTTTATTTTGACCCTTGCCCAGCAGGGCTCTGCTCTGGGCACTCTTGAAGGGTACCTTTCGGCCTTGTCTACCTTCTTGAGACTGCCAGACCAACCCTCTTTATGTAAATCCTCTATTGGAAACAGATTTCCTAAGGGGCGTGTACATATGTTCCCACCTGCCCCGTTCATCATGCCTCAGTGGGTCCTTAATTTGGCTCTCACCTTCCTGGTGTGCGCTCCGTTCGAACCTCTGCACATCTGCCCCCTTCAGCTGCTGTCCATCAAAACAGCCTTTTTAGTGGCAATAACTTCTGCCAGGAGGGTGAGCGAATTGCAGTCTGTGTCATTTAAGCCTCCTTATCTGGCCATCTTTCCTAATAAGTTAGTGCTTCGCACTAGGTCGTCTTTCTTACCGAAAGTGGTAACACATGTAATCAGTCGCCTTGCCCACTTTCTATGCACCTCCGCACTCCTCTAAAGAGGAGGAACGACTCCACTGTCTGGACCCAAAAAGAGTGTTGTTGTTGTTCTACCTTGACCACACTAACGAGTTCCTGGTGGTCAACCAACTCTGTGTGGTACATTGGGTCAAAGAAAGGTTGTGCTGTGCAGAAGAGGACTATCTTGTGATGGGTCGTCCCCTGTATCAAAATGTGCTACGCTCTGGCCAAGAAACAGCCTCCTGAAGGTTTAAGAGCTCATTCCACCAGAGCTAAGGCTGCGAACACAGCGTGGCAATGTGGTGTTCCAGTCCTTGACATTTGTCAGGCAGCAACGTGGTCATCACTACACACGTTCACTAAGCACTACTGCCTGGACATTCAGGTACACAGACAGCATTTTTGGCCGCTCTATCCTGCAAGACTTCCTGGTCTAAACTTGTTTGCAGTCCCTCCGGGGATGGTATTGCTGGAATATCTATTCTAAGGTAAGGAATCTGCAGCTAGATGTCTCTATCAGATCAAGTTACTTACCTTTGGTAACGCCTTATCTGGTAGAGACCTAATTTAACCGCAGATTCCTTACCGATTCACCCATCCTCCCCGCGCTGCAGACAGGTTTTTAGGGTCAGGGATGATCCCTTCCAGGGTACTTGTTCTAAAACACTTCATGGCTCCGAGCTCCTGGCGTGGAAAGTTGTGAAAAATAACTGACGTCAGCGCGCTGAGGTGGCACCTATATAGGAGACGCAGACGTCCCTTCTGGCACGGATGACGTCGTCACGCGGAGCCAATCGACGCCACCTACCGGCACGCAAGAGTATTGCTCGAGCAAAAATCTTCTGGATCCAGCCTGACACCTGGGAAATTCTAAGGTAAGGAATCTGCGGCTAGATTATGTATCTACCAGATAAGGCGTTACCAGAGAGAAGTAACTTGTCCGGTATTATGTGAAGTTATCTTTTGTAGCGAGAAAGAAACACAGCAAAGGCAAGCTAAATCTCCTTTGTTGCACCAAGGAAAAAAGCACACGTTTTCCATTTTGAAGAGAGAAAGTAGAAAGGAAACTTGAAATAACCTACCAGGTCCCAGAAAGGCAAACACACTCTTGCACTTGGTGTTAGAAGGAATGAGATTTTACTTTAGGGTGCTTAAATGATCCTAGACCGAGAGACAATGAGGGGAATTGGCGGGGTAGCACTGCTTATCTCTCCCCTGCTATCATAAAAAAAATGAGAACATTTATCATGAAGTAACAATGGCATGATAGTTTCCCTCATAAAATGTTTCACTATGAAGTTATTTGTCAGTCAACCCACAAAGTATTTCTGTTGTAAATGTCTGTGCTTTTTAAATATGAATGTGATTAAATAAATGTCTCCTTCCCCTCTCTCCTTTTTCTTTCTATCTTCTCTTCCAGGACGGTGGTGATTCCAATAGCCAACGAGTTCTCACCAGATGTTGTGCTGGTCTCTGCTGGATTTGATGCTGTTGAAGGTCACCTGTCTCCTCTGGGTGGATATTCTGTTACCGCAAAATGTAAGTGCACATTCTAGATTCGTGGAAGCAGTCACTATGTATAAGTCGCTGTTGCAAAGAATACTGGAGTTTGCGCAGTTTAGTTTCATCATTTTATTTGCAGCATACAAATCTTTACTCAATAATGTGCTTGTGAATTGTTCTACTTATCTAAGAGGATTGGGGAAGACTTTATCCCACACATTAGTTAGAATAGTTGTCTGCCCTAGCAGTGGTGAATATACACTTATGTACATGTGCTTAAATGTATAGGTCCCGAGTCATTAGCATCATATTTTCAGCAAACACAGTTTAAGACCTTTGACTTATTGATATGCTTGTCCTAGTTTGCAGTGTTAGCTAAACATCTCGGACTGGCTAAAACTGACACCTATAACGCATTTAGACCCTTAAGTCTCCTGTAAGGGATTATCCTTTTTAAGGGAGCTTCAAAACCTGCTTAGATAAGGGCTCTTCTTAATATTGTGGACTAATGGCTTTGCTGGTTGTATTTTTCCAAGCTCTGTGGCCTTGTTTGGCTTTCTCAGTTATTTGTTCAAGTTCCTTATTAAAACCTTGCTCCAGGCAGTAGTGTTTGCCTCTTTCAAGATGGGACAACCCTTCCAATCAGAGTGATAAGATTGCAAATTTAGAAAATTATTACCCTCTATGTATATTGATCTATTTACTGCAATTCTGTCAAGGAATGATTCAATGAAGGAGTGCCCAAGAGATTGTCATCTTCTATAAGGCCCACTTTATTAGTATGTTGCCTTTTGGGCACCTTACGTGCAAGCTCTGCAGGGACAGAAAACATCTTGGGATCCTGCACTATCAAGTTGTTCAGAAGGTGCTTTATTTACCACTTGTACTTTCGCCCTCCTTAGAACCCAAAGTGTTCAATGTCCAACTGTTGTTCAGTTCCACTAGAGAAAATGGAAATAGACTTTGACTTAATGCTCAACACGTAGGTGCATGACAAGCTGAGGTATGTTTGTCCCACACCTCCTAGCAGCCTGAAAAATGTGAGTTCTGTTTTTAGCTTCTTCCAAACAACTTGGTGGTACAGGAAAAATAGACCAGATGGACATCATCTACCTTTTCTCAGTTCAAAACGATGCAAATATTTTCCTCTTTAAATCAACAATTGATAATTTTTTTTTACTTTTTCAAAATATCTGCAGACAATTCTCCTGTCTAGTTCTGGATCTCTAAATGATTAATCTTTCTGTGTGAAACAGCCTCAGATGAAGCATGACCAAGAATACTGTAAACATAATAAAAATGGCAAACGTAGAAATAAAGTACAAGTTTGGAGAATCATAAGGCTTTTTCCTTAGAATAGTTGTGATTCCTTTCTAGCGTTTTTGGAGAGTACTGTTGCCTCTGATCTGCAATGCCTGCAGTTCTGATTGAAATGATGAGGAGCTAATTTTAAAGGTATTCTACCAGAATCCAAACTCCACCACCGTAGTTCTTTTGTGTTATGTTGACTGCTTGTGCATAGATATCTTAACTGCTGGGAAAATTTTATTTGACATGCAGTTCGCCATTACACACATGAATGATGTCTATACTGTTACATAACTTTTTTTATTTTGTTTTGTGTGAATGCCAAACCGGATGTGTAAAAATTAACAGCATCTGCAGATCTTAGTGCAGGATAACCAAGGTACACTTACTTCCTGGCTCTTTCCCATTGTGAACCTGTAGACCAGACTGTAAGCTACTTCTTTAGCTGTTTACTACAAACCTTTGGTGTACTGGTCCCACTTACTCATGCGAACATCATATGTACTACACCTATCCCAAGGCAACATGCATACCTTTGCCATTTCCATTTCTTCTGCTCATCAGAGTGGATTAGAACCTGATTCTCTCACTTAATGCCAAGATCCAGATGTAGTGTCTATTTGTGCTGTTTTTCCCCTCTTAATTTAGATTGGGTAGCATATGCTCCAATCATGTCACTGGCAGTTTAAAGCAGCAGACACATATAACTTCTGCATCTCATGAAACAGTATTCTGGTGCTCTCTTTAGTACCATCAGTATGAGGTCACCAAGAAAGAGCCTGGCATTCATGCAAAGCAAGATCCCAAAAGGAAATGGTAGGTTTCATCATTGAGTGAACGAGTCGGGAGGTAAGTTCAAGATTTCGGAGTGTGGTAACAAGTACCCTTTTTACCGGTGAGGTGATAAGGCTTCACCAGTCCTTCTTCCATGTGGAGTTCATAATCTCGCTGGAGTGATGCGTGTGATGCCAGTAATTCCCAGGAATTAACTAGTGCCAGTAATTCCCAGGTATTAACTAGTGCCTTATTTTAGCTGCATCCTGTTTCCATTTTCCAGGAAAATGGTGTGAAATGCTCAGGAGCAGAAGATCCCCAGGATCTACGTTGCTTGCTCTAGAGACTATATTTAAATACCCTTTTAAGACATTAATTGAGAGGCAACAAAAAATCATATTGTAGTATTGTACGAGACGCCACTGTTCGGAATACTCTCATTGCTGAAGAAGACATTAACTAAGATACTCTTTGCTATATGTTGCTTTGTCACCTTGCTTACCCTGCATTACGAGTACAGTGCCATTGCATCTGATTTTGGTACAGTGAAACAGCAAAGCGCTGGCTATACTAAAGAGAACGCAGTGGTAGATTGTGATGTGGTTCAGACTGAGGGAATAAATCACATTCACATGTTTGTGCACTGAGGAAACCTATGCTTTGGCTAAACGCAGTGGCTTCGCTTGTGGAAAATGAATTGAATAAAGAAAGAAAAGGAATAAAGAAAGAAAAATACTACAAGCAGTGACTGACTCATCTTGTTTCCCTCTATTTTTTTGATGGAATTATTGCTGACTACAATTTGGTTTCTTGTTGTCTCTCAGTTTGTCTAAAAAGTGTCTAATGTATGGCCATTTGGCAGCTAGTCATTTTGAGGTGGGCAATTGTGTTTAACAAGTGGTGATTACTTCAGGTGGTGCAGCGATGGGTCCCCTGGCTGCCATTATTTGTCTCAATATATTTAAATACCCAGCTGCTTGTCTAGCAGTCAGACCTAAAGCCTCCATTGTGCCGAAAGGATAATTCAGTCTGTCCTCCTGTCCATGTAGCCTATTTCATCAAGAGATTGAGTCCATCTCCTTCCAAGACTCTTCTGTTCATCAGTGCTTTTCTAGAAATGGTGTAGTTTTGTGCCTTTTCCCCAAAACAAATAGGCCAGGACATTCAGGCTATGATCCTGATACTTCAGCCTCGGACCTTGACCTCAGTGCGGATGACTTTGAGGCTCCTGGAATTGTTGTCCTCCTGCATCCTGCTGGTTAATCATACCAGATGGCACACGCGGGCACCGCAGTGGAACCTCAAATCCCTTTGGGCACAGCATATGGGTAATCTGTCAGTTTGTAACCAGATTTCGGAGGAGACTCCAAAAGACCTGCAGTAGTGGTTCCTGGATTCAGTCGGCAGACCCATCTCCTTACCCCACTTAGAGCGGACGGTGCTCACAGATGCATCACTACAGGGTTGGGGAAGGCAGTCCTAGTGAGGTGGAGATCCGAGGCCTTTGGTGTCCTACGGAGACTTGACTCCACATCAGTTTGTTGGAGTTGAGGGCGATTCGCTTGGCATTGAAGGCCTTCCTGCCTTCCACAAAATCAGTCTGCGTCAGTCATTGGGACAAATTTGTAGATTGGTGTGGCACCTGACAAATTGACCAATTGCAAGCAAATTTGTCTGAAGTTTTGTTCTGTCCCTGGCCCAGCATGAATTTGCTTTGGGCACTTTTAAAGACTACTTATCAGCTATTTCAGCCTTTTTGCAGTTGCCAGATCAGCCCTCTTTATTTAAATTACCTGCTATGATGAGATTTTTTTAAGGTTTTCCGAATTTATTTCTACCAACACACTTTGCGATGTCACAGTGAAACTTGAACTTAGTCCTCACTTTTGTGATGTGCAGTCCATTTGAGCCGTTGCGCAGTTGGCCATTGAGACTTCTGAAGTTGTAGACAGTCTTTCTCATTTCCATAACATAGTCTAAATGTGCAAGCGAGTTGCAGGCTCCCTCTGTTATCCCACCTCTTACAACATTCTTTCCAAATAGGTTGGTTTGAGGTCCCAACATTCCTTTCTACCGAAATTGGGGACTCCATTTCATGTCACGCTGGTTATCACCCTTCTGGCATTCTTTGCTCCACCTCATCCCTCTCAGGAGGAAGAGAGGCTCCATCATGTGGACTCAAAGAGGGCACTAAGCTTTCATATTGATCCCACCAAAGAACATCGGGTAGACGCTCAGCTTTTTGTAGGACTTTCTGGAGCAAAGATGAGCAAGGCAGTGCAAAAACAGACCATCTCTCAATGGATTGCTCTCTGCATAAAGATCTGTTACGCACATGCTAAGAAGTACCCTCCTAAAGGCTTACAGGCTCATTCCACTAGGGCTAAAGCTGCTAATATTTCACTGGCATGCAGAGTGCCTGTCCTGGACATTTGTCAGGTGGCTGCTTAGGCATCTGTAAACACGTTCATGAAGCACTACTGTTGCGATAGTCGGATCTGTTAAGTGGGGCATTTTGCCTGCTCGGTGCTGCAGTACTTTTTGGTCTAAGCCATTTCACAGACCCACCACCCTGGGAGGTACTGCTGTGGCATCTATTCACAAGGTGAGGAATCTGTGGTTAGGAGTATTCATCAGAAGAACAACATACTTCCCTCCGGTAATGATCTTTCTGGTGGATACTCCTATCTAACCTCAGATTAAACCTATGAAAGAGGCGGCAACGTGGTGGACGGTCAGAGACCATATTTCTCAGGGTCTCACCTTCAGGGTCACCCCATCTCCTCTAATAATAACAACAGACGCCTCACTAGAAGGCTGAGAAGCAGTCTTACAAGACCTTCAGGTAAGCGGCAGTTGGCTGCCCCAACATCGCCTACTCCACATCAATCTGTTGGAACTCAGAGCGATTCGTCTAGCCTTGCAGGCCTTCCTTCCACGGATTCAACGGTCCACTGTCCTGGTGCGTACGGAAAACACGACGGCCATGCATTACGTAAACAAGCAGGGAGGTACAAGGTCTCGTCTATCGAAAGAAGCTCAGGAAATTTGGGAATGGGCAATCCAACAGGGGATATCGCTCTCGGCGGAACATCTTCCAGGTGCCCTCAACAAAACAGCGGACACGCTCAGTCGCCTGAAGTCAGTGAGCCACGAGTGGGAATTAGATCAAGACACATTGGAGGAAATTTTCAGTCTCTTGGGCACTCCTCCCATAGCTCTCTTTGCCACGCCAGAGAACAAGAAATGCCGACTCTACGCAAGCAGGGATCACCATCCGGGATCATTGGGGAATGCGCTTTCGATGGCCTGGTCAGGCGCCTTTGTTTACGCCTTTCCTCCGATCCCACTAATTTCCAGACTTCTTCGGAAGCTCAAGGCGGAACCCTGCAGAATGATTCTGGTGGCCCCGGCTTGGCCCCGCCAGTTTTGGTTTACGGAGCTTCTCCTGCTCTCCCTGGATCATCCAGTTCATCTGCGCCCAATTCCTTCCCTGCTAACGATGTCCCAGGGCCAAGTGGTACATCCGGATCCGAGCTCTCTTCAGTTATCAGGGTGGCTCCTGAGCACCGAGAATTTCAGAATCTAAATATCTCGGCAGAGTGTAGAGAGGTGCTTGCTCAAGCTCGAGCACCTAGTACAAATAAGACATATTGCTTAAAATGGAAGCGTTTCTGCCTGTGGTGCCGGCAAGAGAAAATTCATCCTTACTCTTCTGCTTCTCATCAGATTTTGCCATACATTCTGGGTTTGGCTAAATCAGGTCTTGCTCATTCCTCTATCACGGTACACCTTGCAGCCATTTCTAGATTCAGACGAACTTCTTCTGGTCCTTCCCTCTGATCGGCAAGGATTGTAAAGCAATTTCTTAAAGGTCTTTTCAGAGTTTTCCCAACAGTTAGGCCTCCACCGCCTCTGTGGCAGCTTAACTTAGTCCTTACTCAACTCATGAGGCCGCCTTTTGAACCAATTCATAGGGCAGACCTTAAGTTCCTCTCATGGAAAGTGGTCCTCCTTCTCGCCTTAACATCTGCCAGAAGGGTGGGTGAACTGCACGCTCTCACTATTCAAGGACCGTTCTTACAGTTTAAAAGAGAGACTTTGATTCTAAGGACGAATCCCAAGTTTATCCCGAAGGTGCCTTCAGACTTTCATTTGAATGAGCCAGTGATTCTCAAATCCTTTTTTCCTCGACCCACGACTCAAGCAGAGAGGGCTTTGCACTCTCTGGACGTTCAAAGGTGTCTGAAATTTTATCTTCAACGTACCAAAGATTTCAGAAGGTCAACACAGCTCTTTGTCGCTTTCAGTGCCCCTCGCAAGGGTTTCCCTCTTTCAAAGCAGGGTATTGCTCGATGGATTGCCAGCGCGGTCCAATACTGTCACCAAGCGGCTGGTAAGCCCCTGGAGGGGCGGGTCCGGGCGCACTCTACGAGAGCCATGTCTTCTTCTGTTGCTCTCTTCGCCGGAGTGCCGATCAAGGATATTTGCAGAGCAGCGACATGGAGCAGTACCCATACCTTCACAAGGCATTACTGCTTGGACTCCTCCACGCGTGATGACGCTGCAGTGGGTCAGGCAGTCCTGAGGAACCTCTTTCAATAAGTGGTGAGCTTTCCCTTCTAACCCTCCTTCCTTTTATTGGTTATTTGCACATTTTGTATCTCTTGATGTTCACTTGCTATTCTATTGCCAATTCTCTATGGATAATTTGTATCTCTAATGAATGTGATGCATCCCGAAAGTTTTTATAACAATGTATTATGACACAAAATGTACATTCTGACTGCTGGCTATTCTGATACAAGCAATGGGAATCTATGAAAGTTCCAATACTGGAGTAAGAAAACAAGTTACTTACCTGTAACTTTGGTTCTCCAGTATTGGTAACTTTCATAGATTCCCATGCGCCCACCCTCCTTCCCTGGGAAAGCACAGCCTTCAGCATCTTCTGTTATACTGTTACACAACGGCTACGAAAATCTGAGGCTCTAAGGCTCTCAGGAAGGTTCTATGGGGTGAGGCTGTTCTGATTGGCTATTCATTTTATTTGGTCTCTTTTACAAAAAGAGGTGGATATGCTACAAAAGGAGATGAGGCCTAGGCCTTATTCTTTTTTTTTTGTACCTATTTCTATGGTATTTTTTATTTACCGGGGACTCCCATCTCGACGACGGGGAATGATACAAGCAATGGGAATCTATCAAAGTTACCAATACTGGAGAACCAAAGTTACCAGGTAAGTAACTTGTTTTCTTTCTCAACACCCCCCTCCCCCCACAATCTCCCCGTTCTATGAAATGGGCTCTTTTTCTGCCCTTAAAAAAAATGGCCTTTTTAAGAGCTCTTCATACTGGACACGGCAATCTGCCGATAGGCTCTGCACCTGAGGGGGTGGACAACCTAAGAAAGCAATTGAACTCAGCGCACACGGGGTGGTGCTTATATGCAGCTCCGCTTGTCACTCCCGGAGAGGAATGATGTCTTTTGAGAGCTGCACAACGCGACCTACCGGTGTGCAGGTGTACTGTCTAAAAGTTTCCTCACCCAGTCTGGATCCTGGAGAATATACTGAAGGTAAGGAATCTGTGGTTAGATAGGGCATCCACCAGAAAGGTCATTACCAAAAGGTAAGTAACTTGTTCGTCTAGAGACTCACATAAAGATCTTCCTGGTGCATGGTGTCTCCCTGCTGCAAGCATACACCAACATTGTCAGCTACAGTCACTCTAACTGTTATTATCCTGTGACTTAATTTACATGGTAGCTAACACCATGAACAGGTATCTGTCCTTACATTAGCAGACATGGCTCATGGCCTCATCATTAATTTGGAGACCCAGAAAAGTCGTTGACATCAGTTTTGGTGCATGAAACTTATTTTGTTCATCAAATGATGTGGTCTTTCAACAGTGCAAGATGAGCAGTGGCCCAGTCAAATCGGTGAGCGCCATCCAAACAGTACCTCCCAGAGCTACAGTTTTCCAGCCAGTGAAGGCCTTCCAGTTTTTGAAGGCTAGAGAGCCTTTTTGCTTCAAGAGTCCCCTTTTCCTCAGGGAGCTGACAGCATAAATGATCACAAAACAAAGCCTGCTCACCCAGACTCAACCAAAGCCATAAAGTCCAAGTGATATCCAAGTAGACTAGTCGTCCTCCTCAACACCATCTCAAGAGCTTCACCCTGCTCCAAGCTTTACATCCACTACCAGTGCATGGACCAGATAACCAAAGATGCTTAGGTACTTTCATGGCTTAATAATAGCTGTGCTCCAACGCTGCCTGAGCCCATACCATCCAGATTGCCTCTGCCTCATTCACCAGCATCCCAAGAACCTTTGAAGGAGGTAGAATGGCACCTCTCTCTAATAGCAGACAAGCTGACCTTCTTGTGAAGGTAGGGAGGGATATGCATCTTTCTACTTCTCTGTAAGGAACAAGAAAGGGGACTTACTATATCTTGGACCTTTACAATCTATTGCAATCTCTCCCCTGCACAGTTTCTAAATGCTATCTCTGGCTCAGGTGTTGACAGCTGTCAAATGGAGGCAGTGCATACTAGATCTTCAGGATGTTTACTTTCATGCAGATGTCCTGAACGAAAAAAGGGAAGTTTTAGAAATCAAGATCAGACCGAGTGGGTTCCCATGTTAGTGTGTAGAGTGAATGTTTATAGAGTGGTCAAAGAGAAATTGGACAAGTAGGATATTGTTGGTTATTCTTTGTTAAAGTCACCAAAAATTAAGAGTTTTGAGAGGGTACGGCGATTTCAAAAAGTCATCGAAGAGGCTACCTATGTTTCCTGGTGAGCATTAAGTTGCCACAATATGAACATTTGATGATTCTATAACAGTAATGAGTGGCATTTGAAGGGTGAGTTGAAGGTAGGCTAATATTAAATTGTATGCTGTTTGATAGTAATTTATTATGGAGAAGAATACCTACTCCCTCAACCTTTTGAATGTTGTTGGTTATGTGGGGCAAATTTGGTGTGAAAGGCCTCCACTTGTGTCATACTATTTGACCCGATCTTTGTCTTGGCAATGAATCTGAAGTGCATTGGGTAAGGTGAGAGTCAAAGTGATCAGTAATTTAGGTAGTCCTATTGTTGCATATGACTCGGGTTTACCGAAAATAAAATGAAAAAAATAGAGTATAGGTTTATAGTGCTAGTACTTGTATTTTCGTTTTGTGTTTAATCAAGGTGGAAAAAGCAGATGGTATCAACAGTCAGACACTTATAGTGGCAATTTTTGGCCAATGAGACTGACTTTCTGTAGTTTCAGCTTCTACTAGGTAAACAGCCATACTACAGTGGAGTTAAATTTAATGCCAAGTTCCACAGTTATCTGCAACTCATCTGTTTCTGTACTGGGACCAGCTGTTGCATGATCATCCTAATCCATCTATCCTTGGTCCAAACCTTAGCATAGTAGGCACATGCTTCCAACTTCTCGGTAGGAAGCTCTTTCCACCTACACCATCTGTGGGGGTCACGTCTATCGTTTGATTGTATAGGTGTGGGCACGCAGTCAGAAATTCTTTATCACTGACTTCTAGAAGAAAGAAGATTTCCTAACCAGGGTGAAGATCCTAGTTGTCAGTGGCTCACAAAGACAACACCACAGACCTCTTTTACTTCATGAAGTAGGTCGTCAGACTCCCTACAGTTGTGCCAGATGACAGTTGGACTAGTTGTTGCAGGAAGGCATGTTCCTACTACTCTTCCACATTATACAGGTTAAAACCAGAGCAAAGTAGTCTGACCAGTTGTGTCCAGTTGTTACATGGTTGTCAAGTTCCACAGGAACCTCTCAACCTCATCCTAGAGACTTGGGATGTCCCATCTTTAGATGCTTTTGCAGTTCATTGGAACTCCAAGTGTGATAGTTTACTTTTTAGTTTGGCCGGACAGCCTGATGGTGACTGAATGCCATGAATCCTTCAGATCATCAGGGTGCTCTGTTATACTAGAGGCTTCACCCTGGCCTTCTCATGTTTGGCACTCAGTTTTAGCCAACTCCTGCGGGGTGACCATGTTCACCTGCCTGGAGCAGAGACAGTATCTCCAAACGAAGCCTGGGTGCTACCAGCGCTGAACTTGAATGTATTATTCAACATTTTAATAGTCTCTCCTTGGAGATTTGTCTGGGATGGCCTGTAGGCAGCATTCTCTGACATGGGTTCCTGGCCTTATCATCAGGAAAGATAGCACTAAAACAGAAAGGAGTTTTACTTTTGAAGTGAACTCCAGCTGAAACTAGTCCTTTTCTGGTATATGCCTTGCTCCAAAAACTTGTATAGTGCCCCAGGAACTTTAGACAGGTGTCATAGTGCAGGAAAACATACTGGGTTAGTCATTAGAGCTCCTCAGTACACTCTCTCTGTACCCCATTTCATTTTCTAGGAAGTCTTTCAGTAGATGACCTCTTTTCCAAGGTCCCCTCAAAGCAGCATTCATCAGACCCAATGACACAAGGTAACCCAAAAGGGAAAGTTCCACTTAAATGTTTTAGGTTTTGAGTACCAAGTCATAGTCATTCAGTTATATTATTTTTTCAGATGTAACTTCTGTCACTTTTTTGCCAACTTAGCTGAAAATTAGCGCTAAGCAGACGTCATCTTTTCTGTCTTGTTGTTCTTGGACATGTTATAAGTGTGAGGGCACTCACCTATACTGGCTTCATGAAATACAAATGTTACTTTACTTTTCTGGAGCTGCCATGCCTGATGAACAAAATACACCATACTAATTTTTAAATGTCAACAGTATGCCATCTGATCTTCATATGAATATGCATTGTGTTATGCCACTGCATCCATTGTAAATTAGTCCATAATTATGAAAAATCTTTAGTGAGTAGCAGTCAGTATGAGAAGTGTGCACTTTTCTTAGGACAGTGCTGTTAATCGTTTTATAAGCATTGAAGCTGTAACCTGATTTCCCTGGAACACTTACAAGCCTCACCAGGCCCGCAGAAAAGCTTGGACTCGAAGTCCAATGTATTTGGTATGCCATTATGTAATATTTAACCTGTGAGATGAGGCGCAGGTTAAGGAAACCCAACTAGTTTATAACAAGAACTCTTTTTCTGTTAGAAAACGCTACTTCTTTGGAACTGTTCTCTTCACAAATAAGTGTTCTTTGTGAGGAGATGTTAAGACCAAACCATTTCTTGTCTGAAACTCTTTTACCTGCACACTTTTATTGAACATTTGACTTTTTCAATTGACTTTTCGGTGGTTTTCTTCATAGGTTTTGGTCACCTAACCAAACAACTTATGAAATTGGCTGGAGGCCGTGTGGTGCTGGCACTCGAGGGAGGTCACGATTTGACAGCCATCTGTGATGCATCTGAAGCCTGTGTATCTGCCCTACTTGGTCTAGAGGTAAAAATGTAGAAAGCAAAGCACATATCCTACTCTTCTCGCTTAAGTCTCACACCATACTTACCACCGTTGCTATTGCCTCTGCACTGCATTTCACCTCAGATGTGCCAGTTAAATTTCAGACATCATCTAGGAAGCATTTTCTTTTCTCTAGAGCTCTAACAATACACAAAAGTACCCCACCTCAGTCAGAGCTTCAGTATTATATATGGTAGAAAGTTTCCCCTGCTGTTTACTATAATAATTCTGCAAGTCACGGAGGCGCTCTGTGACCATATAGAGGAATGAGGTTGAAGGTAAGGTTCCTTAAGGTCCTTGAAGTCCAAGGTGACATGCATTATCCTTTTAAAGTACTGCAGATGGTATTTTATATCTTATAATATATATTCTCACTCCATCTCTTTTCCCACAAACCACTGAAATCCTAAGTGTGGTGTTGTTTCATTTGAAAGCGATAGTATGGTTGCAGACATGAAGAATAAAAGCGGAATCTGCAGTGTGACACAACTCGCCTTAAAGCAGTTGGTAATTTGCTGCAAAAATATATTAGAATCTAATGCAAGTTATATAAAAAACATGCTGTAGTCTAGAATGTGTAGGAACATGCTGAGAGGTTCTGTCTCTCCTGTAATGACCTGACAGTGTGAAAAAAATAAAGATAGTTGCATAAATGTCCTTTCTGCTGATCATTGTTCATTTTAGAAAAACAGATCAGAAGAATGAAAAGTCAGTGTTTGTTTTCATTATTTAAACTACAGCTGTGATTATTATCTGTGACTTGCGTTTTACCTTGGCGGATTGCATCAGTCTTTATTAAGTCACAACTCAACTGTAATATCGTATTACAGTTGAGCAGTTACATCATTTCATTATTTAGGTTACAAGAAGCATCATAACTGACATTTAATAAGGAAATTAAAGATCAACTCTTATATAAGAATTGCAGGCACCTCTGTATTATAATGGTATTCTTTCAGAGTTCCACTGTGACACAAGACTCCCTCTAGAGATCTGTGATGAACAGTGCTCCCTCAGAGGTCCAATAGCTGACAATGCTGCTTCCAGGGCTCTAGTATCCAAAAGTGCTCCGAGCAGTGCTACAGTACCACATACAGAAAACCAAAACACCCATATTGCAGGACTGTACTAAAGCTTTAATACAGTCGGATCCCACCAGAATGGAATGTTGCTCCATCCAGAGTTCCAATATTGCAAGCACCTCTTCTGCACAGCTTACCACAGGCACACTAGTTGCTGGGCTTTTGTAGCCTGTTTTTGCCTTTTATCATCTTCTTTGTTAGGCACTTTTATTTACTGAGCATCTTTCAGTTTATACAGGTTTGAAGTGACTAATTTTACTACCGCATCCAGCCTCCAACATAAAACACTGATGGTTTGTTACTTATTGCAGCTGGATCCTATTGATCCATCGGTCCTACACCAGAAGCCTAATATCAATGCTGTGGCCACGCTGGAGAAGGTCATTGAGATCCAGAGTAAGTAGTGTGCCAAATCTTTATGAATTTCTGCGTAACGCTTATGTAGTGATTATATTACTTCAATTACGCTGTTGTTTCAAGAAGGGAGCCAGATGGGGCCCATGCCTCAGCTGTATTTGGTGCCACTGTTCAAGTAGCTGGGCTAGACATACTGTTTCAGCAGGATACCATTACAAAGGCAGTCAGTCCCTAGGCTGCCTGGATTAAAGTCACTCTGAGTTTATGTCCATGTGTCCTCGGTATGCCTAGTAGACAGGTACACTGTGACCAGGATAAAAAAGCCCCCTGGGTATCATTGTGTTGGCAAGATTTGGTCTAGAGTTATTGAGCTAAACTATGTTATATGTCAGTAAACTATATGGACAGGGGTGCCCGTAAGGTGGTTGGGTAGAGTGAGTGTCTTTGTCAACAAAATGACTGAGGTACACCTGATTTACCAGCTAGTTTGTTTCGCAGTGTGCATGTGTTGCAGTATGCGGGTATTCTAGTGACCTCCTAGTTTTAAGTAAACTTTAGAACAACTTTGATTTATGAAGTTCAGTGACTGAGTTTATTATGAGCTTTTTGAGCAAGATTTGCTCTTTCAGTGTCTGCATAAAAATATGGATGCTTTCTGAAAATCCACTCATGACTTCTAATAGTAAGGGAACAGAAATATCTGAAAGAGACAGTTAGTTATAGATTCCTTACCTTAGAATTACCCCCAGGCGTCAGACTGGATCCGGAGAATTTTTTCTTAGCAGTACCCCTGCGCGTCTGTAGGTGGCATCGGTCGACTCCGCATCTGGTGTCGTGGTCACCGGGATGACGTTACGGTGCCTACTTAGATGCCGCCCTGCGCGCTGACGTCGGTTCTTTCTTTTTCCGCACCAGCCTAGCGCAGATCCGGAGAGAACTACCCTTTGAGTCACTTTTTGACTAAACTTTTTTCTACATTTTGTCGACTTCTTTTCAAGTCTTCAAGGGATGTCCCATTGTCGGACTGGCTTCAAGCCCTGCGAGGCCTGTCACAGGCTGATGTTGGTGATGGACCCGCAACACGCGGGCCTTTGGTGTCTGGAGCGCGACCACGACCAGAAGTCGTGCTCCGACTGCCGGGCCATGAATCCAGAGTCTTTGCAGGAGCGGTCCCAAAAACTCTTGTACGCCCGGCGGTCGGCTCCGCGTCGCTCCCGGTCTTGTTCAAGAGGGAGGTCTCAAGACCGCTTGCGGAGCCCCCACGCCTCATCCCATTCAAAGTCTTCGAATTCCTCAGGTAAGTCGAAGCACAAGAAGAAGGCGAAGAAGCACTGGCGCTCTTCGCCTTCTCCCCGTCGGTCGGCTGACACGACGGGGGACCCAGAGCGTCGTCGCTCTAAGGCTCCGTCTTCGGTGCCTACTTCAGGGACGACTCCGCGCCTCCCCGCCTCCCCCGTTTCCGGGAGCCAGGGCGTCCCCTGCTCAACTTCGTTCATTTTACGAAAGACCTCCACTGTATCTTTGGGCAGCCCGACTCCGCCAGCATGCCTTAGGGCCCCGCGGAGCCGGTCAGGGGCCCTGGGCGTTCGATGCCAGCGTCAGAGGGCCCCCGTGGATCCAGGCCTGGATCTAGATCGATGCTGGTCGACCTTACCCTACCTTCCGCGGCGACGACGCCCCCGGTGTTGGCCGTGCCCCCGTCCAACGCCATTCCCACCCTCATCCCCGAGATAGACCCGGAGTCGGACCGACGTCGAATCCAACACCAGAGGGTACTTTTGTTCCCCTATTCATCCCTGGTGTTCCCTATTGCTCAGAAGGTGGTGATGAGGATTGGGAGGTGTCGCTGGACCCTGTAGCAGACCAGCTTAAAGAGCTGGACTGGAGAGAGAACTTGGGTGACGCAGTGGTCTGGACACTTCTCCAGACCGTGGCATGCTTTCTCCCCCTACCGTGGCTACGGAGGAGGGAGCGTCCTACGCTGTGGTGGTGCGAAGGGCAGCCGAGGCCTTGGGCCCGGAGCTCCCTTCAGTGGCAGTCAGGACTAATCTCCTGACAGGGGTGCTTCAGCCTGTGGCAACCTCCTCAGAACCCTTTCTGCCCTTCAACGAAGCCCTCACTGACGTCCTTCTGGGCACCTGGTTCAAGCCCAGCACAGGGGCTCCTTTGGAAAGGACGATTGCCCGCCGCCACCGCCCAGCTGACCCAGTTTTCCTGACCCAACACCCTTCCCCCAAGAGCTTGGTGGTCGAAGCCCCTTCTTCCAAGGGCGCAGTCCCTTCTGCTCCCCCAAACAGAGAATCCAAGAAGCTGGATCATCTTGGGAAGCGCATGTTCTCTTCCTCCAGCTTGGCACTGTGGTCCGTGAATACCACGTGCCTCTTGGGCCGATACTCCCATACTATCTGGGATACGGTCGCGCAAGTGCTGCCTCAGTGCCCGGAGGAGGTCCGGGCCATTCTCTCCCAAGCAGTGGCAGATGGGAGAGACGCAGCTAAATTCACGATTTGATGTGAACTGGATACCACCAACTGACTAGGCAGAACGATTGCCACATCGGTAGCCCTTAGGCACTATGCCTGGTTGAGGACGTCTGGCTTTTCGGGGGATGTCCAGTCACCTTCGCTGGACATGCCCTTCGATGGCCGCCGCCTTTTTGGCAATAAAGCAGAATCGGTGCTCGAGCGCTTTAAGGATTCTCGGGCTACGGCCAGATCCTTGGGCCTCGCTTCCCGTCCACCCCAGTCTGCTTTTCGCCCCTTTCGTGGCTACGGAAGGGCCACCTCACACGTCCAGCACAGTCCAGCCACCGGTCCACGCAATCTGCCCAGCCTCTGCGCGGACGTGGGACCCAGCGACCTTGCGGGTCTGGGAGCCAGCGGGCGGGTCAGTCCACCCTTTACCCCCTGCAGCAGCCTCCAAACCCTCCTAGTCCGACCCTTCAGGACCATCAATGGCCTGTAGGTGGCAGGATTTGCTATCACCTCCCCCACTGGCAATCCGTCACGTCGGACAGGTGGGTTTTGCAAATAGTCCGGAGGGGCTACTCCCTCCCCTTCGAGACTGCCTCTCCCTCCATGCCACCGTCTTTCGATCGCATGTCATAGGATCATTTGGCACTTCTCCGCCAGTAAGTCTCACCTGTCTTGGCCAAGGGAGCTATTGAAAGGGTCCCTGCGCCAGAAGTAGGCCGTGGTTGCTATTCCCGCTGCTTTCTGGTGCCCAAGAAGGACAAAGGCCTGCGTCCTATTCTAGACCTCAGGGCCCTCAACCTCTTCCTCTGGAAGGAGAAGTTCAAAATGCTCACATTAGCTCAGGTCCTGTCTGCCTTCGACCCTGAAGACTGGATGGTGGTGTTGGACTTGCAGGATGCCTATTTCCATATTTCCGTCCTGCCAACCCACAGACGCTACCTACGGTTCACGGTAGGCCACGAGCATATTCAGTTCACCGTGCTCCCCTTCGGCCTTACTAGTGCCCCTTGGGTGTTCACAAAAGTGGTGGCGGTAGTCGCAGCTCATCTGCGCAGATCAGGGGTTCCAGTCTTCCCCCTATCTCGACGACTGGCTGTTGAAGGCGGGTCGCCCCAGGCTGTCGTCTCCCACCTCCAGACTACGGCGGACCTCCTGCACTCGCTGGGGTTCACTATAAACATACCGGTCACACCTGACTCCCTCTCAGACGCTCCCTTTCATCGGAGCTGTTCTGGACACAGTGCAGTTTCGGGCCTATCCTCCCGAGCAGCGAGTCCGGGATATTCGGGCTATGATGCTGATGTTTCAGCCTCTATCCCAGATTTCGGTGAGAATGACCCTGAGGCTGCTCCCTCCTGCATCCTGCTGGTGGATCATGCCAGCTGGCATATGCGGGCTCTGCATTGGGACCTGAAGTTCCTGTGGGCGCAGCATCTGGGGAATCTTTCCGACTTCATCCAGATCTCGGAGGGAACTGCACAACAACTGCAGTGGTGGTTAACGGACCAGGATTGGGTCAGAGGCAGATCCCACTCCCTCTAACCAGAAATCACGGTTGTGACTGATGCAACACTCCTGGGATGGGGAGGCCATCAGGGAGAGGCGGAGATCAGAGGAGTCTGGTCTCCGGCGGAGTCCGGGCTCCATATCAGCCTGATGGAGCTCCGAGCGATCCACCTGGCACTGAAGGCATTCCTTCCCTCCCTCAAGGGGAAGGTAGTGCAGGTGTTCACAGACAACACCACTGCCATGTGATACTGCAACAAACAGGGTGGGGTCGTGGACCCTATGTCAAGAGGCTCTTCGCCTTTGGACATGGCTGGAACATCAGGGCATGACCCCGGTGGTTCAACGCCTGGCAGGTTCTCTGAAGGCCAGGGTGGACAAACTCAGCCATCAGTGCCTGGTAGATCACAAATGGTGTCTTCACTCGGAGGTGGTGCAAGGTCTCTTTCAGCGGTGGGGAGAGCCTTGGTTAGATCTGTTCGCCACCGAAGAAAACGCGCAATTTCAGAAGTTTTGTACGTTGGAGTTTCCAAGGTGGCACTTGCTCAGCAACGCTTTTCATTGTGAGTGGAATTACTGCCTCCTGTACGCCTTTCCACCTGTACCACTTCTGCCCCGAGTGCTGAAGAAGATCAACCGCCACCGGGCCCAAGTCATTCTTGTGTCTCCAGACAGGGCACGAAGAGTCTGGTACCCCGAGCTCCTGAGCATGCCCATTGATCCTCCGATCAGACCTCCCCTTCAGGAGGATCTTCTGTCACAGCAGCAGTGAACGGTCCTCCACCCGAACCTGTCCAGCCTCCACCTCCTTGTGTGGAGATTGAGCAGCGACAGTTGACAGCTTTTGACCTTCCGCTCGAAGTCTGTAACTTCATCTTGGCAGCCAGGCGTCCCCCCACTAAAACGGTATACGCCTGTCGATGGAATAGGTTTGTGGCATGGTGCACAGCAAAGGCTGTGGATCCCCTTTCTGAGGTTCTCTTGTTCATCCTTTCTTTGGTCCAGCAGGGCTCTGCTCTGGGCACTCTAAAATGCTATCTTGCAGATATTTCTGCTTTCCTTCGACTACCAGAGCAGCCCTCTTTATTCAAGTCCCGTATTGTAAACAGATTCTTTAAGGGCATTATGCATCTCTTTCCTCCATCTCCTTTCATAATGCCCCAGTGGGACTTCAATCGCGTTTTAACTTATCTTATGTGTGCTCCCTTCGAGCCTCAGCACAACTGTCCTCTCAGGCTCCTCACCCTGAAAATTGCTTTTCTTGTTGCCATCACCTCTGCTCGCAGGGTGAGTGAGCTTCAGGCTCTTTGTTCTAAGCCTCCTTTCTTCTCTGTGCATCCTGACAAAGTGGTGCTTAGTACGAGACCCTCGTTACTTCCTAAAGTGGTTACTCCATTTCACATAGGACAAACAATCACTTCGTCCACCGTCTGGACCCAAAACGTGCGCTGTCCTTCTACCTTGACCGCACAAAAGATTTCCGGGTGGATGATCAACTCTTCGTTGGCTATGTGGGTGCCAAGAAAGGTCGGGCTGTCCATAAGCGTACCATCTCCCGATGGGTTATCCGTTGTATTAAAATCTGTTACGCTTTAGTGAAAAAGGAACCTCCAGTGGGGCTGCGTGCTCATTCCACTTGGGCTACGGCAGCAACTACTGCATTGGCACGTGGAGTCCCACTCCTTAACATCTGGCAGGCGGCAACGTGGGCATCTATGCACACGTTCACCGGACATTAAAGCCTGGACAGCCAAGTCTGGAGGGACGGCTTTTTTCCCCGTTCTGTCCTCCCGGACTTTATGGTGTGAACTTGGTTCGCAGACCCCCTTCCGGGGTTGGTATTACTGGGGTATCTGTTCTAAGGTAAGAAATCTATAACTGTCTCTTTCAGATGAATAAGTTACTTACCTTCGGTAATGATGTATCTGTAAGAGACATAGGTTAGTTATAAATTCCTTACCACCCCACACATCCTCCCCGCTCTGCGAACTGACTTCTAGGAATAGGGACTCCCTTACAGGGCCCTACTTGTGGCACACCAATGGTCAGTGTCTTTCATGGCTCTGCGCTTCTGGCGAGGAAAGTCGTGTCAGAACTGACGTCAGCGCACAGGGGCGGCATCTAAGTAGGCTCTGCGACGTCATCCTTGCGACCACGACGCCGATGACGGACGCGAAGTCGACCGTCACCTACCAACGCACAGGGTTACTCCTAAGAAAAAATTCTCCGGATCCAGCCTGACGCCCGGGGGGTAATTCTAAGGTAAGGAATCTATATATAACCTATGTCTCTTACAGATACATCGTTACCGAAGGTAAGTAACTTATTCATTAACGGTGTTTCACGAAGCTGCCCTTTAAAAGTGATCTTGTTGTCCGCAGGTAAACACTGGAGTATGCTGAAGCGTTCCTCCTGTATAGTAAGCCACTCCTTGTTGGAAGCCCAGAAGGGGGAAGCTGAAGAAGCGGAGACTGTCAGTGCCATGGCATTGCTGTCGGTGGATGCAGAGCAGGGAAGCGCCATATGTACTCCCAGGTAAATGGTGTCACCAACCATTGCTTTACAAATAAGAAGGCACATTTTTTTTGGGTTCTATTCATGTAAGTTGCTATGTTACTAGTTTGCTGAGTAGCGTTAGTCAGAATTGATCTATTTATCTGATAGAGACTTCCTGCCACAGATTCCTTATCTTAGAATTATCCCCAGACATCAGACTGGATCTAGACATTTTTTCCAGGAGTACCCCTGCACACCAATAGGTAGAGTCGCTTGGTTCTGCATGGTGTCATCAGCGCCGGAAGTGACGTGCGCGGTGCCTATACATGAGCCACCCCAGAGCGCTGATCTGGGGAGAGATGCCCTTTAGTCTTTGTTGACTAACTCTTTAACGACTTTTTGTCGACTCTTTTTTGAGATTTTCTCCTGGTGTGGCAGTTATGTGCTTTCAGAAGGCCTGCTTCAATTTCTGTGATGCCAGCCACCGACACCCACATCTTGTATGCCTTTGGTGCCTCGAACGCAACCACGGCCCGAAGGCCTGCGCCGACTGCCATGCCATGCACCCAAAGCCTTCGGGAGTTCTCCCTCAAGCTCCTGGCAGCTTGACTTGCAACGCTGTGACAATCTCGTTCTCGGTCGAGAGGTTGGTCCTGGAGGTGGCGGAGCCCGGGATCTTTGTCGCACTCTAAGCCATCGGGTAAGTCCCACAAGAAAAAGAAGAGTAAGATGTTGAAGAGGTCTTCGACTTCAACCCATCTCCCGACGAGATGAGGGAGCATAGTCATTCGAAGCCTGGCTCCACGGTTGAGCCAGCGCCTGGGTCTGCTCCGCGTTTCCCCAAGTTTCTAGGAGCCGAAGCGACCCCTGCTCAACTCGGCGAGTTTTATAAGGCAATTCGCCTCATATTTGAGCGGCCTATGGGGTCAGGAGGGGCCCCTACTTGTTCCTTGGTGGCGGCTCTGGCCCCAGCGCAAGTCAGGTCCATCGGATCCACAGACGGATCCGGACCGGCGCTGGTTTTAACACCCAGACGTCTGACTTCGGGGACGACTGGGGCCTTGTCCTCCAGAGCCTGAGCCCTATTCTTTTGGGCTAGGACTCGGGGAGGAATGGGAGGGGTCACTGGACCCTGAAGAATACCAGCCCCTTGACCCTACCATAGACTGGTGGGAGGATTTGGCAGAAGCCAGTGAACTAAACACTTCTCCAGACTCTGGCATGCTTTCTCCCCCTACCTTGGCTATGGAGAGGGGAATGTATTTTGCAGTGATGGTGAGAAGGGTGGTCGAGGTCTTGGACCTTAGCATACCTGGGGATAATTCTAAGGTACGGAATCTGTGGCTAGATAGAGTCTCTACTAGATAAGGCATTATCAAAGGTAAGTAACTTGTCCATTATAGCTGTGGCTCAAAGACAGAGTAAAGTACACCATGTTTTCTGATATTTTGTCTGCACCATTTCACTCTCCAGGAAAAAAATGATATTTGCTTATTTAACATTATTTTTGATAATAAGCTTCTGCAATTGCCTACAAATTTGTAGGCAAGACTACAGTCATCTAATTAAGTGTGGTCAATTATTTTATGGAGCTTGAATAATAAGTAAAATATGGATACTGTTTGTATCTCTGACTAGCTAATAAGTTTGTAGGTTCTTGAAATTGGAAGTAACTGTAAATTAATTGACATGGTTAAACATGCAAAGTAAGATAGGACATATATATTGAATTTTTATTTCCAGTGTTTTCTTTAGTAATCACTGATGATATATGTTCTGTTTGTGTTCATTATTCTATAATTGATTTGAATAATGACTGTTCAGAATAGACATGAGGAGCTAATTTTTAGTGTAATTTGTATGTTTTATGAGCTATACTGAAAAAACATCTTCAGCATTGTTCAATTGTCATGATATCATGGGACATGAACAGGATTGAGCAGCTCTTAAAATACCTACCCAGATTTGTTACTAAGTTTTATGGCAGCATCCATGTTATTTTGTCAGTTACCCCGAATATAAACTGACTATTTAAATGTTTTTTACCTTTTTTGTCTAACAAGAGAGCCACAGTGCAATGAGGGTTTTTTAAAGAAACTGTGAATTAGGCAGTGCTTATTAATGAATGCGCTCTGGGACCCATTTGTTCAGGTAAAATATGTGCAAGATAGCTCAACAGATAAAAGATCTATATTTGCTGTTTAACCAAAATATTGTTGCATGGACGTCGTTGTCCTAAAAGGGACTATAGCCAATTGGCAGATAATATCTCTGTCTTAATTTGGAATCCCTGAGCACATTTCTGACAAACTTATTTTTCATAATTATGTACTGGACTACTGTCACATTTTTTTTAAGACAGCCTATTTAATTTGTAATTTGACATAAATGGGGCAAAAGCCTCTGAAGATTCAAGCTGCTTGCTTTTATAAACAACAAAAATTAAATACATTTGGCTGGTTTGGAGAACTGCTCTTTAAGCTGCTCTTTAGTGTCCTTCATGTGGCAAGAAAAATGTTAGAGGAGAATGCACATGCTTTATGTAACCTATGTCCAGAGGGCACTGAAAGATCAGGAAATGATACAGCAAAGATGCAAGGAACACTTTAGAAGTCTGTTAGCAAAGAAGCTCTGGGAACTGATGTTGCAGCCACCTCAGTGCCTTCTGAGATCTTTTGGTAGCCCCTCTGTAGAGATCCAAAATCTAGCGCAAGGAGCATAGATTGCATCATTACCATTTGACACTGAGGAGCATGATGTTGAAATTCTGAGCCTTGATGTTGAAATTGTCTATGTTGAAGGAAAAAGGACGCTCTCACTGTTCACTGTCAAGGTCATCATGGAATCATTCAATAGAATACCATCCACCTCGCAGAAGACCCTAGTCACTGAGGCACATTTTGATAATAGCTTTACTGGCATAGTGCACAGCATCCTGACCATCATTATTGAATAACGTGATGTCATTTTATTAAGGATATCGACATCAAGTTGGTTTTCTTGGTGTGCGTTAAATAGAAGAGCCATTATTTTGTTGTGACTTCCATAAGGCTACCGACAGGGGAGTAGAGTTTGACATCTATTTAGGGAGGGAGCCCAAGAAGAAAATGTACACCTGCAGTTCCCTTGATTAATCAAGTAGGGAGAGAGGTGGACTGATTCCACGAAACTCATTTTTGCAATCAGTGCACAAGTATTCTAGTGTCGGTAACCACTCCCAAAATAACATTGAATGCTGAAAAAAACACCAAATTGAAGGTGCCACAGGGGTCAGATTATCCCACATCTCCAAAGACCTCTTCCTCAAAGATGTCATATATTAGATGAGATATTTTAAGTGTTTTGATGTTTTGCTAATGGGCACAATGAAAATAAACTTCTTTTTTAAATTTGTAAAACACATGGCACCTGCCAGAGCCCCAGTGTCATTGACTCTGTGACTCGAGGCGCTTGGACTGAAAAATACTGACAACTAAGAAAATATCCAGGTTTCTCAATGTGAGACTCGGGACACGGTTTTCTGAAGGTTTTGGCTCTGGTAAAAGCCATGCCTGATCTCCACAGCATTTTCTTTGTCATCGTACAGGAAGAAATGGTAAAAATGATTCAGCAGACCAGAAGATCTGTGGCACTACAGCCATGACATCGAAAACAGCTAGGACTACAGCAAAGTTGGAAAGTTGGTAGAGAAATGTATGCAATACTTTCAGGACAAAAAACAAATCTAACTTTCACCATCAGAGACCTTTTTAGGAGTGTTTGAGAGTTATCCAGCCACCAGTCAAGTAATGACAAATCTCTATTATTTATCCGTCCGCCGTCCAAATAGGTTATAATTTCTTCTGTTTTACCGGCAGCCAGATAAATGGCTGAAAACGTCACTATTTATCCAACTGCTAGCTAAATAGCAGAGATGATGTATTATCTGAAAGAGACACGTTAGTGACAGATTCCTTACCTTAGAATATCCCCAGGCGTCAGGCTGGATCCGGAAAGTTTTTTGCGTAGCAGTACCCTTGCGCGTCGGTAGGCGGCGTCCTGCGGCTCCGCGTCCGTCGTCGGCGTCGTGATCGCCGGGATGACGTCGCGGGCAGTACTTAGACGCCGCCCCTGCGCGCTGACGTCAGTTCTTCTTTTTCCGCGCCAGCAAGCGCAGATCCGGGAAGAGCAGTGCCCTGGTCATTTTTTGACCATACTTTTTGGTGAATTTTTCACTGTTTTCTCTCTCAAGGTGTCGTACGGATGCCCGGTTTCAAACGTTGCGGCGCCTGTGCTCGGATGATGTCCGTCACCGACCCGCATTGGGAGTGTCTCTTCTGCCTCGGCCGAGGCCACGACACGGAGTCTTGTACCGACTGCCAGGCCCTCAACCCGAAAGCTTTGCGAGAGCGGTCTCGAAAGCTCCTCGAGGCCCAGCATTCGGCTCCGCGGAAGCCCCGGTCGCGTGAGAGGTCCAGGGGTCGATCGCGGAGTCCACACCGGTCGTCGGCGTCGAAGTCTTCTTCGTCCGGTAAGTCGAAACACAAGAAGTCCAAAAAGCATCATCGCTCTAGGACTTCGCCTCGCCGGTCTCGCGACTCGGCTGAGGCCCCTCCCGGCACCGTCCCCGCCCCCGCGGCCCCGGACATGCCTGTGGAGTCGCCCCCGCCATACCCGCCCTTCCCGGGTTCGGGGGCGGATCCGGCCAAAGTGCAGGAATTCCTGTCGGCCATGGCCCGCCTCTTCGGGCCTCCAGGCCCCTCCGGTGCGCCTTCGGGCCCCGCGGGCCCGGATGGGGTTGCTCCGTGCCTCCAGCCTCGATCCCGGCTCCGGCTTCGGCCCCGGCCTCGATCCCCGCTCCACAACCCCCATCGACGCCGGTCGACCTAACGACACCTCCGCCGGCGCCGATGTCTCCGGTGCCGTTCTCGACGCCGCCCTGGGCTCCGGGCGGCGTCGTCCCCAGTTCCTTCCGGCTCCGGACATGGACCCGGAACGACGTCGCTCGACGCCGGTTCCGGCGCCGATGGGACCCTGGGTCCCAAATGTCCCTCCTCCTCCTTATTTTGAACCAGAGGAGGACCAGGAGGACTGGGAGGGGTCTGATGACCCTCCGGCACGACAGTGTCAGTACGATGAGGACTGGACAGAGGGTCTAGGGGAGGCCAGTGGTCTGGATACTTCCCCTGACACTGGCATGCTGTCTCCTCCCGTGGCTACGGAGGAGGGAGCCAATTTTGCTACGGTGTTGCGTAGGGCAGCTGGGGCCTTACATCTCCAACTCCCTACTTTGACGGTCAAGCATAACATCTTGACAGAGGTGCTTCAGCCGGCGGCCTCCTCTGCGGAGACTGTGCTGCCGTTTAACTACGCCCTCACTGACGTTCTTTTGGGCGCCTGGTCCAAGCCCAACACAGGGGCTCCTGTGGATAGGAACGTGTCACGACGCCATCGCCCAGCTCCGGGCGACCCCCTGTTTCTCTCTGTTCACCCCACTCCTGAGAGCTTGGTTGTCCAAGCCTCCGCTTCCCAAACCGCCTTCCCTACCGCTCCTCCGGATAGGGAATCCAAATGCCTGGATCAATTTGGGAAGAAGGGTTTTTCTTCCTCCAGTGCTGGCTTGCGGTCCGTTAACACCGCTTGTCTTTTGGGCCGATATACCCACTCCCTGTGGGATTCGGTGGCGGATGTTTTGCCCCAGTGTCCTGAGGAGGTCCAGACACTGCTTTCCCGCGCCATTGCGGAAGGAAGGGATGCGGCTAAATACACAATACGTTGTGGCCTTGACACCGCCGACTCGCTGGGCAGGTCTATTGCAACGACGGTGGCGCTCAGACGCCACGCCTGGCTGAGAACCACTGGTTTTCAGGGGATGTCCAGAATACTCTCATGGACATGCCCTTTGATGGAGTCGGTCTTTTTGGGTCCAAAGCAGACCATGCGTTGGAGCGCTTTAAGGACTCACGGGCTACTGCCAAGTCCCTGGGCCTTTCTGCTACACGCCCTCCGCTGACTTCTGCTTTTCGCCCCTATCGTGGCCACGGTAGGGGCGCCCTTCACGTCAGCAGCCCAGCCACCGGCCCGCGCAGCAGGCGCCTTCGCGTGGCCGAGGACGTGGATTCCGCCGTGGCGGATCGGGCAACCAGCGTGCGGGTCAGGCCACCACCTCCAACCCGTCCGCGGCCTCCAAGCCCTCCTAGTCCCTCCTTTCAGGTGCACAGCACGCCAGTAGGGGGCAGGGTCCGCCATCACCTTCCCCACTGGCGTACCATCACCTCGGACAGGTGGGTCTTGGACATTGTCCGAAGGGGCTACTCCCTCCCCTTCGAGACCACCCCCCAGCCATGCCACCTCAATTCCACCGCATGTCAGGGGATCACTTGGTTCTTCTACAGAAGGAAGTCACGGCCCTCTTGACCAAGAGGGCCATCGAGCGTGTTCCGACCCCAGAAGTAGGGCGTGGTTGCTACTCCCACTACTTTCTGGTGCCCAAAAAGGACAAGGAGGACATGCGTCCTATCTTGGACCTCCGGAACGTCAATCGCTTCCTCCAGAAGGAGAAGTTCAAGATGCTCACCCTAGCTCAGGTCTTGACTGCCCTCGACCCTGGAGACTGGTTGGTAGCGTTGGACTTGCAGGACGCATATTTCCACATCCCCGTCCTGCCGGCCCACCGGCGTTACCTTCGGTTCACGGTAGGCCCCGAGCATTTTCAGTTCACCATGCTCCCCTTTGGCCTTACCAGTGCCCCTCGGGTGTTCACGAAAGTGTTGGCGGTGGTCGCAGCTCATCTGCGCCGGGTAGGGGTTTCAGTCTTCCCCTACCTCGACGACTGGTTGCTGAAGGCGGGCTCGTCCCAGGCAGTCGTCTCCCACCTCCAGACTACGGCCGAACTCCTGCACTCGCTGGGGTTCTCCATCAATGTGCCGAAGTCGCATCTGATTCCTTCTCCACAGCTCCTTTTCATCGGAGCAGTTCTGGACACGACGCAGTTTCGGGCCTATCCGCCCGAACGGCGAGTCCGGGATATTCAGGCTATGATTCCGATCTTTCAGCCTTTATCCTACGGATGACCCTGAGGCTGCTAGGCCTCATGGCCTCCTGCATCCTGCTGGTCAATCATGCCAGATGGCATATGCGGGCTCTGCAGTGGGACCTGAAGTTCCAGTGGGCGCAGCACCAGGGCAACCTGTCCGATCACGTCCAGATCTCGGAGGGGACTGCAAAACAGTTGCAGTGGTGGCTCTCGAACCGGCAATGGGTCATGGGCAGGTCCCTCTCCCTTCCCCAGCCAGAGCACACAGTTGTGACGGACGCGTCCCTTCTGGGATGGGGCGGTCACATGGGAGAGGCGGAGATCAGAGGCCTCTGGTCTCCGGGCGGAGTCCCGGCTCCATATCAACATTCTGGAGCTCCGGGCGATCCGACTTGCACTCAAGGCATTCCTTCCCTCTGTCAAAGGGAAGGTAGTGCAGGTGTTCACAGACAACACCACCGCCATGTGGTACTGCAACAAACAAGGCGGGGTGGGGTCTTGGACCCTTTGTCAGGAGGCTCTGCGCCTCTGGACATGGCTGGAACATCAGGGCATGTTCCTGATGGTTCAACACTTGGCAGGTTCCCTGAACGCCAGGGCGGACGAACTCCAGCCGCAGGTGCATGATGGATCACGAATGGCGTCTTCACTCGGAAGTGGCGCAAGGACTCTTTCTACAATGGGGAGAGCCTTGGTTAGATCTATTCGCCACCGAAGAGAACGCGCAATGTCATCAGTTCTGCGCGTTGGAATTTCCAAGGCGGCACTCGCTCGGCGACGCTTTTCGTCACGAGTGGAGTTGCGGTCTGTTGTACGCCTTTCCGCCTATACCACTTCTACCCAAAGTGTTGAAGAAGATTCGGCACGACCGGGCCCAAGTCATTCTTGTGGCTCCGGACTGGGCTCGAAGAGTTTGGTATCCCGAGCTACTCAATATGAGCGTAGATCCCCCGATCCGTCTGCCTCTTCGGGAGGATCTTCTGTCGCAGCAGCAGGGGACGGTCCTCCACCCGAACCTGTCCAGTCTACACCTGCTTGCGTGGAGATTGAGCGGCGGCAGTTGATTCCTTTCAAATTGCCTCCCGAAGTTTGTGATGTGATTCTGGCAGCCAGGCGTCCCTCCACTAAGGTGGTATACGCCTGCAGGTGGAACAAATTTGTGGCATGGTGCACAGCAAAGGCTGTGAATCCCCTTTCTGCCCCTCTTTCTGAGGTCCTTCTGTTCCTTCTTTCTCTGGCCCAACAGGGTTCTGCCCTGGGTACCATCAAGGGTTATCTTTGTGCTATCTCGGCCTTCCTCAGGCTCCCTGATCAGCCCTCCCTTTTCAAGTCCCCTGTTGTTAACAGGTTCTTAAAAGGCATTACACACCTCTTCCCTCCTGTTCCGTTTGTAATGCCTCAGTGGGACTTGAACTTGGTTCTTACCTTTTTAATGTGCGCTCCCTTTGAGCCTCTACATAACTGTCCTCTTCGTCTTCTGACTCTGAAGACAGCCTTTCTGGTGGCCATCACCTCCGCTCGGCGGGTGAGTGAGCTCCAGGCTCTATCTTGCAAACCTCCCTTTCTGTCTGTTCATCCAGACAAGGTTGTTCTTCGGACGCGTCCGTCCTTCTTGCCAAAGGTGGTTACTGCCTTCCACATTGGGCAGACCATCACTTTGCCTACCTTCTTTCCGCCTCCGCATCCTTCCAGAGAGGAAGAGAGGCTCCACCGTCTGGACCTAAAACGTGCGCTCTCCTTCTATATCGACCGCACAAAACACTTCCGGGTGGATGACCAGCTCTTTGTTGGCTACGTGGGCGCCAAAAAGGTCGGGCGGTGCACAAAAGAACCATCTCCCGCTGGGTTACCTTGTGCATCAAGACCTGCTATTCTTTGGCTAAGAAGGAGCCTCCTGTTGGGCTGCGTGCCCATTCCACCAGGGCAACGGCTGCTACCACGGCCTTGGGCCGCGGTGTTCCGCTGCCGGTTATTTGTCAGGCAGCTACGTGGGCCTCGCTGCACACGTTTACAAAGCATTACTGCCTTGACAGTCAGGTCCGGAGGGACGGCTTCTTTGGCCGTTCTGTCCTCCAGGACTTCCTTGTCTGATCTTTGTTCGCAGACCCACCACCGGGGTTGGTATTGCTGGGGTATCTATTCTAAGGTAAGGAATCTGTCACTAACGTGTCTCTTTCAGATGCACAAGTTACTAACTTGTGTAACGATATATCTGTAAGAGACAGTAGTTAGTGACAGATTCCTTACCGCCCCACCCATCCTCCCCGTTCTGCGAACTGATTTCTAGAGTTAAGGACATCCCTTTCAGGGCCCTAGTATTTTTCAGACACCTATGTCAGCTTCTTGCATGGCTCTGCGTTCCTGGCGCGGAAAGTCGTGTACAGAACTGACGTCAGCGCGCAGGGGCGGCGTCTAAGTACTGCCCGCGACGTCATCCCGGCGATCACGACGCCGACGACGGACGCGGAGCCGCACGACGCCGCCTACCGACGCGCAAGGGTACTGCTACGCAAAAACTTTACGGATCCAGCCTGACGCCTGGGGATATTCTAAGGTAAGGAATCTGTCACTAACTACTGTCTCTTACAGATATATCGTTACACAAGTTAGTAACTTGTGCATTAGACCAAGAACTAGATGCATTGTGTGAAGGAGGTCTTTATTTTGCTAGCCAGGCGTTTACAATGCTCATATGCAAATTAAAACAAGCATTTGCAATGCAATCGGTCTCGCCTTTGGGACCTTATATGTATTTAGCTATGCAACACATTAGCCTGGGTGCTGAAACATCTACTGTTCTTTAACATGGAGGGAAAGTAAGCACCAAACTGCGTGACACGCCAGGTATGGGAACACATGGAGAGAAATATTGCCTTTCAGCGGGAAATGGTATAGTCCAAAGCTCTGTTTTTAATATAAAATCAGGGCCTTCGGTGGTCATATCACTGAAAATACAAGATTTGAAAAAAATATTATTGTCTACGGGTGCTCATGGAAGACAATTTCCATGGACTGGAATCTAGAGAATGCTAAAGTGATTCTGGTATTTTACTGACCTCTGCTGGTCTTTTTCTATTAAGAAAGTTAAATAGAGGCAGTTGCCAGAAAAATAAAAAAAGAAAGTCCCTCAGCAGAAAGCAATTCTGGTATCATTGTTAGTGAAATTGCTCCCCCTCCCTCGCAGCTCCACCATTAAGTGAGGCCTACCCCTGCACTCTCGAGTGTTTGGTGCTCGAGGCCCTCCTCCACCCTCAGGTTTCCCTGCGCCTCATCCCTGGTGGTCCAGTGGACCTCTATCTCCTTTCTCTAGCTCCGTTTTTCACTCGTTTTTTCACTCGTTTTTCACCCCTCTTTTTCTTCTCCTTTCTGCACTTTTCTGCATTTCTGCTCCATTTCCTTTTTCCTTTACTCCTCCTTTTCCCTCCTTTCCTGCCCGCTTTCCCTGCCGCTGCTGCCCCCGCGGCCCTCCCCCCCCAGCACGACCAGCGCGACCACTCCAGCTCCCCTCCCCGCTCCGGCCTCCCAGCTGTCCAGCCCTCCCCGACCCCTACTTAATGGCAGACGTGCGCAGCTGGCGCGCCAAAGGCAAGCCCGTCTGCGCCCGTCCGCGACCCGACCGCGACCAGCGCCAGGAACCCTAGACCTCCGCACCGCCAAAGCTACGACCCAGCAGCACTCCACGCACTCAACCCAGGCCGAAACAACAACTGCATGCTAGCCTCACCAGCCGACACCCACGGACCCTTCAGCTGTCACCGCTGCCGACAAACCTAAAGCACCTCTAGGAACACGGACCCAGCACAACCCGACCGCAAGGACACACCCGTACCGAAGACCTTGCAATGCATCCTCCTCAACGTCCGAACCCTCCACAAACACGCCACTGAAATCTGGGACCTCCTCGACAGCACCACCCCGGACGTAGCGTTCTTCACCAAAACCTGGAACACCACCTCGGGGCCAGACATCGCCATCGCCATTCCCCAAGGATACAAGATCTCCAGGAAGGACTGCCCCACCCGCCCGGGAGGAGGAATCGTCATCGCTCACAAATCCACCCTCCGCCTGAGCACACTCCCCGACGAAACCACAGACCTGATGGAACACCTTCACTTCAAGATACTGACCAGCCCTACCACCACCCTCCGAGGAACCCTCATCTACCGACCCCCTGAACCACGCGGACTGTTCACTAACTCCATCACGGACATCATCTCCCCGCATGCCATCGCATCCACCAACTGCACCCTGCTGGGAGACCTCAACTTCCACCTCGACAACTAACTGGACCCCAACACCACATCCCTCCTGGACAACCTCCACAACATTGGACTCCGCCAAATCGTGACCGAACCAACGCACTCAGCAGGACACACCCTCGACCCCCCTCTTCACAACAGGAAACTCCATCACCTTCAGCCACACCACCGAACTCCCGCGGACTGACCACTGATGCGTCCACTTCACCTTCAGAACACCCACCATCCACAGACACCAGCACCTGCTCCCACGAAGAAACTGGACCAGAATCACCGACGACCAGCTCACCTCCTCACTCAGCAACTCCACCCCAACCATCGCGGGAAACGACAACCCCAACACTGCAGCCCGAACCCTGCACAGTTGGATCTCCGACAGCGCCAACACCATAGCCCCCCTCAAGAAAAACAACAACACCCACGCCAATGAAATGAAATGAAGTATTTATAAAGCACTGACTGCCACTCCGAGAGGAGCATCCTGGCGCTGGATTGGAGGTAAGAAGGAGCTCAGGCAATCTTAGATGAGAGAGAGACAGAATTCATCTGTGGCTCCGAAAATCCAAGTTTTCAATGTTTTCCTATATTGAGGTTCAGTTTTTAACTCTCTCAGATGCACTGGCAATAGGTTCCAAGCTTTGGTACCCAGGACGGCTAATGTTTTCCCTCCCTTTGTTTTGCACCTGAATCTGGGGGGTTTGAGGAGGTTGGCTGATGAGGACCTGGTTGTAATGTAGGGGGTGAACCTTTTTGAGAGGTACTTTGGTCCTTGTTTAAGTGAGTCTCTATACGTGATTAACAGAATTTTAAAGAGTATTCTTTTATGCAGTGGGAGCCAGTGAAGGGTTTTTAAGGCTGCGGATGCTGAGGCCCTTCGTGGTAATTTTAGGACCAGACGGGCCGCCGCGTGTTGGACCACCTGGAGTCTTTTTAATGTTTGTTTATTGGCTCCTGCCAAGAGGCTGTTGCAGTAGTCCAGGCGCGAGAGGATCAAGGCGACTGCTACTGATTTCCTTGCAGTGAATGGAATTAAATCCCCCCAAAAATTCAAGGATTTTATGATGCTGAAGCAGGTCCCTGCTACAGTCATTGCTTGTGGCTGGAAGGTGAGCGCAGAATCAAACTGTACTCCTAGGTTTCTGGCTACCTTCACCGTATTAGGCGGAGGTGTTGTACCTTCCGGCCACCACTCACCAGGCACAAACGAGACCTCTTTCCCTATCGGTAGGATCTCAGTTTTATCTGTGTTGCACCTGAGGTGGTTGTCCTTCATCCACTGGATGACCTCGGTTAGGCATTTTTTGAAGTTAAGTTCAGCGTCCGTGGAATCATTGTCTAACGATAGGATCATTTGGGTATCGTCTGCGTAGGATGTAACTTCGATCCCAAATGATGCTATCAGGGAGATGAGTGGGGTCATGTAAATATTAAACAACAGCAGGCTTAACGATGAACCTTGTGGCACTCCTGTTGTGATGGTGCGTTCGACCGAGAGGAAATTTCCAAGGGACACAGCTTGTCTGCGATTAGAGAGAAAGGATTTTAGCCAATCCTGTGCGGTATTGGAAATATCGATGGCTTTGAGTCTTGCCAGGAGGATACTATGTGAAATAGTATCAAATGCGGCCGACAGGCATCTAAGGGAGAACCTGATTTACATGCTACCATTGCATCACGAGTTTGCTCCAGTGACACTGGTTCAAATGATCGGATGGAATGACTAGTAGTAGCAGGTTCGTGCTCCAGGGCAACGTTCTGGTTAGGGATAGAATCCGTTATAAAATCCTTTTGGATATTTTGGATTTTTTCTTCAAAGTAGGTTGAAATTTGATCACATAAGCTCTGGGAAGGAGGTAGTTCTTTCTGTAAAGCCTTGGGGTTGGTAAAGGACCTTACGACCGAAAAAATAACTTTTTGGTCTAGTTTTGCCTCCTGTATTTTGTTAGAGTAATACTCTTTTTTGGCTAGTTTGATCTGGGTGTGGTAGAGCTAACTACTTATTTTGAACGCTTTATTCTCTTCTGCGTCATAACATCTTCTCCACTTACGCTCTTGTTGCTTGCATTGGCGATGTATTTGTGCAAGAGTGGGCGTAAACCAGGGGGCTTTGTGGGTTTTTTGTTTCACATTCTTATTGGGCTTCTCTAGTGGGCTGAGTTAGTTGCTTATAGCAGTTAACCAGGAGTGGAAAAGACGTGAGTCTATTGCGGTAGTCCCTGTTAAGGCAGGGACCAGAGCCTGGGCAGTGGTATCCATTTTAGGATTACGGGCGAGTTGTGTCCAGTTACGCCTGGAGTAGAGGGCGGTAGATTTCTTGTCTGGACGATTCATCAATGGAATCTTAAGTGCGAGGGGAACAAGATTGTGATCTGATGGGGGAATCTGTGGGATAGGGGAATCTGTAGAGAGCAAGGTAAAATTAGAACAGACCCCGTCCAGTGTGTGGCCAGCTCGGTGTGTGGGGGCGTCAACCACCTGGTCCAGACCGAGTATTTCTATTATTTGAAGGAAGCTGTCCACACCTGGCTCTTTCCTGTCTTCCAGGTGCAGATTAAAATCGCCTAATAAGGTGAAATTGGCATATCTCAGTAGGAAATGGCTTAGAGTGTCTCCCAGTGAGTCGGTGAAAGTGGTGCTGTGACCCGGCGGGCGATAGATCAGGGCTCCTGAAAAGGACATGGAGGCATTTAGTGAGATGCAGAAGCCAAGACTTTCTGCTCCCTTAAGTGTGTCCAGCTCAAAGTTAGTGCAATGTAGTGTATCACGAAGGATAATGTCCAGGCCCCCTCCTCTGGTGTCTCCTCTATCTTTCCTATAGATCGTGTAGAAGGGTGGCAGTGCTACTGCGATATCGGGATTACACCAGTCTTTCAGCCAAGTCTCCGTGATAAAGAGAAAATCTAACTGATGCTCCATAATTAAGTCTTTGATGTCTTGGGCATGTTTACACAATGATCGGGCATTAATTAGTCCCCCTTTCAATTGAGCAGTGTTAGTAGATGCTGATGCCCTGGCGTTAGTGATTTTGATAGGAATTTCCAATCTGCAGAGGTGACATGAGAATGCACCCTTTATGTTGTCAGGCGCTATCAGGCATCTGCACGGCCCCCTTGTGTTGAAGCTTTTTAACGTAGCAGATGAGTAAAACATACCTGGACATTTTTGGGCAGCATTTCCTGCGCTTGTCGCACTTGGCGCAGACGGGCTTACCTTTGGCGCACCGGTGGCGCGCCCGGCCCAGCATGAGCTTAAGTAGCTGGCTGGGTGCGGGAATCCCCTGTGATCAGCCTTCCCCGCCGTAAGTCAGAAACCGGAAGTCAGGCAGGGGGGTGTGTCCGCTTCCCTCCGATCAATCGGCAAACGCCGCGAAGGAAGCGGGGACCGGGATCAAGCAGGCAGAAAGACCAGATGGTTTACCACCGAACTTCAAGAGTCCAGACGCACTTGCCGCCGCCTCGAAAAGGCCTGAAGGAACACCGAATCCACAGAAGCACACAACAACTTCAGAGCCGCTACCAACGCCCACCACCAACTCATCAGAAAAACAAGAAAAAAAGCGATTGAAGACAGAATCTCCACACGCACACAACAGCAAAGAACTCTTCAACATCATCAAGGAGTTCGCCCAACCCACCAGCGAATCGACGGACATTCCTCCCTCACAAGACCTCTGCGACAAACTCAGCACCTTCTTTCACCACAAAATCAAGAGCATCTACGACAACTTCGACGAAGACAACCAACACACTGAACCCCCGCCAACCACCCCCGACACCCTGCAGCCAGCGATTGACAACTGGACAGCCCTCACCACCGAAGACACACTGAAGACAATGAAGTCAATCCACTACGGGGCCCCCACGGACCCCTGCCCCCACCACATCTTAAACAGAGCTGCCGACACCATCGCACCCATACTCCGCCACACCATCAACCGCTCCCTGGTGACTGCCTCGTTCCCCGACGACTGGAAACACGCCGGGGTCAACCCCCTCCTGAAGAAACCCTCGGCGGACCCCACCAACCTCAAAAACTACAGACCCATCTCCCTGCTCCCGTTCCCAGCGAAAGTCATCGAGAAAGCCATCAACAGCCAACTTGCCACATTCATCGAAGAGCACAACATCCTCGACTCCTCCCAATCCGGCTTCAGAAAAAACCACAGTACGGAAACCGCCCTCCTCGCCGCAACAGACGACATCCGCACCCTACTGGACAAAGGAGAAACAGTAGCCCTCATCCTCCTCGACCTCTCAGTGGCGTTCGACACAGTCTCTCACCGCACCCTAATATGCAGACTCCTCGACGCAGGGATCCAGGACAAGGCCCTCGAATGGATCCGCTCCTTCCTCTCCGGCAGAACGCTGCGGGTCAGACTCCCCCCTTTCCGCTCGGACCCTACACCAACCACCTGCGGAGTCCCTCAGGGGTCCTCCCTCAGCCCTACGCTCTTCAACGTCTACATGGCTCCACTCGCCCCCATCGTCGGAACCTACGGACTCAACATTGTGTCATACGCAGACGACACCCAACTCATCCTCTCCCTATCCAACGAACCAAACACCGCCAGACGCAACTTTCGAGAAGGCATGGAAGCCGTCGCCAAATGGATGAAAAACAGCTGCCTACAACTAAACACCAACAAGACAGAAGTACTCATCATGGGCCCAAACCCCGACACCTGGAACGACACCTGGTGGTCCCCCGCCCTCGGAAACCCGCCCACCCCCACGGACCACGCACCCAACCTGGGAATCAAACTGGACTCAGAGCTCAAAATGGACCGCCAGATCAACTCCGTCTCGTCCTCCTGCTTCCACACCCTCCGCCTCCTACGTAAGACCTTCAAATGGATCCCCCTCGAACTCAGAAAGACCGTCACTCACGCCCTGGTCACCAGCAGACTGGACTACGGCAACGCACTCTACGCCGGAATAAACAAAAACCTCACCCGCAAGCTACAGAACATCCAGAATGCCGCCGCAAGACTGGTCCTCAACCTGCCAAGACACTGCCACATCTCCCAGCACCTGCGCACACTCCACTGGCTCCCCATCGAGGCCAGAGTCACCTTCAAGATGCTCACCCACGCACACCAGGCCCTCCACGACACCAGACCAGCATACCTGAACAGCCGATTCAATTTCCACGCACCCCAAAGGACCCTACGATCAGCCCAGCTCTCCTACGCCGTGGTCCCCCGCACCAGAAAGACCAGATCGGGAGGCCGCTCCTTCTCCTTCCTCGCGGCCAGAGCCTGGAACGCTCTTCCGCTCCACCTCCGACAGACAACATCGCTTCCCATCTTCTCAAGAAACCTCAAAACCTGGCTCTTCGGCAGACCCCCTCCTTGATGGACTGGAACCTGCACCTCCCCCTCCCCCCAGCGCCTTGAGACCCTTACGGGTGAGTAGTCGCGCTTAACAAACGCCTGATTGATTGATTGTATTTTACTGACCTCTACTGGTCGTTTTCTATCAAGACAGTTAAATAGAAGCAGTTGAACAGAAAAAAAAGTCCCTAAGCGGAAGCAGACCAGTCCTAGGGCTGATCTCCAGAGCCCACAAAGTACATACACATATAAGTATATACTAAAGTATATACAAGAGGTCTCGAATGCTCGACCTAAAAAAGAGACTCCAGGCAGCGGCAAGATTGTAGCCATCTAAAAATGGGGTGCACGAAGGTTTATCAAACCATTTCAAAGTAGGTGCATGTAAAAAGGTACAAAATTATGTGAATCAAACTAAGTTTCCTATAGATAAAAACATAATAAAATATATTTAGAATAAATACATCTATATCAGTATAAACGTAGAAATAGAGAAATCTATGGCTGCAGACTGCTGTTTCAGAAAAAAAATCCGAAATCATTCGGTGCAAACTGCTGTTTCAGGAGCCTCAGTCTACGGTGGAATATACTTTTTGCCCTACAGTATGGGTGTTTTGGCTGTCTGTATGTTCACTAAAAATATGCGAAGAAAGCGGATATGGTTTTTAACACATTAGATTTTTTTGCTTGTGGGAATAAAATGTCTTTTAATGTTTATAGGCCTGTTTTAAAGCCTTTTTGTGACTAAGAACAAAGTGACCAGCTCTAGTGACCAGAACAAGAAAGAGTAGGATCATGAGGACTAGGACGAAAGGACCAAGACTAGTATGACTAGGAGGACCTCGTCTAGAGGAGCAAGATTCAGAAACCCCCAAACAAGGATCACTAGGAGCAAGAGGATCAGGACCAGAAGAGAGAGAGTCTGAGAGTGGCCAGGGATTAGGAAGACCAGAAACAGGAGGGCCAGAGTCCACTGTACCAAAACCAGGGAGAGGAGGATTAAGAGAATGTCAAGCAGGAAGAGAAATGGGATGGCCAAGAACTGGAGAACCTGAACAAGAAGGACAAGGACTAAGACGACCAAGGCCTGAAACACAAGCAGGCCTAGGCAAACTGAGCCACGACAACAAGGGCTAGGAAGACGGGATCAATAAGAAAGAATGGGGACCAGATTAAGCAGGATGAGCAGAGTAGGACCGGGACTAGGGATATCAGGACTAGGAAAGCTAAGAAAACCAGACAGAGAACAGCTAGGCCCAGAAGATCCCAAACAGCAAGCAACAGCACCAAGGGGGACCAGGTTTATCATGGCACAGAGGGCGAGGTCTAGGGGCTGACAGACTACCACTTGAAGGACCAGGAGGAGAAGGAAAAGGAGGACCAGAACAAGGTGGACTAGGCCCAGGTTCTAGAACCTGGGTGGTCATGAGGATGAGGAGGAACAGGGTCTAGGACCTGCGCCCAGGTTCTAGAGTCTGAGTGGTCAGGAGGATGATAAGCAACAGGGTCTAGGACCGGAGGTCCGGAGGATCATGAGGAACAGGATGAACAAGCCATTGAGGACCAGGATCAGTTGGTACAGAACCATAAACCATAAAGGCAATGAGAGGGAGGACTGACTAAGAGGTGCAGCACAGGAGGATCAGAGCCAGAAAGACTAGATCAGGAGACAGCCAAAGGCAAAGGGGATCAGGCTGAAGAGGACCAGGACCAGAGCATGGTGACTAAGTGAACTAGAGGGATCAGGAACAGAGAGTTTAGGAACTGGGTCAAGGGGTCAGAGTACCAAGTGGAGTAGCAGAGTGAGCAGGATAAGAACCAGGACAACCAGAGCCAGGAGGTACAATGGGACCGGATCAGGGTAACCAGGATGCCACACCATGATGACTCTGCTTGTAGGACCATGACCAAAAGGGCCAGGACCAATTGGCACAATACCAGTAGGAGCAGGATGGCAAGGACCATCGCGGGGAGAACCTGATGACCCCAACCAACCAAGAACTAATGTCCCATACCTGAAAGGAGAACACCACAAGAGGCTAGGTTGACTAGAACTAGGGAGTCCAGCAAGGGCTCCCTGTAGTACCATGAACAAGGAAACAGAGTGAGAAGAATCAGGAGGACCAGCAACAAGAGGTTTTCCAACATAGATTCACATGCTTGAATTATTCCCTTTCGTCAGGCTTGCAACAATGCTGACCTAGCAGTGTACCTTTACACTCAATAACATTGAAAATTCCAAACAGTTTTGCATCTCATTCAAATCATTATAAATGACTCAAACTCCAGCCAATCACAGACCCAGACCCTCAGATGCTCCCATAAAATTCTAAAGACTTTATACACACTGCCTATGCTGTGAAGAAATCTTTCTTCTTCACCCCTTAAGGAGGGCACAGTTTGTGCCCCCCTCAAAGACTACTGCGCCATTGACAAAGTCGTTGTCGAGGGAATCGCCAATGAAGTCTAACCGGCAACAACTTTAAGCTCATCATTGACGAGAGTACAACCGTTGACGAGCTCATCATCATAAAAATCATCACACCTGGCATCAACAAGACACTTGTCTTTGACAATGCCTTCTTCATCGAGGAGTCATCTGTCATCGACGAGACCTTTGTCCTCAACAACTGTAGCACCGTTGATGCATCCAAAACAATCTGCTTGTAAATCTACCACGTAGTCAACATCGATGATGACACCATTGGTTTCCTCAGTAACATCAATCTCACATTTCTGCCAATGGTTTTACCAATGCAATCCTTAATGGTATCACCTATTCTTTAACAACCCCAAAGAACATACTTTGATATGCTTCATCTGGGCAGAAATGTGAAGAAAAGACCCAGACTGAGACCACATCAAGGCCTTTTTTAGTGAAGAAGTGCATTCATACGGGCTAGATGCTACAAACCAAAGGGATTTTAATATACAGTATGTAGACTAAGAGGAGAAGGTGATGATGAGTGTTGTCATCAGAACACACCTACCTATGAGTCTCTGGTACTGAACAAAATCTGGGAACTTGCCACACTCTACAACTAGATAGACTGAGCTCCTTACAGGACATGGTGAAGGATACAACTAGATAAGCTAAGCTCCTTACAGGACATGGTGAAGGATATCAATCAATGACTGCCTCCACTGTCCCTTCCAAGAGCTTCGTCAGCATCACTCTCAACACCGCAGCCATGAGTTCTTCATCCACAGACTGAATCACTCGACTCCCTGATAACAGCTCCAGTCACAGAGCGTACTAAGAGTGAATCCTTGTCAAAGTTTGACCTTTATTGCAGTATGTCTAAGCAGGAACAGCTGCACAGTCTAACCCTACTTAGATGAATGGCTAATAAGAAGGTCAGCTGTCCGGACTTGCCAATGTATGATAGAGAAAAAAGTATCTACTCTTAACAGTCTGGTTTTGGTGGTCAATTCGTAAAATCAAGTCTCTCTCAATCTGTGGAGGTTGTTTTCTTAGGTGTCAGATTCCAAAAAAGAGGGAGGAAAAGTTTTCCATCTCGAGAGATTAGAAAGAAACTTTTGCAGCAAGCAATAGGACTAGCATCAAGGCAGAGGTGTGCATGGGTAAGTCAGTTTTAAGGACCATGTTGTCATGTATTCTACCAGTATCTCAGCGCCACTTGAGGTTGAAGGTGATCCAAGAGCAGTTGAATTCTTAGTGGCTTCCAATAACGGAGGAAAATATGTAAAATATATGACACAGTCGATAAAACATGACTTTTAATTGGTGTGAATGAAGAAGAATATTCTCATAGGTCAACCTTTAGTTCCTTTGAAGCCTCAAAGATTTTTGACTACAGACGCTTCATGAACAGGATGGGGAGCTCACATGCTGAATTTGAACACCCACAGTTTGTGATTGAAGGCAGAATGCAAGTGTCACAATAACCTTCTGGAAGTCAGAGTGGTGAGGCTAGTCCTCAAAGCTTTTCTCCTGGCAGAACACAATACACGTGTTGATTCAAACACATGTGGATAACTCAACTGTTATGTTTTATGTAAGAAAAGAAAGAGGGACAAAATTTCTGCACTTGTTGAAAGAAGCTCAGAAATTATGGAAGTTTGGGCATTCGACAACATTGTTGTTGACAACATTATTGGAAATAAGGAGCAAACAGTTAACATTGGTGTTCTGGAAATGGGGAACAACAATATGGAACATGTTCTCAAAGGAGGCTAGCAAGAGGGTTACAAGCAGATGGCCTGGTCCAAAATCAGAGGAAGAAATATTTTCTCTAAATTGGACGTGATACCTTTTATATGCCTTCCTTCCAGTCTCTTTAAGAACCAGGGTTTTGCAGAAAATCAAAAGCGAAAATTTCAGGTTAATCCTGGTGGCACCAGCATGTGCATGTCAACACTGTTCACAGAGCTCTGGAACATGTCGATCCAAACACCAATTAATTTCAAAGTGGATCCTCAATTGCTAACAAGGAACAATGGACAATTACTGTATCATGATCTCCAGTACCTACAGTTGACAGCCTGGCTCCTGAAGAAGACCTAGAGTTTGGTCATTTAAGTATTTCTGCTGATTGTAAAAGGATACTGGGAGCAGCAACAGCACATTTGACCATCAAGACATATAATCTGTAATGGAAAAGATTCATTTTATAGGCAGAAAAGAAAAACTAAACCCTTAACATATGTCACAGCATCAGGTTTTGGCAAAATCAAGATTGACATTTACTTCTATCAAGGATCAACTTTCTGCCATCTCTAGATTTCTAAGTACCCCAAACAAAGATTCATTCTAGTCATAGAGGATAATTAAGGAGTTCATGAAGGGGTTTTTCAGAGTTTTCCCTCCTAAGGCAAAATAGGCACCTGAATGGGAGCTCAATACCATATCTGAAAGAGACACGTTAGTGACAGATTCCTTACCTTAGAATATCCCCAGGCGTCAGGCTGGATCCGGAAAGTTTTTGCGTAGCAGTACCCTTGCGCGTCGGTAGGCGTCGTCGTGCGGCTCCGCGTCCGCGTCCGTCGTCGGCGTCGTGATCGCCGGGATGACGTCGCGGGCAGTACTTAGACGCCGCCCCTGCGCGCTGACGTCAGTTCTTCTTTTTCCGCGCCAGTAAGCGCAGATCCGGGAAGAGCAGTGCCCTAGTCAATTTTTGACTAAATTTTTTGGGTGATTTTTTCACTGTTTCTTTTCGAGTCTTCTCGACTCCTGGGTGTCGGTAGGGATGCCCGGCTTCAAGCCATGCGACGCCTGTGGTCGAATGATGTCGATCACAGACCCGCACTTAGAGTGTCTCTACTGTCTCGGCCGAGACCACGACACGAAGTTGTGCCCTGACTGCCGGGCCTTACACCCGAAGGCTTTGCGAGAGCGGTCTCGAAAGCTCCTCGAGGTCCGGCAGTCGGCACCGCGCCGCACCAAGTCCCGGTCCCCTGAGAGGTCGAGTGGCCGGTCGCGGAGCCCCCGCCGGTCGGAGTCCAAGTCTTCGCACTCCTCGGGTAAGTCGAAGCACAAAAAGTCTTAAGAAGCACCATCGCTCTAAGACTTCGCCTCGCCGGTCTCGCGACTCGGCTGAGGCCCCTGTCGGCACCGTCCCCGCGGCTCCGGATGTGCCTGTGGCGCCGCCCCCGCATTACCCGTCCTTCCCGGGTTCGGGGGCGACTCCGGCCGAGATACAGGAATTCCTGTCGGCCATGGCCCGCCTCTTCGGGCCTCAAGGTCCCTCCGGTGCGCCTTCGGGCCCCGCGGGCCCTGATGGGGTTGCTCCGGCGTCGCCGACGACTCCGGTCCCGGCGTCGCCTGTCCCGCCAGCCTTGATCCCGGCCCCGGCCTCGATCCCAGCTCCAGTGGTACCGCAACCCCGATCGACGCCGGTTGACCTAACTACGCCTCCGCCGGCGCCGATCTCCCCGGTGCCGTTCCCGACGCCGCCCGGGGCTCCGGGCGGCGTCGTTCCCCGGTTCTCTCCGGTTCCGGACATGGAATGGGAGTATGATGAGGACTGGGCAGAGGAACTTGGGGATGCCAGTGGTCTAGACACTTCCCCTGACACTGGCATGCTGTCTCCTCCCGTGGCTACGGAGGAGGGAGCAAATTTTGCAACGGTGTTGCGTAGAGCAGCTGGAGCCTTGCACCTCCAATTGCCTACTGTGGCTGTCAGGACTAATCTCCTGACGGAAGTGCTTCAGCCGGCAGCTTCCTCCACGGAGACTGTGCTGCCGTTTAATGATGCACTGTCTGACGTTCTTTTGGGCACCTGGTCCAAGCCCACCACAGGGGCTCCTGTGGATAGGAACGTGGCCCGACGCCATCGCCCTGCTCCGGGCGACCCCTTGTTTCTCTCTCAACATCCCACCCCCGAGAGCTTGGTTGTCCAAGCCTCTGCCTCCCAAACCGCCTTCCCTACCGCCCCTCCGGATAGGGAATCCAAACGCCTGGACCAGTTTGGGAAGAAGGCTTTTTCTTCCTCCAGTGCTGGCTTGCGGTCCGTCAACACCGCTTGCCTTTTGGGCCGATATACCCACTCCCTGTGGGATTCGGTGGCGACTGTTTTGCCCCAGTGTTCTGAGGAGGTCCAGACACTGCTTACCCGCACCATTGCGGAAGGTAGAGATGCGGCTAAATACACCATACGTTGTGCCCTTGATACCGCCGACTCGCTGGGCAGATCGCTTGCAACGACGGTGGCGCTACGTCGCCACGCCTGGCTGAGAACAACTGGTTTCTCGGGTGATGTCCAGAATACACTCATGGACATGCCCTTTGATGGAGTCGGTCTTTTTGGTTCCAAAGCAGACCATGCGCTGGAGCGTTTTAAGGACTCACGGGCTACTGCCAAGTCCCTGGGCCTTTCTGTTGTGCGCCCTCCGCTAACCTCTGCTTTTCGCCCCTTTCGTGGCCACGGAAGGGGCGCCCAGTCACGTCCACTGCCCAGCCACCGGCCCGCGCAGCAGGCGTCTTCGTGGTGGTTCGGGCAACCAGCGTGCGGGTCAGGCCACCAACTCCGCCACGTCCGCGGCCTCCAAGCCCTCCTGGTGCTTCCTGTCAGGTGCACAGCACGCCAGTAGGGGGCAGGGTCCGCCATCACCTTCACCACTGGCGTCCCATCACCTCGGACAGGTGGGTCTTGGACATTGTCCGAAGGGGCTACTCCCTCCCTTCGAGATCACCCCCCAGCCATGCCACCTCAATTCCACCGCATGTCAGGGGATCACTTGGTGCTTCTGCAGAAGGAAGTCACGGCCCTCTTGGCCAAGAGGGCCATCGAGCATGTTCCGACCCCAGAAGTAGGATGTGGTTGCTACTCCCACTACTTTCTGGTGCCCAAAAAGGACAAGGAGGACATGCGTCCTATCTTGGACCTCCGGAACGTCAATCGCTTCCTCCGGAAGGAGAAGTTCAAGATGCTCACCCTAGCTCAGGTCTTGACTGCCCTCGACCCTGGAGACTGGTTGGTAGCGTTGGACTTGCAGGACGCTTATTTTCACATCCCCGTCCTGCCGGCCCACCGGCGTTACCTTCGGTTCACGGTAGGCCTCGAGCATTTTCAGTTCACCGTGCTCCCCTTTGGCCTTACAAGTGCCCCTCGGGTGTTCACGAAAGTGATGGGGGTGGTCGCAGCTCATCTGCGCCGGGCAGGGGTTCCAGTCTTCCCCTACCTCGACGACTGGCTGCTGAAGGCGGGCTCGTCCCAGGCAGTCGTCTCCCACCTCCAGACTACGGCCGAACTCCTACACTCGCTGGGGTTCTCCATCAATGTGCCGAAGTCGCATCTGATTCCTTCTCCACAGCTCCTTTTCATCGGAGCAGTTCTGGACACGACGCAGTTTCGGGCCTATCCTCCCGAACGGCGAGTCCGGGATATTCAGGCTATGATTCCAATCTTTCAGCCTTTATCCTGGGTTTCGGTACGGATGACCCTGAGGCTGCTGGGCCTCATGGCCTCCTGCATCCTGCTGGTCGATCATGCCAGATGGCATATGCGGGCTCTGCAGTGGGACCTGAAGTTCCAGTGGGCGCAGCACCAGGGCAACCTGTCCGATCACGTCCAGATCTCGGTGGGGACTGCAAGACAGTTGCAGTGGTGGCTCTCGAACCGGCAATGGGTCATGGGCAGATCACTCTCCCTTCCCCAGCCAGAGCACACAGTTGTGACGGACGCGTCCCTTCTGGGATGGGGCGGTCACATGGGAGAGGCGGAGATCAGAGACCTCTGGTCTCCGGCGGAGTCCCGGCTCCATATCAACCTTCTGGAGCTCCGGGCGATCCGACTTGCACTCAAGGCATTCCTTCCCTCTGTCAAAGGGAAGGTAGTGCAGGTGTTCACAGACAACACCACTGCCATGTGGTACTGCAACAAGCAAGGCGGGGTGGGGTCATGGACCCTATGTCAGGAGGCTCTGCGCCTCTGGAACATCAGGGCATTTTCCTGATGGTTCAACACCTGGCAGGTTCCCTGAACGCCAGGGCGGACGAACTCAGCCGCAGGTGCATGATGGATCACGAATGGCGTCTTCACTCGTAAGTGGCGCAAGGACTCTTTCTACAGTGGGGAGAGCCTTGGTTAGATCTATTCGCCACCGAAGAGAACGCGCAATGTCATCAGTTCTGCGCGTTGGAATTTCCAAGGCAGCACTCGCTCGGCGACGCTTTTCATCGCGAGTGGAGTTGCGGTCTGTTGTACGCTTTTCCGCCTATACCACTTCTACCCAGAGTGTTGAAGAAGATTCGGCGCGACCGGGCCCAAGTCATCCTTGTGGCTCCAGACTGGGCTCGAAGAGTTTGGTATCCCGAGCTACTCAGTATGAGTGTCGATCCCCCGATCCGTCTGCCTCTTCGGGAGGATCCTCTGTCGCAGCAGCAGGGGACGGTCCTCCACCCGAACCTGTCCAGCCTCCACCTGCTTGCGTGGAGATTGAGCGGCGGCAGTTGATTCCTTTCGACTTGCCTCCCGAAGTTTGTGATGTGATTCTGGCAGCCAGGCGTCCCTCCACTAAGGTGGTATACGCCTGCAGGTGGAACAAGTTTGTGGCATGGTGCACAGCAAAGGCTGTAAATCCCCTTTCTGCCCCTCTTTCTGAGGTTCTTCTGTTCCTTCTTTCCCTGGCCCAACAGGGTTCTGCCCTGGGTACCATCAAGGGCTATCTTTGTGCCATCTCGGCCTTCCTCAGGCTTCCTGATCAGCCCTCCCTTTTCAAGTCCCCTGTTGTTAACAGGTTTCTAAAAGGCATTACACACCTCTTCCCTCCTGTTCCGTTTGTGATGCCTCAGTGGGACTTAAACTTGGTTCTTACCTTTCTTATGTGCGCTCCCTTTGAGCCTCTACATAACTGTCCTCTTCGTCTTCTGACTCTCAAGACAGCCTTTCTGGTGGCCATCACCTCCGCTCGGCGGGTGAGTGAGCTCCAGGCTCTATCATGCAAACCTCCCTTTCTGTCTGTCCATCCAGACAAGGTTGTTCTTAGGACGCGTCCGTCCTTCTTGCCAAAGGTGGTTACTGCCTTCCACATTGGGCAGACCATCACTTTGCCCACCTTCTTTCCGCCTCCTTCCAGAGAGGAAGAGCGGCTCCACCGTCTGGACCCAAAACGTGCGCTTTCCTTTTATATCAACCGCACACAATACTTCCGGGTGGATGACCAGCTCTTTGTTGGCTACGTGGGCGCCAAAAAAGGTTGGGCGGTGCACAAGAGAACCATCTCCCGCTGGGTAACCTTGTGTATCAGAGCCTGCTATTCTTTGGCTAAAAAGGAGCCTCCTGTTGGGCTGCGTGCCCATTCCACCAGGGCAACGGCTGCTACCACGGCTTTAGGCCGTGGTGTTCCGCTGCAGGATATATGTCAGGCAGCTACGTGGGCCTCGCTGCACACGTTTACCAAGCATTACTGCCTTGACAGTCAGGTCCGGAGGGAGGGCTACTTTGGCCGTTCTGTCCTCCGAGACTTCCTTGTCTGATCTTTGTTCGCAGACCCACCACCGGGGTTGGTATTGCTGGGGTATCTATTCTAAGGTAAGGAATCTGTCACTAACGTGTCTCTTTCAGATGCACAAGTTACTAACTTGTGTAACGATATATCTGTAAGAGACAGTAGTTAGTGACAGATTCCTACCGCCCCACCCATCCTCCCCGTTCTGCAAACTGATTTCTAGGGTTAAGGACATCCCTTTCAGGGCCCTAGTATTTTTCAGACACCTATGTCAGCTTCTTGCATGGCTCTGCGTTGCTGGCGCGGAAAGTCGTGTACAGAACTGACGTCAGCGCGCAGGGGCGGCGTTTAAGTACTGCCCGCAAAGTCATCCCGGCGATCACGACGCCGACGACGGACGCGGAGCTGCACGACGCCGCTTACCGACGCGCAAGGGTACTGCTACGCAAAAACTTTCCGGTTCCAGCCTGACGCCTGGGGATATTCTAAGGTAAGGAATCTGTCACTAACTACTGTCTCTTACAGATATATCGTTACACAAGTTAGTAACTTGTGCATTAGCGTCATTGATGGGCACCCCTTTCTAACCTATTGATAAGTTTGACATAAAACACCTATCATGAAAAACTGTTTTTCTGCTGGCAATGTCTTATACAAAAAGTTAGTTAACTGCAAGCCCTATCTTACTTTTTTTCAAGAGACAGTCACCTTGACTACTTATTCCGGAAGTACCTACTTTCACTTCATATATAAATCAAAAGATTTGACTGCCCAAATTTTTCCTAATCCAACCACTGTCACAGAGAAAGCGCTCCACTTATTGGATATCAAAAGATGTCTTAAATTCTACCTTTATCACACCAAATACTTCCATCATACAGACTGATTGTTTATAGACTTCGACTCAAGATAATAGCGGAAAACCCATCATGAAAAAATCAGGGTCAGAGGAGAGGAAGATGCTTTTAAGCAGACCCGTGGATGTTTAGCAGTGCTAGCCATACTGCTGATTTCAACCTTTACCCTACTCAACCCTTAGTCTACACCTCTATACAACTAAGTGAACTACGTGAGATATCTCAATGTAATGCAAAATTAGAAGTTAAAAAGTTGTTGGTCCTGTATCTTTCTTTAAATGCAAACATCTCAACTTTAAATGGAGACCACTGCTTTTGAAAATAGACTTGGAGTGGAAGAAGAAAACCATTGGTTTTTGGGGAGCCTCATGAATGTGCATTCCCTTCCTAAACATGCAATAGGAATCCACTATTTACTAATAAACAAAAAGTTGAATTTTATGTGCATTACCGATAACTGGCTCAAGGAATGATCCAACCCTGATATTATTACTGCAATTCCTAATGGATACTCGATGCAGTCTCTTAACTGAAAGGACTTAGTTGGAGGAGGTCTTGCAATTATATTTGCAGCGTGGATCTTTTCTGGATTCACATGCTGTGCATTATTCCACTACCTAGTGGTTCGGGACGGAATTCTCCACTTTTTTGTAGTTCTTGTATTTTTGTTATTTGTTGTTGGGTGTCTACGTACCTCCATTTGGTGCATCCTGTGACCTTGAACGCCCTCCCCTGGTAGCTCCCACTCTTGGTCGCCATCTTCAAATTATTATTTTCCGCCTTTGGGTCTGGATGCTTATCTGAAGGTTCTCCAACACAAGAAAGAATACGTTTGTGAAGAAGTTCATGAGAAGTTTGCTGAAAGTTTTCACCAAATTCAGAGAAGAACACCGGCGAAGAGGTACCGACAGTGCTTAATTTGTAAAATATTAAGTGCCAGGGCTCTGACCAGGAGGCCACTGCAGCTTGCACCACCGATCGCCCTTGTCATCTCTGCCAAAACAACTACTAACCATCTCTCTTGCATGTAAATGCGACAGTTCAGATTATTCCAGGTCCCCAAAGCTAAACGAATGGCTAGGGAGGCAGGTATTAGCAATTTTAATGTATATTGTAGTCCTAAACTACTGTTGTTCTGCTTCTCTCTAAATTTGATGAGCAGCACGACCATGTGGTGGACTGTTCTAAGTATGGTGTTGACATTTAGGTGCCGAGCACCGGAAACCAATTAAGTGCTGGTACTGAGCACCGGAAAGCACCGGCTCAAATTAAGTACTGGGTCCCGAAGGAGTAATAGAGAGGGAAGGAGACTCTCAAAGTCTGTTGAGGAAAAGATAATGCCCAGACAGGGGGGCTCCCTGTGCAGCATAATGAAGAAGACTCCTTTCCAGTTCCTGAATTGCTACCACAAATTCACGCAGAAGGACCAACACCTGGTCTGCAACCTCTGCCTGCCCATTGACCATCGAAGCGACGACTGCAACGCTGTGCCGTGTTGACCTTGAAGACATTGAGGGCGAGAGAGAAGTAGAGAAGGGTGGATTACACCATGCAGGGACAGAAGACTACTCCATCCCTGAGAGACCTGGGTCTGTCGAGCGACTACGAGGAGAACGTTGCTGAAAGTGTTGAGGGTGAAACTTCAGACTCCGACTTGAGGATGGTCGACGTGGAAGCCCAGGCAACCAAGAAGGACAAGAGATCGGAGGTAAGAGAGACATCAACCCCGAAAAAAGTTCCCAAGTCTCGAAGATCGAACTGAAGGGCGTCAATGGGAGCTTCGTCATCGAAACAATTGCCAACCGAAGGCAAGCCCAGAGACGGAAAACCCCTCGGATCCCCCGAAAGGGACACCGCAGGAGGTAAATATCCAGAAAAAACCCAGTCGTCGCAAGACGGTCGAGGGAAAGACGCTTCGACATCGAAAAAGGAGAGGTCACAAGATGAACACCGAAGCTCAATGACAGATACGTCCTCGAAGAAACCTTCGACGTCATAGAGAAAATCGATGACGAGCCTCGATGCCGAAGAACTTTCAGTAGAAATCGAAAGGAAGAAGAAGCACCTCTAGGCCAAAATGGCCACCTTGCTGCAAAAGAAAAAAGTCTTCGACAAATCCTTGAAAGGATTTCGAATTCCGCCGAAAACTTCGACGCCAAACGATCAAGGCGAAAAGGATGTCGAAGAAATTGAACCTCCTTTAACACCAGAGCCACAAGAGGAGGAAGAAGAACTCTTCTACAAAGAAGAAGAGGAGCAAGTAGGAGACCTGTTTCAGAATTCAAAGGAGTCTGAGTACACAGAGTTTCAGTGGCAGGACCTGGAGACTTACTCCCCGGAGGAGGGAGTAGACTGTTATCTGTCAAGGCCTTCACCTCCGGATGACATTGGAATATATAACCAGGTGATAAAGAAGGCTGCTGACAAGTATGGAGTGCAGCTGGAGGAGGAGAGACCACCGTCTTGTTTCCTGTTGGAAACCTTCTTGCCAGCCCAAGCCAGGAACCAATTCCAGCCAATGCTACCAAGCGTCCTTGGTCAAGGAAGGGAGGCTTTCACTCCAGGGGTGGAGAAGAAGTATAAATATTCATCCAAATGCCCTGCATACATCAAGTGTCCAGTGCTGGCTGATTCAATCATCCCCTCGACAGCACGGAAGAGGGCCAGTATCCCCTCAACATCGTGGCCACCTCCTGGCAAGGAGAGCAAGAAGATGGACCTCATGGGAAGAAAATTCAAACGCAGTGCAGCAAATCAATGGTGCATCATAAATTCTAATGCTTTTCTTAACAAACATGCCTACCAACACTAGGAGGGAATGACTGAACTCATGAAACACCTGCCAGAACAGTACAAGAAAAGAGTGACACACGTGGCAGAAGTGGGCAAGAATATTGCCAACACTTGGAAATCGGCATTGGGTGCGGCCGACACATCAAGCCACCAGATGATGGGGATAACTCTACACTATCACTCATAGCAGAGAATATCGGGATTCAAGCCAGAGGTACAAGCAAATGTCCTAAATACACTGTTCAGCGTTGAACAGTTCTTCAGGAGCACTGTTAACGTCACCCGGAACCAACTAAAGAAAGACAACGGAACGGCAAAGTCCAAGGTTGTATTGCAGTTTAGATGGGGCATGCATATAGGGACAGTGCCATTACGCATGCCTACTGGGAGAGGCAGCTTCCAATTGGGAACATTACACACCAGACCTTCCAGAGAAGCAATCAAACATTGGTACTCCAGCAGCAATGGCAGTATCAACAACAAAGGACGGTAGTCCTTTAGAGTATGAACATGGGGAAGGGGACAACCTCACACCCACCAGCAAATGACTTCAAAAAAGATCACAGCCTCTCACAAGCAACACCAGTGGGAGGTAGAGTAAAAAGGTTCATCAAGAGTGGAGGAAGTTAACAACATCAGTTACACAGAGAAGGGGGACAGGGAGCTAATAAAAGGTCCAGAACCCTTGCTCCCAAGAACAAGTACCAGTTTTGGTAGGGTAACTGTTCCTGTAATAGTGTATTTCAGGGTGGAAATGCTTCATCATCGGGCTTAGCTCCTCATGGGGCCGGCGCTGCAATACCCCACGGGCCCCGCAAGAGGGTCATTGGCGGAGGTCTTTTAATCAAATAGCCGTGATGATGAGTGCAGGTGTGTGGGATAATTGAGAGGGTGAGTTAAAAATACCTAAGGGGGTACCAAAACCAATTTAATCTGGGGCCCCCTTGGTAAAGATAAAAGTAATGTCAATTATTTGCTCCTAGTTATGATGAAAAACTATTTAGCGACGTGTGCAGATTGTGTAGGTAGACATGTTTCACACCTCAGTGGTCCAGGAAAGATCCATGGCATTTCATCAAGACCAAATAAGTTATAGTAAGTATCGCTACCTTTGGTCAGGATTGGGAAGATGCTTTCTGGTATCAGATGATTACCAAAATGTGCTTACGTAGAGTTGTAAGTCAAATATGTGCCTACTAGGGCGTAAACCAACTGAGGTTTTCCTGTGTTTCAACCTGAAAGGAAAAAAGTGTGTGATAATTTGATACCAAAAATACCCTGGATTGCCCTCAGGGAGTATACAATGACATTGAGATATCATGTGTCAATAAAATCATGCTGGGAGCGCAATGCAAAACTCCTCTCGTGCATCGTGTCACATATCTCAAATTATTTAGGTGAGTGACTTTGTAATAATAAATCGTAGGAGTGTAAAACATACATACAAACACACACAAGACATATAGTGAATCATCACTTGTCAAGGGTTGGGATATATTGGATACTAAGATTCTTAAACAGGGCACACCTCCAGGACCATCACGGAGTCCAGCATTGTTTAATATCTACATGTGCCCTCTTGCTGCTCCAGTGGAATCTTATGACATTAAGATCATATCCTATGCAAACGATACTCATCTCCTTTTATCAAATGATAACAGTTCTTTAAGAGCAAAGGAAGCTTTCTCAGACTGTATTGGAGCATGTTTGTCCTGAATGAAAACCAATACTCTGCAATGTAATCCCGAATGTAAAACAGAAGTGCTGTTATTTGGTCCCAGCCTCTGCACCTGGTTGGGAGGGTAGATAACCAAGAGAGATTTCCCCACCTCCTTCTCCAGCTGCAGTGGCTAGGAACCTGCAAAACAACAATTGATGGACAGAATGCAGAACAATGTCATACATTCACCCCAGTACAAAAATCTGGGCCTAAATCCATCGTATGGGTATGCCCAGAGGTGGGTCCCTTGCTCACTGTGCCACTGGATTCAAGCTAGCCTGGCTGAAGAAGGGTGACATACCCTGAAACCGGTCCCAGGATGCTTGTTTCCGGTCCAGGGAGGACCTGGCCTGGCAGTTCGGTCTGGACTGTTCCCATGGGGCACAGGGTCAAGATTGATTTGCATATGGCTGGGTCCAAACTGGGGTGGCGTAGTGGGCAAAAGAACGATGGATTTAACCCAGATCTTTTTTTTTTGTAATTTATTTTTTATTAAAGTTTCCATTAAAACAACAATGATCCGCCTGTACAATTTTACATTCTGAATGTTATTTCTTTACTGTCACCCTACAAATAATTCTACAGTGACGCACAAATGATTCCAACAATATTACACATCCCCATCTGAGTCGCTATTTTCTTCTGGAGGCGTACAGATGTTTCCCCTATATACATTCCACTTTCCCCACACCCTTCCCCATTTTTTGGGGCATTTCCTATTGAGAAATGTGGCCTTCTCCGCCACCATGGCCATATCCATATCATTGCACCAAGTCGCTAACGTCGGTACATTCCCTACTCCCCACTTTTGTGCTATGTTTCGTTTAGCTATTATCATGCCTGTCGTCGCCCATTGGCGCTCGGCGTTAACCCAGATCTTTAGACTGGGGGAGAATGTTTGCATTGTCAGCATTCCGTCCATCATTTGTTTGCTGTAACACTTTTCGCCCTAAGTGGGATGGGTATGCCCAGACGTGGGTCCCTTGCTCACTGTGCCACTGGATTCAAGCTAGCCTGGCTGAAGAAGGGTGGCATACCCTGAAACCGGTCCCAGGATGCTTGTTTCCGGTCCAGGGAGGACCTGGCCTGGCTGTTCGGTCTGGACTGTTCCCATGGGGCACAGGGTCAAGACTGATTTGCATATGGCTGGGTCCAAACTGGGGTGGCGTAGTGGGCAAAAGAACGATGGATTTAACCCAGATCTTTTGACTGGGGGAGAAGGTTTGCATTGTCAGCATTCCGTCCATCATTTGTTTGCTGTGGCTAGGAACCTGGGCATGCAGTTGAATTGTCAACTTTCAAGGTGCAGATATCTTTGGTGGTTAGATCCTGCTTTTGGCTTATGAGAGATCTAAAAGAAAATGTTATATCTACTTCCGCTGGATGCATAGAGATCAGTAGTTCATGCCCTGGTCACTTCTCCACTGAATTATGCCAGCTGTGCTCGATCTTGGCCTTCCTAATTATCTCCTCCAGTTCTTGCAAGTTGTGCAGAATATGGCAGGTCGCCTTCTATTTAAACTCACAGTGGGCCTCTGTCTCCTCCTATGTAGCCGAATTGCACTAGTTGCCAGTGAGAAAGAGAATTTAATTTAAGTCTGTGGTATTAGCCCATCAGGCTTTTTATGAAACCGGCCCTAGGTATCTTTCTGAGATGATGCAGCCATATTGCCTGACAAGAGCTCTTCGCTCTACTGATGCCTGCTTAATTGTTGTCTCACGCTTTAAACAGAGGAGGAGTGGGGGTTCTTCTCATCGTTTTGGTGGCAGAGGCCTGGAATCGTCTACCATTTAAGCTCCGGGACACCAAGAACAGTTTTTTTTTAAAAAAATGCTATTTTAATTTATGACACTAATTAAGAAATCTGGGATCCTTGTCTGTTAAAGTTGGTGATATCTGGACAGTTGGCGGTTGGTCCCGCTGAAGTACTGCGGTACTCCCAAAGTATACTGGAATTTACAGTGACAAATGTATACTGTGAGGTAGTGCCTCTTTTGACATGGTTAGCCCCCCACTTTTTGCCTGGTTTTGATGTGGTTTTGATTGTAGTGCACAGGGTCCATGCTAACCAGGTCCCGTTTGCCAGTGCTTCTTCCCTAAAACAAATCCCCATATGTAACGTCTGCCCCCCTGTAAGTCCCTAGTAAGTGGTAGCCTGGGTACCTAGGGCCTGGGAGCTGAAGAGGGTCCCCTGGGACCTGCCTCACTAGGACCATCCCCCTACCCTTGCTGTTTGCATGGCCTTGTGGGAGGAAAAACTGCAATGCCAGCCAGCACTGCCTGCAAGTATAGGTAAGTCTCCCCTCTAGCAGGCCTCACAGCCCTAAGGCACCTACAGGTGAGGGCATAACTGCCAGAGTAGATATGCCCCTACAGTACTTAAGTCAATTCTTAAGTATTGTAAGTGCCATGGAAGCCATAAGGAGTACATGGGCTGGAAACTCTACAACTCTAGTTCCCCAGCACCATGATGGCTTCACTGAAACCAGGAGTGTTTGGTGTCAAACAACACCTTGTAATAAATGCACACTGATGCCAGTGTGGGACGTTTTACACCACCTACTCAGAGGGTCCCTCAGAGGTGCCCCTGAAAACCAAACGACCTTGGTGTGGGCACTGACTGGCTTCAGACAGCCTGCCACACACAGACTTGTTTCTGGACCCCTGGGTGGAGAGCCTCTGCTCTCTGGGACCAGAAACAATGCACATCCTGGGCAGAGGTGTCACACGTCCTCACCCATGATGGGCCAGTGCTCGAAGGGGAAGCTTCGAAGGCCTGCTACCTTTGCAGTGTGACCTTCAGCCTCTGCTGCTAGCATCAGATGGCAGTCCCCGGTTTACATCCCCACTTTGGGAGGGAAAACCTAGGAAAATAGGTGTGCCCACCTCTGCCAGCTTCACCCCTGAGGTAGGGTAGGCGAGGTGAAGCACATCTTTCAGTCCCCGCCCTCTTGAAGATGGAGAGACACCTCCAATCAGGGCTAGGTTTATGCCCCTTCCTACAGGAGAGTGGCATAATAGAGGGTATAGTCACCCCAGGTAAGGTGCCCATTGGTCCTACCTGCTACTCCCCTAAAACGCCCCTACATTCAGTATTTAGGTGGCTCCCCCAGACCTAGAAACTAGATCTGTGACGGCGTAAGAAGAAAGAAGACATCCCTGCAGAGAAGACTGAAGACAACTGCCTTGAACCCAGCCCTACCGGCCTGTCTCCAGCTTCAACGAACCTGCAACCTGTCTTGCAGCCAGCGACCTCTGAAAACCCTGGGAGGACTGCTGCCTTCGAAAAAGACTCCAATCGCCCAAGGACAGCGGCCCTGTCCAGAAGAAACCTTCTTCAAGGTCCCTGGATCCAGACAGATCCAATTCTCCTGTCCACTCTGCACACGACGCCCACGGCCCGAGTCTGAGTGGCTCACCTGTACATTGAAGTCTCCCCAGCGATCCTGACCTTGAGTTCAGCGTTGGCTGACCTCTCCTGATCTCCTCAGCAGCACCTGCAGTGTGAGTCCAGAGGCTCCCCCTGACCGCGACCGGCTCCAGTAAGAAGACTCCGACGTCGAAAGGCACCCCTGCACCCAAAGCCCCTGGGCCTTGGTGACCCTACGACCCCCTACTTACCTCTGCTGTCATTGGTCTCCCTCCTTCAACAACCAGTGCAACGCCTGCAGCCTGTTTGCCAGAAGAAGAATCTCCATGTAAAGCATTGGGTGCCAGAAGCTGAAATTGCTCCCTGCACCCGGTCACCGCCGTGCCCCTGGTGGTGTATGTTTGGTGCAGCTTTGTGCCCCCTGTGCTTCACCTAACCCCCAAAGCTTGACCCCCTGCAACCAATCTACTTACCTGCAAGCAGTGTGGCTTCGAGCACCCCCAGTCTCCATTGAAACGCATTTGGCCGAACTCCGATTTTGAACCCTGCACCCAGCCGCCCCTGTGCCGCTGGTGGTGCAGTTTTGGACTCACCTGACCCTTGCACCTTGACCTTTGGTCTCGAAGACTGGAATTGTAAGTGTAATACTTACCTGTTTAACTGCGATATTGTTTTCCCCTATAGGATAACATTGAACTGTTCTGAAAATATTTTAAGTGTCGATTTTTACAAGTGAAAAATATTTTTATTTAAAATCGTACTTATCTGATTGCGAAGATCTTGGTCTTAAAATAAAATACAAAGTATATTTTTCTAAAATTGGTGTGGTTCTCCTATTTGACTCGTGTCCATTATTGATCAAATTTGTGCAATAAATGTCTTGCACTCCTCTGTGTTCGGCCCAAGGCTGCTCGCCCACACTACCACTAGTGAAGCACTTTGGGTTTTATATTGAGCCCTGTACACTTTTGGGGAACCCCTGACCTCTGTGCATGGTATAACCGCCTAGTGGACATACCATATACAGAGCCAGCTTCCTACACATACCTGTCAACTTCTTCATTTATAATTGTGGATCGTTTGAAGTATTTACATGGGTGATCCTATTATGGTGAGTAGAAAATTGTCCACACCAGTATTGTGTAGAATTATTTCAAGGCCTCAAAACCGTATTGGATGGTGTCACAATGAATTTATGATGTTGTCAGTAATGTCATCAATGATGTCATTTGAGATGTAATGAGTGATGTAATATATGAGGTCATAAGCAGTGCATGGCAGGGACCCAAGCGCTAGTATATATATACACATGCATAAAAAATAAAGGCTAATGTGAGGTTATAGTTAAGCCTTGCAATAATATAAAAACTGTCAGTTTAAAACAAATAGAACTACTCACCATTCATAGTTTACAGAGCTAACTAGAGCTTCCACACCGCAGCCACGGCCTCCACCTCCTCCTCATTCTCCGCCTCCTTCTCTGCCTCCGCCTGGGCCCACAGCTCCTCAGCCCACCCGTCCTGCATAGCCTCGAAGACCAAGATCGCGGTCTCGGCCGTGGAACAAGAGAAAAGCTTGTTCGAGGATGACCTCCTACTCACCTGGACGCGACCTGAGGTATACCTCACTAGTGTTGTGAAATGCCTTCAGACCTTTGAAACCATCTCTGGCTTTAACATTAACATGTCCAAGTCGTCCGTGCTCAATCTGGGGAGGTTAAAGATTTACAGAACCTTGTGCCATTTGAATGGCCCCTGGACTCTATCAAGTACTTGGGCCTCTACATCTCCCCGATGCTTGCTATCTGGTCCCGAGCAAATTGGCCGTCTCTTCGCCGCTCCATCGTGGCAGATTTTCAGACATGGAAATCAGCGCACATCTCCTGGTTGGGACGTATTAATGTCGGATGAACGTCCTCCCGCGGGTCCTCTATGTGTTTCAGACACTACCCACGCCGATCTCGCAGGAGGATATCCTGCGTCTCCAAAGGGACATACGTACCTTTATATGGAATGGGAAGCAGCCGCGAATAGCTCACTCTCTGCAGATGACAATCCGCGATCGGGAAGGTCTGGCATGCCCAAATCTCCTGGAATATGATTGGGAAGCCCACCTGAGATATATTTCAGAATGGGTAGTACACGAGAGTGAGAAGCACTGGTTCCACATGGATCATGCGGTAGCATGCAGGCCCCTGTGGGATCTCGCCTGACTACCCAAACAGGCTCGGCCACGCAGCACGTACATTGTGACGCCAACTAGGACAGTGTTGGAGATCTGGGATAAGATAGCCCTGAAAAAGGGTCTGACCACCTTCCCATCACCACACACACCTATAGCTCGTAACCCTGCCTTCCTCCCGGACTTATCACCCTCCTCATTTCGTAGCTGGAGTGGAGGGGACTGTCGGACACTTCAGGATCTCTTTGCTGGAGGCCTTGAGAAGATTTTTAATGAGTGCAGGGCCGAATTTCACCTTCTGGCCACCGGACGCCTTGAATATCACCAGATGCGGCATTGGGCACTGCATCCCAAGGTCTCCCCAGCAGTTGTTCGCCCACACACTCCCTTCAAGAAACTTGTCCGTGCCTTCGATGGCACTTGAGGGCTAATATCCAATACCTATCGGGTGCTGCAACACTCACTCCCGAGTTCACACATAAGTACCAATCCACATGGCACAACACTATCTCAGGTGAATTTACTCCTGAACAGTGGGAAGCACTGTGGCGAGATATCCCTAAAATCTACTGTAGCCTCTCTTCAAATGAGACAGCATACAAGTAGATTTTCCAGTGGTACCATACGCCAGCCCATCCATCTCGAATTTACTCAGATGTCTCTCCTCTGTGCTGGCGCTGCGGATAGGGCGAAGGAACCTTCTGTCATGTGTGGTGCCACATACTGGAAAGAGATTCTGGGGCATATCAAGGGCATTATAGGCTTCCCTGTCCCGGACCTTTACCGCACTATTATACTTGGCATATGAACCACCAATCTAGATGCCATGACGCACGCAGACTGGGCCATCATCAGCCATTTATTGTTGGCAGTGCATCAGCTCATTGCAGTCATGTGGAAGCAGCCTGCACCGCGCTTGATTGCACAACGGTTCGTGCAAATATGGCACCTTCTGGCATTGGAACAACTATCCCACATCTTGACTAACTCAGCCCAAAAATTCCAGCGCATATGGAGACCATTAACACAATATCTACTGGGCATAGAATCCACATGCTTAAGTCTGCCAAAACTCAGGGCTCTCCAACTCTTCGACTAGAGGCACTATACAAGCTTTCTCCCACTAGCACAAGGAGCAGTGAGTGCCGAGGGGGACCCGCCTGTCCCACTTCCTGCTAGCTATTAAAGCTCCCTGTATGCACTTAAGCCCTGGCATTAGACAAGACCTGTTTAGAGTTTGTTTGTTAAGTGTTCACTAACTCACTGATATCAATGTTAATCTGAAATACAACCGGGTGTATTACAATAGCTTTAGAAGTGTTAATGATGGCCCCGCAAATAGGTGGCATACAGCATGCCAATCGGCGATTGTGCTGCAGGACTTATTCTGACCTTCTATAGATATACAATCCTAGTCGTCAGTATTGCTATGTACAGGCCCCCCGCACGGTAGCCAATGTGTGACAGTACTATTCTGAGCTTATACTGCTGTCGATGAGAGGATATTGGAAGCTTACCGTTAATGTATTAGCAGCATTCTTACACTTATGTGATGTAGACTGTGGTAACATGCATTGACACTGTAAACGCAAACTGCATTTTATGAATATACCACACCCTGTCTAAGCATTGTTATGCACTTTGTGCTTATCAATAAAAAGACTAAGTAAAAAAAAGTGAATCAAGTTGGCACACATAAGACACCTTGGACCATTTTTCGCAGGTCACAATGGAAAATCTCGTGCAGACATAGCAGCTTACCCCCATTAGTCCAGTTCTCTGTATTCCTGCATTGGACCCCAGAACGTTTCAAATTTTCTTGTATCTTTCATAGATTCACATGCTTGAATTAGCTCCTGTCGTCAGGCTGGGAGCCGTCAGTAAACAATATTAGTACCATTGAGTACCATTGAGTTGGGCAACAATAAACATTGGTTATTCAGCGCCAAGATGCCCATGGATGAACGTGCGCTTTACAAATACACATGTTATGTTAATATTAATATACCAGTGTACTTTCACAAACAATAACATTAAAAATTACAAACACTTTTGCTTGCTAATCACCTCTTAATAAATGACAAACTCCAGCCAATAACAAATCCAGATAGTCAGAAACACACACACATATAAATATATATATATTCCACACATCCTACTTCCTCAGAACAAGAGGGCATGCACACGAGGTATGTAAAATCCAAACCATATCTTTATTGTATTGGGGCTCCCACGACCCAGCATTGAAGAGATACACGTTTCGGCAGGACACCTGCTTTTATCAATCTAAAAGATGCCATGCAGTGACTACATTTAAATAATTGGAAATGCTAAACACAAACGAAATACATCATTGCTATGAGCAGTTTGTCCCCTCTGCAAATCATTTATTTGTTTTTTTGATTTTTTGAACACTTTCTAATGTATAAATAATTGCCAATCTTTGAAGTAAATGTAATGTCAAATGCCAACCCTAAATGTCAAATATGAATATCCAAATAATATTCTTGTCCTTGGCATTAAAGATGCTTTATCTCGTTTCAATCCAATTAGTATACATGTTGGGACAGATTTCTCTGAAACTGCATCTGCACATTCCATCGTCTACGTTCATGTTAATTCCACTTTAAAAACATAGCTCATATCAACAGCCTCTGCTGACTATCCATTTCCTACTTATGGCTTCTCTGGATGCCCAAAAGCTTCGTAATTTCCCAAAAATACCTCTGAATTGGCAAGCCGGTTTATGAGGATATTTGGCATTTAGCCTGTTTGTTCCTTAATAGTCATCAAATTACCAATACCAGCATGCATATAGCGAGTTGCTTTGGGTCATTGGAATTAGGCACGATAGCAGTACAGTTCATTACTGTGAAGCAAAGTTGGGGGAGGCCTGCCCACACGAAAAACATGAATTTGCTATTCACAAACCTCACCGTTTGAAGTAAATACTCCTGCAGTGCCCAGTCACCAAATTGCAACAGGCCTTCTGAGTGAGGCTGTCAGTCCGTAGCACCAGGGCTTGTTGTCTGCGCTGAAAGTCCATGGACTTCCTCACGCCGATTCCTCTCCCTCCTCCACGAACCACGCCTTTAATGACTCCTCCCTCTGTGCAACCACTGAAAGTTTTTATATTATTGCAAGGCTTAACTATAACCTCACATTAGCCTTTGTCTTTCACGTATGTATTATATATATATATATTGTGAGGTTATATTTAAGCCGTGTAGAATTATTTCAAGGCCTCATAACCGTTTAATACATGTATCGATATAAGGAATGTAATTACCATGCTGATGGTTGTTCATTGTGTCTGTGTTTTAGATACCCCTGACGAAGGGAATATCCCGAAATGCATCGGGTTTTTAAATAAAGTCGTGACATGAGGAAACACTTAATTCTCCTGTGTTTTTATGAATAACATTGTATAAGCTTGGAAATGAGTAAAATAAATTGACAAAAACATGGATAAAGAGAAGTGAAAAGCAATGAAAAAATTTGAAGATTACAAAGAAACTTGATTTATTGGATTCATTCGATAATGGTCATGGCTGTGCAGCTTGTATGGGGACCGGATGTGGTTCCCGTAAGTTGTTTCTATATTGCAGTGCAATTGGGCGAAGCAAGCGAGCACGCCTTTATAGTTTGAAAAAGTTGAACTTAAGCATAAATATTGAATAAACAGGTGTGCATCTCTCCACCATTCATGCACGTAGGGAAGTCCCATCGACGGACCGGCTTCAAGCCTTGTGACTCTTGTCACAAGCTGATCTCTGTCACGGATCCGCACCTCATGTGCCTCTGGTGTCTGGATCGCGACCACGACACAAAGTCGTGCTCTGTCGGGCCATGAACCCGAAGTCTTTGCGGGAGCGGTCTCGAAAGCTTCTGGAGGCCCGGCAGTCGGCTCCGCGCCGCTCGAGGTCCCGGTCGAAGGAGAAGGTCGCGGAGCCATCACCGCTAGTCATCGAAGTCTTCGCACTCCTCGGGTAAGTTGAAGCACAAGAAGAAGGCGAAGACGCATTGTCGCTCTTCGCCTTCTCCCTGTCCGTTGGCCGAAGCGACGTGGGACCTGGAGCGTCGTCGCTCTCCGTCTCCGCCTTCAGAGCCCGCTTCTGGGACGACTCCGCACTTCCCTCCCTTTCCAGGAGCCAGAGCGTCCCCTGCCCAGCTACGAGCTTTCTACGAAGGGCTGCATAGCATCTTTGGGCAGACCAACTCCGCTGGAGCGCCTTCGGGCCCCGGGAACTCGGCTGGGGGTCTGGGCCTTCGAGACCGGCGGCTTTGGCGGGCCCTGAGGATCCAGGCCTGGATCCGGATCGGTGCCAGTGGACCTCACGGTACCTTCCCCGGCGCCGATTCCTGTGGCAATGCCCCTGACGCTAGTTGCGCCACCAACCGGTGTCGACTCCAACCTCACCCCCGACTTGGACACGGAATCGGACCGACGTCGGTACCAGCGCCCACCGGTACTTTTGTACCACTGTTCTTTCCTGGTGTTCCCTACCGCCCTTACTGGTAGTCAGAGGAGGGTGAGGAGGACTAGGAGGGGTCTGGTGACCCACTAGTAGACCAACTTGAGGAGCTGGACTGGCGACAGGAGTTGGGTGAGGCCAGTGGCCTGGATACCTCACCAGACCTTAGTATGCTTTCTCTCCCTACCGTGGCTACGGAGGAGGGGGCCTCCTACACTGTGGTGTTGCGTAGGGCGGCTGAGGCCTTGAGCTCCCTACGGTGGCAGTAAGGACTAACCTCCTGAATGAGGTGCTTCAGCCGGCAGCGGCCTCTTCGGAGCCCCTACTGCCTTTCAATGAGGCCCTCACTGACATCCTTCTGGGCACTTGGTCCAAGCCCAGCACAGGGGCTCCTGTGGATAGGATGATTGCCTCACGCCACCGCCCGGCCCCAGGCGACCCACTTTTTCTCTCCCAACACCCACCCCCGAGAGCTTGGTGGTCCAAGCATCAACTTCAAAAGGTTCGTTCCCTACTGCTCCCCCAGACAGGGAATCCAAGAAGCTGGACCATCTTGGGAAGATGTTTTCTTCCGGTAGCTTAGGACTGCGGTCGGTGAACACCGCATGTCTCTTGGGCCGTTACACACACACTGTGTGGGACACGGTTGCGCAAGTGCTGCCACAGTGCCCGGATGAGGCCCGGGCCGTGCTCACGCGTGCTGTTGCAGAGGGTCGAGATGCAGCAAAGTTCACCATCAGGTGTGGACTGGATACCGCCGACTCGCTGGGTAGAACGATTTCTACATCAGTAGCCCTGAGCTGCTACGCATGGCTGAGGTCCACTGGCTTCTGTGGGGATGTTCAATCGACCCTTTTCGACATGCCCTTTGATGGCCGTCACCTGTTTGGCGACAAGGCAGACAACGCGCTCGAGCGTTTCAAGGACTCTAGGGCTACGGCCAGATCCTTGGGCCTCGCTGCCACCTCTCACCCCATGAAGTCTGCCTTTCGCCCCTTTCGTGGCTTCGGAAGGGGTGCCCCACCACGTTCCACCCAGAGCCAAAGGCCTGCGCAAGCTACCCAACCTCTGCGCGGCCGAGGACGTGGGACCCAACGTCGTGGGTCTGGGGTCCCTTGCTCTCCATGCCACTGGATTCAAGCTATCCTGGCTGATGAGGGGTGGAACCCCGAAACCGGTCCTAGGATGCTTGTTTCCAGTCCAGGGAGGACCTGGCTTGGCAGTTCGGGCTGGACTCTTGCTCTAATTCCACCACGGTTTTTATTTTCTCGTGCCTGCCTGTTCCTTTTGCCGCTGCAGCCCCTCCCTCCGGAATTCCCCTGCTCCCGCCTCCCAGCCTCTCCTCCCTCCCACCTCCCCTACTTAATGGCGGCCGCTGGGCGGTTGCGCGGCGGACGCGCGCAGCAGGCGCGCCAAAGGCAAGCCCATCTGCGCCTGTCCGCGACCCGACCGCGGCCAGCGCCAGGAACCCTGGACCTCCCACTACCCATCGCTACGACACCACCACCCTCCTCACACTCAACCCTGGAAGACTTAGAGAATGCCAACACGACCCACAGCCAGTTCTCCTGCCTCCACTGCCGCCAGACCCTCACCGCCACCCCGGCCTCCAACACCGGCGACGCCAGCACCGGCGACACCCTAAAATGCATCCTCCTCAACGTACGCTCCGTACACAAACGCCATGGAAATCTGGAACCTACTCGACTCTCTCTCGCCCGACATCGCCTTCTTCACAGAGTCCTGGACCAACGCATCCTCCGCCCCCGACATCAGCACCGCCATCCCAGACGGATACAAGATCAGAGGAAAGACCGCCCCAACCACTCAGGAGGGGGCCTCGCCATCGCCCACAAGAGCACCCTCCGCCTCACCACCTCCAGCGAAACCTTCCCCTCCGCCGAACACCTGCACTTCCAGATCCAGACCACCCCCAAAGCCACACTCCGAGGAACCCTCATCTACAGACCCCCCGGCCCCAGAACACCCTTCGCCACCACCATCACCGACTTCATCGCACCCCACGCCATCGCCTCAACAAACTACATACTCATTGGAAACCTGAACTTCCACCTCGACAACCCCAGCGACCCCAACTCCACTATCCTTCGTGACAACCTCGCCAGCATCGGACTTAAACAACTCGTCAACACACCGACCCACAGAGCAGGACACACCCTCGACCCCATCTTCGCGGCAGGAAACCGCGTCCAATTCAGCCACACAACGCATCCGCCATGGACCGACCACCACTGCGTACACTTCGCCATCAACAAACAGAAGGCACCCAAACCAGCCCCACGCCCACCTCGAAGGAACTGGAGCAAGGTTACCGACGAGCAACTTAACTCCACCCTCACCTCAGACAACCACACCTGGGCACCCGACGCAAACGACGCAGCCAGAGGACTCAACACCTGGACCTCCAACTGTGCAGACGAGCTCGCCCCGCTACGCAACCCCGACAGACAACGCCCCAGGAAAGCCGCCTGGTTCACCACCGCTCTCCAAGAAGCCAGACGCACCTGCAGATGCCTGGAGAAGAACTGGAGAAACACCAAGACAACCGAAAACCACACCACCTACAAGGACGCCATGACGGACTACCACAACCAGATCAGAGCCACCAAGAGGAACTTCATCCACAACAAAATCCTGGCCAACTCCACCAACTCCAAGGAACTTTTCAGTGTCATTCAAGAATTCACCAACCCACGCAGCGAAGCCACAGACATCACCCAATCCCAAGACCTCTGCGACAAGCTTGGAACCTATTTCCACCTCAAGATCAAAAACCTCTACGACAACTTCATCGACCATCCACCAGGCGCCCGCCCCCCAGAAACACCAGCCAGCCCACCATCTCCAACTGGACACCGATCACACCCGAAGACACCGCCTCAACCATGAAAAGCATCCACTCGGGGGGCCGCCACCGACCCCTGCCCCCCTCACATCTACCACAGAGCCTCAGCCGCCACCGCACCCGAACTACAACGCACCATCAAAACAGGCACCTTCCCAGACGACTGGTAGCGCGCAGAAGTCAGACCCCTGCTCAAGAAGCCCACAGCTGACCCCACCGACCTCAAGAACTATCGCCCCATCTCGCTCCTCCCCTTCGCAGCCAAAGTTCCAGAGAAAACAGTCAACAGAAAACTGACACGATTCATTGAAGAGAACGCCGTCCTTGACCCGTCTCAATCCGGATTCCGAAGCAACCACAGCACAGAGACCGCCCTACTCGCCGCCACAGATGACATCCGCACCCTCCTGGACCAAGGCCACTCCGCAGCCCTCATCCTACTCGACCTATCAGCGGCCTTCAACACCGTCTCCCACCGCACACTAGTCACCAGACTACATGACGCAGGCATACAAGGAACAGCCCTGGACTGGATCCGATCATTCCTCACCGGAAGAAGCCAAAGGATCAGACTCCCACCCTTCCTCTCTGACCCCACGAAAATCACCTGCGGAGTCCCACAGGGTTCATCACTGAGCCCCACCCTTTTCAACATCTACATGGCCCCCCTCGCAGTAATCGTCCGACCACACGGCCTCAACATAGTATCCTACGCCGACGACACCCAGCTCATCCTCTCCCTCACCAAAGACCCTACCACTGCCAAACTCAACTTCCAGAAAGGAATGCAAGACGTCGCAGTCTGGATGACCAACAGCTGCCTGAAGCTCAACGCAGAGAAGACAGAAGTCCTCGTCCTCGGTACCACCCCTTCTGCATGGGACAGCACCTGGTGGCCGACCGCCCTCGGAAGCCCACCTACCCCCTCAGACCACGCCAAGAACCTCGGCATCGTACTCGACTCATCACTCACCATGAACTGACAGGTCAACTCCGTCACCTCCAGCTGCTTCAACACCCTCCGCATCCTCCGCAAGACCTTCAAGTGGATCCCCCCTGAGTCAAGGAAGACAGTCACCCACGCACTCATCACCAGCAGACTGGACTATGGAAACGCACTCTACGCCGGCATCAACAAGTCCCTACTCCGCAAACTCCAGACAATATAGAACACCGCCGCCAGACTCGTCCTCGGCATCCCCCGACACGAACACATCAGCCAACACCTACGAAGTATCCACTGGCTCCCCGTGGAGAAAAGAGTCACTTTCAAAATCCTCACTCACGCCTACAAATGCCTACACAACAACGGACCCAAATACCTCAACGACAGAATCAACTTCCACATACCCAAAAGAAACCTCCGATCTTCCAACCTTGCACTGGCCGAAACCCCGCGCATCCACAGAGCCAGAGCAGGCGGAAGATCCTTCTCTCACATTGCACTGAACACCTTCAGGAAGACCCTCAAGACCTGGCTCTTCGGCTAAACAGATCTGCGGTCCCCCCACCCCCTCAGCGCCTTGAGACCCTCACGGGTGAGTAGCGCGCCTACAATTCCCTGATTGATTGATTGATGAGGCACAGGGTCAAGACTGATTTGCATATGTCTGGGTTCAAACTGGAATGGCATGGTGAGCAAAAAAACGATTTAGGCCCAGATCTCTGTACTGGGGTGAATGTATGACATTGTTCTGCATTCTGTCCATCAACTGTTCTTTTTGCATTTGTCACCACGAAAGTGATGGCGGTGGTCGCAGCTCATCTGCGCATATCAGGGGTTCCGGTCTTCCCCTATCTCGACGACTGGCTGTTGAAGACGGGCTCGCCCCAGGCTGTCGTCGCCCACCTCCAGACTACGGCGTACCTCCTGCATTTGCTGGGGTTCACTATCAATGTGCTGAAGTCGCACCTGATTCCCTCTCAGGAGCTCCTTTTCATCAGAGCGGTTCTGTACCCAGCACAGTTTCGGGTCTATCCTCCCGAGCAGCGAGTCCGGGATATTCGGGCTATGATACCGATGTTTCAGCCTCTAGCCCGGATTTCGGTGAGACTGACACTGAGGCTGCTGGGCCTCATGGCCTCGTGCATCCTGCTGGTAGATCATGCCAGATGGCATATGCAGGCTCTGCAGTGGACCTGAATTTCCAGTGGGCGCAGCATCAGGGGAATCTTTCCGATGTCGTCCAGATCTCTGAGGAGACTGCAAGTCAGTTGCAGTGGTGGCTCATGATCCAGGATTGGATCAGCGGCAGATCCCTCTCCCTTCCCTAACCAGAGTTCATGGTGGTGACAAATGCGTCACTCCTGGGATGGGGTGGCCACATTGGAGAGGCGGAGATCAGAGGCCTCTGGTCTCCAACGGAGTCCGGGCTCCACATCAACCTTCTGGAGCTCCGGGCGATTCGTCTTGCACTGAAGGCATTCCTTCCCTCTGTCAAAGGAAGAGTAGTGCAGGTGTTCACAGACAACACTACCGCCATGTGATACTGCAACAAACAGGGCGGAGTGGGGTCGTGGACCCTATATCAAGAGGCTCTTCGCCTTTGGACATGGCTGGAACATCAGGGCATGTCCCTGGTGGTTCAACACCTGGCAGGTTCCCTGAACGCCAGGGCAGACTAACTCAGCCGTCGGTGCATGATGGATCACGAATGGCGTCTTCACTCGGAGGTGGTGCAAGGTCTCTTTCAGCAGTGGGGAAAGCCTTGGTTAGATCTATTCGCCACCGAAGAGAACGCGCAATGTCAGCAGTTCTGCGCGTTAGAGTTTCGAAGGCGGCACTCGCTCGGCGACGCCTTTCGTCGCGAGTGGAATTGCGGCCTCTTGTACGCCTTTCCACCTGTACCACTTCTACCCAGAGTGCTGAAGAAGGTCAAGCGCGACCGGGCCAAAGTCATTCTTGTGGCTCCGGACTGGGCACGAAGAGTCTGGTACCCCGAGCTCTTGAGCATGGCCATCAATCCTCCGAGCAGACTGCCTCTTCGGGATGATCTTCTGTCTCGGCAACAGGGGGCAGTCCTCCACCCGAACCTGTCCAGCCTCCACCTCCTTGCGTGGAGATTGAGCGGGGACAGTTGACAGCTTTCGACCTTCCTCCCGAAGTCTGTAACGTCATCTTGGCAGCCATGTGTCCCTCCACCAAAACGGTATACGCCTGTAGATGGAACAGATTTGTGGCATGGTGCACAGCAAAGGCTGTGGATCCCCTTTCTGCCCCTCTTTCAGAGGTTCTCCTCTTCATTCTTTCCTTGGCCCAGCAGGGCTCTGCTCTGGGCACTCTTAAGGGCTATCTTTCGGCCATTTCGGCCTTTCTTCGCCTTCCTGATCAGCCTTCTCTTTTCATGTCCCCGATTGTTAACAGATTCCTGAAGGGCATTACTCATCTCTTTCCTCCTTCTCCTTTCGTAATGCCCCTGTGGGACTTGAACCTTGTGCTCACTTATCTTATGTGTGCTCTCTTTGAGCCATTGCATAATTGTCCTCTTAGTCTCCTCACTTTGAAGACTGCTTTCTTGCTTGCCATCACCTCTGCTCGCTGGGTGAGTGAGCTTCAAGCTTTAGCTTCTAAACCTCCCTTTCTTGCTGTCCATCCGGACAAAGTAGTCCTCCGTACTAGGCCCTCTTTTCTGCCCAAAGTGGTCACTTCCTTCCACATAGGTCAGACCATCACATTGACCACCTTCTTCCTGCCTCCGCACCCTTCCAAAGAGGAGGATAGACTCCACCGTCTGGACCCAAAGCGTGCGCTGTCTTTCTACCTTGACCGCACAAAAGACGTCCGGGTGGACGATCAGCTCTTCGTGGGTTATGTGGGCGCTAAGAAAGGTCGGGCAGTGCACAAGCGTACCATCTCTCGATGGGTTGTCCTATGTATCAAGATCTGTTATTCTTTGGCTAAAAAGGAACCTCCAGTGGGACTGCGCGCCCACTCTACCAGGGCGACGGCAGCCACTACTGCTTTGAAACGCGGAGTCCCCTTACTTGACATCTGTCAGGCAACCACGTCGGCATCCTTGCACACGTTCACCAAGCATTACTGCCTGGACAGCCAAGTCTGGAGAGACTGCTTTTTAAGCCGTTCTGTTCTCAAGGACTTTCTGGTGTGAACTTAGTTCGCAGACCCTCCTCCGGGGTTGGCTTTGCAGGGGTATCTATTCTAAGGTAAGGGATCTATAACTAAGGTCTCTTTCAGATGAGCAAGTTACTTACCTTTGGTAACGATATATCTGTAAGAGACATTAGTAGTTATAGATTCCTTACCTCCCCACCCATCCTCCCCGTTCTGCGAACTGACTTCTAGGGATAGGGACTCCCTTACAGGGCCCTAGTTATGTGCACCAGTGGTCAGTGTCTTGCATGGCTCTGTGCTTCTGGTGTGGAAAGTCATGTCAGAATTGACGTCAGCGCGCAGGGGCGGCATCTAAGTAGACACCGCGACGTCATCCCGGCGACCATGACGCCGACAACGAATGTGGAGTCGACCGACGCCACCTACCGACGTGCAGGGGTACTGCTAAGAAAAAAAAATTCCGGATCCAGTCTGACGCCTGGGGGTAATTTTAAGTTAAGAAATCTATTACTACTAATGTCTCTTACAGATGCATCGTTACTGAAGGTAAGTAACTTGTTCGATCAGGCTACCTAGAAGAGTAGCATGCTGTGGCTGCAGAGGTTCCCAGGAACAGTCTGCAAGATATGAGCGAAGCTGTGCAGGTGGGGGATATTCCCGGGAATAGAGGTGTTGATAATAGTTCCGGAAGACTTCTAATTTGTCCCTCTCTGTGTTGACCCACCCTGACCTCCCAGCCCGGATTTTAGCAATGTGTGTTTTGGCGTGTTTTTGTCGTAGTCTACGTACCAGAAGCTTCCCCACCTTATCCCCTCCCTTGTAATATCTCTGCTGGCGAGCCAGAAGGGCACGTTCTGCCTTTCCCAAGCTGTAAGCGCGCAATTGGCCTTGCAGTATGGCTAGCTGTCGCTTGGTCGGCGGGTAGGGGTATCCTTATCTGTGCGCTCCAATTGCTTAATCTCTGCCATCAGAGTCGACTCTAATAGCCCTGCTTCTCGTCTTCGTGCAATGTATGTTATTATTCCCCTGATTGTGGCTTTGAATCCATCCCAAAGCGTGTGGAGGGAGGACTCTGGAGCGCGTTAAGCTGAAAATAGTCAGTAATTCCTATACGTATCTTCTCTACATCTATGGGATCCCGCAGGAGGTGCGGGGGCAAGCGCCAGCGCGGTGTGTGCCCCAGGCACTTGGCTGTATCAGCCAAGGCAAGTTCAATTTTGCATGATCGGAGATCGAAATGTCTGAGAGTGCCGCAGCACATAGGCAGCGGAGAAGAGGGAGAGTGACAAAGGTGCAATCTATGCGGGAGTAGGAAGCATGGACATGTGAGTATAAGGAGTAATCTTGCGCGTCAGGGTGCTTATATTGCCATTCATCTACCAGTCCACAGTCCTCTATGTCACTCTTTAAGTGCGTGGACATTGCCCCAGTGTTGTGGAACGTTGTCCCGCTTCTGTCTAATGAAGGGTCCCACGCCAATTGAAGTCTCCGCAGACTATGATTTCGCCATCCACCCCATCTGAAAGAGACACGTTAGTGACAGATTCCTTACCTTAGAATATCCCCAGGCGTCAGGCTGGATCCGGAAAGTTTTTGCGTAGCAGTACCCTTGCGCGTCGGTAGGTGGCGTCTTGCGGCTCCGCGTCCGGCGTCGGGACCGCCGGGATGACGTTGCGGGCAGTACTTAGACGCCGCCCCTGCGCGCTGACGTCAGTTCTTTCTTTTTCCGCGCCAGTAAGCGCAGATCCGGGAAGAGCAGTGCCCTAGTCATTTTTTGACTAACTTTTTGGTGAAATTTTTCAGTTTTTCTCGAAGTCTCTCGACTCCGACGGTGTCAGTAGGGATGCCCGGCTTCAAGCCATGCGACGCCTGTGGTCGAATGATGTCGATCACAGACCCGCATCTAGAGTGTCTTTACTGCCTCGGCCGCGACCACGACACGAAGTCGTGTCCCGACTGCCGGGCCTTGCACCCGAATGCTTTGCGAGAGCGGTCTCGAAAGCTCCTCGAGGTCCGGCAGTCGACTCCGCGCCACGCCAAGCCCCGGTCACGTGAGAGGTCGAGGGGCCGGTCGCGGAGTCCTTATCGGTCGTCGAGATCCAAGTCTTCGCACTCCTCCGGTAAGTCGAAGCATAAGAAGTCTAAGAAGCGTCATCGCTCAACGGCTTCGCCTCGCCGGTCTCGCGACTCGGCTGAGGGTCCTGTCTGCACCGTCCCCGCGGCGCCGGGAGTGCCTATGGAGCCACCCCCGCATTACCCATCCTTCCCGGGTTCGGGGGCGACTCCGGCCGAGATACAGGAGTTCCTGTCGGCCATGGCCCGCCTCTTCGGGCCTCAAGGTCCCCCCGGTGCGCCTTCGGGCCCCGCGGGCCCTAGTGGGGTTTCTACGGCGCCGCCGGCGACTCCGGTCCCGGCGCCGCCAGCAACACCAGCCCCGGCTCCGGCCCCGCCACAACCCAATCGACGCCGGTTGACCTGACGACACCTCCACCGGCGCCGGTCTCTCCGGTGCCGTTCACGACGCCGCCCGGGGCTCCGGGCGACGTCGTTCCCCGGTTCTCTCCGGATCCGGACATGGCGCCGGACCGGCGTCGCTCGACTCCGACGCCGATGGGACCTTGGGTCCCGCATGTCCCTCATCCATATTTTGAACCTGAATTGGAGGACGTAGAGGACTGAGAGGGGTCTGATGACCCTCCCACACAGCAGTGTGAGTTTGATCAGGACTGGGCTGAGGAGCTTGGGGATGCCAGTGGTTTGGACACCTCCCCTGACCCTGGCATGCTGTCTCCTCCTTCCGTGGCAACGGAGGAGGGAGCTAACTTTGCAACGGTGTTGCGTAGAGCAGCTGGGACCTTACACCTCCAGTTGCCTACAGTGGCTGTCAGGACTAACATCCTGACGGAAGTGCTTCAGCCGGCGGCTACCTCCTCGGAGCCACTGCTGCCGTTTAACGAGGCGCTTTCCGACGTTCTTTTGGGCGCCTGGTCCAAGCCCACCACAGGGGCTCCTGTGGATAGGAACGTGGCCAGACACCATCACCCTGCTCCGGGGACCCCCTGTTCCTCTCCCAACACCCCACCCCTGAGAGCTTGGTGGTCCAAACCTCTGCTTCCCAAAGCGCCTTCCCTACCGCTCCCCCGGATAGGGAATCCAAACGCCTGGATCAATTTGGGAAGAAGGTCTTTTCTTCCTCCAGTGCTGGCTTGCGGTCCGTCAATACCACTTGCCTCTTGGCCCGATATTCCCACTCCTTGTGGGACTCGGTGGCGCAAGTTCTGCCCCAGTGTTCTGAGGAGGTCCAGACACTGCTTACCCGCGTCATTGCTGAGGGTAGAGATGCGGCAAAGTACACCATTAGATGTGGCCTTGATACCGCCGACTCGCTGGGCAGATCGCTTGCGACGACAGTGGCGCTGCGCCGTCACGCCTGGCTGAGAACCACTGGTTTCTCGGGTGATGTCCAAAACTCTCTTATGGACATGCCCTTTGATGGAGTCGGTCTTTTTGGAACAAAGGCAGACCATGCGCTGGAGCGCTTTAAGGACTCGCGGGCTACAGCCAAAGTCCCTGGGCCTTTCTGCTGTGCGCCCTCAGCAACAGTCTGCTTTTCGCCCCTTTCGTGGCCACGGAAGGGGCGCGCCCAGTCACGTCCGCTGCCCAGCCACCGGCCCGCGCAGCAAGCGTCTTCGCGTGGCCGAGGACGTGGCTCCCGCCGTGGCGGGTCAGGCAACCAGCGTGCGGGTCAGGCCACCAACCCCGCCCCGTCCGCGGCCTCCAAGCACTCCTAGTCCTTCCTTTCAGGTGCACAGCACGCCAGTAGGGGGCAGGGTCCGCCATCACCTTCACAACTGGCGTGCCATCACCTCGGACAGGTGGGTCTTGGACATTGTCCGAAGGGGCTACTCCCTCCCCTTCGTGACCATCCCCCCAGCCATGTCACCTCAATTCCACCGCATGTCAGGGGATCACTTGGTGCTTCTTCAAAAGGAAGTTGCGGCCCTCTTGGCCAAGAGGCCCATCGAGGTGTTCCGACCCCAGAAGTAGGACGTGGTTGCTACTCCCACTACTTTCTGGTGCCCAAAAAGGACAAGGAGGACATGCGTCCTATCTTGGACCTCCGGAACGTCAATCGCTTCCTCCGGAAGGAGAAGTTCAAGATGCTCACCCTAGCTCCGGTCTTGACTGCTCTCGACCCTGGAGACTGGATGGTAGCGTTGGACTTGCAGGACGCATATTTCCACATCCCCGTCCTGCCGGCCCACCGGCGTTACCTGCGGTTCACGGTAGGCTTAGAGCATTTTCAGTTCACCGTGCTCCCTTTTGGCCTTACCAGCGCCCCTCGGGTGTTCACGAAAGTGATGGCGGTGGTCGCAGCCCATCTGCGCCGGGCAGGGGTTCCAGTCTTCCCTACCTCGACGACTGGCTGCTGAAGGCGGGCTCGTCCCAGGCAGTCGTCTCCCACCTCCAGACAACGGCCGAACTCCTGCACTCGCTGGGGTTCTCCATCAACGTGCCGAAGTCGCACCTGATTCCTTCTCCACAGCTCCTTTTCATCGGAGCAGTTCTGGACACGACACAGTTTCGGGTTTATCCTCCCGAACGGCGAGTCCGGGATATTCAGGCTATAATTCCGATCTTTCGGCCTTTATCCTGGGTTTCGGTACGGATGACCCTGAGGCTGCTGGGCCTCATGGCCTCCTGCATCCTGCTGGTCGATCATGCCAGATGGCATATGCGGGCTCTGCAGTGGGACCTGAAGTTCCAGTGGGCGCAGCACCAGGGCAATCTGTCCGATCACGTCCAGATCTCGGAGGGGACTGCAAAACAGTTGCAGTGGTGGCTCTCGAACCGGCAATGGGTCATGGGCAGATCCCTCTCCCTTCCCCAGCCAGAGCACACAGTTGTGACGGACGCGTCCCTTCTGGGATGGGGCGGTCACATGGGAGAGGCGGAGATCAGAGGCCTCTGGTCTCCGGCGGAGTCCCGACTCCATATCAACCTTCTGGAGCTCCGGACGATCCGACTTGCACTCAAGGCATTCCTTCCCTCTGTCAAAGGGAAGGTAGTGCAGGTGTTCACAGACAACACCACCGCCATGTGGTATTGCAACAAATCAATCAATCAATCAATCAAGCATTTGTATAGCGCGCTACTCACCCGGAGGGTCTCAAGGCGCTGGGGGGGGGGTCCGCTACTGTTCGAACAGCCAGGTCTTGAGTTGCTTCCTGAAGGAGAGGTGGTCTTGGGTAAGGCGGAGGTGGATGGGTAGGGAGTTCCACATCTTGGCAGCCAGGTAGGAGAAGGATCTTCCTCCCGTTGTGGCTCTTCGGATGCGGGGGACGGCGGCGAGGGCGTGGTTGGTCGATCATAGCTGGCGGGTGGGAGTGTAGAAGGTCAGACGGTCGTTGAGGTATCTGGGGCCTTGGTTGTGGAGAGCTTTGTGTGCGTGGGTGAGGAGTCGGAACGTGATTCTCTTGCTGACGGGGAGCCAGTGCAGGTCTCTCAGGTGTCCGGCGATGTGGCTGTGTCGGGGGATGTCCAGGATGAGTCGAGCTGAGGCGTTCTGGATGCGTTGGAGTCTTTTTTGAAGTTTGGCTGTGGTTCCGGCGTAGAGGGAGTTGCCGTAGTCCAGTCGGCTGGTGACGAGGGCCTGGGTGACCGTCTTCCTGGTTTCGGTGGGGATCCACCGGAAGATCTTGCGCAGCATGCGTAGGATGTTGAAGCAAGACGAGGAGACGGCGTTGACTTGTCGGGTCATTGAGAGGGAGGAGTCCAGGATGAAGCCCAGGTTGCGTGCGTGGTCCGTTGGTTTGGGTGCGTTGCCCAGGGCAGGGGGCCACCAGGAGTCGTCCCAGGCGGAGGGTGATGATCCTAGGATGAGGACTTCCGTCTTATGATTGATTGATTGATTGATTGATTGATCACGAATGGCGTCTTCACTCGGAGGTGGCGCAAGGTCTCTTTCAGCAGTGGGGAGAGCCTTGGTTAGATCTGTTCGCCACCGAAGAGAACGCGCAATGTCAGCAGTTCTGCGCGTTGGAATTTCCAAGGCGGCACTCGCTCGGCGACGCTTTTCGTCGCGAGTGGAGTTGCGGTCTGTTGTACGCCTTTCCGCCTATACCACTTCTACCCAGAGTGTTGAAGAAGATTCGGCGCGACCGGGCCCAAGTCATTCTTGTGGCTCCGGACTGGGCTCGAAGAGTTTGGTATCCCGAGCTACTCAGTATGAGCATCGATCCCCGATCCGTCTGCCTCTTCGGGAGGATCTTCTGTCGCAGCAGCAGGGGACGGTCCTCCACCCGAACCTGTCCAGTCTCCACCTGCTTGCGTGGAGATTGAGCGGCGGCAGTTGATTCCTTTCGACTTGCCTCCCGAAGTTTGTGATGTGATTCTGGCAGCCAGGCGTCCCTCCACTAAGGTGGTATACGCCTGCAGGTGGAACAAGTTTGTGGCATGGTGCACAGCAAAGGCTGTGAATCCCCTTTCTGCCCCTCTTTCTGAGGTTCTTCTGTTCCTTCTTTCTCTGGCCCAACAGGGTTCTGCCCTGGGTACCATCAAGGGCTATCTTTGTGCGATATCAGCCTTCCTCAGGCTTCCTGATTAGCCCTCCCTTTTCAAGTCCCCTGTGGTTAACAGGTTTCTTAAAGGCATTACACACCTCTTTCCTCCTGTTCCGTTTGTAATGCCTCAGTGGGACTTGAACTTGGTTCTTACCTTCTTAATGTGCGCTCCCTTTGAGCCTCTACATAATTGTCCTCTTCGTATTCTTACTCTGAAGACAGCATTTCTGGTGGCCATGACTTCTGCTCGGCGGGTGAGTGAGCTCCAGGCTCTTCCATGCAAACCTCCCTTTCTGTCTGTTCATCTGGACAAGGTTGTTCTTAGGACGCGTCCGTCCTTCTTGCCAAAGGTGGTTACTGCCTTCCATATTGGGCAGACCATCACTTTGCCCACCTTCTTTCCTCCTCCGCATCCTTCCAAAGAGGAAGAGAGGCTCCACCGTCTGGACCCAAAACGTGCGCTTTCTTTTTACATCAACCGGACACACCAGTTCCGGGTGGATGACCAGATCTTTGTTGGCTACGTGGGCGCCAAAAAAGGTCGGGCGGTACACAAAAGGACCATCTCCCGCTGGGTCACTATGTGTATCAAAGCCTGCTATTCTTTGGCTAAGAAGGAGCCTCCTGTTGGGCTGCGTGCCCATTCCACCAGGGCAACGGCGGCTACCACGGCTTTAGGCCGCGGGGTTCCGTTACAGGATATATGTCAGGCAGCTACGTGGGCCTCGCTGCACACGTTTACCAAACATTACTGCCTTGACAGCCAAGTCCGGAGAGACTGCTTCTTTGGCCGTTCTGTTCACCGAGACTTCCTCGTCTGATCTTTGTTCGCAGACCCACCACCGGGGTTGGTATTGCTGGGGTATCTATTCTAAGGTAAGGAATCTGTCACTAACGTGTCTCTTTCAGATGCACAAGTTACTAACTTGTGTAACGATATATCTGTAAGAGACAGTAGTTAGTGACAGATTCCTTACCGCCCCACCCATCCTCCCCGTTCTGCGAACTGATTTCTAGGGTTAAGGACATCCCTTTCAGGGCCCTAGCATTTTTCAGACACCTATGTCAGCTTCTTGCATGGCTCTGCGTTCCTGGCGCGGAAAGTCGTGTACAGAACTGACGTCAGCGCGCAGGGGCGGCGTCTAAGTACTGCCCGCGACGTCATCCCGGCGGTCCCGACGCCGACGACGGACGCGGAGCCGCACGACGCCGCCTACCGACGCGCAAGGGTACTGCTACGCAAAAACTTTCCGGATCCAGCCTGACGCCTGGGGATATTCTAAGGTAAGGAATCTGTCACTAACTACTGTCTCTTACAGATATATCGTTACACAAGTTAGTAACTTGTGCTTTAAGTTGCTCACGTAGGATACGCCTAATGTACGCGTCTTGGGAAGCATTAGGGGCATAAAGATTCAGTAGTGTCAATTTACGTTGTCCCTGGAGTAGACGTAAGGTGAGGTAGTGCCCCTCCCTGTCACGGACTTCTTATGTAACGGAGGTATAGAAACTTGCTTGGCAGAGAATGCCCACCCCCAGCGTCTTAGAGGACGTGTATGCCCAGTGTTGTTTGGGGTATTTAGGGTGAGGCATTCGGCGGCAATCGGGCCCCATTAAGTGGGTTTCTTGGAGCAGGAGGACATCTGGGTCGTGCTGCAGGATGCAACTCAAGATTTGTTTCCGTTTAGTGCGGGCGTTTGCCTTCGCAGGAAAACAGGAGAGCGAAGGGATGGCCCCACTGATAGCGAATCCCTTGGGCACAGAGCTTGTCGTTGACAAGTTTGAAGTCATGCCGCTTCCCAAGGGTGATAGGAGAGAGATCTTGAAAACGTTTTATTGTAGGTCCTTAAAACTTAAGCTCAGTCTTGCCCCTATCTGCGTGCATTATCGCCTCCTTCTCCGTAAAGAAGTGGACTCTGGTCAGGATATCTGGAGCGCTCTCCGCATGTCCAGCAGCAGCTGCTGCCCGATGTGCCCTGTCTAGGGCGGGCGGAGAGGCCTCATCTCCCTGGACCTCTTGGAGTAGCTCTGCCGTGAAGGCCATAATGTCGGTGCCCTCTACCCCTCGCGGTATTCCCTGAATGCGAATGTTATTCCGGCGGCTCCTATTTTCTAGATCTTCTTGCTTAGTTTGTAGGTCAATATTCTGTTCCTCCAGCACTGCTACTCGACGCCTGGTCCTCAGGCCTCACGTCTACAGTCCGCTCAAGGTCATCTACTCTTTATCCTATTTCAGTGACGTCTCTCCGGATGTCGCGCAGGCAGGATTTAAATTCATCCTTGAGAGAGGTGACATCCGTCCAAATTTCCTGCAGGAAACGGTACATATACCCCTGAGTCATGGGGACAGAGGGCCCTTCGTCCATCATTGGCCAGCGTGCGGGAGGAGGAGCAATTGCCTCTGTCTGTGGGGCCTTATTCCAAAGGGATACCACCCGGTTGTCCATGGGCACTTTGGAACATGGCATAGTGGGTTGACCAGGTCGGCTACGATCTCCACTCCCTCTTCACCTCGGCGTGTCCACCGTTTTGAGGCCTTGTGTTAATGTCTGCTCTATGCAGGGGGATGCCGTGCCGATCTCACCCCTCTGCAGGCACCCGCCTTCTCTGGTTTAGCTGGGACCGGGCTCAGTGTCTACGGCCTCCTCCAGGACAGGACGCCTGAGGCCTCTTCCAATGATGTAGTGGAGGCCCGCTACCCGCCTAGCGTAGCGTACCACCCCCACCCGACTGTCCCTCGCACCAGACTGGCTCCTGTGTGGTCAGAGACTACAGCGGCTCACCCTCCTCTGTCAGGGGCAGGGCAGCAACTATATCTTTCTAGCTGTGCCAATGGATCGCCACAGTACTGCCCACATGGTGCTGCCAGTTCGCTCTGGCGAGAAGGTGCCTCCCCGCTGTAGAGTTAGGGTGTGAGGCTTCCCCAGGCCTCCTGGCTCTAGTATGTCTTTTCCTGCCTTCCTGTCCCAGTGGGCTGTTAGGCTGTGGTCCCAAATCGTGCAAGGGCCCAGCTCACGCAGCTCCCAAAGGCAGTACGCTCTCACCTTGGGGGGGTGGATTTGCAAAGCACACATCAGTTCCCACAGTGCCTCCTTTCTCAGCCAGTCCTGGTCTTCGGCGGCACTCGGCTGCCGCCACTGGCAGACCTGCAGTCGGGGCACCTGCCCCTTCACCGCACTCACCAGCACTGCCGAAGCGTAGCAGGAATCCTCCGCTTGTGCTATGAGAGACTTCCAGCCCGGGTGTCCAGTTCTTCAGCACTCTGGGGGAGGAGGCCAACCTGCAGGCAGGACAGCAGCGCGTCCGTCACCACAGCAGGCCCATGGAGCCCCCGCAGCAGCACCGGTGCCCTCCTTCTTTCAGCCGCTGCGCTCAGTGGAGGCCCGGCTTTGATAGGTTCCCCACACAGCCCTCTCCTTTGCAGCAACTCAACAGTCCTTGGGGCCACATTGGCGGCTATCGCTTCTGGCCATCGCTCAAAGCCTCCAGCTGCATCGGATCCTCCGTGTCTGTTCCAGCGGCTGGGGAACGTTGCGCGGTTCTGACAATGTGGAATAATGGCGTCCCGTGCCGTTCACAAGCCTGTAGTTGGGGCGCCCGCCCCGACTCTTTTCACTCGCCGGCACTGCCGAGACGCAGCAGGACCCCTGGCTGTGTCGCGAGGGACCATCAACACTCTTGGCCCTGACTGTCAGTGCTTTGGGGTAGAAGGTTCGCCTGCAAGTAGGACGACAGCGCGGCAATCCCCACTGCTCCGGCAGGCCCACGCCGCGTCAGGGGACCCGTGGCATCTCCCGGTCCTACCACCTTCCAGCCGCGGGGATGCCACTCTCTCTCGAGGCTCACGAGTTCCCCACTGCTAGACTCAGTGCGAGGCTGGACTTAGCAGACTCCCACACGGCCCTCTCCTTCAATGTGGCTCGATAGTCCCTGGGACCAAGATGGTGGCTGTCGCCTCTGGCCGCCGTTCAGAGCATCCGGCAGCACTAATCTTTCGTGGCCGCTCTTGGGCCCCTCTAGCAGCTGCTGAACGTTACACAACGCTCACCCCGCGGTGTGATGGCAATACAGTCACCCCGCGGCAGTCAGCAGCAATCGGATGGGCTCCGGGGAGACAGTGCATGGAGAGCACGTCTTACTCCATTGCCTCAAAGGCCATGCCCCCAACTTGATTCACTTTTAAATGTTCAAATATTAGAAAACAAATCAAAAGAATTTTTTTCAAAAATCTATGTAAGATGCTAATGTTGGAGAACCAGAGTTTCTGGTAGGTAACTTTAAACTATCAGGAATGAACAGTACCAGGAAGGGTCAAGGCTAGGGGGACCAAGAAGGACCAAGATGACCAGGAGAACCTGGATCAGGCTGACCGGCAGAACAGGACTAGAATAAGGAGAACCAGTACTGAGACAACTATAACTAGGATGGCTAGGAGGACTAAGTCCAGAACAACGAGGCACAGTAGAACCTGGGCAAGAGGATCAGATCCAGTGGGCAAAGAATAGGAGATCCAGAGTCAGAAGAACGACAAATAGTGTCAGTATGGCAAAGGGGATAGAGTCTATGTCCTAGAAGATGACAGGGTTCCAAGTCCCATGGGAGCAGTACCCTCAAAATGCCTACCTTCTGGAAGCACTAACTCAATAGTCTCTTTGGCAATTATATATCAAACCTTCTTGAGTTTCATTTCTGGATCAAGGATGTATCCTTATAACAAATTGTGCACATTATAAATCACACATCAACAGTAAAATTGTTCTCAGAATTCTTACTTTGATTTAGGAGAGAACTCCAGGAATCTTTTACCAAATAGATCTCGGGTTCTTTGTTCTTTTCAGATCATACTCCCCCTTTCTTTAGTCATCAATTGTTCAAATCAGTGTCCTCCTCAACTCCAAGTGTACCTCTGCCTAAAACGTTCTTGCCACTCTGAAGATGCTTTAACAACAAGTGGGATGGTTAGGGCGTGGCATCGTTATATAGCGGTAAAACAGCATGGCGGATGAGACTTCCCGATGCGCTTGCGAGATTTTGCCCAATTTTGCAAATCTCATCAGATCTCACTGGAGTTTGTCTTAAACCTTGTAACAAAGAAGGCTTTAGAAGTTAATGTTATTTCTTACATTTTCCTTCCCAAGGATAAAATATCTTGTTTATTTGTGCTAGAAAGGTATATCAAAGAGAATTTTACTCTGCCAACATTTATCAACTTAATAATTCTGTTGTTGCTCTGTTAAATTACATTTTTTTTTAGTAACATTACAGTGTGTTTTCTGGTTCTTTGCCCCCTTTTAACATGAGTGACATGTAGGCTTTCATCTGCAGGTTTGTGAACATCGAGGTTTGTTACAAGGTATTTAAGCACTGGGGAAGTGCACATGGTTACTGATTTTTGGCTATTCTATTGCTTGTGATCGCACAGATCTTTTACAGAGTTCCTGACAGGTTCCAAGGCAAGGTAAGACAGAAGGATAAGGTTAAATAGGATCATTACAAGGAGGAATATGGTGATTAAAGGGACCAAGACATGGAGGACCAGAGTAAGGAGGAAACAGATAACCAGAACAATAGGGAGTAGTTCCATGATAACCAGAGCTAGGCAGACCAGACTGGAGCGTTGTACCGGGATGGCTACAAGGATGAGGAACAAGATGGCCAGGTCCAGGAGGACCAGGACTAGACCTATTTGTACAGAACTGCGAAGATAGGGAACAAGTTCGGCACCAGGAACATCAGGACCAGATCAAGGAGGGCCGGCAGACTAGGAAGATAAGAGCAGGTGGCCAAGGGTCATTAGGACCAGGGTACCAGAACATCATGGACAGGGACTAGGAAGACCAGGTGGACCAGGGCCAGAAGGACCAGGACAAGAGCAAGGAGGACTAGGTGGATTCGAAGGAGCAGTTCCAGTGGATCATGAACTGGGGTCCGAACGCCAGGGAGCACAGAATCAGGAGGAAGAGAAGGATTGTGAAGACAAGGATAAGAGGTCCAGGGTCAGAAGTACTAGAACCAGGGTGAGGAGAGTTAGGATACAGAACAGAAGGACATAAGCCTAAAGGACAGGGGCCCAGGTAACCAGAGCCCAAAGAGAATTATAAGGTTTAAGAGAATCAGGCCAATGAAGACAAGGGTGATCAGAACTGTGGGGACCAGGTCTTTGAGGATCAGTTCCTGTAGTACCAGGATCTGGAGGACCAGAGTAAGGAGGAGAAGGAGAACCAGAACAAGGTGAACCGGGTCTAGGATAACCAGAGCCAGGATTACTAGGCTGGGGCACTTGGACCAGAATACCCAGCTACTAGATTACCAGGACCAGACCAGCTGGTTTAGAACCACAAGGAGAAGGGCCAGGAAGATCTGGGCCAGTTTAAGGAGGACTAGGACGATAAGGACGAGGGTAAGGTGGACTAAAGCAAGGAGAACCAGGATCAAGTAAACCATGTTCAGTGGGCACAGCACTACGAGAACTTAGTAGACAAAGAAAAGGGCAAGGAGGACCAGGGCAATCCAAACCAGGAGACACACTGTTGATGGACCAGCTTAGAGGATGCAAGAGGCCTGATGGACTAGGACCAAGGGAACCAGCAGAACCAGGATCTGAGATATCGGGACAAAGAGATGCAGAGTGAGGAGCATCAGAAGGACCATGACAAGGGGACCAGGACCTAGAGGACCAGAAAGGGACAGAATTGGGACCAGGAAGACCATGAGGACCAAGAGTTCTGGGCATGGGATGACTCTGGCAAAAGGGAACCATAAGTACGCAGATCAGTTCCATTAGGCAAAACATCAGAAAGAAAACGAGGACTTTGAGGGCTAATACTAGGAGGACCAAAACCATGGTCAAAAGAACTAGGAGGATCAGGGTCAGGAGTCAGGTAAATTAGAGCCAGAAAGACAGGAGCTGGGATTTGGTGACAAGAGGGGCCAGAAAGATCCAAGCACAAAGGTCCGGGAGGACCTAGACCTGCCATACCATGACCAGGAGATCCAGGTTGAGGAGGAAAAGGAATATATAGACAAAGGGTGCCAGGATGAGGATGGCCAGATCATGGGGCTAAGACCAGGACCAAATTGACCAAGGGGACCAGAAACAGGAGAACCAGGACCAGTGGACACACTACCAAAAGACCAAAAAGACAAGGGTCAGGAAATTTAGGCTGACCCAGATTCAGAAAGGCCAAGCCCCGGAGGACCAAGACCTTGCTTACCTACAGGACAAGATTGAGGAGGATCAGAAGGACCAGGGCAAGGAAGAGCTGGGCTAGGAGGACCATGAAGGACCCCAGAACCAGCAAGAATCAAAAAGAAAATGAACCAAGAGGACGTGGCAAAGAAAGTGGAAAACCAAGTGCTCCAAACCCAGAACTGCAGAAAGCAACAGAGGGACCAGGACAGGAGGCGGACCAGGATTACCATAACGACCCAGAAAAGGAGAACTGTGAATAGGACCACAGGGAGCACCAGTAATCTTTCTTCTTCTCCTCCTACTTCTTCTCTTATTCGTGTAGTAGAACAACTAGGAAGGAAAACAAAAACCTGGAAGAACAGGTGCGGGCAGCCTTCGATGTTTGTAAGTCATGTATCTGAAAGAGACACGTTAGTGACAGATTCCTTACCTTAGAATATCCCCAGGCGTCAGGCTGGATCCGGAAAGTTTTTGCATAGCAGTACCCTTGCGCGTCGGTAGGCGGCGTCGTGCGGCTCCGCGTCCGTCGTCGGCGTTGTGATCGCCGGGATGACGTCGCGGGCAGTACTTAGGCGCCGCCCCTGCGCGCTGACGTCAGTTCTTCTTTTTCCGCGCCAGCAAGCGCAGATCCGGGAAGAGCAGTGCCCTAATCATTTTTTGACTAACTTTTTGGGTGAATTTTTTCACTGTTTTTCTTCGAATCGACTTCAAGGTGTCGTAGGGATGCCCGGGTTTAAACGTTGCGGCGCCTGTGCTCGGATGATGTCCATCACAGACCCGCATCGGGAGTGTCTCTTCTGCCTCGGCCGAGGCCACGTCACGGAGTTTTGTTCCGACTGCCGGGCCCTCAACCCGAAAGCTTTGCGAGAGCGGTCTCGAAAGCTCCTCGAGGCCCGGCATTCGGCTCCGCGCAAGCCCCGGTCGCGTGAGAGGTCCAGGGGTCGATCGCGGAGTCCTCACCGGTCATCGGCATCGAAGTCTTCTTCGTCCGGTAAGTCCAAACACAAAAAGTCCAAAAAGCATCGTCGCTCTGGGACTTCGCCTCGCCGGTCTCGCGACTCGGCTGAGGCCCCTCCCGGCACCGCCCCGCCCCCGCGGCCCCGGACATGCCTGTGGAGTCGCCCCCGCAATACCCGTCCTTCCCGGGTTCGGGGGCGGATCCGGCCCAAATACAGGAATTCCTGTCGGCCATGGCCCGCCTCTTCGGGCCTCAAGGTCCCTCCGGTGCGCCTTCGGGCCCCACTGGCCCTGATGGGATTGCTCCGGCGTCGCCGACGGCTCCGGCCCCGGCGTCGCCCGTGCCTCCAGCCTCGATCCCGGCTCCGGCCCCGGCCTCGATCCCGGCTCCACAACCCCCATCGACGCCGGTCGACCTAACGACACCTCCGCCGGCGCCGATGTCTCCGGTGCCGTTCTCGACGCCGCCTGGGGCTCCGGGTGGCGTCGTCCCCAGTTCCTTCCGGCTCCGGACATGGACCCGGACCGACGTCGCTCGACGCCGGTTCCGGCGCCGATGGGACCTTGGGTCCCAAATGTCCCTCCTCCTCCTTATTTTGAACCAGAGGAGGACTGGGAGGGGTCTGATGACCCTCTGACACAACAGTGTCAGTACGATGAGGACTGGACAGAGGGTCTAGGGGATGCCAGTGGTCTAGATACTTCCCTGACACTGGCATGCTGTCTCCTCCCGTGGCTACGGAGGAGGGAGCCAATTTTGCAACGGTGTTGCGTAGGGCGGCTGGGGCCTTACGTCTCCAACTCCCTACTGTGGCGGTCAAGACTAATATCTTGACAGAGGTGCTTCAGCCGGCAGCCTCCTCTACGGAGACTGTGCTGCCGTTTAACGACGCCCTCACTGACGTTCTTTTGGGCGCCTGGTCCAAGCCCAACACAGGGGCTCCTGTGGATAGGAACGTGTCCCGACGCCATCGCCCAGCTCCGGGCGACCCCCTGTTTCTCTCTGTCCACCCCACTCCTGAGAGCTTGGTTGTCCAAGCCTCCGCTTCCCAAACCGCCTTCCCTACCGCCCCTCCGGATAGGGAATCCAAACGCCTGGATCAATTTGGGAAGAAGGGTTTTCTTCCTCCAGTGCTGGCTTGCGGTCCATCAACACCGCTTGTCTTTTGGGCCGATATACCCACTCCTTGTGGGATTCGGTGGCGACTGTTTTGCCCCAGTGTTCTGAGGAGGTCCAGACACTGCTTTCCCGCGCCATTGCGGAAGGAAGGGATGCGGCCAAATGCACGATACGATGTGGCCTTGATACCGCCGACTCGCTGGGTAGGTCTATTGCAACGACGGTGGCGCTGCGACGCCACGCCTGGCTGAGAACCACTGGTTTTTCAGGGGATGTCCAGAATACTCTCATGGACATGCCCTTTGATGGAGTCGGTCTTTTTGGGTCCAAAGCAGACCATGCGTTGGAGCGCTTTAAGGACTCACGGGCTACTGCCAAGTCCCTGGGCCTTTCTGCTACACGCCCTCCGCTGACTTCTGCTTTTCGCCCCTATCGTGGCCACGGTAGGGGCGCCCCGTCACGTCAGCAGCCCAGCCACCGGCCCGCGCAGCAGGTGTCTTCGCGTGGCCGAGGACGTGGATTCCGCTGTGGCGGATCGGGCAACCAGCGTGCGGGTCAGGCCACCACCTCCAACCCGTCCGCGGCCTCCAAGCCCTCCTAGTCCCTCCTTTCAGGTGCACAGCACGCCAGTAGGGGGCAGGGTCCGCCATCACCTTCCCCACTGGCGTACCATCACCTCGGACAGGTGGGTCTTGGACATTGTCCGAAGGGGCTACTCCCTCCCCTTCGAGACCACCCCCAGCCATGCCACCTCAATTCCACCGCATGTCAGGGGATCACTTGGTACTTCTGCAGAAGGAAGTCACGGCCCTCTTGACCAAGAGGGACATCGAGCGTGTTCCGACCCCAGAAGTAGGGCGTGGTTGCTACTCCCACTACTTTCTGGTGCCCAAAAAGGACAAGGAGGACATGCGTCCTATCTTGGACCTCCGGAACGTCAATCGCTTCCTCCTGAAGGAGAAGTTCAAGATGCTCACCCTATCTCAGGTCTTGACTGCCCTCGACCCTGGAGACTGGTTGGTAGCGTTGGACTTGCAGGACGTATATTTCCACATCCCCGTCCTGCCGGCCCACCGGCGTTACCTTCGGTTCACGGTAGGCCCCGAGCATTTTCAGTTCACTGTGCTCCCCTTTGGCCTTACCAGTGCCCCTCGGGTGTTCACGAAAGTGATGGCGGTGGTCGCAGCTCATCTGCGCCGGGCAGGGGTTTCAGTCTTCCCCTACTTCGACGACTGGCTGCTGAAGGCGGGCTCGTCCCAGGCAGTCGTCTCCCACCTCCAGACTACGGCCAAACTCCTGCACTCGCTGGGGTTCTCCATCAATGTGCCGAAGTCGCATCTGATTCCTTCTCCACAGCTCCTTTTCATCGGAGCAGTTCTGGACACGACGCAGTTTCGGGCCTATCCTCCCGAACGGCGAGTCCGGGATATTCAGGCTCTGATTCCGATCTTTCAGCCTTTATCCTGGGTTTCGGTAAGGATGACCCTGAGGCTGCTGGGCCTCATGGCCTCCTGCATCCTGCTGGTCAATCATGCCAGATGGCATATGCGGGCTCTGCAGTGGGACCTGAAGTTCCAGTGGGCGCAGCACCAGGGCAACCTGTCCGATCACGTCCAGATCTCGGAGGGGACTGCAAAACAGTTGCAGTGGTGGCTCTCGAACCGGCAATGGGTCATGGGCAGATCCCTCTCCCTTTCCCAGCCAGAGCATACAGGTGTGACGGACGCGTCCCTTCTGGGATGGGGCGGTCACATGGGAGAGGCGGAGATCAGAGGCCTCTGGTCTCCGGCGGAGTCCCGGCTCCATATCAACCTTCTGGAGCTCCGGCGATCCGACTTGCACTCAAGGCATTCCTTCCCTCTGTCAAAGGGAAGGTAGTGCAGGTGTTCACAGACAACACCACCGCCATGTGGTACTGCAACAAACAGGGCGGGGTGGGGTCTTGGACCCTTTGTCAGGAGGCTCTGCGCCTCTGGACATGGCTGGAACATCCTGATGGTTCAACACCTGGCAGGTTCCCTGAACGCCAGGGCGGACGAACTCAGCCGCAGGTGCATGATGGATCACGAATGGCGTCTTCACTCGGAAGTGGCGCAAGGACTCTTTCTACAGTGGGGAGAGCCTTGGTTAGATCTATTCGCCACCGAAGAGAATGCGCAATGTCATCAGTTCTGCGCGTTGGAATTTCCAAGGCGGCACTCGCTCGGCGACGCTTTCGTCGCGAGTGGAGTTGCGGTCTGTTGTACGCCTTTCCGCCTATACCACTTCTACCCAGAGTGTTGAAGAAGATTCGGCACGACCGGGCCCAAGTCATTCTTGTGGCTCCGGACTGGGCTCAAAGAGTTTGGTATCCCGAGCTACTCAATATGAGCGTAGATCCCCCGATCCGTCTGCCTCTTCGGGAGGATCTTCTGTCGCAGCAGCAGGGGACGGTCCTCCACCCGAACCTGTCCAGTCTACACCTGCTTGCGTGGAGATTGAGCGGCGGCAGTTGATTCCTTTCGACTTGCCTCCCGAAGTTTGTGATGTGATTCTGGCAGCCAGGCGTCCCTCCACTAAGGTGGTATACGCCTGCAGGTGGAACAAATTTGTGGCATGGTGCACAGCAAAGGCTGTGAATCCCCTTTCTGCCCCTCTTTCTGAGGTCCTTCTGTTCCTTCTCTCTCTGGCCCAACAGGGTTCTGCCCTGGGTACCATCAAGGGTTATCTTTGTGCTATCTCGGCCTTCCTCAGGCTCCCTGATCAGCCCTCCCTTTTCAAGTCCCCTGTTAACAGGTTCTTAAAAGGCATTACTCACCTCTTCCCTCCTGTTCCGTTTGTGATGCCTCAGTGGGACTTGAACTTGGTTCTTACCTTTTTAATGTGCGCTCCCTTTGAGCCTCTACATAACTGTCCTCTTCGTCTTCTGACTCTGAAGACAGCCTTTTTGGTGGCCATCACCTCCGCTCGGCGGAGTGAGTGAGCTCCAGGCTCTATCTTGCAAACCTCCCTTTCTGTCTGTTCATCCAGACAAGGTTGTTCTTCGGACGCGTCCGTCCTTCTTGCCAAAGGTGGTTACTGCTTTCCACATTGGGCAGACCATCACTTTGCCCACCTTCTTTCCGCCTCCGCATCCTTCCAGAGAGGAAGAGAGGCTCCACCGTCTGGACCCAAAAAGTGCGCTCTCCTTCTATATTGACCGCACAAAACACTTCCGGGTGGATGACCAGCTCTTTGTTGGCTACGTGGGCGCCAAAAAGGTCGGGCGGTGCACAAGAGGACCATCTCCCGCTGGGTTACCTTGTGCATCAAGACCTGCTATTCTTTGGCTAAGAAGGAGCCTCCTGTTGGGCTGCGTGCCCATTCCACCAGGGCAACGGCTGCTACCAGGGCCTTGGGCCGCGGTGTTCCGCTGCCGGTTATCTGTCAGGCAGCTACGTGGGCCTCGCTGCACACGTTTACAAAGCATTACTGCCTTGACGGTCAGGTCCGGAGGGACGGCTTCTTTGGCCGTTCTGTCCTCCAGGACTTCCTTGTCTGATCTTTGTTCGCAGACCCACCACCGCGGTTGGTATTGCTGGGGTATCTATTCTAAGGTAAGGAATCTGTCACTAACGTGTCTCTTTCAGATGCACAAGTTACTAACTTGTGTAACGATATATCTGTAAGAGACAGTAGTTAGTGACAGATTCCCTACCGCCCACCATCCTCCCCGTTCTGCGAACTGATTTCTAGGGTTAAGGACATCCCTTTCAGGGCCCTAGTATTTTTCAGACACCTGTGTCAGCTTCTTGCATGGCTCTGCGTTCCTGGCGCGGAAAGTCGTGTACAGAACTGACGTCAGCGCGCAGGGGCGGCGCCTAAGTACTGCCCGCGACGTCATCCCGGCGATCACGACCGACGGACGCGGAGCCGCACGACGCCGCCTACCGACGCGCAAGGGTACTGCTACGCAAAAACTTTCCGGATCCAGCCTGACGCCTGGGGATATTCTAAGGTAAGGAATCTGTCACTAACTACTGTCTCTTACAGATATATCGTTACACAAGTTAGTAACTTGTGCTTTAGGCGATCCCCTTAGTTGCGGCCTAATCCGTTAAAGCAAAATGTCTTTTTTACTCAAGTAAATTGCTGTTAACTAAAAATCTAGGACTGTCACACCTAACATGGGCCACATGGCTCTGAGGGCCAACATGGGGTAGACTGGGTATAGCAAAGGTGCTCTGATTGACAGCAGATGCTGGCACGTTTGTCTAAGTGTAGATAGGGAGCAGGGGAACTGAAACTTGCCAGAGGGTCTAAAGGTGGATAGACGACGATTTATGATCTGTGAAGGGTGGCAGACTGGGTTAGAGTAAGTCATAGGGTTGAAGTTAGTAAAAATGATCAAGTACTATCAGGGGTTAAGAGGCAGTGAGACTCATCAAAGGGGGAGCTCAGGATCTGAAGAAGGCTGTCAGGGAAGCTGCAGATAGATGGGTTCAGATGACTAGCAAGGGTCTTTGATTATCAGTGGTGTTGGCACTGGGGACAAAGGACAGGAGTGGTTGACTTAATACCAGAAGAGTGGTCTGTGAAGCTCTGCTGATAAGGTGAAGGGATGGTGGGGGTGTGTATGGAGCAGATGTTTGGAACACCAGTAAAGGAGTTGTAAGTGTCAATATTGGTAGAGTAGTCTACACAACTTTTGATGGCAGATGCATTTAAGATGGATAGAGACTTTTTAAAGTTTTTTAGAGCATGTAGAAGTGGTTTTTGGGATAACAGAGGGGCACTTGATGCCTGTAGTGGCTTGTGTATTATAGAGTGCGGGACTCTTATCTTCCCTAACAGACTCCCGAGAGTGTTTGGGTATGGTTAATAAAATTCATGATGCAGTACGTTTCAGTCAACGGTTACCGTCTAGAGAATAAAGATGTATAATAGCAAGCTCCGCGTGTGGCGTGATTTATTTATGTGCTATTGGGCTGGGGAGGATGCTACAACTGGCGACCAGATAGGGAATGCGTAAACCCCGCAACCCGAAGAGTCGAGAGTGCCCTCCCAAAGAGTTTGCCGAGGTGCAGCAAATTGCTTGTGCGTGCCACATCCGCTTCAATCGAAGTGAAGAATAGACGGTTGGTGTATGTAAAGTCAGTGTGCAACCAGCCAGTATAAGACCTTCGAAGAACGTGAAGGCCCCATGGAAATTTTCATTTGTTGTCGGTCAAAAAATTGCTACATACCCAAGATAAGAAGTGCGACGCCACAACTCAACACAGAGCCATCAATTCATCCAGTACAGTAATGCTAAAGGCAGTGACAACCACGTAAAGAAAAGCGCAACTAATGGCGACAGCCAGGTGCACGAGAATGCTGCCATCAGAAGTAGATGAGCGCAAAGAAGTATTAAGAGGCAGAGGTCAACCAAGTGTAAGAAAGTGTGAAGGAACGCCAAGTGCTTCGCTCCTCAGAAACAAGAAAGAATCATCTACTTACCAAACATCTACATTAAAGAGAGTCATCTGACCTAAGTGCCTGGCGCAGCAACCCAGGTGCAAGCACGGGGTCTGTGCTTATGAGGCTGTTGAATCCTGCCAAACCGACAAGAGAGGCCGTGATTGGATGTCGGAATAGTGCAATCTTTCAGCTCTTCCATGGTTGCCGAAGAGAGCGCCCGCTATAGCACTGCCACCTTCCTAAAATCACCGTCCACTTTCGATGTTGCCAAGAAGCAGAATATTGGTGCAAGATGTACTGTTTGGATTGAAGCTTTTGATGAATTCATTGATGCACTGGAAGAAGCAGATGACAAAAAAGATCAACAAATATGTCAAAAACTTAGTAGGTGACAGAGTGAAAGAAGTAAATAATGAAAATATCCTGAGGTGAAAACTTTCGTACCGTCAAATGAAAGAAATACTGAACACCAAATTCAATCTGATGGAGAACATTGACTATGAGAGGTACATCTTAAATCAAAAGAGACAAAGAGATGGTGAAACAGTGGTTTCATTTGTTGAAAGACTTGAAATGCTCATCAAACACTGTAATTTCAACTAATTCAGTGACGAAGAAGCCAATCGTTTTTGAGTCATAGATGGTTGCCTGTCTGATTCCTTCAAACTCCGAATACAGAGAGCTTAGTCCGGAGCATGTGCTCATGGCGGCCAGAGCTGAAGAACGTTGCGGCAAACAAGGCGCTGACATGGAGGCCGGAGGTGCCCAGAGTGAATCAGCGTTGAGTATGAAAAGCCAGAAAAAAACACAAGATAGAAGGCCGCAAAGTGATGTCTCTGTAGAAGAAGAATTTGTGTTTTCGATGTGAATTTTCCTTTCCACATGAAGATAAATGGCTCGCCATTAGGCAGATATGTAAAGGCTGCGGTAAAGAGAACCATTTTGTAACATTTTGCAAAGTGAGAGGAAAACTGAGTGCGTCACGAAGTGAAAACAAAATGGCTGCCAGGATGTCATGCCGTGAAGACAAAACGGCTGCCAGAAAGTTCCAGAAGCATTCCAGTCATGCCCACCGAAGTAAATGGCAACATCAGTTGAGGCAAGTAGAAACTGATAGAGGCCGATTGTCATCTAATTCCTCATCGAAAGGTTATTTGACGTCACTGTCGAGCTACAGTGAAGAAGATGGGTGTGCAATGTCGGTGCTGACTACTGAAGGATGTGCACATGTAGGTCTGATTTCTTGCAGGAAAGAATACAAGTCGGAAAAGAATTGACAAGTGAAATCACAACATTCATTTGGACATTGTCCCAAAATAAAATTGAAGGTTAATGACTGCTATATACCGTTTATCGTAGACAGTGGTGCGTCGAAAAATATGATGCCAGCCAAAAAGTACCATGAACTGTCTCCTGTGCCTCGTCTCGCACCATCTAAAACCAAAGTATACATGTGGGCTGCCTCAACACCATTGTAAATTCAAGGTTCATTTATGGTGACTATGAAACATAATAAGACAAAGGTACAAGCTCTGCTGCTGACATGGAACTAATTTCTGTAAATTACAATATCACTACTCCCCACACCATAATGAATCAGTTTCTGTCAGTGTTTCATGGATTAGGAAAACTTAAGACAATGAAAGTGCAGATGCACATTAATGAGGACATTCGTCCTTTTGCTCAACAACATCGTCATATTGCATTTAATCTACAAGAGGCTGTAGAAAAAAGAAATTGAGACTTAGCTTAACCATGATATCGTTGAGCACTTTACTGGTCCAACGCCATGGGTGTCGCTGATAGTGATGGTACATAAACAGGACAATGGAGGGTCTGTGTGAATCTGTGTTGACATGCGTCAAGCAACCATGGCAATCGAAACAGAATGACACCCAGGTCTGCACATTGCTGATATGATGACCCAGTTGAATGGTGCCAAAGTCTTTTCGCGCCTTGATCTAAACAAAGGATATCATCAGCTCGAACTGGAAGAAAATTGCAGGTACATTCCTACCTTTTCAACTCATGTTGGTTTGCTCAGATACAAAAGATTGAGTTTTAGTATCTTCACCTGCCAAACTTTTTTAAGATGTAATTCCTCACCTTATACAGCCTGTCACACATGCTTTCAATTACAGTGATGATATACTAGTATTAGGGGCCACATAAAAGGAGCATGATAGAACCCTTACACAAGTATGCTGTCTACTTGCTGATGCAGGTCTTACCTTGAATGCTGAAAAGTGCGAATTTCACAAATTTAAATTCTTTGGGCACATTTTCTCGGAAGGGGGAATGACTCCAGAACCAGCCAAGGTTCAAGCTTTGTCATCTACCTCCCCTCCACAAGATGTAACCATGCTGCGTTCTTTTCTTGGTATGGCCAGCTACTGTTCCAGGTACATCCATGACTTTGCCACTGTGAGTGCCCCATTGAGTGAATTAACAAAACTGAATGTTTCATTTCAGGTCACGGGAGTGTGATCAAAGTTTCAAGACGATTAAGCATGCCAATGAAAATGCCACTAAAATGGCTTACTTTGATCCGAAAGTGCATACAGAGATTGTTGTGGATGCCAGCCCAGTGGGCTTGGGCACGATTCTTGCCCAACAGTGGACATGCCAACGCATAAAAGCATATTGTATGTAGCCTATGCTAGCCGAAGTTTGTCACAGACCGAACAAGCTTACTCGCAATCTGAGAAATAAAGCCTAGCTGTTGTATGAGCTTGCGAACACTTTCATGTGTTTCTGTATGGAACAATTTTATGCTTGCTACTGATCACCAAGCATTGCTTACTATCTTTGGTCAATTCAAAGGCCAAGATGCCCCCTCCCATTGAGAGGTGGGGGTTGAGACTGCAAGAGTATGACTACACAATTGTACACCGGCCGGGAAAAGATCAAAGCCCTGCCGACTATTTTTCTCTAGTCCCAATGCAGTGCCAGGGTACTCCTTCCAAATTGGCCGAGGCCTATGTTATATCCAGCACTCCTGCAGCTGTGTCCTTGGAGCAAATAAGTGCTGCTATCAATGCAGACAGGAATATGCTCATCCTCAAAGACATTATTAGGCATCAGTCCTGGAGAACATACGCTCAACCTCTTGATAACGACAGTGAATATCAGAAATTCAAGAATGTGCGTGATGAACTGTCTGTTACACAAGAAGGGGTTATCTTGCGAGTGTCAAATCGTCTTTCCTGAAAGTCTACAAAAGCAAAGTCATTAAAGTGGAACATGAGGGACATCGTGGAGTTGTCGCCACAAAGCAAGCCTGCCAACACCTTGTTTGGTACCCTCGTCGTGATGAACTAGTTGAGCAAGAGCTCTAGGCTTGTCATTTGTATAACTGTTTATCTCCCAAAACATCACAGCATCCTTTGAACATGTCGAATCTTCCAAGACACATCTGGGAGAAAATTGCAGTTGACTTCTTTGGACCCCTTGAAAATGCCCATCACCTCATGGTGATTAAAGATGATGACTCCCGGTTTCGTCTTTTGGAATACATTTTGTCATTCACTCATGATCGAGTAATTGAAAGACTAGAAGGTATATTTGCAACCTGGGGTGTTCGTCCATTCTAAAATCTGACAATGGCCCACCATTCAATGGTCGGAAATTCAAAGGTTTTCTTACTCATTTGAATATCAAGCATCAGAAAAGCACACCTCTACGACCACAGGCTAATGGCGTTGTTGAACTATGTATGAGCACTCTTAAGAAGGCCGTCTAGCTCGCTGCGCTAAAGGGACTTGAGCTCAAGTCCTTTCTTCACTCTACTATTCGTGCCTACAGATCTAACCCCCATTCTACTACTGGCAAAAGCCCGACCACCCTGATGTTCAGGAGAGCCATGGGTACCAAGCTGCTCCAGTGGATCACTGAAAGAACAATTGATGCTCAGACAGTTCGACTCACTGATTCATCTCACAAGTCCACAATAAAGTTTTATACAAGCGTTGATGTGCTGGGGACATTACGTTTCAGAAGGGAGAGTGTCCTTGTCAAGCAGAGGCAGGAACGCAAATCTGATGCTCCATTAGATGTCAATCCATTGCAAGTTGTGACCAGTAAGGGACACATGGTGACTGCTGACCATCCTGGAAAGTCCATTACCAGGTATTCCTCACATTTCAAGCACCTGCCTCGGAGTTTGTCAGTTCCAGACATCCGGAGCGAGAATCTGTCATCGGAGGCCCAGGAGAACCCTAGGACAGCCTTAGTGACTAGCTCCCCAGTGCCTGCTGTGGCTATTTCGCCTGTGTCTCCTCAGCCTCACACCACAAGATCTGGAAGAGTGGTTCAAGCACCTAGACGATTCATTGAGGAACTATGATGCATATGTGTTTTGTGTGTATCTTTTTATTTAACAAAGGGGGAAATGTAGTGTCTTGTGTATTATAGGGCGCAGGACACTTATGTTCCCTAACGGACTCTGTAGTCTAGTGACGCCAGTGTTTGGGTGTGGTTAATAAAATTCATGATGCAGTACGTTTCAGTTAACGGTTACACTCCAGAGAATAAAGACATGTAATACCAAGCTCTGTGTGTGATGTATTTCATTTACATGCTGCTAGGCTGTAGAGGACGCTACACTGCCAATCGAAAGAATCAGAAAGCAAAAGGAGGTATTCTGAAGCTTATTTTGAGGCTGGGAAAGCCAATATATGGGTTTTTGATCTTTGAGAGTTAACGGAACCTTTCAGTGGTCTGTGAGGGCTAATAAAGAGGACACAGACTCTTGAGGAGCAGCAAGGTTCGTGTCACGGGAGACAGCAGCGAGTGAAAACTGGCAACGGTGAGGGCTGGCTGGGCAGTGTGCAGGCTGGTAGGGAGCTAAAGGGAGATGAATTCCATTATACAGCTAGGCGATTTAAAACTGGCTAAAAGGAATCTAAGGGGCCGTGAGGGCCACCAAAGGATGGTCCAAAGAGAGACGGCATATCATTTCAGAAAATCAGCTGAGGGACTGATGGCCAGAATATGTGGCACTGCAGTGTACCGAGGTGAGTGGTGGTCTGACCACTGCTATAGGGATCTGAAAGAGACACGTTAGTGACAGATTCCTTACCTTAGAATATCCCCAGGCGTCAGGCTGGATCCGGAAAGTTTTGCGTAGCAGTACCCTTGCGCGTCGGTAGGCGGCGTCGTGCGGCTTCGCGTCCGTCGTCGACGTCTGGATCGCCGGGATGACGTCGCGGGCAGTACTTAGACGCCGCCCCTGCGTGCTGACATCAGTTCTTTCTTTTTCCGCGCCAGTAAGCGCAGATCCGGGACAAGCAGTGCCCTAGTCAATTTTTGACTAAGTTTTTTGTGATTTTTATCACTGTTTTTTCTCGAGTCGTTCGACTCCGAAGGTGTCGGTAGGGATGCCCGGCTTCAAGCCATGCGACGCCTGTGGTCGGATGATGTCGATCACGGACCCGCATCGAGACTGTCTCTACTGCCTCGGCCGCGACCACGACTCCAAGTCGTGCCTCGACTGCCGGGCCTTGCATCCGAAGGCTTTGCGAGAGCGGTCTCGAAAGCTCCTCGAGGTCCGGCAGTCGGCTCTGTGCCAATCCAAGGCCCGGTCACGTGAGAGGTCGAGGGGCCGGACGCGGAGTCCTCATCGGTCGTTGGGGACCAAGTCTTCGCACTCCTCCGGTAAGTCGAAGCACAAGAAGTCGAAGAAGCGTCATCGCTCGACGACTTCCCCTCGCCAGTCTCGCGACTCGGCTGAGGGTCCCGTCGGCACCGTCCCCGCGGCTCCGGGAGTGCCTGTGGAGCCGCCGCCGCATTACCCGCCTTATCCGGGTTCGGCGGCGACTCTGGCCAAGATACAGGAGTTCCTGTCGGCCATGGCCCGCCTCTTCGGGCCTCAAGGTCCCCCTGGTGCGCCTTCGGGCCCCGCGGGCCCTGATGGGGTTCCTACGGCGCCGCCGGCGACTCCGGTCCCGGCGCCGCCTGTTACACCGGCCTCGGTCCCGGCTCCGGTGCTACCACAACCCCGATCGACGCCGGTTGACCTGACGACACCTCCGCCGGCGTCGATTTCACCGGTGCCGTTCCCGACGCCGCCCGGGGTTCCGGGCGGCATCGTACCCCGGTTCTCTCCTGATACGGACACGGCGCCTGACTGACGTCGATCGGCTCCGGCGCCGATGAGACCTTGGGTCCCACATGTCCCTCCTCCTTACTTTGAACCACAATTGGAGGACGAAGAGAACTGGGAGGGGTCTGATGACCCTCTCACACAACAATGTGAGTTTGATCAGGACTGGGCTGAGGAACTTGGGGATGCCAGTGGTCTGGACACCTCCCCTGACACTGGCATGATGTCTCCTCCTTCCGTGGCAACGGAGGAGGGAGCAAACTTTGCAACGGTGTTGCGTAGAGCAGCTGAGGCCTTACACCTCCAGTTGCCTACAGTGGCTGTCAGGACTAACCTCCTGACGGAAGTGCTTCAGCCGGCGGCTACCTCCTCGGAGCCACTGCTGCCGTTTAACGAGGCACTTTCGGACGTTCTTTTGGGCACCTAGTCCAAGCCCACCACAGGGGCTCCTGTGGATAGGAACGTAGCCCGACGCCATCGCCCTGCTCCGGGCGACCCCCTGTTCCTCTCCCAACACCCTACCCCTGAGTGCTTGGTTGTCCAAGCCTCTGCCTCCCAAAGCGCCTTCCCTACCGCTCCCCCGGATAGGGAATCCAAACGCCTGGATCAATTTGGGAAGAAGGTTTTTTCTTCCTCCAGTGCTGGCTTGCGGTCTGTCAACACCACTTGCCTCTTGGGCCGATATGCCCACTCCTTGTGGCATTCGGTGGCGCAAGTTCTGCCCCAGTGTCCTGAGGAGGCCCAGGCACTGCTTTCCCGCGCCATTGCGGAAGGAAGGGATGCAGCAAAATACACCATCAGATGTGGCCTTGATACCACCGACTCGCTAGGCAGATCGCTTGCGACGACAGTGGCGCTGCACCGTCACGCCTGGCTGAGAACCACTGGTTTCTCGGGCGATGTCCAAAACACTCTGATGGACATGCCCTTTGATGGGGTCGGTCTTTTTGGAAACAAGGCAGACCATGCGCTGGAGCGTTTTAAGGACTCACGGGCTACAGCCAAGTCCCTGGGCCTTTCTGCTGTGCGCCCTCCGCTAACCTCTGCTTTTCGCCCCTTTCGTGGCCACGGAAGGGGCGCCCAGTCATGTCCGCTGCCCAGCCACCGGCCTGCGCAGCAACCGTCTTCGCGTGGCCGAGGACGTGGCTCCCGCCGTGGCGGGTCAGGCAACCAGCGTGCGGGTCAGGCCACCATCCCCTCCACGTCCGCGGCCTCCAAGCCCTCCTAGTCCTTCCTTTCAGGTGCACAGCACGCCAGTAGGGGGCAGGGTCCGCCATCACCTTCACCACTGGCGTGCCATCACCTCGGACAGGTGGGTCTTGGACATTGTCCGAAAGGGCTACTCCCTCCCCTTCGAGACCACCCCCCCAGCCATGCCACCTCAATTCCACCGCATGTCAGGGGATCACTTGGTGCTTCTGCAGAAGGTAGTCACGGCCCTCTTGGCCAAGAGGGCCATCGAGCATGTTCCGACCCCAGAAGTAGGACGTGGTTGCTACTCCCACTACTTTCTGGTGCCCAAGAAGGACAAGGAGGACATGCGTCCTATCTTGGACCTCCGGAACGTCAATCGCTTCCTCCGGAAGGAGAAGTTCAAGATGCTCACCCTAGCTCAGGTCTTGACTGCCCTCGACCCTGGAGACTGGTTGGTAGCGTTGGACTTACAGGACGCTTATTTCCACATCCCCGTCCTGCCGGCCCATCGGCGTTACCTGCGGTTCACGGTAGGCCTCGAGCATTTTCAGTTCACCGTGCTCCCCTTTGGCCTTACCAGTGCCCCTCGGGTGTTCACGAAAGTGATGGCGGTGGTCGCAGCTCATCTGCGCCGGGCAGTGGTTCCAGTCTTCCCCTACCTCGACGATTGGCTGCTGAAGGCGGGCTCGTCCCAGGCAGTCGTCTCCCACCTCCAGGCTACGGCCGAACTCCTGCACTCGCTGGGGTTCTCCATCAATGTGCCGAAGTCGCATCTGATTCCTTCTCCACAGCTCCTTTTCATCGGAGCAGTTCTGGACACGACGCAGTTTCGGGCCTATCCTCCCGGACGGCGAGTCCGGGATATTCCGGCTATGATTCCGATCTTTCAGCCTTTATCCTGGGTTTCGGTACGGATGACCCTGAGGCTGCTGGGCCTCATGGCCTCCTGCATCCTGCTGGTCGATCATGCCAGATGGCATATGCGGGCTCTGCAGTGGGACCTGAAGTTCCAGTGGGCGCAGCACCAGGGCAACCTGTCCGATCACGTCCAGATCTCGGAGGGGACTGCAAAACAGTTGCAGTGGTGGCTCTCGAACCGGCAATGTGTCATGGGCAGATCCCTCTCCCTTCCCCAGCCAGAGCACACAGTTGTGACGGACGCGTCCCTTCTGGGATGGGGCGGTCACATGGGAGAGGCGGAGATCAGAGGACTCTGGTCTCTGGCGGAGTCCCAGCTCCATATCAACATTCTGGAGCTCCGGGCGATCCGACTTGCACTCAAGGCATTCCTTCCCTCTGTCAAAGGGAAGGTAGTGCAGGTGTTCACAGACAACACCACCGCCATGTGGTACTGCAACAAACAATGCGGGGTGGGGTCGTGGACCCTTTGTCAGGAGGCTCTGCGCCTCTGGACATGGCTGGAACATCAGGGCATGTTCCTAATGGTTCAACACCTGGCAGGTTCCCTGAACGCCAGGGCGGACGAACTCAGCCGCAGGTGCATGATGGATCACGAATGGCGTCTTCACTCGGAAGTGGCGCAAGGACTCTTTCTACAGTGGGGAGAGCCTTGGTTAGATCTATTTGCCGCCGAAGAGAACGCGCAATGTCATCAGTTCTGCGCGTTGGAATTTCCAAGGCGGCACTCGCTCGGCGACGCTTTCGTCGCGAGTGGAGTTGCGGTCTGTTGTACGCCTTTCCGCCTATACCACTTCTACCCAGAGTGTTGAAGAAGATTCGGCGCGACCGGGCCCAAGTCATCCTTGTGGCTCCGGACTGGGCTCGAAGAGTTTGGTATCCCGAGCTACTCAGTATTAGCTTCAATCCCCCGATACGTCTGCCTCTTCGGGAGGATCTTCTGTCGCAGCAGCAGGGGACGGTCCTCCACCCGAACCTGTCCAGTCTCCACCTGCTTGCGTGGAGATTGAGCGGCGGCAGTTGATTCCCTTCGACTTGCCTCCCGAAGTTTGTGATGTGATTCTGGCAGCCAGGCGTCCCTCCACTAAGGTGGTATACGCCTGCAGGTGGAAAAAGTTTGTGGGATGGTGCACAGCAAAGGCTGTGAATCCCCTCTCTGCCCCTCTTTCTGAGGTTCTTCTGTTCCTTCTTTCTCTGGCCCAACCGGGTTCTGCCCTGGGTACCATCAAGGGCTATCTTTGTGCCATTTCGGCCTTCCTCAGGCTTCCTGATCAGCCCTCCCTTTTCAAGTCCCCTGTTGTTAACAGGTTCCTAAAAGGCATTACACACCTCTTCCCTCCTGTTCCGTTTGTGATGCCTCAGTGGGACTTGAACTTGGTTCTTACCTTTCTCATGTGCGCTCCCTTTGAGCCTCTACATAACTGTCCTCTTCGTCTTCTGAGTCTGAAGACAGCCTTTCTGGTGGCCATCACCTCCGCTCGGCGGGTGAGTGAGCTCCAGGCTCTATCATGCAAACCTCCCTTTCTGTCTGTCCATCCAGACAAGGTTGTTCTTAGGACGCGTCCATCCTTCTTGCCAAAGGTGGTTACTGCCTTCCACATTGGGCAGACCATCACTTTGCCCACCTTCTTTCCGCCTCCGCATCCTTCCAGAGAGGAAGAGAGGCTCCACCGTCTGGACCCAAAAAGTGCGCTTTCCTTTTATATCGACCGCACACAACACTTCCGGGTGGATGACCAGCTCTTTGTTGGCTACGTGGGCGCCAAAAAAGGTCGGGCGGTGCACAAGAGAACCATCTCCCGCTGGGTAACCTTGTGTATCAAAGCCTGCTATTCTTTGGCTAAGAAGGAACCTCCTGTTGGGCTGCGTGCCCATTCCACCAGGGCAACGGCTGCTACCACGGCTTTAGGCCGCGGTGTTCCGCTGCAGGATATCTGTCAGGCAGCTACGTGGGCCTCGCTGCACACGTTTACCAAGCATTACTGCCTTGACAGTCAGGTCCGGAGGGACGGCTTCTTTGGCCGTTCTGTCCTCCGGGAATTCCTTGTCTGATCTTTGTTTGCAGACCCACCACCAGGGTTGGTATTGCTGGGGTATCTGTTCTAAGGTAAGGAATCTGTCACTAAAGTGTCTCTTTCAGATGCCAAGTTACTAACTTGTGTAACGATATATCTGTAAGATACAGTAGTTAGTTACAGATTCCTTACCGCCCCACCCATCCTCCCCGTTCTGCGAACTGATTTCTAGGGTTAAGGACATCCCTTTCAGGGCCCTAGTATTTTTCAGACACCTATGTCAGCTTCTTGCATGGCTCTGCGTTCCTGGCGCGGAAAGTCGTGTACAGAACTGACGTCAGCACGTAGGGGCGGCGTGTAAGTACTGCCCGCGACGTCATCCCAGCAGTCCCGACGCCGACGACGGACGCGGAGCCGCACGACGCCGCCTACCGACGCGCAAGGGTACTGCTACCCAAAAACTTTCCGGATCCAGCCTGACGCCTGGGGATATTCTAAGGTAAGGAATCTGTCACTAACTACTGTCTCTTACAGATATATCGTTACACAAGTTAGTAACTTGTGCGTTTAAAGCTTGGGGTGTTTGGCAATTCACTTGCAATCAATACTGACTCACTAGAAAAGGGGGCTGATGTATCAAAGGATTTCACCCATTCTCTGTCTGTGGGTAAATGTGATGGTACATATTAGGAAAGATTCTTATGAAACCAGCCATTTTACCTATCAGTGAAATCAAATGTAGCCAAAATATCAAATATGATTTTGATATTTCCCGATTCTCTACAGTTTATAAAATAACTAAATAAGACCTAAAACATGCTTCTAAACACTGCATCTTTAGACCAAAGATCACAAAACTGAAAAAAGCAGAAGGAAGAAGAGAGAATGTTTTAGTGACATCCCTAAACAACAAAACTCAAGCAGAATAATGTTAGCCCAGTCTTTCTTGATGCTACCTTGTATAACAAAGTTACATTGTGTGTACATTGTGTTACAAAGTGGAGAGGTGTGGTGCAGCGGCCAGGGCAGCTGACTTCGGAGCACAGGGTTCACGGTTCGATCCCCGGCTCCGGCGGCAGCTCAGCACCATGTGACTCTGGGCAATAGCTCACTTAATTTCCACTTCGCCCCCCAGCGCCTTGAGACCCGTAAGGGTGAGTAGCTGCGCTATATAAAAACGGACTTACTTACTTACTTACTTACTTACATTGTATTGGCCCCTTCAGGAAGAAATAAAAATGTCTCTTTCACTCATCTTTTCCTTTCTTTGAATGGCACTTAGTTTGTGGTTGCAAAGGTGTTTTTTCAGTGTTTATATGTTTACACCGGTGAAGGCTATTTTCCTTTCGGTGGGGTAAAACCCTAGTTATCATAGGTTTAAACCTAAAACCAGATAGCCTAGATATAAAACATGACTGAGAGAAACAGATAGGTCAGATGAAATTTTTAGACTGGCAGAGTGGCGATCTAAGAGGATTCTGAGGGTCATTGAGAATAGTCTGTGGGCAAGTAGGTGACTTCTGAGAGTCAGTGGTGTTGACTTAAGGGCTCTGAGGGTTAGTGGATGTGGTCAAAGAGAGGTGGAGGCATTGAGTGTTTACTGTGGGGCTGGGACCACCAGGAGATGTGTTCCAGTGGCAATGAGGATAATCCTAGTGTCAAAGTCTCTTGGTGACAGTGGGAGGGTTAAAAAGGGTAACAAGAGTAATGGGCAGAGAGCCAGTGATGGGGCAGGGATGTGGAATTCCTATTAGCCTGACGCCCAGAACATATTGTTTGGGGTCAAGGGCAACAAGTTTTCTACTGTATTTTGTCTTTGGGACAAGTAGGCCCAACCCCCTGCAGCACAAACCCTTTGGCTGCCAGTTTGCAGTACCACATTATGGATCAGGGAAGGGCACTGTCTGCAGTTAAGGTAATATTTTTGTCCATATGTTAATGCTGTTCAAACTTGTATTTATGGTTCATGAACTGAAAGCCTTTATTATTAGGGTGAGCGCTCTAAGTAAATGTTGTAAGCTTCAACTGCACTACTGACAGTGGTTCAAGTATAAAAATGTGTACACACGTTTTCAAAGTTTAGCAATATGAGGCTATGTATAATGCTCCCAGAATGCTCTCTGATTTGATGCAAACATTTGCAGAAGCTTGAAAGCAAGATTGATGATTCTTTGCTTTCAAAATAAAATGTTCATGAAAAAATGAAAGCAGGAAAGAAAACATTTTGCTAAACTACTGTAAAATTTAAGGTACCATTTCTTTGCAGCATCATTTAGTAACGTGTTGATGCATGCTAGTATTTCCCAAACATATTCATAATGGAAAATCAGTGTAACCAGTTTCAATAAGATTATGGGATACAAAAATAAACGAGCATTGGCAAAGCCAGTAGGTCTGAAATTGGTGGTCAGCTTTTTAGTTTTGTCAATGTATGATGTGTTTTGGCATGGTTTTTGTAAAACCTTGTTGGTGTGGGAGCTGCCGGGCCCTCACCATTATAACAAGCATTTGCAAAAGCAAAAACAAAAGATTTGGTCTCAAAGAGCACACACTGCCACAGTAGTTACTGACACTGAACAAAACTACTTTGTGTCCTGATATGCTCCTTGTGAAAGAGCAGAATGCGGTCACTCACAGTGAAGCAAGCCGAAAGACCTAGAAAGCGAGAGAGAATTTTAATAAACACAAAAGGTCACGGTCAACGCCAGACCAAATTAGGGGCCCAATTATTAAGGAAAGTCTCAAAAGTGCACCCATGGTATATGTCCTTGCATTAAGTGCAGCTATACGGCTTTCGTGAATTGCCAAGAATTTACAGAAGTAGGACAAAAAATAGTACTAGAAAATATTTGTGAACTGCATTTTAGTATGAGCAAATTTGCATGTGTAGATTTGCTCATGCGAAAATCTGAGTGTTTACAAGTTTACTTTCCCTCCAACCACTTTTTTCCCAACTCTGGAATAAGGTTTACGTCTGCCATTGTCAGGAGTAAATTTCCAACATTTCTCAGTATGGGAAAAGAATAGAGAAGAGTTGTTGAAAACCCTTAAAACAAGCAAGTTAGTAAGTTTGCACAGACTCAAAAAGGCATTCTAACCTTGGAACTATTGCTTAGCACTACCTTCAGCCCCCAGTATGTAGATCTGTGGAAACGTGGCAACATAAGGGGATTGCAAGTATTCAAACACTACTATGGTATGAGCCCTGGCATAATCAGAGAGGCTATATCAGAGCTCTTATATAATGAGGTTGCTGCCATTATTTGTCGCTGCACTGCATGGCACCAAAGGGGCAAGTGCATTTTGTTACAGGACAAGTAGATTTATGAAGCAACCTGCCCCATGGACAAGTAGATACTTTATTAAATTCCACACCCCTGTGGGGGTTGTGGTATAGGTCTTCCATGAGATGTGTTTTTAGGGGTCTCACAACTGCCAGAGCTGTAGTGGCAGGAGGTATTGTGGTTTAGGCTTGCTGAGCTGGTAAACAATTCTGATGGCCATCAGTGGAGGGTGGTGGTGGGAGCTTTTCGGCAGCTGGTTGGAGGTTACAGGGCCATTACGTTGATTAGGATAGGATGGGTTTTGAGCCCTGGCAGAGGAACTTTGAGGGTTGACAACAGGCAGATATAATCATACCACCGTCCGGTTAATCTGAGGTTAGGAATGAAATATGACATTGAAGAGCCAGCAGGTGGTTTGGATGGGATTTTGTAGGGGGAGAGGTTGATGAGATGGGGAATATCTACTATAAAATTGGAGGGGTTTAGGGAAAAGTAGGGGGTAAGGAAGGAGCAGAGTACTACAACTATCTACCCAGAAAAGGTTAGCACATTGTTATTCACAAACTACACTTCTAAAGTCAATACAGCCCTAAGGATGACAAAATAGTACTGAATGTTCTTTAACCCGGCTTTAAAGCAAATTGAGCTCCACACATAGCCTGTCACAGATACTGCAACTCACTCCTATACAAATTAATGAAGGGAGGGACTCAAAATAATTCCCAGTGGAAAATAATGTTAAATAAAATTATTTTGACTTTTAAAATGGGTGTATATATAATTATTAAACAATAATGTTAAAATGTAATAATAAACTTAATATTAAATTAAACTTATAAACTTTGCTTTAAAAAAATTAAACATATTTTTACTTCAACATGCTTCAACAAGTGTCAACAAAATGTAATACATATTACGGATGGATTTTTAAAAATTTCTGTTTGAGAAATAGTATTCATAAATTAAATGGCTATATTTAAAATAATTATTCAATAGACATTTAATTTAGTGAATTAATGTGGTGTATTTTATTTGACATGTTAATTTTTAGTTTGCATTAATATTTTTTTTATTAAAATATGTTTTCGCAAATTTTTTTAAAGAATAATAAAATGCAACAGTTTTCCCAATACTTTCCCATAGGGAGATCAGGTTGCCACCTTTCCCAAAAACATACTGGCCATTTGTTCATGTTGTAAGATTTTGGAAGGCCTGAACATGATACTTAAATTGGATGAAATATAAAATTGGCCATATTAATTTTTAACATGGTTTTGCCGTCTTTGTTACTATGGGTTATGGATCATTAAGGCAGCTCCAGAACAGCTTTTAAAGTGCTTTATGTTTATTTCCTATTTAAAGTGTGTATTGATAAGAGGAAAAATGCCAGGTTTAGCTGATTTTCCTGCTTTATGTACAGGCCAGGACATTAAAATACTGGCCATGCCAGTATAAAAAAAACAGGATGCTAAAACAATTCTTGTGTAGCCACTGTCTGCTTGCTGAAAACCCATACTTTTGTTCTACCAGACTTCTTTCTCTTGCTTTATTGTGGGTACAGTGGCTGCCACAAACTGGAATTTTAGTGGTAGATGTTGGAGGACATTAGGATTACCATAGTACACTCCGCACACACCCCCAGCCCTCCGAGCCCAAATATAGTATAGCGGAAGACTTTCGCCATCATGCAAATGCCCAAAGTAGGTAGGGTTAACCCCAGGAACCTTTACCCCCTCTGTTAGGTTTGCCAAGGAGTCATTCACACCCACTAGCTCATGCCAAGCATAAATGTGGCACCTCCAGGCACCCACTTCAGAACACTACTGGACATGAGGAAGAACAGAAGAGGACTTGGCCTGCTGTCTGTGACCTGAGAGGAGCCTGCTTCTTCTTGTTCCCAGCGTAAAGAAGTGGACCCCGAGGGTTGATTGACTCACCTCCTTTTTTGGCTACATGGAGACACCACGCTACAAGAAGCCTTTCCTGCAACTGCCCAGCTGGCCAGTGTCAACTGGACCTGGACTGAACCCTGCTCTATGCCTCTGCCTGACACTTTGTGAGTCTTTAAGTGAATCCCCTCAGGTCCTCATGGGCTTTAGAAGTGTACTTCTGTGGTGGATTTGGGTCTTAAAGGATTAAGTTAGAAAATAAAATCCTTGACGAGGTCGAACCTGATTGGTGTATCCGACCCACACTCCATCGTAGTCCGCCTCAAATTGGGCCTAGGTACCGGTCTGCTGCGGCCATTGATTATCATTTACACTTTGTGCTTCTTGGCGCTATTCCTACTTAAAACTTATCTCCAGTTCCCCATATTGTTTTTTTGTCATTTTATTTATTACATTTTACTCCATTTTCCTGATTTGTTGTGGGATTTGTATTGTTTTGCCTTTTCACTTTATTACTGTTTTGGTACTGCATAAATACTGTCCACATTGCCCTAAGTTAAGCCGTTAAGCCTACCTTCTCTGTGCCATAGCTACCAGGGGGTTAAGGTCAGGTTAATTTAGTGGCTTTGAGGGCTCACCCTAACAAGGGTTGTGATTGTTAATTGATGTGGGTAGTCACCCTTGTCCCCTCCAAATAATAATCAAATTTCCTACAACTCATAGCTTTAAACCTCCAACGCTCATTGTGTTTTCTCTGTCGGGAACATGAGGTATCCAAGTGCTTGATGTGCGGTATGTTGTATTGGATGGTGGAACAATTGTTGCGTGTGAACTGAGACTCTTTATTGTTGGGATCCAGTCAGTTTTTACAATGATGAAAGCAGGCATGGTTCTGTTATTGACTGGGCTTGTGAATTATGGGCACCATAAAGAGGCTTATCATCAAGGAGCTGTAGTGTGACGACTTGGTTGATTTGACCCGCCAATGTGTTAGTTTAAGGAGTTCTGTGGTCAGGCAGGAACTACTCTAATTAGTACAATACTCTCTTTTTTTGGATGAATTGGGTTTGACTAATCAGCTATACCCTGTCTGACCTGTGTTTGATCTATAAGGTTTAGTAGGGAACTTTCACAGGTACTTGATTCTTATACCCCCAAAGGCACTGTAGACAGTATATAGTATTTTTAACTTAATCATGTGCTTTATGAGGAGTCAGTATAGTTGTTTCAGTGTTGAAGTGACATTATTATTTTTTTAGGTTCATATAGACTCCAGCTGTTTTGGAGTCTTTGAAGGTATTGAATTTCTTCTTCAGGGATCCAAGCATATATTACGTTGCAGTAAATCAGCCAGCAAATATCCCTATCCCTGATTAGTTAAATTTGGTGGTTCATTTGTAGAAGTGGGTGTTCCCTTCTAAGCATTATGTGTTGGTACTTTGCATTGTCTGTGACGGCAGTGGTATGAGAAGGATAACTCTAAGTTGAACCCTACTCTTGGTTTTGGCTTGCTATGCTGGTGCTGCTCACACTTTGAGGTCACTGAAAAAGGAGAGTCCTCTAAGAAATTTTTATTTCAAAGATTGTTGGTTTTGTACCATTTTGGTCAGTGGTTCTTAACCTTTTGACTTCTGAGGACCCCTACTTAATTGTTACTGGAAACTGGGGACCCCACTGAATTATTGGAATTAGGGACCCGTATTGAGTAATTACTGGAAGCCGGGGAACCCGGCAAAAGCATTTTTAATGATTTGAACCGTTAAACGATACACAAACCGTACAGAAACAAACATTCATCAAACAAATACATAAATGATGAAATAATTTATTTAATCTACAATCAAATATATCAAAAATCTAAATTGAAATTTTAATAGGAGGTTTGGAGCGTTTCTAAAATCAAGTTGATGCCACTCATCGCCCATAATCTATTCTACATGATGCACTTGCACTGTCATCACAAATCAGTCTGATGATAGTAACTTAATTTTTAGCCTCTAATTTCAAATTTATTCACATTTCCAGAACATTTTAAATGTTGAAATTGTACATTTAGCTTCTTTATTTATATGCACTGTATTAATCTGTTAATAGTATTTAATTTTCTAAGTAATCTGGGACCCCTTGAGGAGGTTTCTCGGACCACCAGGATTTCCCGCACCACATGTTGGGAGCCACTGATTTAGGTAAAGGACCCTCTCCTTCATCTGGGGAGAGGGTTGGCCTAACGGCTAGGGCGGTCGACCTCGAATCTGGGGAACTGGGTTCGATCTCGGCAATGACGCGGAACATCCTGTGATTCTGGGCAAATCACTTAATCTCCCCGTGCCTAACAAAAATGAATGTGTGCTTGTGTAACGCAACTGGTGCTATGTAAAGCGATCCGATACCCGATACCTTCGGGTCAAGTTCGCGCTATATAAAACTCCGTAAATAAAAATCTGGTACTATATGTGGCTCACACAGTTATAACATGAGCTACTGTTCTATGTTGTCTTGCAGCCAAATGTGGAGCATGGTGGTACTGTTGTAGAGCTAAAACTAAGCTGCTGTGACGACCTGTGCCAAAAGCTGCATGCAGATAGATTCTAAAGAACTCCTGTGATAGCGGGAAGCCCACCGCGTTATCACTCGCGAGATACAAGCAGGGATACTAGATTATTTTAGGATTGCCATTTTTTTAATCAAGTTATTTCCAAATACAAATGAAAATGTGGATTTTGCAGCATGAATTTGATGTAGATTGACAAGCAGAGCATAGTTTTCCTATTTGTGTTTTTGGCTGTGGGAGTTTCATTTTTTCTCATGAGGTGTGATTCAAACAATGTGGCACTATCTGGAGAGTGGTTGTAGCTTACAAAGGCAGGTAATTGGTCTTTTGATATTTTTTGGTGCAAACAGTTTTGTACCATATTTGTCAGAAATAGGGTATTGTGTACTCTTACTTACCATTTTGTTTCTATTAAAGTAGGCTTTTCTCTCCCTTGGTTTGTATGTCGAAATATTGACTTCAGAAAGATCATACTACAAGAATTTCAAGATAAAAATATCAACAACCAAAATATTGTGGAGCTAAGTATATATTGGTTAAGTAATGTACGGACTGTGCAGATACATTGTCAGAGTATATAAGTTTAGTAACCCTATGCTTATCAATATAAATTTAACTTGTTGATATTTTGCTCATTGATATTTTTGCTATGATATTACTGGAGCATGATATTCAAAACTATATTCACATACAATATCCTCACTAGGCAATTGCTGTACGTAAATGTGTACTTTTGAACCTCGTAAACACTGTTTGTATAGCACAAACTAAACTCAGCTTATTTTCTCTCGTCCTCTATTTAAGGCCTGCTGATGAACCCATGGAGGAGGAACCGGTGTTGTAAAGTGCCAAGATGTCCAGTAGCCGTCACCTCGTGGGGGTTTTGTTATTGTGATTTGTTTATTTTTTCTATAAAAAACAAACAAAAAAAAATCTCAAACCAAAAAAAGTGCCACTTGAAGTGCGCTGCTGTTCTTCGCCCCTCCAGCACCTGATCCGACCAGCATCTTCATCTCGTTTGCACTCTCCATGGCGTCCTCTCCTGGTGTTCCTTGCGTTTTGTGATCTGTGTTCTCCATCTCTCCAAAGACACATCCTAGCAGCCGTGAAAGGACTGGTTCCGACACCTTGCACTCCACGAGACACTAAGAGAGCGGACACCAAATAAAAAAGGAAAAACTACTCCAAACACTCTTTTGTCTCTTCTCGCTTGCTCGCTGTCTCTCTCTCTCACTCTCACTCTCTGTCCCTGTGACCGTCACCTCTCATGGGTTATCCTTCACACTCCCTGGGTCTCCTTTTCACCCAAAGGCTGTTACCATGTATGAATGTCGTGACTCTGTAACTGGTTGTAAATGCAATTTCAGTTTTTGATCCTCGATAGCAGGAGAAAAAGCAACATTTGGTGCCTTTAAGTCATTTTTTTCTTAGGTTCTACTTTTAATGCCTTGATTTTCTGCAGCGTTTTTTCTACGGCAATTTTGGTGAGTGGACGGGAACGAAGAAGAAACAGGTTCTTGTAGAAAACGCAGTAGCCAGCCACATGACCCCTCTCTCCTCCCTACTTACTGAAGAACACCCTCTTTAGACACACCCCAGATGCTTCATCTCTGCCTCAACCATTTGTCCCTCCTCCACTGTGCCTTTGGCTGTTCATTCATCTGTTCCCTTAACCAGTATAGATGATGTCGGTAATCTGGATATGCTGACATGGTACAGACTTATTTTTTCTTTACCCTCATTTTTTTGAAACCCTGAGGTAAAAGGTTGGTGTTCAGGAACAACAGTTCTGCTTATTTCTTCTTTTTTAATGTCCTGAAGTTCACTCTTATAGAGCAGCCCTACATCTTGGAACCATATATTAATTATGGTGCCACTGTCAAGTGTTTGTACAGCAAGGATTCCATCTGGCAATAGAGGAAACTGTGCACATTTCTGCTTCATAACCACATAACCTGGCAGCCTAATTACCTTCTATTTGGTTCACTGTCCGCTATTCACTTTCCAGCTGCGGTACTTCCTATCAGCCCTTTAATAATCTGTTTCCTTATAGATGTGATAATAGATAGGTTTCAGGTTAAGCTGTTTTTGTCATCTTTGCTGTGCAAGATCACTTAACCTTGCAGACTGGTTCAAAAATACTAGATCTCAATGCTGCAGAGCAGACATAGATAGGTACATATTCCTTCCTCCAGAACGGCGAACCAAGAGTCTAGTTGTCAGTCTCAGTCTGAAGCTGCTGCTTTTATATCTGCACAGCTGCAAGTGTCATTTGTTTCGATCTTCGCTTGATGTGGGTGCTATATATCTCTGTCCAATATGTGGTATTTACTTTCCTCCATAGAGGAGAATTCAAGAAAACGGCTAATGTGGTAAAACATGTGGTAAAGCTGCCTGCATCACGTGTGGTAACTGGCCTCAGATGTGCCTGAACAAATAGTGTGACTGAAAATAACCAAGTTTAAAGAATCTAGTGTCCAGCAATAATGGTCCAACTCGAGCGATCACTGGGAAATATAATTATTCTTCAATTCTAGTTTCTTTTGCAGCTTATACCAGCAAAGCACTACTTCCTAGGGAATTAGCATGGACTGGGAGGAGCTGGATATGGAAGAATCATTATAAATTGCATCCAAATCTTCCCTTAAGCAGGGCTGTTTGATCTGCCTTTGGTTATGTTTGTGTGACGACTGTGGTTGCTTGTTTCTTTGTCCAAAAAGTGGTCACCTACAAAGTGGAATCCCTGTTTGCGTACTCATGAGAGCACAAGTCCACCATGACTCAAAGATGTAATGTTGTTGTATTTTCTTACAAATGTATAAGGACAATTTTACTGTCTTTTATTGTGTGTAAAATATATATATATATATGTGTGTGTATATACATTTTTGTGAATCTGCAGTGGCAGGGGAATTACCTGTTTCTGTGCTCTGCAGGCAGAAGAACACACCCCTACTCTGGCTCCCAAAGGCCATATTCCGATAGCACTTGTCATGTTCTGACCCAGAAAACGCATTAGCTTGCCTGTCCCCCAATACCTTAAACACACTCTTATGCACACATTCCGTGGCACACTTTGCACACCCTAAGTCAAGCAGAAGATCAGAATTACAAGGCCTGCTGTGAGGGATCCTTTAACCGCCTGTTTAACGTTTATTTGTTTGCTGGTCGAGGTATCAATTTCCCTTTCTTGGGCTCTTCTCGTGTTTTAACCTTTTTTATTTTGTTTTACTCTAGCTCTCATTTACATGGTTTTCCAAAATTCATATTTGGACTCTTTTGCTGTGTCTTTAGTTTGGCACTCGTAAGCAAAAGTATGTGCTGCAGCTGTCTATCTAGGGTGCCTAGATCATTGCCTTTGTACTAAATTAGATTAGCCATCTGCCTTTGTTTCCTGCATATACAATACCTCATACTTATATTTGTCCTGCCAAACTAGGCACAATTTATTTCCCTTGTATTTTGTTTGGATTGATTAAGAGCACCAGACCTGTCAAACTCAATTAAAAACTGCACTTTTTCTGTAGCAACTGGCTGATTGCTCCCAGAGCTCCGTCCCAGCTCAGCTTCTGAACTCTGGTCCTAAGATGTCCTTTCAGGAACCTTAGCTGAGGGGCATCCTGTATCGCAGGCTAATCTAACATCTTCTATAGAACACTATCCTGTTTAAACCCTACCTAGAGAGCCTTTATGCATATGCTTTCCCAGACTATATATAGTCTCCTGTCTTGTCAGATTGGAGCTTTTGTTATACTACTGCCTTGGTTCTAGTTACTGTACAACCTCAAGGAGAGAGCAGACCCCTAGTGACTATTCTCTAATAAGCGCTTTATAAATATACTTTCTTGCTTGAGCCACCTATTTCATCAGTCTCATCTCTATTGCTGTATCTCAATCCGTACCTGAACTTTCTTCTGTTGGCTTTTCAGAATGCCACCTCAGTTGTGACTGGCTCTCCCAGAAATCGTGGCCCCATGCTCTCCCTGTTTTGGCAGTCCTCATACCTCTACCAGTATAAGTCCCTTAGAGATTCTATTCAGCTGGGTGCTGTTTTCCATGTGGAAACAAGCTTCTTAGAGAAGTTTGTTACCATCTCATAGCACATGGTAGAAGACATATTGGAACCCTTATGTTTGACAAGATTTGAAAATTGTCCACACGTGTAGACTTCTTAGACTTAATGAATCACTTGTTGGTTCTTAGTGATGGTACATTACAGTTCATTGTAAGTGTAACCTATGGAAATCAGTCCACTGTAAGCAAGACATGCCTTATTAGTCTGTTCAGGTTACAGTGGCATCAAGGTGCATTATCAAATGGAGACAACTAGGTCAGTGAGCCTCAGAGACGCAGGGGCTCAGAATGGTGCTTCAGGTGGTAGCAATAGTCTCTCTGGAGGTCGGAAAGAATAGGGTATCAAAAAAAGGTATGTGTTATCACTGCTTATTTGTCTGAGTGGTCTTGTCGAAAGTGTGCATTACTGGGTCTCTTAATTGGCAGCTAAGACTGAAGGAAGCAGATCACAATATGCTTCTTTCTGTGCTTCATGCATGCCTATTAGAAATGACCAGGTTAAACATTGCTTTCGTATGAGGCATGTGTAGATATTCGATTTGTATTTTTTGAGGGCTTATCTTTCTATGAGTCTCCGTATTATCAACATGCGTGTCCTGAGAAAGGCTCTTTTCTTAGACATGGTCTTGTTACTTGTGGCCTTTGAGCAGATGGCAAACAGTTTTTCTTGGACTAAGCTAGGCAATTCCTTCTGGTAGAATCTGTCCATTTTGAGGATATGATAACACTAAACAAAAGCAGCTCAGCTATTCACATGTTACTTTCTAGATGAAGCATATTTTTGTGTTCGCTTGGTTCCTTGCTTATATTGAAGGTAGCTGGAGCATGGAGCTCTTTGGATTCTAGGTTGAAAGTAAAAGAGTTTGATTGATCTTTAACAATTTGAGACCCCATTTTATGTTAAAATGGCCAGTGGTTTTGTAGGTTCTTATCTGCTGGTGCTTTCATAACATAATAAAATGCCTGGAACTAAAACTGGTTGCTACGCCATAATTTTATACCATCCGTGAGATTGTTTGTCTGTGAACCCCACATGCACATTGCTGCCCACATAGTGTGTCCTATGACTATCTGCATATTAAATGTGTGCACCTGTTTGGGCTTTGACTGTGCAGGTACTTACTAGGTTTAAGTGTAGGCATTTATTTTAAAGCATAGCACAGGGATCTCGACAGACCTGCATTTTTTTATTGGGACGTTACAAGCATTTCAAAGCAGATCTGCATTTCATGTGATTGAACAGTTCCAAAACTTCTCAGCAGGTCTGCAATACCTGTACTTGGGGCATCTGTGGACTACAGTACTTTCATGCGAGGTATTGACACTCCCCAAAAGAAAACAGGTACTCTGAGATGAGAAAGGCAGTTTCTGCACTACATTACTCCATTTCAAATGCCGGCGCCTGCAGAGCTTGCAGAGGAGATAGAGGGACGTCTGATGGATCAGAGCAGGGAGGAGACGAAAGCTTCCAGCACCCTAAACTCCCGTCTTAAACCAATCCGCAAGGGTTGTTTACATATTTATTATTTCTCAAAATGGGAATGTTAAATAATTGTTTTGTTTATTTTCTATTTTTTGTGGGTTGGGGCGGTCAAGTCAATTCGGGGGATCCAAAACTGTCTTTTTCAGTTCTGTTGTCCCGAAGTTATTGGCCCATCCACTACCGCCATTGCTGTGTATGTGCGCATTGACATCACAGTAGCTTTTCCATATTGTTTTCTAATTTAAAGATGAGAAATTTTTAAGCAGTATTAATTCATTGCAGTTGTTTGCTAATTTTTGTCCTTCTCCTCCACTCTCCCTACCCAACCCACCAATGGGGTGAGATGTGGTCTGTTTCGTCCAATTCTAGTGTGTTTCCCCTCTCTGCTTTGTGTGTTTATCTCTCTCTCTCTCTGAATATGGTTTTCAGTGAGTATTTTTTGTAATTTGTTCAAATGTTTGTCCTTGTGTAAATAAACCTGTTTCTGGGAGTACTTCATGCTAAGGTCTGATTTTTTTTTTGGTTGCTGTAATGCATTGGTGAATAATGGGTGATACATTGATTAAAAATAAATCTATAGCCAGCCAGATAAACCAGCTCATAACTAGATTATTAGAGTGAGAGGCCTCGGTTTAAGGCTTCATTGTCATTCTTCACAAATTTTACGCTTGTACACCAATTACATCATATCAAATAATATGTGGAAGGGTACGCAAGTGTCCCCTCCCCATAGACTGTTTAGTTCAGGCAGGAAAGGTACATTTTCTACAAATAAGAAATGTTTATGAAGCTTGAATTCTTTGCAGATGCAAGTGATGTGCCTTCACCTGGTAGCTAGAGGCTGCGGCCAGTATTGTATGTATCCTCCTATAACAGTTAAACGTTTTTTGGGCATTGGCCATAGTTGTGTGAAACATAACTCCCCCATGCAGTTAAGGGGATTATATTATAATTGCTACATCTCTGCCCTACCCTTATCCCCAGTTTTTTGACCATCACAACAAAGACAAAAATGTAATCATACCTGAAGAAATATTAAGTGAAAAGGGCTTATCCAAGTGGTGAATGCAATTTAGATTTAATTAAGAAGCGTTAACATGTTTAGGATTTTGGTTTCAGGTAGATCACAGGAAGTGGCTCAGTGAGCAACAGATGATTCCTTTAGATTAATAAAAATACAAGGCCACGTATTCTAACTGGGTGATCTCTATATAAAACATGACAAATGTGAAGACGAAATGATTGGGTTATACAAGCTAAGGCCTGAAGCCATGTAACCAGCATTGATGCCTTGAAAGGTCAATGAGCAGGACATTTGGGAGATTGTAGTGTGAATCTGACGCACAAAAACATGAGTTAGTAAGGAACCTAATAGCACTCAAGACAGAGGGGACAGTACAACGTAGGACACAACACATTTTGTTTCAAATCATACACATGGCTCGCCCTGATTGAGAGTGAAATCATATTGAAACGTGTCACCTGTCGGAGAGAATTCAAGAAATGCCTTTGACCGAAAAAGTAGCACAAAAAACGTTCGCCTAGAATGTAATCAAGGTTTTTGCCTTTGCCTAGAGCAATGCAAAGTACATCATTTCCACAAGCACCGGAAGAGTGCTTACAAAAATAAAACGTTTCATCTAAGGACCAGTGTTATACATTTCCATTCCTACCTCATAAATCACAGGCACCAAGGTACAGATCAGTTACATTTCCGAGTCTGAGCTCTTAAGAGGCCAAAACGTTTTCAGCTCCGATGAGAGAGACATACAAAAACTATGCTCTATCAATACAGGAATACTTGAATAAGGGGAAGAAGAATGCCAAGTCCTGCAGACTGAGCCTCAAACTATGCAGATACAGTACAGATTTCACAAGATGGAGATGACCATAAGAGCCAAGAGGGAGCAGAGTATCTAAGAAGACTATTTGCTTGTAACCTGCTTATGAAGAAGAATACCCTATACATTTAGCATTATGTGGGGTACATTCCCTCTGTGCAGCACTCTCCTAGAATCCCACTTTTCGGCAGCACTGATTCTGCTTGGTGTAAATCAGTGGTTCGGAGTGGCCAAATGGGGGAGATGTAATAAGGGAGGGGCTGCATGGTGGGCAATGGTGGAACGAGATGAATTATCCCGAAGAGCGATGTTCTAGCACAAAATGTCTGCTATGAAACTCTTGATGAACTTAGTCAAACCTGTCTAGAGACAATATGTACATACATAGGTTTATCTTAAAGCAAAGGTAATGTGGTGAGTGCGTCTAAAAAGTAAACCAGCAATCATAAAGAGACTCTTGTCCTTAGACATACTGTTTCTTAACATACATATTAGTACTTATTGCCTTAGTAGACCACCTGGTTTGAACTCCAAAAATGTTTGTCCATAAGATAGTTTGTCTGATCACTCCACAATCACATTCCACATCAGCTGATACCTCCTCAGGTTAAGTCTGCACTCGCATTTGTGCGTAGAGGTAGGGTTTACCAGTATTATATTGTACTGCAGCACTTGTGCAGCGCTTACTACTGATTGCCTGCATGAGTAGCATGCTACACCGTGTAGGGTGTGTGGTTGTGTTTCCATTTTGTGCATGATAACCACCGAAGTGCAGTTAATGTGTTGTGGTGCAGCACATAGTAGTGTGTTGGTTGATGAAGTTTTATGGCTTTCAGCGTTCTGGTAGCTTTGAACATCTCTGCCGGTCTCTTTGTGGTATTTCATTTAATAATGTGCGCTTATCTGGTTTCTGCTCCCGGTTGCCCTATCAGAGATTTTGTGCGTAGTTGTGGTCCTGAGCTTAAATGGTTGGAGGGAGAGAGAATGGGAGAGATGTGTTGGGATGGACTTGTTTTTATTAACATCCCATATCTGAGAGTCTATGTGAGATGTATAGAAGTGGTCACCTTTCAAAGATATTTGGGACCTGAGGGAATGGACTACATTAAAGTCTGTGTCAAAGAATTATTCCACATCGTCAGAGAATTCTCCTCCCCAGACGCTGTCAAAAACACCATCCAGCCCTCCCAGTCCCTCTGCAATTCACTCGACAACTTCTTCCACATCAAGATAGCCAACATCTACAAGAGCTTCGAACCCCAGCCGCGCAGCCTGACCTCCCTGCTCCTCCCACCATCCTCTCGTCCTACCTACTGACCGACTAGACACCTCTCTGCACCGTAACCACAACCTCCATCATCCCCTCCATCCATTGCGGAGCCCCAACTGGCCCCTGCCCACACAACGGCCTCAACCTCTGACACAAAGAAATTGGACCCCCCACTCACCAGCATCATCAACATGGCGTTCAGATCTGCCACCTTCCCAGAATCCTGGAAGCACACCGAAGTCAAACCACTTATGAAGAAACTCAAAGCGGACCCATCAGACCTCAAGAGCTACAGCCCCATCTCGCTCCTCCCCTTCTCAGCCAAGGTTCTGGAGAAAGCCGTCAACCGGCAACTCACAGGTTACCTGGAATCCAACCACCTGCTTGGCCCCTCACAATCCGGTTTCCGCTGAAACCACAGCACTGAAACCGCCCTTATAGCCGCCACAGACGACGTCAGAGCCATCCTTGACTCCTGAGAGTCAGCAGCCCTGATCGTCCTCGACCTGTCAGCAGCCTTCGACACAGTCTCCCACCACCTCCTCATCCAAAGACTTCACTGCATCGGCATCCACGGCAATGCCCTCAAGCTACTTCCCTCTTCTCACCGGGTGCACTCCGAGAATCTGCCTCTTGCCGTACAGCCCCGTCCCCAAGAGCATCATCTGCGGCATACCCCAGTTCTCCTCACTCAACCCCACACTGTTCAACGTCTACATGACGCCGCTGGCACCCATCGACCGCCGCCACAGTCTCAACATCATCTCCTACGCAGACGACACCCAGCTCATGCTCTCCCTCATCACGGACACCTCTAGAGCGAACTTCAAGAATGCCATGACTGCCGTCGCCGACTGGATGAGAGCCAACTGCCTCAAACTCAACTCCAACATAACAAAAGTTCTCTTCAGAAGACCCCACCCCCTCACCGTGGGACTACTCCTGGTGGCTCTCCACCCTTGTACCAGCTCCCACCACCCACGCCATGAGACAACAGGTCAACTTGGTCACCTCCACCTGCTTCAACACCCTCAGAATGCTCCGTAAGGTCTTCAGATGGATCCCAACAGACACCAGAAGAACCGTCACACAAGCCCTCATCACCAGTCGACTTGACTGCGGGAACACTCTCTATGCAGGACCCACCACCCTCCTCCTCAAGTGCCTCCAAACTATCCAGAATGCAGCAGCAAGAGTCATCCTGGACCTGCCCAGACGATCCCACATCTGCCCCCACCTCCGTAGCCTTCACTGACCCCCATCAAGAAGAGATGCCACTTCAAACTGCTCACACACGCCTACAAAGCCCTCCACAACATTGGACCAGACTACCTAAATAACCGCCCCACCAGACACCTGCGGTCTGCCTCCCTGGCCCTCGCCACCATCCCCGGCATCCATCGCACCCGACCCCGAGGACACGCCTTCTCCCACCTCGCCGTCAAGGCCTGGAACCACCTCCCCATCCACCTCCAAACCTCTACATCCTCGTCAGATTAAGGAGTGACTTCTAGACCTGGCTGTTCGAATAAGCCCCACTCCACGCAGGGCCTGGATACCCTACCCCCGGGGTGATGAGCGCGCTATTCAAATACTGATTGTACTTCAAAATTGTCCAGTAATGTGTGACAGATCTCTTCAGTTATTCCATGCCTGTTCATTTGGTGATGTTTGGCTGTAAAGTGCTGGTGATGGATAACTCTTACCAGATACGTCTTAAGTGAATTTAACAGGTATAAGTTGAAATGCGTTGCTGACTGCTGCATATTATGGTTTTAGTACTATTGTGGGCCATAACTCTCTTATTTATAGAAGTACATAATTTTCTAATGCCATGGCAAACCATAGTTGAGCCCTTTTTTTGCTTATTTGCATAATGAAAGCAGTTTGCTGGTTGAGTTGTTAGCAAATCATGGGTTCTAAGCTGAGGATTACGCTTCAGGGTGCAACTGTTTCTGGGCTTTGTTGCTGGGATGCTGGTGGTGTAGTTATCTAGAAAATAGCCAAGTTTTCAACTGTCTCCAGAAGTGTTTGGTCCTGGGTGTTTCTAATACCGGTTGGTAATGAGTTCCAGAGCTTAGCGTTTTGTACTGAGAAAGCAGTGCCTCCTACAGATTTCTTATGGTAAGGTGGTATGATGATACGTGGTACAAGCCTGGAGTGCAGTGTTCTGTTTAGTTTGCATTGCTTGAATTTAATTTGTAGGTATAGCAGTCCTTTTCCTTGTGAGGCTCTGTGGACAATGCAGAGTGCCTTGAACAATGCCCGTCTATACAGGTAGCCAGTGGAGCGATTGCAGAATTGAAGTCATATGTTCTCTTGGATGAAAGCGAAGAAGCCTTGCAGGAGCACTTTGGATGAGTTTTATTTTGCGTATAATGGATGCAGGTGTGCCAGGGTGTAGGCTGTTGGCATACTCAAGCTTGGAGAGTACGAGCGTGAAAATGGCTTGCAGTTTATGTTGGTATGCAAGATATGGGAAAATGCGACATAGTGTTTTCATTGTGAAGAAGGCACTCTTTGTAACGTTGTTAGCGTGCTGTATTAAGGATAGGTCTGAATCAATGGTTACTCCTAGGTTTCTAACTTCTCTTGATGTTGTCGAAGGTGCTTCAAATTAGGGTATTATGCCCCCTGAGGAACGCCACAGTGTTGTATGTGAGGAGGTGATGTCCATCTGTGAGATGAGCAATCAATTTTAAAGCTTTTTTTTCTGGAAGAGTGGACAAAGATAACCTTGAACAAATGGGTTTTGAATCTCGTAAACTCCTCAGGCGCGGCTTCACTCTTAAATACCTCGGAAGCCGCACACTGCACTTGATCATTTCACAGCGGTTCTCCCCTGTTCACATCAGCATCTGCCTCAGCACGCTTTTTTATCGTAAGCGGCCACATATCAATCAATCAATCAATCACAAGATTTGTAAAGCGCACTACTTACCCGCGAGGGTCTCAAGGCGCTGAGGGAGAGGAGGGGGGGTGTTGCCGCTACTGGTCGAATAGCCAGGTCTTGAGTCGTCTCCTGAAGGTCAGCAGGTCTTGGGTCTGTCGTAGGTTGAGGGGAAGGGTGTTCCAGATCTTGGCGGCATGGTGAGAGAAGGATATGCCCCCGGTGGTGGTTCTCCGGATGCGCGGGACGGTGGCCAGGGAGAGGTCGGCGGAGCGGAGCTGACGGTTGGCAACGTAGAAGGAGAGTCGACTGTTGAGGTAGGCTGGGCCGGTTTTGTGGAGTGCCTTGTGTGCGTGGATCAGGAGTTTGAAGGAGATTCTCTTGTCGACGGGGAGCCAGTGCAGGTTTTTCAGGTGGGGGGTGATGTGGCTGTGGCGTGGAATGTCGAGGATCAGGCGTGCAGAGGCGTTTTGGATTCTTTGCAGTCGTTTGATGAGCTTGGTCGGGGCTCCTGCGTAGAGGGCGTTTCCGTAGTCGAGTCTGCTGCTGACGAGGGCCTGGGTGACTGTTCTTCTCGTGTCTGTCCGGATCCACCTGTAGATCTTGCGGAGCATGCGGAGGGTGTTGAAGCAGGAGGAGGAGACTGCGTTGACTTGCTTGGTCATGGTGAGCGTTGAGTCGAGGATGACTCCCAGGTTGCGTGCGTGGTCGGTTGGTGTCGGGGTGCCCCTAGTGACGAGGGCCACCAGGAGTCGTCCCAGGCTGATGGGTTGGAGCAGAGGATGAGGATCTCCGTCTTGTCTGTGTTCAGCTTAAGTCGGCTGCACTTCATCCAGTCGGCGACGGCTTTCATTCCTTCGTGGAGGTTGGATTTGGTGGTGAGGGGGTCCTTGGTGAGGGAGAGGATCAGTTGAGTGTGGTCGGCGTAGGAGATTATGTTGAGTTCGTGCTGTCGGGCGATGCGTGCGAGTGGAGCCATGTAGATGTTGAACAGTGTCGGGCTGAGGGAAGATCCCTGGGGTACGCCGCAGATGATCTCGGAGGCTTCGGATCGGAATGGGGGGAGGCGGACGCTCTGGGTTCTGCCGGAAAGGAAGGAGGTGGTCCAATCCAGGGCCTTGTCTCGGATCCCTGCGTCGTGGAGGTGTGTGCGTAGTGTGCGGTGGCAGACAGTGTCGAAGGCGGCGGAGAGGTCCAGGAGGATGAGGGCCGCCGTCTCGCCGTTGTGCAGCAGGATCCTGATGTCGTCTGTGGCGGCGATGAGGGCGGTCTCGGTGCTGTGTTTGCTGCGGAATCCTGACTGGGAGGGGTCCAGGATGCTGTTATCTTCGAGGTAGCGGGTGAGCTGTCTGTTGACGATCTTCTCGATGACCTTAGCTGGGAATGGAAGCAGGGAGATGGGCCGGAAGTTCTTGAGGTCGCTCTGGTCTGGTATCCGGAATAAAATTCCTTTTCACCCCGAAAACTCGGGTAAGTGCAACATGCCATTTTCCCCTGGCGGGAAATGGTACAACATTTCTTTTCCCCAGTTGCACCTTGTAATCATCTTCATTCTGGTTTTTACTTTCCCCACAGATGGTCATTTTCACCACAGACCACTGTGTGTGAACTATCGTTATGCCTTACAGACGTTTTAATCCACAAACACGCCTTTAGAACTGTCAAACTCCCTTCACAGGGGTGAGTGAAAATAGAAAAACGCGTGTGCCTGTTTACTATACATTTATATAATTTTGGAGTTTAAAACACTATTTTTCTCCTCTTTCTCCATGTGAGTACCCCCACTCCTTTTGCACTGCCTAGAGCAACCACTTTGGATTGGTGTACACCACCTCACTTTGACAGTTTATTGTTGATTCTTCAGGTACATCCCTCAGCCATTACACCACAACTTTTTAAGCTCCTCTCCTTCTCCTTTTAGCTTACTCAGTTTATTACTTTTTCATTTACAGGTGTCCCTTATCGATAGGTCCTGATGAGACCCCCTATTGATTGTGGGGTCGAAACGCTGTCGACATGCTTTAACACAACGAACCATCTTACAGCCTCCCTATTATGGTGTTAGAAGGCTGTTAATAACTATTGTATATTGTTTCATGGTCGTGTGGGTATATATTTTGAAACCTAATTTTTATGTCACAACTTGTCACTCCTTTAATCTAGGTTCTATGTTCACTTGGGACACCGAGCACCTCTTTTTACCTACTTTTTCCATTGCATCCAAATCCTCATAAAAAGTCAGAATTTCAAAAGACTTATTGTGTGTATTTATGACTCCCTCTGATTTCTCTTTACCCATGAATATTACGATTGAGTACAAATACTATTATATATGATATACATTGTCCACAGGAACCGTTGTTTCCTTGTTACAGACTACATACCCTGATTCCGTGTGAGTAGAGTGGCCCTTGTTTTTCTGAACACGTCTCCTTTTCTAGGGGCAACAATGGACACACAAAGAGAAAAAGTGTTTCCTTCGTAGGAGAGAGTATTATCAATCAAAATGAAGTGTGCGCAGCTTCTGCAACAGATCAAGCAAATTGTTAGTCAGGTAGCATTTCTTCTGGAATCAATGGCATCCTGTATTTTCATTGTCCCAAATGCGCTTCTTTACGTAACACCTCTTCAAATGTGCCTAGAGGATCAATGGTCACAAAAGACGGGACGCTGGGAAGATCGAATCTTCCTAATGGAGAATGCACGTCACTCCCTCTCCTGGTGGACCAAGTCCCAGAATCTGCTGACAGGAGTTCCTCTTCAGAAAGAAACACCATCTCAAATAATAATCGCAGACGCCTCACTGACAGAATGGGGCACTCATATGAACCACCGGGGCACTCAAGGTCTTCGGTCTTAAAAGGAGAATTCTTATCACATAAATTTATTAGAATTGAAAGCTGTACATCTAGCTTTCAAGGCTTTTCTACCATCTCTCACCCTAAAAGACCTAATGATGCAAACAGACAACACCACTACAGTGTATTATATCAACAAACAAGGCCAAGACAGTTGTCACTCCAAGCTCAAGCTATGTGGCATTGGGTTCGAGCAAGAGAGCTTTCGATCACAGCTTTTCACATTCCGGGAGTCCAAAATGCAGAGGCAGATTTTCTCAGCCATTTTCACAAGGAAAATCATGAGTCTGTTCTCAGCAATGAAGTGGTGTACAACATCTTCGAATAATGGGGCACTCCAGCGCTAGATTTTTTCGCCACCGCCCAAAACAACAAATGTTAAGACCGCGCCCAGGGCTCTAGATCCGCAGTCTCTGGGCAATGCCCTTTTAATAGACTAGTTGACTCCATTTGTATATGCTTTTCCACCTATTTCTACTCATGCAACAAGTAAGTCGGAAGCTGATGAAGTCACATATCACAATGATACTGATTGCTCCAGATTGGCTGACACAGTAGTGGTACACAGATCTCCTCCAGTTGTCCATAGTCCATCACAAGTGCCTTCCACTCAGAACTAATCTTCTCTCCAGACGTCAGGGCAAACTTTTACACTCAACGATCCAATCATTGAATTTGGCAGCATGGCTCCTGAGATCACCCAATATGGCCATTTAAATCTTCCAGATGAGTGTATGAAATTTTTAAAGAAAGCAAAACGTCCGTCCACAAGAACATGCTATGCCTTTAAGTGGAAACGTTTTTGCATATCGTGTCGTACTGAGAACCATGATCCTATTAAAGTACATGAAAATGTCATCCTTCTGTACTTACTTTACTTGGCCAAATCAGGCCTGCATTTATCATCCATTAAAGTATATTTAGCAGCTATTATTGCATATAGAAAATCACCAATGCAACAGTCTTTCTTCAAGAGACCGGTAGTCAAAGATTTTCTGGAAGGTCTGAAGAAAGTTTTTCCTCCAGTCAGGAGACCTTCCCTTCCTTGGGAATTGAACTTAGTATTGTCAAAATTGATGGGACCTCCTTTTGAAACCATTCATAAGTCAACACCGCAACACTTGTCATGGAAAACAGCTTTTTTGATAGCCTTTACCTCGGCTCGCAGAGTTAGTGAGTTGCAGGCACTGTCTTCAGCGAACCTTTCATAGTTTTCGATCATAATAGGGTTGTTCTGCATATTCACCCTTCCTTTTTACATAAAGTAGTAACATATTTCCATATTAACCAATCTATCACTCTACCTACCTTTTTTCAAACCCCATACAACTGCAGCGGAGAGAATTTTGCATTCTCTTGATGTTAAAAGGGTGTTGCGTTTCTATTTAGGTAAGTCCAAAACTATACGAAAATCAACCCACCTGTTTATAAATTATGGTTCCTTAAGACGGGTATTAGCGACCTCTAAACAATCCATTGCTAAATGGATAGTCTCATGCATTTCCCTATGCTACCAGATTGCAAACAACCTTTACCAGGCAAGCCTAAAGCTCATTCTACAAGAGAAAAGGCAGCAACCACAGCTTGAATCAGACAGGTCATAATCTTAGACATTTGTAAAGCAGCTACCTGGAGGTCTTTACCCACGTTTACAAGACCTTACTCTCTAGACACTGATACTCGGGCTGAATCAAAATTGGGCAAGAAACCTAGAGAAATCTATTCAAATAGTTAGCTTGTCCTGATGGGCCTAGACTCCTTGCTTATTATAGTATATCTCAAATTATGCACGTTACTGATTCACAGTGTCTTGGTACCTGACAACCGCAGTGTGTGAGTTTTTTCTCAGCTTGCTTCTCTTTTCAAGGTTTGACTACCAATGAAGATCCTACGATGCAGAAGGAAAGGTTATATACCTGTAGACATAGTTCTGCATCGTAGGAATCTTCATTGAAGTCATAAACACCCTCCCTCCTCCACGGCTGTCAGGGTTTATTTGTATACTGTGTATCGTGTAAAAAATGAACTGACACTCTCAGGCAAACTGCCACTGCAGTGCATTGTGGGATGGGGTATCTCTGGGGTCCTTCAGGTGAATGTCCCTTTTTTAAGCTTCTCAGTTATAGCCTATCAGGCTTTTGTTTCCTTCCCATGCTTTCTATTGTTTATGGTCAGCCTTTTTTCTATGACAAAGTGTTGCACGTTTAAAGACTTTAATGGGCAGTATTTTCTCAGTTATCTCTCCGCCAACATTCACCAGAAAAATACATCTTTAACAGTCTACACTGTGACTATATGGAAGATGACTTTCAGTGATGAACACTCATCAATATTTTTTTCCTGGATTCTGATTATTTATATTAAAGGTGTTCTGGGGTCAGCGTAAATAGCGCAGAATTATTCAAGGTTAATGACTTCAATGAAGATTCCTACGATGTAGAAGTATGTCTACAGGTAATGTAACTTTTCCTTAATGATGTGAAGATCAGGAGGGATGGCTTCATGGCACGTTGATGCAGAATCTTCGCTGAGCAATGTTTCTGTAATGAAGGTGAGGTCCAGTGTTATTTCTGAGAGTAGGTCAATGGTGTTAAAGCAATGGGTTTTTTTTTATGGTTCTTTTGTGGAATAGCAGGCATGTTAGTTGTTGTGTTTCTTTCCTCTTCAAGTCCTGTAGTAAGGATGGTGGTGGTGGATAGGGTATTTTGATGTGGCTGATTTGGGGGTGAATCGTGCTTGTTTAGGGAAATATGGACTTTGAGATTTGTGAATGTGTGGGCTTTTTTGTGGTGGATCATGATGTAGTTTCTTTTTAGTTTCCGTCTGGCAACTGACATTGAGCCATAGCAAATCTGAGTATACTGTTGTAGCATTGGTTTAGAGTGTCTCCTAATAAAGGGGCTGATTAGGATGGCCATCCCAGTGGAAACGGAACCGGCCGCCAGACATGCAGCGGTCCCGCACCCCTTATCTGAAAGAGACACGTTAGTGACAGATTCCTTACCTTAGAATATCCCCAGGCGTCAGGCTGGATCCGGAAAGTTTTTTGCGTAGCAGTACCCTTGCGCGTCGGTAGGCGGCGTCGTGCGGCTCCGCGTCCGTCGTCGGCGTCGTGATCGCCGGGATGACGTCGCGGGCAGTACTTAGGCGCCGCCCCTGCGCGCTGACGTCAGTTCTTCTTTTTCCGCGCCAGCAAGCGCAGATCCGGGAAGAGCAGTGCCCTGGTCAATTTTTGACCATACTTTTTGGTGATTTTTCACTGTTTTTTCCAACTAAAGGTGTCGTAGGGATGCCCGGCTTCAAGCGATGCGGCGCCTGTGCGCGGATGATGTCCGTCACCGACCCGCATTGGGAGTGTCTCTTCTGCCTCGGCCGAGGCCACGACACCGAGTCTTGTCCCGAATGCCAGGCCCTCAACCCGAAAGCTTTGCGAGAGCGGTCTCGAAGCTCCTCGAGGCCCGGCATTCGGCTCCACGGAGGCCCCGGTCGCGTGAGAGGTCCAGGGGTCGCTCGCGGAGTGCACACCGGTCGTCGGCGTCGAAGTCTTCTTCGTCCGGTAAGTCTAAGCACAAGAAGTCCAAGAAGCATCGTCGCTCTCGGACTTCGCCTCGCCGGTCTCGCGACTCGGCTGAGGCCCCTCCCGGCACCGTCCCCGCCCCGCGGCCCCGGACTTGCCTGTGGAGTCGCCCCGCCATACCCGCCCTTCCCGGGTTCGGGGGCGGATCCGGCCAAGGTACAGGAGTTCCTGTCGGCCATGGCCCGCCTCTTCGGGCCGTCAGGCCCCTCCGGTGCGCCTTCGGGCCCCGCGGGCCCTGATGGGGTTGCTCCGGCGTCGCCGGCGGCTCCGGCCCCGGCGTCGCCCGTGCCTCCAGCCTCGATCCCGGCTCCGGCTTCGGCCCCGGCCTCGATCCCGGTTCCACAACCCCCATCGACGCCGGTCGACCTCACGACACCTCCGCCGGCGCCGATGTCTCCGGTGCCGTTCTCGACGCCGCCCTGGGCTCCGGGCGGCGTCGTTCCCCAGTTCCTTCCGGCTCCGGACATGGACCCGGAGCGACGTCGCTCGACGCCGGCTCCGGCGCCGATGGGACCTTGGGTCCCAAATGTCCCTCCTCCTCCTTATTTTGAACCAGAGGAGGACCAGGAGGACTGGGAGGGGTCTGATGACCCTCTGACACGCAACTGTCAGTATGATGAGGACTGGACAGAGAGTCTAGGGGAGGCCAGTGGTCTGGATACTTCCCCTGACACTGGCATGCTGTCTCCTCCCGTGGCTACGGAGGAGGGGGCCAATTTTGGTACGGTGTTGCGTAGGGCTGCTGGGGCCTTACGTCTCCAGCTCCCTACTTTGACGGTCAAGCCTAACATCTTGACAGAGGTGCTTCAGCCGGCAGCCTCCTCTGCGGAGACTGTGCTGCCGTTTAACGACGCCCTCACTGACGTTCTTTTGGGCGCCTGGTCCAAGCCCAACACAGGGGCTCCTGTGGATCGGAACGTGTCACGACGCCATCGCCCCGCTCCGGGCGACCCCCTGTTTCTTTCTGTCCACCCCACTCCTGAGAGCTTGGTTGTCCAAGCCTCCGCTTCCCAAACCGCCTTCCCTACCGCTCCTCCGGATAGGGAATCCAAACGCCTGGATCAGTTTGGGAAGAAAGGTTTTTCTTCCTCCAGTGCTGGCTTGCGGTCCGTTAACACCGCTTGTCTTTTGGGCCGATATACCCACTCCCTGTGGGATTCGGTGGCGGATGTTTTGCCCCAGTGCCCTGAGGAGGTCCAGGCACTGCTTTCCGCGCCATTGCGGAAGGAAGGGATGCGGCCAAATACACTATCCGTTGTGGCCTTGACACCGCCGACTCGCTGGGCAGGTCGATTGCAACGACGGTGGCGCTCCGACGCCACGCCTGGCTGAGAACCACTGGTTTTTCAGGGGATGTCCAGAATACTCTCATGGACATGCCCTTTGATGGAGTCGGTCTTTTGGGTCCAAAGCAGACCATGCGTTGGAGCGCTTTAAGGACTCACGGGCTACTGCCAAGTCCCTGGGCCTTTCTGCTACACGCCCTCCGCTAACTTCTGCTTTTCGCCCCTATCGTGGCCACGGTAGGGGCGCCCTTCATGTCAGCAGCCCAGCCACCGGCCCGCGCAGCAGGCGTCTTCGCGTGGCCGAGGACGTGGATTCCGCCGTGGCGGATCGGGCAACCAGCGTGCGGGTCAGGCCACCACCTCCAACCCGTCCGCGGCCTCCAAGCCCTCCTAGTCCCTCCTTTCAGGTGCACGGCACGCCAGTAGGGGGCAGGGTCCGCCATCACCTTCCCCACTGGCGCACCATCACCTCGGACAGGTGGGTCTTGGACATTGTCCGAAGGGGCTACTCCCTCCCCTTCGAGACCACCCCCAGCCATGCCACCTCAATTCCACCGCATGTCAGGGGATCACTTGGTGCTTCTACAGAAGGAAGTCACGGCCCTCTTGGCCAAGAGGGCCATCGAGCATGTTCCGACCCCAGAAGTAGGGCGTGGTTGCTACTCCCACTACTTTCTGGTGCCCAAAAGGACAAGGAGGACATGCGTCCTATCTTGGACCTCCGGAACGTCAATCGCTTCCACCGGAAGGAGAAGTTCAAGATGCTCACCCTAGCTCAGGTCTTGACTGCCCTCGACCCAGGAGACTGGTTGGTAGCGTTGGACTTGCAGGACGCGTATTTCCACATCCCCGTCCTGCCGGCCCACCGGCGTTACCTTCGGTTCACGGTAGGCCCCGAGCATTTTCAGTTCACCGTGCTCCCCTTTGGCCTTACCAGTGCCCCTCGGGTGTTCACGAAAGTGATGGCGGTGGTCGCAGCTCATCTGCGCCGGGCAGGGGTTTCAGTCTTCCCCTACCTCGACGACTGGCTGCTGAAGGCGGGCTCGTCCCAGGCAGTCGTCTCCCACCTCCAGACTACGGCCGAACTCCTGCACTCGCTGGGGTTCTCCATCAATGTGCCGAAGTCGCATCTGATTCCTTCTCCACAGCTCCTTTTCATCGGGGCAGTTCTGGACACGACGCAGTTTCGGGCCTATCCTCCCGAACGGCGAGTCCGGGATATTCAGGCTATGATTCCGATCTTTCGGCCTTTATCCTGGGTTTCGGTACGGATGACCCTGAGGCTGCTGGGCCTCATGGCCTCCTGCATCCTGCTGGTCAATCATGCCAGATGGCATATGCGAGCTCTGCAGTGGGACCTGAAGTTCCAGTGGGCGCAGCACCAGGGCAACCTGTCCGATCACGTCCAGATCTCGGAGGGGACTGCAAAACAGTTGCAGTGGTGGCTCTCGAACCGGCAATGGGTCATGGGCAGATCCCTCTCCCTTCCCCAGCCAGAGCATACAGTTGTGACGGACGCGTCCCTTCTGGGATGGGGCGGTCACATGGGAGAGGCGGAGATCAGAGGCCTCTGGTCTCCGGCGGAGTCCCGGCTCCATATCAACCTTCTGGAGCTCCGGGCGATCCGGCTTGCACTCAAGGCATTCCTTCCCTCTGTCAAAGGGAAGGTAGTGCAGGTGTTCACAGACAACACCACCGCCATGTGGTACTGCAACAAACAGGGCGGGGTGGGGTCTTGGACCCTTTGTCAGGAGGCTCTGCGCCTCTGGACATGGCTGGAACATCAGGGCATGTTCCTGATGGTTCAACACCTGGCAGGTTCTCTGAACGCCAGGGCGGACGAACCTCAGCCGCAGGTGCATGATGGATCACGAATGGCGTCTTCACTCGGAAGTGGCGCAAGGACTCTTTCTACAGTGGGGAGAGCCTTGGTTAGATCTATTCGCCACCGAAGAGAACGCGCAATGTCATCAGTTCTGCGCGTTGGAATTTCCAAGGCGGCACTCGCTCGGCGACGCTTTCGTCGCGAGTGGAGTTGCGGTCTGTTGTACGCCTTTCCGCCTATACCACTTCTACCCAGAGTGTTGAAGAAGATTCGGCACGACCGGGCCCAAGTCATTCTTGTGGCTCCGGACTGGGCTCGAAGAGTTTGGTATCCCGAGCTACTCAATATGAGCATAGATCCCCCGATCCGTCTGCCTCTTCGGGAGGATCTTCTGTCGCAGCAGCAGGGGACGGTCTTCCACCCGAACCTGTCCAGTCTACACCTGCTTGCGTGGAGATTGAGCGGCGGCAGTTGATTCCTTTCGACTTGCCTCCCGAAGTTTGTGATGTGATTCTGGCAGCCAGGCGTCCCTCCACTAAGGTGGTATACGCCTGCAGGTGGAACAAATTTGTGGCATGGTGCACAGCAAAGGCTGTGGATCCCCTTTCTGCCCCTCTTTCTGAGGTCCTTATGTTCCTTCTCTCTCTGGCCCAACAGGGTTCTGCCCTGGGTACCATCAAGGGTTATCTTTGTGCTATCTCGGCCTTCCTCAGGCTCCCTGATCAGCCCTCCCTTTTCAAGTCCCCTGTTGTTAACAGGTTCTTAAAAGGCATTACTCACCTCTTCCCTCCTGTTCCGTTTGTGATGCCTCAGTGGGACTTGAACTTGGTTCTTACCTTTTAATGTGCGCTCCCTTTGAGCCTCTACATAACTGTCCTCTTCGTCTTCTGACTCTGAAGACAGCCTTTCTGGTGGCCATCACCTCCGCTCGGCGGGTGAGTGAGCTCCAGGCTCTATCTTGCAAACCTCCCTTTCTGTCTGTTCATCCAGACAAGGTTGTTCTTCGGACGCGTCCGTCCTTCTTGCCAAAGGTGGTTACTGCTTTCCACATTGGGCAGACCATCACTTTGCCCACCTTCTTTCCGCCTCCGCATCCTTCCAGAGAGGAAGAGAGGCTCCACCGTCTGGACCCAAAACGTGCGCTCTCCTTCTATATCGACCGCACAAAACACTTCCGGGTGGATGACCAGCTCTTTGTTGGCTACGTGGGCGCCAAAAAGGTCGGGCGGTGCACAAGAGGACCATCTCCCGCTGGGTTACCTTGTGCATCAAGACCTGCTATTCTTTGGCCAAGAAGGAGCCTCCTGTTGGGCTGCGTGCCCATTCCACCAGGGCAACGGCTGCTACCACGGCCTTGGGCCGCGGTGTTCCGCTGCCGGTTATCTGTCAGGCAGCTACGTGGGCCTCGCTGCACACGTTTACTAAGCATTACTGCCTTGACAGTCAAGTCCGGAGGGACGGCTTCTTTGGCCGTTCTGTCCTCCAGGACTTCCTTGTCTGATCTTTGTTCGCAGACCCACCACCGGGGTTGGTATTGCTGGGGTATCTATTCTAAGGTAAGGAATCTGTCACTAACGTGTCTCTTTCAGATGCACAAGTTACTAACTTGTGTAACGATATATCTGTAAGAGACAGTAGTTAGTGACAGATTCCTTACCGCCCACCCATCCTCCCCGTTCTGCGAACTGATTTCTAGGGTTAAGGACATCCCTTTCAGGGCCCTAGTATTTTTCAGACACCTGTGTCAGCTTCTTGCATGGCTCTGCGTTCCTGGCGCGGAAAGTCGTGTACAGAACTGACGTCAGCGCGCAGGGGCGGCGCCTAAGTACTGCCCGCGACGTCATCCCGGCGATCACGACGCCGACGACGGACGCGGAGCCGCACGACGCCGCCTACCGACGCGCAAGGGTACTGCTACGCAAAAACTTTCCGGATCCAGCCTGACGCCTGGGGATATTCTAAGGTAAGGAATCTGTCACTAACTACTGTCTCTTACAGATATATCGTTACACAAGTTAGTAACTTGTGCATTAGGATGCGACCGCCACCCTGGCGGTCGCATTCTGCATATTTGACATTGCGGCGGGTGCTGCTTACAGCAGCACCCGCCGCAATGCCATATGAGCATGTTGTGCATTCCCATGCACAACGTGGAAGGCACTACGCGGTGCTTGCCACCTTGTACATGGAACTTCAGGGGGGTACCATGGTTACCCCCCCCTCCCCAAGTGCACCCCCCACACCCCCTGGGGGCCCGCAACGGGCCCCCAAAGCACATCTCCGCCAGCCTTTCCATGGCATCGCCGCCATGGAAAGGCCTTTTGAGATACACATCCTGATATGGATGCCGCCACCATATCAGGCCCCAATTCCGCCCGGCCGGCAATCGGAACAATTGCCGACCGGCGGACACACTTTGCGTCCGCCGCGGTACCCCCCGCCATTGTAATATGGCGGGGGTAAGTCGGGTAGAGATGGCGGGCGGATCGCCCCTGGCTGGCGATGGCGATCCGCCCGTCATCATAATCACCCCCAAAGTCTCTAGAGATTTCTCACAAACCTGAACTCTCCCAAACAGACTCTGTTCCTGTAAAAAAGAAAAATGTGGCAAAACAATAACAAAAGAAAGGAACGTCCTAACAGAAATTAAACAGCCTTCATTATTTGCTTGACGTCCGAGGCCTCTTCAAATCTCACCTGTCACAGAAGAAACAATAGCACAGGAAGTAAGGAACCATACCGCTGAACCATATGACATCCAGAAATAAAACTTACTCTTGCTATGTGAACGGTTTTCCCAAAAGATGGCAAATCAGTGCAATCTAGGATCCTAACACCACCACACGAGACCGTATTTGGCAACTTGTTTGGCATGAGCTAAGTGGTAGCAAGAAGGGCTACATTGACTGTGACATACCTGCATATTTCGTGTTAATAAAGTCAACAAAATAAAGCATATGTCAGAGAAATGTTGGGAAAAAGCAGACAAATCTGTTCTGGAAGAAAAAACAATGGAGAAAACCCTGCTTGGAGGATAAGGTAGAAAAGAAAATCCAAAATTAAGAAGTTGACTGTATTCCTAAAAAAGAGGACCTTTATATCCTGGTCTGTTAAAGTCTAGATGAAGGTCAACAAACCAAGGGTACCTCGACCAGACCACTGTCTAGCTCCAGTACCCTTTATGGCAATAATTATTAGGCCAATGGAGAGGATGCTACAGAGCAGATTCAGTTTTAGAGGGCACCAAAGAGGTTGATTTTGCTCTATGAGGAAATCACTGGAAATAAAAATCAGTTTTTAATCATTTTTTTGCCCAATTAATCTATTTTGTGAATGTGCTCAAACCAGGTAAACTTGACTTATGATAGACTTCTAACTTCAGATTCCTCACCTTTGAATATTTTCCCTGGGGTCAGACTGGATCCAGAACATTTTCAGCAGTACTCCTGTGCTCCGGCAGGTGTTGTCAATGGCTCCACATCTATGTTGTTCCACGCCAGAAGTGACATGTGCACCTATGTAAGCACCACCCGTGCGCTTTGACATCAGTTAATTTCTTTCTGCACCGATAGACGCTGATCTGGAACTTCCCTTCGAGACTCAAAATTGTTCTACTCTTCAGCGTGCAATGGAATTATATCACCTCCCAAGTCTACAGGCTTAAAACCCTGTGGGGAATGACGCAACAAATGTCTGTGACTAACCGTTATGTAGTTAGCCTGTGGTGCCTATGGTTAGATCACTAGTCTGAGGCCTATAGTGATTGCACCTTGATGCATTCCAAGGCCATTCAAGATCGGGAAGCTAAGCTCTTCTTGGTGAAACACCACAAGACCCCTCGCTGGGATCGGTGGAGGTTAACAATATATCCCAGTGTTGCTCCCCAGGTCTCTCCCGTGACTGGGCTTCTTCACTCTTCATGTCCCCTGGAGAATCCAAAAAGAAGCGCAAGAAGTCCAAGGGGACTCATCCCTGTCTGCCACTCGGGCCCTGATAAGGCACGAGGGCGTCCTCAAGCTACCAGGTCTCGCTCCCAAAGTTGCTCCACTTTGGAGTCTATCCCGCCTTTTTCCACCACAGTGAGAATTCCCCCCCCCCCTTTTTTTTTTTCTCCCTCATGAAAAGCCCCATAGTGTTTTCAGGGAAACTGAAAAATAAGCTAAAAATGGGGAACTGAAAACAGGAATATATATATATATATATATATATAAGAGTGTGCATATTTTCTTTATTTCGACTTCTCCTTCACTTCGGCACTATTTCCTCCACTTGGGTGTGGTGAAAGAGTATTGATAATTTAACAATTATACTTACCGCTCCTTTCTCTGTTGTTCTGCCCCTCTGCAAGCCTCTTGGGATCCCTTCTTCAAGACAAAGAAGCACCTAGAAGAAACCAGAGAAGAGGAAAACGTGAAGAGACGCCCGCTTATTTGTTTTTGAATCTCTAACAAAGTGCATTGTACTCTAACACCAGAACAACAGCTGCCTGTATAAACCAAGTAATCAATTGGAATAAAAACACCCATTATTAATCCAATACGGCCTCCTCGCTTCTGTTTCTGCCCATCCCTCCGACACTCAGATTGTTAATGAACTATTCAGCACGGACTAACAATGCGGGCTATGAGGCTGCAGATGAGATTTTCCAAACGTACTTAGAGGAAAACTGGTATGAGAATCTCCAGGATGCCAGCGGTCTGGATACCTCCACACACAGTGATCTGGTTTCACCCCAAGACCTGCTGTGGAAGAAAGTGTCTCCTTCACTATGGTTATGCGAAGGGCAGCAGAGCTCCTTGATCTTCATGTTCCCACTCATGAGGTGAAAACCAGTGTTCTGACGCAAATGCAGCTGTTGTTTGGGAACACACACTTTCTGTCATATAGTTATACACACACTTAGAGAGAAACATTTCCAGGGAAAAGATTGTGACAGCGTCTGGGATGTAGAGCTTGCATCTATGTATACTGAGGTACGGGGTCTGCTGCTAACACCTAGAGATCTTCTGATCTATATATACATATTCATTTTGCTTCTGTAGAAGGGGAGAGAGGTTAGGCTACACTGTCGTATATAATGACAGCTCCATTTATGATTTACGGACTACTTGCTATGCTAACCGTATTTGTGTTAGGCATTATCCTACTTGTTGTGGCACTTATACTGCATACTAGAGCACAATAGTTAAAATAAACATTTTAAACTTTCCTCGTGTCTGTCAGAGTTTATTGTGGACTAGTACGAGTGGGTGAGCGAAAAGGTGTGTCCTGCAACTGTGATTCCTGAGAGGGTCGTGAGTGTTGTGTTCTGGGGTGTCTAATCACTTGTTCCTCTGTGAGTGAGTAGGAGGACAAGTGAGACACTATAGCTAGTCGTTCCGGGGTCATGGGTACTCAGGTGGTAGGATGACTCAGTCCCTGCCTACTAAAGTCCCATAATCCCAAGCATAGTTCTGTGACTCCGCAGAATCCCAGTAACATGGCACCGCCAACGTTTGGTCTGGTACTTATTCACGGGACCCCTGAGTAGCGCTCATGCTTGTCCACAATACCCTCGCACCGTCTTCCGGAGATGTCCGTGGTGGGATGGTTTTTCCTCTTCAGTTTTTAGGGTTCCCCTATTGCTGTAGGTTTTCAAGCTTGAAGTTTAAAAGGTTTTCAACCCGTTTTGTGCTACCGTTGTTTCCATTCTCTTTCAGTAATGGCGCAGCCAATTCCGATTCCGGCTCATTGCCATGCTGTCCTCACCCAGCATTTGTTGCAGCATGGAGTCTCCAATGCGGGGTCTCCAGTTGTCTTTGTAGTCGAGGCAGATCCTGCATACCGTTTCGAAGTATTTTACTCCTGGGTTACGTTTCCTGCTGTAGATGCAAATGATAATTCTTTACATGATTATACTTCTGCCGCTGTTCCGGCTGCGTATCGTCCTTATGCGGTTGTTGAGGTTCCTCTTACAGCCTGAGAGCATTAGATTTGGCTTAATGGCGCCGTACCCCATTCTCTTTCCTTTGTTCGTATGGGCCCCTTGAGTTTTGATGGGGTTACTTGGCCTGTATTGGCCGGTTTTACTCCACATTCTAATTATCTTAATGCAAATCTAGCGGAGGTTCGTTTGTTCTATGGTCAGGTTGTTCTTCTTTATAGACGCCTGATCCAATTTGTTGCCCATGCTTTTCTTGTAGCTCCACCTCCGGTGCAGGGTGCACACGGTGGAGGTCTTATGATTAGCCCTGTTATGATTAATTCAGTGATGGGCAAACGTACTCAGAATCATGAGGACTGCTCAGAAAATTGAACAGCTTGATGCTGTTTTTCCCCCTACGGGTCCTGTGGAGAAGCATAGGATCCTTACTATGTGCTTGCCTAGTGGTCTAATTCCTCCTTTGGCCGACTGCAACACCTCAGGGATGGTGTTTGCCTCAGTGTATACACTTTGCTATGCACCCCCTCCATGAGCGTTCTTCCGAGCTTTCTTAAACAGGTACAGGATGAACATGGGACAGGTCCTCCCCTAGATCTAGGGATGAAATTGTTTGGCATTTTTCCTATTGTCTCCAGTATTATTCTTTCTAATGTTAAAGGTGAGGCAGCGGCTTTGATGGTTTGTCAACGCCTGTCGGTGGTGCCTGACCTGGATCGGGAACGTGAGTTGCCGATTATTATTGCTGATATTTATACGTCCTTGGGACGCAATAATTTGGGGGTTAGACCTTCTCCATTGTCTCGGGGAAAGCTCCCTCCTGTAAAGGAGGGAGGTCCGGTTTTTCCTAAAAAGACTTGAGACAAAAATAAGTAGCAACCTAAGTCTTGTGGTGGTTCGCCACCACCTGACGCTTCTGAAAGTAGATATGATTTACGTGATCCCTCTAAGATTAAAACTCCTGAGAGGTTCCAGGTTCCTGAACCTCGTTCTCCCAAGACATCTACTCACAAAAAACACCATAGGAAGGAACAAAAGAAAAGGAAGAAAAAATCCTCTTCTTCCTCAAAGAGATGGCCCCACTCCAAGGACCATTTAGAGTCTCCAAGCTGGTATCTTCCTTTTCTTTGGAGTGATTCTGACATTGAAAAAGTCGAGGCCTGAAATTTCAACTCCCCATCAGCTGACCCGGTGCAGGTCAAGATCTTCTTGCAAGCCATTCTAGATAACTTCATGATGGCCCTTTATGGGCCACTGCCCAAAATAAGCCCACTCATGGGTTCATAGATTTTGGCGGCTCTAACGTCCTGCCACCTCTGGCCTTGGTGTTCCTTTCGTTGAAGCCAGTTCCCTACAAGGCCCTCACCCTTGTGTGCTCTTCACTGCCTCTGACCTGGCCACCAATGCCAAACTCGTAGCCGCCTTCAAAACCTTTGAAGTCTGTTGACACGATCCAAGTGACAAAGAAAAATGTTCTGGCCTGTTAACATGACAAATTCTTAGCACAACTCTTTCCTAGTGATTTGCCTGAATGTAAAGCGTTTTTTATCAGACTCTGATGGTCTTGCCATGGCCTATAACAACTGTGGCCGTACAGAGGTTGATAAATTGAAGTATCGCCTCCCTCTTATAATTCCGATGTCGACCTGTACCTAGGCTTACAAAACGAATGCGGTCTGGATACCTCTCCAGAAGAGAGGATACCTCTCTAGAAGAGGACGTTACTTACCAAGCTAGACCTACCGAAGAAATGTGTTCATTCACTTTGTTGGTACAAAAATTAGCAGAAGATGGGTAATTCACTATGCCCACCACTAAGGCCAAATGCAACATTTTGACACATTTTACAACCTTCCTCTGTGGTTTCAGATCTTTTATTATAAAGAGGTACTATTTGAACACATACTGGGGATTTGATAGACACCCTTCTGAAGCCTGGCAGTTCACAGACAAATTTACGTGATGACACAGACCTGCACTTTGTGACCCAAACTTTGTTGTTGTTCCTGAGAGCCTGGTGGTTACAACTTCCTCTGCTACTCTAAACCCAAAATGCCTTCCTTACTACCCCCTAGAGCCCAAGAGTATAAGAGGCTGTAATCTGTGGGCTGAAAAGTCTTTGTCTGGCAGTCTCGCTATTTGCACTGCAATAGCTACGTGCCGTTTGGGCTGCACTGTGCATGCCCTAGGGGAGCTGATGAAAATGAGCATTGTCGGTCTGCTTGACTACATTGAAAGGCCTTACTTTCGGACTGGTCAACAATAGTTTAGAGACTTCCAAACAGATCCTGAATGGCGCTCTTGCTTCCCCAGACATGGCTCCATCCATGGGCAAGGCTGTCATAGAACGCAAATACGCTTGGATGTGTTCCACTGGTTTTTGAGCAGGTGTCCATATGGACATAACTTTGACAGCGAACAGGTATTTGAAGAGGCTTCACTGGAATGCTTGAAAAACAGCTGAGCAACAGTTTGCTTGCTGGGTCTGACGACCTTGCCAGAGCAGTTCCACCAGCAGCCGAAATTTCAGGATTAAATCAGGACGCAACAGTTTAATCATGCTCAACCTCTGCAGCCAGTCCAAATGCCTCAACAATTGTATGGATCCTTTTGATGCAAGGGTGGATCAAAAAGATGTCGTCACTGGCAACAGCAGCACTTCCAGTGCCTGCCATCTTCTGCTGCCTCAAAACCACTTTGACTCCCTCTTCTACACCATCAGCTTAATATGGGGGTCTCCCATTACTTAACCTTATCTGAAAGAGACACATTAGTGACAGATTCCTTACCTTAGAATATCCCCAGGCGTCAGGCTGGATCCGGAAATTTTTGCGTAGCAGTACCCCTGCGCGTCGGTAGGCAGCGTCGTGCAGGTCCGCGTCCGTCGTCGGCGTCGTGATCGCCGGGATGACGTCGCGGCCAGTACTTAGACGCCGCCCATGCGCGCTGGTGTCAGTTCTTTCTTTTTCCGCGCCAGTAAGCGCAGATCCGGATTGAGCAGTGCCCCAGTCATTTTTTGACTGAGTATTTTTTGAGACTTTTTCTCCAAGTTTTTCGAGTCGTTTCGACTCCAAGGTGTCAGTAGGGATGCCCGGCTTCAAGCCATGCGAGATCTGTAATCGCATGATGTCGATTACGGATCCGCACCGAGTGTCTCTTCTGCCTGGGGCGCGGCCACGACCCCCAGTCGTGCCCCGAGTGTCGGTCCCTCGCCCCGAAGGCTTTGCGAGAGCGGTCTCGAAAGCTTCTCGAGGCCCGGCACTCGGCTCCGCGCCGCTCGAGGTCCCGGGAGAGGTTGAGGGGCCGGTCGCGGAGCCGTCGTCATTCGTCGGGGTCAAAGTCTTCGTCCTCCGGTAAGGCGAAGCACAAGAGGTCTAAGAAGCGTCGCTCTAAGACCTCCCCTCGCCGGTCTCACGACCCGGCCGAGGGTCCAGATGGTACCGCCCTCGCGGCTCCGGGGGTACCCGCGCAGCCGACTCCGGCCTACCCGCCTGTTCCGGGTCCGACGTCGACTCCGGCCGAGATACAGGACTTCCTGTCGGCCATGGCTCGCATCTTCGGGCCTAAGGGTTACCCCGGTGCGCCTTCGGGCCCCGCGGGCCCCAGTGGGAGTCCTCCCTTTGCACCACCACCGGCGGCTCCGGCCCCGGTGTCTCCAGCGGCTCCGGCGCCGCAGGACCCCCTCGGATCCAGGCCTGGATCCCAGTCGACGCCGGTTGACCTAACCACACCTGCACCGGCGCCAACCTCACCGGTACCGTTCACGGCGCCGTCCAAGGCCCCGGGCGGCGCCGTCCCCAGGTTCTCCCCGGCACCGGACACGGAGCCGGATCGACGTCGCTCGACGCCGATGGGATCTTTCTTCCCTCATGTCCCTCCTCCATACTTTTCACCTGTTTTGGAGGACGAGGAGGACTGGGAGGGGTCGGAAGACCCTCTCACCGCTCAATGTGAGCCTTATCAGGACTAGGCTGAGGAACTGGGTGATGCCAGTGGTCTGGACACCTCTCCTGACCTTGGCATGCTGTCTCCTCCTTCCGTGGCTACGGAGGAGGGAGCAAGTTATGCAACGGTGTTGCGTAGGGCGGCCGAGGCCTTGCGCCTCGAGCTCCCTACGGTGGCTGTCAGGACTAACCTCCTGACGGAAGTGCTTCAGCCGGCGGCTACCTCTTCGGAGCCACTGCTGCCGTTTAACGATGCACTTTCGGACGTTCTTTTGGGCACCTGGTCCAGGCCCACCACAGGGGCTCCTGTGGACAGGAACGTAGCCCGACGCCATCGCCCGGCCCCGGGCGACCCTCTATTCCTCTCCCAACACCCCACCCCCGAGAGCTTGGTTGTCCAAGCCTCTACCTCTCAGAGCGACCTTCCCTACGGCTCCGCCGGATAGGGAATCCAAAAAACTGGACCAATTTGGGAAGAAGGTTTTTTCTTCCTCCAGTGCTGGCTTGCGGTCCGTGAACACCGCTTGCCTTTTGGGCCGTTACTCCCACTCTCTGTGGGATTCGGTGGCGCAGGTGCCGCCCAAGTGTCCTGAGGAGGTCCAGGCACTTCTCTCCCGTGCTATTGCAGACGGGAGAGACGCAGCGAAGTTCACTATCCGATGTGGCCTAGACACCGCTGACTCGCTAGGCAGATCGCTTGCTACGACAGTGGCGCTGCGCCGTCACGCCTGGCTGAGGACCACTGGTTTCTCGGGCGATGTCCAAAACACCCTTATGGACATGCCCTTTGATGGTCTCCGCCTTTTTGGCAATAAGGCAGACAGCGCGCTGGAGCGCTTTAAGGACTCGCGGGCTACGGTCAAGTCCTTGGGCCTCTCCGCCTCGCGCCCTCCCAGCAGTCTGCTTTTCGCCCCTTTCGTGGCCACGGAAGGGGCGCCCAGTCACGTCCACTGCCCAGCCACCGGCCCGCGCAGCAAGCGCCTTCGCGTGGCCAAGGACGTGGCTCCCGCCGAGGCGGGTCGGGTAACCAGCGAGCGGTTCAGGCTACCACCTCCGCCCCGTCCGCGGCCTCCAAACCCTCCTAGTCCATCCTTTCCAGTCCAGAGCACGCCAGTGGGGGGCAGGGTCCGCCATCACCTTCCCCACTGGTGCACCATCACATCAGACAGGTGGGTTTTGGACATTGTCCGAAGGGGCTACTCCCTCCCCTTCGAGACTACCCCCCCAGCCATGCCACCTCAGCACCACCGCATGTCGGGGGACCATTTGGTACTTCTTCGACAGGAAGTTGCGGCCCTCTTGGCCAAGGGGTCCATCGAGCGCGTTCCGACCCCAGAAGTAGGGCGTGGTTGCTATTCCCACTACTTTCTGGTGCCCAAAAAGGACAAGGAGGACATGCGTCCTATCTTGGACCTCCGGAACGTCAATTGCTTCCTCCGGAAGGAGAAGTTCAAGATGCTCACCCTAGCTCAGGTCTTGACTGCCCTCGACCCTGGAGACTGGATGGTAGCGTTGGACTTGCAGGACGCATATTTTCACATCCCCGTCCTGCCGGCCCACCGGCGTTACCTTCGGTTCACGGTAGGCCTCGAGCACTTTCAGTTCACCGTGCTTCCCTTTGGCCTTACAAGCGCCCTTCGGGTGTTCACAAAGGTGATGGCGGTGGTTGCAGCTCATCTGCGCCGGGCAGGGGTTCCAGTCTTCCCCTACCTCGACGACTGGTTGCTGAAGGCGGGCTCGTCCCAGGCAGTCGTCTCCCACCTCCAGACTACGGCCGGACTCCTGCACTCGCTGGGGTTCTCCATCAATGTGCCGAAGTCACACCTGGTTCCTTCTCCACAGCTCCTTTTCATCGGAGCAGTTCTTGACACAATGCAGTTTCGGGCCTATCCTCCCGAACGGCGAGTCCAGGATATTCAGGCTATGATTCCGATCTTTCAGCCTCTATCCTGGGTTTCAGTACAGATGACCCTGAGGCTGCTGGGCCTCATGGCCTCCTGCATCCTGCTGGTCGATCATGCCAGATGGCATATGCGGGCTCTGCAGTGGGACCTGAAGTTCCAGTGGGCGCAGCATCAGGGGAACCTGTCCGATTACGTCCAGATCTCGGAGGGAACTGCACGACAGTTGCAGTGGTGGCTCTCGAACCGGCTATGGGTCATGGGCAGATCCCGCTCCCTTCCCCAGCCAGAGCACACAGTTGTGACGGATGCGTCCCTTCTGGGATGGGGCGGTCACATGGGAGAGGCGGAGATCAGAGGCCTCTGGTCTCCGGCGGAGTCCCGGCTCCATATCAACCTTCTGGAGCTCCGGGCGATCCGACTTGCACTGAAGGCATTCCTTCCCTCTGTCAAAGGGAAGGTAGTGCAGGTGTTCACAGACAACACCACCGCCATGTGGTACTGCAACAAACAAGGCGGGGTGGGGTCGTGGACCCTATGTCAGGAGGCTCTGCGTCTCTGGACATGGCTGGAACATCAGGGCGTATTCCTGATGGTTCAACACCTGGCAGGTTCCCTGAACGCCAGGGCGGACGAACTCAGCCGCAGGTGCATGATGGATCACGAATGGCGTCTTCACTCGGAGGTGGCGCAAGGACTCTCTACAGTGGGGAGAGCCTTGGTTAGATCTATTCGCCACCGAAGAGAACGCGCAATGTCAGCAATTCTGCGCGTTGGCATTTCCAAGGCGGCACTCGCTCGGCGACGCTTTTCGTCACAAGTGGAGTTGCGGTCTGTTTTTATGCCTTTCTGCCTATACCACTTCTGCCCAGAGTGTTGAAGAAGATTCGGCGCGACCGGGCCCAAGTCATTCTTGTGGCTCCGGACTGGGCTCGAAGAGTTTGGTATCCCGAGCTACTCAGTATGAGCATCGATCCCCCGATCCGTCTGCCTCTTCGGGAGGATCTTCTGTCGCAGCAGCAGGGGACGGTCCTCCACCCGAAACTGTCCAGTCTCCACCTCCTTGCATGGAGATTGAGCGGCGGCAGTTGATTCCTTTCGACTTGCCTCCCGAAGTTTGTGATGTGATTCTGGCAGCCAGGCGTCCCTCCACTAAGGTGGTATACGCCTGCAGGTGGAACAAGTTTGTGGCATGGTGCACAGCAAAGGCTGTGAATCCCCTTTCTGCCCCTCTTTCTGAGGTTCTTCTGTTCCTTCTTTCTCTGGCCCAACAGGGTTCTGCCCTGGGTACCATCAAAGGCTATCTTTGTGCAATCTCGGCCTTCCTCAGGCTTCCTGATCAGCCCTCCCTTTTCAAGTCCCCTGTTATTAACAGGTTTCTTAAAGGGATTACACACCTCTTCCCTCCTGTTCCGTTTGTGATGCCTCAGTGGGACTTGAACTTGGTGCTTACCTTTTTAATATGCGCTCCCTTTGAGCCTCTCCATAACTGTCCTCTTCGTCTTCTCACTCTGAAGACAGCCTTTCTGGTGGCTATCACCTCCGCTCGGCGGGTGAGTGAGCTCCAGGCTCTTTCTTGCAAGCCCCCCTTTCTGTCTGTCCATCCAGACAAGGTTGTTCTTAGGACGCGTCCGTCCTTCTTGCCAAAGGTGGTTACTGCCTTCCACATTGGGCAGACCATCACTTTGCCCACCTTCTTTCTGCCTCCACATCCTTCCAGAGAGGAAGAGAGGCTCCACCGTCTGGACCCAAAACGTGCGCTTTCTTTCTATCTGAACCGCACACAACAGTTCCGGGTGGATGACCAGCTCTTTGTTGGCTACGTGGGCGCCAAAAAGGTCGGGCGGTACACAAGCGGACCATCTCCCGCTGGGTTGTCTTGTGTATCAAAGCCTGCTATTCTTTGGCTAAGAAGGAGCCCCCTGTTGGGCTACGTGCCCATTCCACCAGGGCAACAGCCGCCACCACGGCTTTGGGACGTGGTGTCCCATTGCAGGACATTTGTCGGGCAGCTACGTGGGCCTCGCTGCACACGTTTACCAAGCATTACTGCCTTGACAGCCAAGTCCGGAGAGACGGCTTCTTTGGCCGTTCTGTTCTCCGAGACTTCCTCGTCTGATCTTTGTTCGCAGACCCACCACCGGGGTTGGTATTGCTGGGGTATCTATTCTAAGGTAAGGAATCTGTCACTAACGTGTCTCTTTCAGATGCACAAGTTACTAACTTGTGTAACGATATATCTGTAAGAGACAGTAGTTAGTGACAGATTCCTTACGGCCCCACCCATCCTCCCCGTTCTAGGGTTAAGGTCATCCCTTTCAGGGCCCTAGTTTTCAGACACCAGTGTCAGTTTCTTGCATGGCTCTGCGTTTCTGGCGCGGAAAGTCGTGTACAGAACTGACGCCAGCGAGCATGGGCGGCATCTAAGTACTGGCCGCGACGTCATCCCGGCGATCACGACGGACGCGGAGCCGCACGACGCCGCCTACCGACGCGCAGGGGTACTGCTATGCAAAACTTTCCGGGTCCAGCCTGACGCCTGGGGATATTCTAAGGTAAGGAATCTGTCACTAACTACTGTCTCTTACAGATATATCGTTACACAAGTTAGTAACTTGTGCTTTAAGAAGAGCATGACAGATCGCTGGGTCATCCACCTAATTAATCCGCAAGGGCTAAATCCACTTCCTGTCTTCCACTGCTCTGCCCTCTTTCCACCAGGCTGCGCTCTCCAGCACATCTCTATCTTGGAGGCAGAAGTTCTTGCCTATGGAGCATAGTTGTCAAAGAGGTGCTGCCCTTGAACAAAAGGGGCATGGGATGATATGTCCATTATTTCTTGCTCCCCAAGAAGGATAGAGACCTCATACCCTTCCTGGACCTTTATATCTTCAATATTTATTCAGCAGGACAAGTTCACACTGCTGCCTTTGAGCAAGGTTTTGTTGGCCCTCATCACAGGAGACTGGCTGGTGTTTCTAGACTTCCAGGATGCCTACTTTAATCTGCATATTTCTACCCGTACCGAGGCCCTACCTTGAGGTTCCTCATGGGGTCTCAGGTCTATCTGTTCACGGTTCAGTCGTTTAAGTCGACAAAGGTACTGTGAGTTTTTACCACATTGTTTGTCTGGGTGGCGGTTTTTCTGCACAGGTCAGGATTCCATGTACTTCTGTACTTGGAAAACTGGTGAGTGAAAGTGGGGTCCCCAGTACGTGTCACAGAACATCTTCAGCACTACATGACCCTTCTCCAGGATTTTGGCTTCATGGTCAACACGAGGTAGTCCCGTCATTTCCCCATACAGAGGCTGACCTTTGTAGGAGCAATGTTAAACATGACCTATATTAAGGTTTGTTCTCTTCTGTAGATTGCAGCTATTTATAGTATAATGCTGAGGTTTCTGTCTCAGACATTGATCCTAGTTCTGTAGGATGTGTGACTCATTAAGCCTTATGGCCTTATGCTAGATGACAAATAAGGGGCCTTCACTGGTGCCTGAGGAAACGAGGGCACTAAGATTAGGGGAATCTTTCAGCTCAGGTGCTGATCTAGGATTCTGACCGCCCAAATCTGCTCTGGTGGCTGTGCCCCTCTAATCTGTTGGTGTGTTGTCCCTCCAGTCCTCCATAGTTGCAGGCTACCATAGTCACAGACTTCTCCTTGTGGGCACAAGACCTAATGTCTGCGTTGGATAGGTGTTGCAGGTGGCCTGCCTTACCGAAAAAGGTTCCCTTCCATATCAGGAAGCACCATTTAAGTTCTGCCAGACAAAACCTCCACTGCGTATGTTGGAAGGTGATTCAGCTGTTGCCGTAGACCCAGTGACAAGGCATTTTTCCTGAAACGCTTCATCTCGCAGCCACCCTCTATGCGAGGACAGATGCTCGGAATTGTCTCTCCATAGGAGAGGCATAGAAGAATGAAATTGGTTACAAGGTATCACCTACCTCTCTGTTTGGCAGAGGGCTTGTGGCTGCCTCATGATGTCACACAATGCCAAAGATCAGGCACTAATCCATTTCTAGTGAGACCAGAAAGTTCCATAGGTACAAAGTTGTAATCATATCAACATCTACCTTTATTTTTTATAGCCACTCTAGTTCTAGTTAGGGTCAATAGAAATAGGGATTTTTTGGGGATTTTTGTCCCTGTATAACTTTGCACCCATTTGACGAATGACCCTGAAACTTTGCAGACCTGTTGCACCCGTTTCATTGGCAGAGGACAAAGTTTCACAGCCTTTGGTCAAGGGGATGCAAAGAAAAAGAGGGGGTCCCAATGGACAGTCTGATTTTGATGAAAGTTGGCAGCATTAGATATTTGGGTACTGCAGGTAAGTAGAGAAAGTATTTTTTAAGTCATGAGCATAACTGCCAATGTTTCACATTGCTTATGTATGACATTTTCATAATTTCAGCATAAGTTTGAGTGACATTCAACGACTGAGTGACACTTTTTCGAGAGCAAACTCAAGCAATGAAGACGAGGAAAACATAAATATCAGAAATTACACCCCATTAGCACAACGAGAAACTCTAAGAACTTGGAGCTGCAATAATAAAAAGGTCTGTAAAAATTAATCATGTGCCATAGAGCAGTGCTGTGTATTTGTTTTGAGGTACATTCTTTGTCCTTTGTCAAAATAATTATTAAAAGAAAAAGTTATGGAAAAAAGAACTTGAATGAAAAAAATATTTCCCATGATTTCATATTAAAACACAACTTAAACTGAAGCCCTAGGCTTGTCAGAGCCACAGACAAAAAAGGCCCCTTCACTTCCGTGGCTCACTTCTGCAAGGATGAGACACCCAAGGCGCCTGAATGACAAAAACAAGGAGTCATTAAAAGTATAAGCAGAATGATTCACATCTGTAAATGTTGAGGTCTGTTTCGGCAGGCTATCACTAACTGCTGCTATGTGTATTTCTTGTTGACATAGAATCACTAATCATCAGTTGTGGTTCAATAAATTCTACATCACTACCGGGCCCAGATTTACACAGAGGAAAGAACATTTGTGTAGCATAGGCGCCAAGTGCCCTATGTCCAGTAAGTATAGAGATAGTGATAGCAAAACTTCATGAGCATTGCGCCTGTTTTAATGCGATTCAAGTTTCACATTTCACAAAAAATGGCCCCATACATATATTACCTTATTTAATGTAGACAACTGCTTTCTTGACCTCGCTATTAAGTGTTGCTCAAAGTGTACTCATAAAGCAGTGAAAGATCACTCATAAATACACTGAAAACCTGTAAATGTCACACAAAAGCTAAGTGATAACTTGGCAGCTGTGGTCCCCTTCACCATACTGTATGCTTTAGTGGGCGGAAGCAAAAGGTGAATTACACCAACAGGCCAACGGAGGTATAAAGTTAGCCGAGAGTCCCTTTAAGTAAGCATATTGGGGCACATGCATCAAGGTAGGCTTTTGCGATTCCTTAATTGCGATTATTATGGAATCGCAAAAGCCTATGCATGTAAGAATCGCTAAAAAAAATAGCGATTCCTAAACATTCCTTAATTGCGACTCGCAAATTGCGAGTCACAATTAAGGAATGGCTTCCCATTCATTCCTATGGGCCTATTGGCCACAGGAATGAATGGGAATTGCATGCGCAATTTGCGAGTACCCAATAGGTACTCGCAAATTGCGCATGCAATATCTGAAAGAGACACGTTAGTGACAGATTCCTTACCTTAGAATATCCCCAGGCGTCAGACTGGATCCGGAAAGTTTTTGCGTAGCAGTACCCTTGCGCGTCGGTAGGCGGCGTCGTGCGGCTCCGTCGTCGGCGTCGTGATCGCCGGGATGACGTCGCGGGAAGTACTTAGACGCCGCCCCTGCGCGCTGACGTCAGTTCTTCCTTTCCGCGCCAGTAAGCGCAGATCCAGGAAGAGCAGTGCCCTAGTCAATTTTTACTACGTTTTTGGTGAATTTTTTCATTGTTTCTTTTCGAGTCTTCCCGACTCCTAGGTGTCGGTAGGGATGCCCGGCTTCAAGCCATGCGGTGCCTGTGGTCGAATGATGTCGATCACAGACCCGCACTTAGAGTGTCTCTACTGTCTCGGCCGAGACCACGACACGAAGTCGTGCCCTGACTGCCGGAAACTTCACCCGAAGGCTTTGCGAGAGCGGTCTCGAAAGCTCCTGGAGGTCCGGCAGTCGGCTCCGCGCCGCACCAAGCCCCGGTCCCGTAAGAGGTCGAGGGGCCGGTCGCGGAGCCCCCGCCAGTCGTCGGAGTCCAAGTCTTCGCGCTCCTCGGGTAAGTCGAAGCACAAGAAGTCTAAGAAGCACCATCGCTCTAAGACTTCGCCTCGCCGGTCTCGCGACTCGGCTGAGGCCCCTGTCAGCACCGTCCCCGCGGCTCCGGATGTGCCTGTGGCACCGCTCCCGCATTTCCCGTCCTTCCCGGGTTCGGGGGCGACTCCGGCCGAGATACAGGAATTCCTGTCGACCATGGTCCGCCTCTTCGGGCCTCAAGGTCCCTCCGGTGCGCCTTCGGGCCCCGCGGGCCCTGATGGGGTTGCTCCGCCGTCGCCTACGACTCCGGTCCCGGCGTCGCCTGTCCCGCCAGCATTGATCCCGGCCCCGGCCTCGATCCCGGCTCCGGTGGTACCGCAACCCCGATCGACGGCGGTTGACCTAACCACGCCTCCGCCGGCGCCGATCTCCCCGGTGCCGTTCCCGACGCCGCCCGGGGCTCCGGGCGGCGTCGTTCCCCGGTTCTCTCCGGTTCCGGACATGGAGCCGGATCGACGCCGGCTCCGGCGCCGATGAGACCTTGGGTCCCAGATGTCCCTCCTCCTCCATATTTTGAACCAGAGGAGGACCAGGAGAGCTGGGAGGGGTCGGAAGACCCTCTCACACAGCAGTGTGAGTATGATCAGGACTGGGCAGAGGAGCTTGGGGATGCCAGTGGTCTAGACACTGACACTGGCATGCTGTCTCCTCCCGTGGCTACGGAGGAGGGAGCAAATTTCGCAACGGTGAAGCGTAGAGCAGCTGGAGCCTTGCACCTCCAATTGCCTACTGTGGCTGTCGGGACTAATCTCCTGACCGAAGTGCTTCAGCCGGCAGCTTCCTCTTCGGAGACTGTGCTGCCGTTTAATGATGCACTATCTGACGTTCTTTTGGGCACCTGGTCCAAGCCCACCACAGGGGCTCCTGTGGATAGGAACGTGGCCCGACGCCATCGCCCTGCTCCGGGCGACCGCTTGTTACTCTCTCAACATCCCATCCCCGAGAGCTTGGTTGTCCAAGCCTCTGCCTCCCAAACCGCCTTCCCTACCGCCCCTCCGGATAGGGAATCCAAACGCCTGGACCAATTTGGGAAAAAGGCTTTTTCTTCCTCCAGTGCTGGCTTGCGGTCCGTCAACACCGCTTGCCTTTTGGGCCGATATACCCACTCCCTGTGGGATTCGGTGGCGACTGTTTTGCCACAGTGTTCTGAGGAGGTCCAGACACTGCTTACCCGCGCCATTGCGGAAGGTAGAGATGCGGCTAAATACACCATACGTTGTGGCCTTGATACCGCCGACTCGCTGGGCAGATCGCTTGCAACGACGGTGGCGCTGCGACGCCACGCCTGGCTGAGAACAACTGGTTTCTTGGGTGATGTCCAGAATACACTCATGGACATGCCCTTTGATGGAGTCGGTCTTTTTGGTTCCAAAGCAGCCATGCGCTGGATCGTTTTAAGGACTCACGGGCTACTGCCAAGTCCCTGGGCCTTTCTGTTGTGCGCCCTCCGCTAACCTCTGCTTTTCGCCCCTTTCGTGGCCACGGAAGGGGCGCCCAGTCACGTCCGCAGACCAGCCACCGGCCCGCGCAGCAAGCGTCTTCGCCGTGGCGGTTCGGGCAACCAGCATGCGGGTCAGGCCACCACCTCCAACCCGTCCGCGGCCTCCAAGCCCTCCTAGTCCCTCCTTTCAGGTGCACAGCACGCCAGTAGGGGGCAGGGTCCGCCATCACCTTCACCACTGGCGTGCCATCACCTCGGACAGGTGGGTCTTGGACATTGTCCGAAGGGGCTACTCCCTCCCCTTCGAGACCACCCCCCAGCCATGCCACCTCAATTCCACCGCATGTCAGGGGATCACTTGGTGCTTCTGCAGAAGGAAGTCACGGCCCTCTTGGCCAAGAGGGCCATCGAGCATGTTCCGACCCCAGAAGTAGGACGTGGTTGCTACTCCCACTACTTTCTGGTGCCCAAAAGGACGAGGACATGCGTCCTATCTTGGACCTCCGGAACGTCAATCGCTTCCTCCGGAAGGAGAAGTTCAAGATGCTCACCCTAGCTCAGGTCTTGACTGTCCTCGACCCTGGAGACTGGTTGGTAGCGTTGGACTTGCAGGACGCTTATTTTCACATCCCCGTCCTGCCGGCCCACCGGCGTTACCTTCGGTTCACGGTAGGCCTCGAGCATTTTCAGTTCACTGTGCTCCCCTTGGCCTTACAAGTGCCCCTCGGGTGTTCACGAAAGTGATGGCGGTGGTCGCAGCTCATCTGCGCCGGGCAGGGGTTCCAGTCTTCCCCTACCTCGACGACTGGCTGCTGAAGGCGGGCTCGTCCCAGGCAGTCGTCTCCCACCTCCAGACTATGGCCGAACTCCTGCACTCGCTGGGGTTCTCCATCAATGTGCCGAGTCGCATCTGATTCCTTCTCCACAGCTCCTTTTCATCGGAGCAGTTCTGGACACGACGCAGTTTCGGGCCTATCCTCCCGAACGGCGAGTCCGGGATATTCAGGCTATGATTCCGATCTTTCAGCCTTTATCCTGGGTTTCGGTACGGATGACCCTGAGGCTGCTGGGTCTCATGGCCTCCTGCATCCTGCTGGTCGATCATGCCAGATGGCATATGCGGGCTCTGCAGTGGGACCTGAAGTTCCAGTGGGCGCAGCACCAGGGCAATCTGTCCGATCACGTTCAAATCTCGGAGGGGACTGCAAGACAGTTGCAGTGGTGGCTCTCGAACCGGCAATGGGTCATGGGCAGATCACTCTCCCTTCCCCAGCCAGAGCACACAGTTGTGACGGACGCGTTCCTTCTGGGATGGGGCGGTCACATGGGAGAGGCGGAGATCAGAGGCCTCTGGTCTCCGGGCGATCCGACTTGCACTCAAGACATTCCTTCCCTCTGTCAAAGGGAAAGTAGTGCAGGTGTTCACAGACAACACCACCGCCATGTGGTACTGCAGCAAGCAAGGCGGGGTGGGGTCGTGGACCCTATGTCAGGAGGCTCTGCGCCCCTGGACATGGCTGGAACATCAGGGCATTTTCCTGATGGTTCAACACCTGGCAGGTTCCCTGAACGCCAGGGCGGACGAACTCAGCCGCAGGTGCATGATGGATCACGAATGGCGTCTTCACTCGGAAGTGGCGCAAGGACTCTTTCTACAGTGGGGAGAGCCTTGGTTAGATCTATTCGCCACCGAAGAGAACGCGCAATGTCATCAGTTCTGCGCGTTGGAATTTCCAAGGCAGCACTCGCTCTGCGACGCTTTTCGTCGCGAGTGGAGTTGCGGTCTGTTGTACGCTTTTCCGCCTATACCACTTCTACCCAGAGTGTTGAAGAAGATTCGGCGCGACCGGGCCCAAGTCATCCTTGTGGCTCCGGACTGGGCTAGAAGAGTTTGGTATCCCGAGGTACTCAGTATGAGCGTCGATCCCCCGATCCGTCTGCCTCTTCGGGAGGATCTTCTGTCGCAGCAGCAGGGGACGGTCCTCCACCCGAACCTGTCCAGCCTCCACCTGCTTGCGTGGAGATTGAGCGGCGGCAGTTGATTCCTTTCGACTTGCCTCCCGAAGTTTGTGATGTGATTCTGGCAGCCAGGCGTCCCTCCACTAAGGTGGTATACGCCTGCAGGTGGAACATGTTTGTGGCATGGTGCACAGCAAAGGCTGTGAATCCCCTTTCTGCCCCTCTTTCTGAGGTTCTTCTGTTCCTTCTTTCCCTGGCCCAACAGGGTTCTGCCCTGAGTACCATCAAGGGCTATCTTTGTGCCATCTCGGCCTTCCTCAGGCTTCCTGATCAGCCCTCCCTTTTCAAGTCCCCTGTTGTTAACAGGTTTCTAAAAGGCATTACACACCTCTTCCCTCCTGTTCCGTTTGTGATGCCTCAGTGGGACTTGAACTTGGTTCTTACCTTTCTTATGTGCGCTCCCTTTGAGCCTCTACATAACTGTCCTCTTCGTCTTCTGACTCTGAAGACAGCCTTTCTGGTGGCCATCACCTCCGCTCGGCGGGTGAGTGAGCTCCAGGCTCTTTCATGCAAACCTCCCTTTCTGTCTGTTCATCCAGACAAGGTTGTTCTTCGGACGCGTCCGTCCTTCTTGCCAAAGGTGGTTACTGCCTTCCACATTGGGCAGACCATTACTTTGCCCACCTTCTTTCCGCCTCCGCATCCTTCCAGAGAGGAGGGGAGGCTCCACCGTCTGGACCCAAAACGTGCACTTTCCTTTTATATCAACCGCACACAACACTTCCGGGTGGATGACCAGCTCTTTGTTGGCTACGTGGGCGCCAAAAAAGGTCGGGCGGTGCACAAGAGAACCATCTCCCGCTGGGTAACCTTGTGTATCAAAGCCTGATATTCTTTGGCTAAGAAGGAGCCTCCTGTTGGGCTGCGTGCCCATTCCACCAGGGCAACGGCTGCTACCACGGCTTTAGGCCGCGGTGTTCCGCTGCAGGATATCTGTCAGGCAGCTACGTGGGCCTCACTGCACACATTTACAAAGCATTACTGCCTTGACAGTCAGGTCCGGAGGGACGGCTTCTTTGGCCGTTCTGTCCTCCGGGACTTCCTTGTCTGATCTTTGTTCGCAGACCCACCACCGGGGTTGGTATTGCTGGGGTATCTATTCTAAGGTAGGAATCTGTCACTAACGTGTCTCTTTCAGATGCACAAGTTACTAACTTGTGTAACGATATATCTGTAAGAGACAGTAGTTAGTGACAGATTCCTTACCGCCCCACCCATCCTCCCCGTTCTGCGAACTGATTTCTAGGGTTAAGGACATCCCTTTCAGGGCCCTAGTATTTTTTAGACACCTATATCTGAAAGAGACACGTTAGTGACAGATTCCTTACCTTAGAATATCCCCAGGCGTCAGGCTGGATCCGGAAAGTTTTTTGCGTAGCAGTACCCTTGCGCGTCGGTAGGCGGCGTCGTGCGGCTCCGCGTCCGTCGTCGGCGTTGTGATCGCCGGGATGACGTCGCGGGCAGTACTTAGGCGCCGCCCCTGCGCGCTGACGTCAGTTCTTCTTTTTCCGCGCCAGCAAGCGCAGATCCGGGAAGAGCAGTGCCCTGGTCATTTTTTGACCATACTTTTTGGTGAATTTTTCATTGTTTTTCTCAATCGACTTCAAGGTGTCGTAGGGATGCCCGGGTTTAAACGTTGCGGCGCCTGTGCTCGGATGATGTCCGACACAGACCCGCATTGGGAGTGTCTCTTCTGCCTCGGCCGAGGCCACGACACGGAGTCTTGTACCGACTGCCAGGCCCTCAACCCGAAAGCTTTGCGAGAGCGGTCTCGAAAGCTCCTCGAGGCCCGGCATTCGGCTCCGCGAAGCCCCGGTCGCGTGAGAGGTCCAGGGGTCGATCGCGGAGTCCACACCGGTCGTCGGCATCAAAGTCTTCTTCGTCCGGTAAGTCGAAACACAAAAAGTCCAAAAAGCATCATCGCTCTAGGACTTCGCCTCGCCGGTCTCGCGACTCGGCTGAGGCCCCTCCCGGCACCGTCCCCGCGGCCCCGGACATGCCTGTGGAGTCGCCTCCGCAATACCAGTCCTTCCCGGGTTCGGGGGCGGATCCGGCCCAAGTGCAGGAATTCCTGTCGGCCATGGCCCGCCTCTTCGGGCCTCCAGGTCCCTCCGGTGCGCCTTCGGGCCCCGCGGGCCCTGATGGGGTTGCTCCGGCGTCGCCGACGGCTCCGGCCCCGGCGTCGCACGTGCCTCCAGCCTCGATCCCGGCTTCGGCCCCGGCCTCGATCCCGGCTCCGCAACCCCCATCGACGCCGGTCGACCTAACGACACCTCCGCCGGCGCCGATGTCTCCGGTGCCGTTCTCGACGCCGCCTGGGGCTCCGGGCGGCGTCGTTCCCCAGTTCCTTCCGGCTCTGGACATGGACCCGGACCGACGCCGCTCGACGCCGGTTCCGGCGCCGATGAGACCTTGGGTCCCAAATGTCCCTCCTCCCCCTTATTTTGAACCTGAGGAGGACCAGGAGGACTGGGAGGGGTCTGATGACCCTCTGACACAACAGTGTCAGTACGATGAGGACTGGACAGAGGGTCTAGGGGATGCCAGTGGTCTAGATACTTCCCCTGACACTGGCATGCTGTCTCCTCCCGTGGCTACGGAGGAGGGAGCCAATTTTGCAACGGTGTTGCGTAGGGCGGCTGGAGCCTTACATCTCCAACTCCCTACTGTGGCGGTCAAGACTAATCTCTTGACAGAGGTGCTTCAGCCGGCAGCCTCCTCTACGGAGACTGTGCTGCCGTTTAACGACGCCCTCACTGACGTTCTTTTGGGCGCCTGGTCCAAGCCCAACACAGGGGCTCCTGTGGATAGGAACGTGTCCCGACGCCATCGCCCAGCTCCGGGCGACCCCCTGTTTCTCTCTGTCCACCCCACCCCTGAGAGCTTGGTTGTCCAAGCCTCCGCTTCCCAAACCGCCTTCCCTACCGCCCCTCCGGATAGGGAATCCAAACGCCTGGATCAATTTGGGAAGAAGGGTTTTTCTTCCTCCAGTGCTGGCTTGCGGTCCATCAACACCGCTTGCCTTTTGGGCCGATATACCCACTCCTTGTGGGATTCGGTGGCGAATGTTTTGCCCCAGTGTTCTGAGGAGGTCCAGACACTGCTTTCCCGCGCCATTGCGGAAGGAAGGGATGCGGCCAAATACACAATCCGATGTGGCCTTGATACCGCCGACTAGCTGGGCAGGTCTATTGCAACGACGGTGGCGCTACGACGCCACGCCTGGCTGAGAACCACTGGTTTTTCAGGGGATGTCCAGAATACTCTCATGGACATGCCCTTTGATGGAGTCGGTCTTTTTGGGTCCAAAGCAGACCATGCGTTGCAGCGCTTTAAGGACTCACGGGCTACTGCAAAGTCCCTGGGCCTTTCTGCTACACGCCCTCCGCTAACTTCTGCTTTTCGCCCCTATCGTGGCCACGGTAGGGGCGCCCCTTCACGTCAGCAGCCCAGCCACCGGCCCGCGCAGCAGGCGTCTTCGCGTGGCCGAGGACGTGGATTCCGCCGTGGCGGATCGGGCAACCAGCGTGCAGGTCAGGCCACCACCTCCAACCCGTCCGCGGCCTCCAAACCCTCCTAGTCCCTCCTTTCAGGTGCACAGTACGCCGGTAGGGGGCAGGGTCCGCCATCACCTTCCCCACTGGCGTACCATCACCTCGGACAGGTGGGTCTTGGACATTGTCTGAAGGGGCTACTCCCTCCCCTTCGAGTCCACCCCCAGCCATGCCACCTCAATTCCACCGCATGTCAGGGGATCACTTGGTACTTCTGCAGAAGGAAGTCACGGCCCTCTTGGCCAAGAGGGCCATCGAGCATGTTCCGACCCCAGAAGTAGGGCGTGGTTGCTACTCCCACTACTTCCTGGTGCCCAAAAAGGACAAGGAGGACATGCGTCCTATCTTGGACCTCCGGAACGTCAATCGCTTCCTCCGAAAGGAGAAGTTCAAGATGCTCACCCTAGCTCAGGTCTTGACTGCCCTCGACCCTGGAGACTGGTTGGTAGCGTTGGACTTGCAGGACGCATATTTCCACATCCCCGTCCTGCCGGCCCACCGGCGTTACCTTCGGTTCACGGTAGGCCCCGAGCATTTTCAGTTCACCGTGCTCCCCTTTGGCCTTACCAGTGCCCCTCGGGTGTTCACGAAAGTGTTGGCGGTGGTCGCAGCTCATCTGCGCCGGGCAGGGGTTTCAGTCTTCCCCTACCTCGACGACTGGCTGCTGAAGGCGGGCTCGTCCCAGACAGTCGTCTCCCACCTCCAGACTACGGCCGAACTCCTGCACTCGCTGGGGTTCTCCATCAATGTGCCGAAGTCGCATCTGATTCCCTCTCCACAGCTCCTTTTCATCGGAGCAGTTCTGGACACGACGCAGTTTCGGGCCTATCCTCCCGAACGGCGAGTCCGGGATATTCAGGCTATGATTCCGATCTTTCAGCCTTTATCCTGGGTTTCGGTACGGATGACCCTGAGGCTGCTGGGCCTCATGGCCTCCTGCATCCTGCTGGTCAATCATGCCAGATGGCATATGCGGGCTCTGCAGTGGGACCTGAAGTTCCAATGGGCGCAGCACCAGGGCAGCCTGTCCGATCACGTCCAGATCTCGGAGGGGACTGCAAAACAGTTGCAGTGGTGGCTCTCGAACCGGCAATGGGTCATGGGCAGATCCCTCTCCCTTCCCCAGCCAGAGCACACAGTTGTGACGGACGCGTCCCTTCTGGGATGGGGCGGTCACATGGGAGAAGCGGAGATCAGAGGCCTCTGGTCTCCGGCGGAGTCCCGGCTCCATATCAACCTTCTGGAGCTCCGGGCGATCCGACTTGCACTCAAGGCATTCCTTCCCTCTGTCAAAGGGAAGGTAGTGCAGGTGTTCACAGACAACACCACCGCCATGTGGTACTGCAACAAACAGGGCGGGGTGGGGTCGTGGACCCTTTGTCAGGAGGCTCTGCGCCTCTGGACATGGCTGGAACATCAGGGCATGTTCCTGATGGTTCAACACCTGGCAGGTTCCCTGAACGCCAGGGCGGACGAACCTCAGCCGCAGGTGCATGATGGATCACGAATGTCGTCTTCACTCGGAAGTGGCGCAAGGACTCTTTCTACAGTGGGGAGAGCCTTGGTTAGATCTATTCGCCACCGAAGAGAACGCGCAATGTCCTCAGTTCTGCGCGTTGGAATTTCCAAGGCGGCACTCGCTCGGCGACGCTTTTCGTCACGAGTGGAGTTGCGGTCTATTGTACGCCTTTCCGCCTATACCACTTCTACCCAGAGTGTTGAAGAAGATTCGGCACAACCGGGCCCAAGTCATTCTTGTGGCTCCGGACTGGGCTCGAAGAGTTTGGTATCCCGAGCTACTCAATATGAGCGTAGATCCCCCGATCCGTCTGCCTCTTCGGGAGGATTTTCTGTCGCAGCAGCAGGGGACGGTCCTCCACCCGAACCTGTCCAGCCTCCACCTGCTTGCGTGGAGATTGAGCGGCGGCAGTTGATTCCTTTCGACTTGCCTCCCGAAGTTTGTGATGTGATTCTGGCAGCCAGGCGTCCCTCCACTAAGGTGGTATACGCCTGCAGGTGGAACAAATTTGTGGCATGGTGCACAGCAAAGGCTGTGAATCCCCTTTCTGCCCCTCTTTCTGAGGTCCTTCTGTTCCTTCTCTCTCTGGCCCAACAGGGTTCTGCCCTGGGTACCATCAAGGGTTATCTTTGTGCTATCTCGGCCTTCCTCAGGCTCCCTGATCAGCCCTCCCTTTTCAAGTCCCCTGTTGTTAACAGGTTCTTAAAAGGCATTACACACCTCTTCCCTCCTGTTCCGTTTGTGATGCCTCAGTGGGACTTGAACTTGGTTCTTACCTTTTAATGTGCGCTCCCTTTGAGCCTCTACATAACTGTCCTCTTCGTCTTCTGACTCTGAAGACAGCCTTTCTGGTGGCCATCACCTCCGCTCGGCGGGTGAGTGAGCTCCAGGCTCTATCTTGTAAGCCTCCCTTTCTGTCTGTTCATCCAGACAAGGTTGTTCTTCGGACGCGTCCGTCCTTCTTGCCAAAGGTGGTTACTGCTTTCCACATTGGGCAGACCATCACTTTGCCCACCTTCTTTCCGCCTCCGCATCCTTCCAGAGAGGAAGAGAGGCTCCACCGTCTGGACCCAAAACGTGCGCTCTCCTTCTATATCGACCGCACAAAACACTTCCGGGTGGATGACCAGCTCTTTGTTGGCTACGTGGGTGCCAAAAAGGTCGGGCGGTGCACAAACGAACTATCTCCCGCTGGGTTACTTTGTGCATCAAGACCTGCTATTCTTTGGCTAAAAGGAGCCTCCTGTTGGTCTGCGTGCCCATTCCACCAGGGCAACGGCTGCTACCACGGCCTTGGGCCGCGGTGTTCCGCTGCCGGTTATCTGTCAGGCAGCTACGTGGGCCTCGCTGCACACGTTTACAAAGCATTACTGCCTTGACAGTCAGGTCCGGAGGGACGGCTTCTTTGGCCGTTCTGTCCACCAGGACTTCCTTGTCTGATCTTTGTTCGCAGACCCACCACCGGGGTTGGTATTGCTGGGGTATCTATTCTAAGGTAAGGAATCTGTCACTAACGTGTCTCTTTCAGATGCACAAGTTACTAACTTGTGTAACGATATATCTGTAAGAGAGTGAGTAGTTAGTGACAGATTCCTTACCGCCCCACCCATCCTCCCCGTTCTGCGAACTGATTTCTAGGGTTAAGGACATCCCTTTCAGGGCCCTAGTATTTTTCAGACACCTATGTCAGCTTCTTGCATGGCTCTGCGTTCCTGGCGCGGAAAGTCGTGTACAGAACTGACGTCAGCGCGCAGGGGCGGCGCCTAAGTACTGCCCGCGACGTCATCCCGGCGATCACGACGCCGACGACGGACGCGGAGCCGCACGACGCCGCCTACCGACGCGCAAGGGTACTGCTACGCAAAAAACTTTCCGGATCCAGCCTGACGCCTGGGGATATTCTAAGGTAAGGAATCTGTCACTAACTACTGTCTCTTACAGATATATCGTTACACAAGTTAGTAACTTGTGCGTCAGCTTCTTGCATGGCTCTGCGTTCCTGGCGCGGAAAGTCGTGTACAGAACTGACGTCAGCGCGCAGGGGCGGCGTCTAAGTACTGCCCGCGACGTCATCCCGGCGATCACGACGCCGACGACGGACGCGGAGCCGCACGACGCCGCCTACCGACGCGCAAGGGTACTGCTACGCAAAAACTTTCCGGATCCAGTCTGACGCCTGGGGATATTCTAAGGTAAGGAATCTGTCACTAACTACTGTCTCTTACAGATATATCGTTACACAAGTTAGTAACTTGTGCTTCAAGGGTGCCAAAAGGACAGCCTGTTGCACCCCTGAAATTGTAATCTGAACACGTGTTGCGCAACAAGGGCATGTGTGTGTGTAACCAGGAACTTTGAAAAATGCACTTTAGTGCATTTTTCAAAGTTTTTGCAAATTACCATCAAGTTCAAATTGATGGTAATTAGCGACCCCTATTTGCGAAATTGCTAGTTGCGATTTCATCATGCATTGCATTTAGGGAATCGCAATTTGCGATTCCCTAAATGCAATCGCAAGTAAGTAATCTCTATTATCTGAAAGAGACACGTTAGTGACAGATTCCTTACCTTAGAATATCCCCAGGCGTCAGGCTGGATCCGGAAAGTTTTGCATAGCAGTACCCTTGCGCGTCGGTAGGCGGCGTCGTGCGGCTCCGCGTCCGTCGCCGGGATGACGTCGCGGGCAGTACTTAGACGCCGCCCCTGCGCGCTGACGTCAGTTCTTCTTTTTCCGTGCCAGTAAGCGCAGATCCGGGAAGAGCAGTGCCCTAGTAATTTTTTTACTAAGTTTTTGGGTGATTTTTCACTGTTTTTCTAAACGAGTCTCTCGACTCCGAAGGTGTCGGTAGGGATGCCCGGCTTGAAGCCATGCGACGCCTGTGGTCGGATGATGTCGATCACAGACCCGCATCAGGAATGTCTCTACTGCCTCGGCCGCGACCACGACACAAAGTCGTGCCCCGACTGCCGGGCCTTGCATCCGAAGGCTTTGCGAGAGCGGTCTCGAAAGCTCCTCGAGGTCCGGCAGTCGGCTCTGCGCCACGGTCACGCGAGAGGTCGAGGGGCCGGTCGCGGAGTCCTCATCGGTCGTCGGGGTCCAAGTCTTCGCACTCCTCCGGTAAGTCGAAGCATAAGAAGTCAAAGAAGCGTCATCGCTCGACGACTTCCCCTCGCCGGTCTCGCGACTCGGCTGAGGGTCCTGTCGGCACCGTCCCCGCGGCTCCGGGAGTGCCTGTGGGGCCGCCGCCGCCGCATTACCCCCCCTTATCCGGGTTCGGCGGCGACTCCGGCCGAGATACAGGATTTCCTGTCGGTCATGGCCCGCCTCTTCGGGCCTCAAGGTCCCCCCGGTGCGCCTTCGGGCCCCGCGGGCCCTGATGGGGTTTCTCCGGCGCCGCCGGCGACTCCGGTCCCGGCGCTGCCCGTCACACCAGCCTCGGTTCCGGCTCCGGCCCCGGCCTCGACCCCGGCTCTGGTGCTGCCACAACCCCGATCGACGCCGGTTGACCTGACGACACCTCCACCGGCGCCGATCTCTCCGGTGCCGGTGAGACCTTGGGTCCCGCATGTCCCTCCTCATTTTGAACCAGAGGAGGAGGATGAGAACTGGGAGGGGTCAGATGACCCTCTCACACAGCAGTGTGAGTTCGATCAGGACTGGGCTGAGGAGCTTGGGGATGCCAGTGGTCTGGACACCTCCCCTGACTCTGGCATGCTGTCTCCTCCTTCCGTGGCAACAGAGGAGGGAGCAAATTTTGCAACGGTGTTGCGTAGAGCAGCTGGGGCCTTACACCTCCAATTGCCTACAGTGGCTGTCAGGACTAACCTCCTGACGGAAGTGCTTCAGCCGGCGGCTACCTCCTCGGAGCCACTGTTGCCGTTTAATGCCGCGCTTTCCGACGTTCTTTGGGCACCTGGTCCAAGCCCGCCACAGGGGCTCCTGTGGATAGGAACGTGGCCCGACGCCATCGCCCCGCTCCGGGCGACCCCCTGTTCCTCTCCCAACACCCCACTCCTGAGAGCTTGGTTGTCCAAGCCTATGCTTCCCAAACCGCCTTCCCTACCGTTCCTCCGGATAGGGAATCCAAACGCCTGGATCAATTTGGGAAGAAGGTCTTTTCTTCCCCCAGTGCTGGCTTGCGGTCCGTCAACACCGCTTGCCTTTTGGGCCGATATTCCCACTCTCTGTGGGACTCGGTGGCGCAAGTTCTGCCCCAGTGTCCTGAGGAGGTCCAGACACTGCTTTCCCGCGCCATTGCGGACGGAAGAGATGCGGCTAAATACACCATTAGATGTGGCCTTGATACCGCCGACTCGCTAGGCAGATCGCTTGCGACGACAGTGGCGCTGCGCCGTCACGCCTGGCTGAGGACCACTGGTTTTTTGGGTGATGTCCAAAACACCCTTATGGACATGCCCTTTGATGGGGTCGGTCTTTTTGGAAACAAAGCAGACTATGCGCTGGAGCGCTTTAAGGACTCGCGGGCTACGGCCAAGTCCCTGGGCCTTTCTGCTGTACGCCCTCCGCTACCGTCTGCTTTTCGCCCCTTTCGTGGCCACGGAAGGGGCGCCCAGTCACGTCCGCTGCCCAGCCACCGGCCCGCGCAGCAAGCGCCTTCGCGTGGCCGAGGACGTGCCTCCCGCCGTGGCGGGTCAGGCAACCAGCGTGCGGGTCAGGCCACCAACCCCGCCCCGTCCGCGGCCTCCAAGCCCTCCTAGTCCTTCCCTTCAGGTGCACAGCACGCCAGTAGGGGGCAGGGTCTGCCATCACCTTCACCACTGGCGTGCCATCACCTCGGACAAGTGGGTCTTGGACATTGTCCGAAGGGGCTACTCCCTCCCCTTCGAGACCATCCCCCCAGCCATGCCACCTCAATTCCACCGCATGTCAGGGGATCACTTGGGGCTTCTTCAGAAGGAAGTTGCGGCCCTCTTGGCCAAGAGGGCCATCGAGCGCGTTCCGACCCCAGAAGTAGGACGTGGTTGCTACTCCCACTACTTTCTGGTGCCCAAAAAGGACAAGGAGGACATGCGTCCTATCTTGGACCTCCGGAACGTCAATCGCTTCCTCCGGAAGGAGAAGTTCAAGATGCTCACCTTAGCTGAGGTCTTGACTGCCCTCGACCCTGGAGACTGGATGGTAGCGTTGGACTTGCAGGACGCTTATTTCCACATCCCCGTCCTGCCGGCCCACCGGCGTTACCTGCGGTTCATGGTGGGCCTCGAGCATTTTCAATTCACCGTGCTCCCTTTTGGCCTTACCAGTGCCCCTCGGGTGTTCACGAAAGTGATGGCGGTGGTCGCAGCCCATCTGCGCCGGGCAGGGGTTCCAGTCTTCCCCTACCTCGACGACTGGCTGCTGAAGGCGGGCTCGTCCCAGACAGTCGTCTCCCACCTCCAGACTACGGCCGAACTCCTGCACTCGCTGGGGTTCTCCATCAATGTGCCGAAGTCGCACCTGATTCCTTCTCCACAGCTCCTTTTCATCGGAGCAGTTCTGGACACGACGCAGTTTCGGGCCTATCCTCCCGAACGGCGAGTCCGGGATATTCAGGCTATGATTCCGATCTATCAGCCTCTATCCTGGGTTTCGGTACGGATGACCCTGAGGCTGCTGGGCCTCATGGCCTCCTGCATCCTGCTGGTCGATCATGCCAGATGGCATATGCGGGCTCTGCAGTGGGACCTGAAGTTCCAGTGGGCGCAGCACCAGGGCAACCTGTCCGATCACGTCCAGATCTCGGAGGGGACTGCAAAACAGTTGCAGTGGTGGCTCTCGAACCGGCAATGGGTCAGGGGCAGATCCCTCTCCCTTCCCCAGCCAGAGCACACAGTCGTGACGGACGCGTCCCTTCTGGGATGGGGCGGTCACATGGGAGAGGCGGAGATCAGAGGCCTCTGGTCTCCGGCGGAGTCCCGGCTCCACATGAACCTTCTGGAGCTCCGGGCGATCCGACTTGCACTCAAGGCATTCCTTCCCTCTGTCGAGGGGAAGGTAGTGCAGGTGTTCACAGACAACACCACCGCCATGTGGTACTGCAACAAACAGGGCGGGGTGGGGTCGTGGACCCTATGTCAGGAGGCTCTGCACCTCTGGACGTGGCTGGAACATCAGGGCATTTTCCTGATGGTTCAACACCTGGCAGGTTCCCTGAACGCCAGGGCGGACGAACTCAGCTGCAGGTGCATGATGGATCACGAATGGCGTGTTCACTCTGAGGTTGCGCAAGGTCTCTTTCAGCAGTGGGGAGAGCCTTGGTTAGATCTGTTCGCCACCGAAGAGAACGCGCAATGTCAGCAGTTCTGCGCTTTGGAATTTCCAAGGCGGCTCTCGCTCGGCGACGCTTTTCGTCGCGAGTGGAGTTGCGGTCTATTGTACGCCTTTCCGCCTATACCACTTCTGCCCAGAGTGTTGAAGAAGATTCGGCGCGACCGGGCCCAAGTCATCCTTGTGGCTCCGGACTGGGCTCGAAGAGTTTGGTATCCCGAGCTACTCAGTATGAGTGTCGATCCCCAGATCCGTCTGCCTCTTTGGGAGGATCTTCTGTCGCAGCAGCAGGGGACGGTCCTCCACCCGAACCTGTCCAGTCTACACCTGCTTGCGTGGAGATTGAGCGGCGGCAGTTGATTCCTTTCGACTTGCCTCCCGAAGTTTGTGATGTGATTCTGGCAGCCAGGCGTCCCTCCACTAAGGTGGTATACGCCTGCAGGTGGAACAAGTTTGTGGCATGGTGCACAGCAAAGGCTGTGAATCCCCTCTCTGCCCCTCTTTCTTAGGTTCTTCTGTTCCTTCTTTCTCTGGCCCAACAGGGTTCTGCCCTGGGTACCATCAAGGGCTATCTTTGTGCAATCTCGGCCTTCCTCAGGCTTCCTGATCAGCCCTCTCTTTTTAAGTCCCTGTTGTTAACAGGTTTCTTAAAGGCATTACACACCTCTTTCCTCCTGTTCCGTTTGTAATGCCTCAGTGGGACTTGAACTTGGTTCTTACCTTTTTAATGTGCGCTCCCTTTGAGCCTCTGCATAACTGTCCACTTCGTCTTCTTACTCTGAAGACAGCCTTTCTGGTAGCCATCACCTCCGCTCGGCGGGTGAGTGAGCACCAGGCTCTTTCATGCAAACCTCCCTTTCTGTCTGTTCATCCAGACAAGGTTGTTCTTCGGACGCGTCCGTCCTTCTTGCCAAAGGTGGTTACTGCCTTCCACATTGGGCAGACCATCACTTTGCCCACCTTCTTTCCGCCTCCATATCCTTCCAGAGAGGAAGAGAGGCTCCACCGTCTGGACCCAAAACGTGCGCTTGCCTTTTACATCAACCGCACACAACAGTTCCAGGTGGATGACCAGCTCTTTGTTGGCTACGTGGGCGCCAATAAAGGTCGGGCGGTACACAAGAGGACCATCTCCCGCTGGGTCATCTTGTGTATCAAAGCCTGCTATTCTTTGGCTAAGAAGGAGCCTCCTGTTGGGCTGCGGGCCCATTCCACCAGGGCAACGGCTGCTACCACGGCCTTAGGCCGCGGTGTTCCGCTGCAGGATATATGTCGGGCAGCTACGTGGGCCTCGCTGCACACGTTTACCAAACATTACTGCCTTGACAGCCAAGTCCGGCGGGACGGCTTCTTTGGCCGCTCTGTCCTCCGGGACTTCCTTGTCTGAATCTGTTCGCAGACCCACCACCGGGGTTGGTATTGCTGGGGTATCGATTCTAAGGTAAGGAATCTGTCACTAACGTGTCTCTTTCAGATGCACAAGTTACTAACTTGTGTAACGATATATCTGTAAGAGACAGTAGTTAGTGACAGATTCCTTACCGCCCCACCCATCCTCCCCGTTCTGCGAACTGATTTCTAGGGTTAAGGACATCCCTTTCAGGGCCCTAGTATTTTTTCAGACACCAATGTCAGTTTCTTGCATGGCTCTGCGTTCCTGGCGCGGAAAGTTGTGTACAGAACTGACGTCAGCGCGCAGGGGCGGCGTCTAAGTACTGCCCGCGACGTCATCCCGGCGATCCCGGCGATCCCGACGACGGATGCGGAGCCGCACGACGCCGCCTACCGACGCGCAAGGGTACTGCTACGCAAAACTTTCCGGATCCAGCCTGACGCCTGGGGATATTTCAAGGTAAGGAATCTGTCACTAACTACTGTCTCTTACAGATATATCGTTACACAAGTTAGTAACTTGTGCTTTGCGATTACTTAAATTGCGATTTTTGCATTTGGGATGATGCATCCCAAATGCAAAAATACCGGTCGCAAAGGGGCAGATTCTGCTAATCTGCCCGTTTGCGACCGGTTTTTCGGTTGATGCATGGGGCCCATTGTACAATTATATATGTTTTTAAATCAAAAGGTCTTGGCTTACACCAAACCTAAAAAAAATTATGAAATACAGGTTGTGAAAGCCTAACACGTTGTAGTATGTACTTCCTGTTCTGTACCGACTGTGTCTTTAAAAAAAAAAAGCGCACAGAACAAATCTGAATAAAAATCAAGGTAAACAATCACTGAGGGTTGCTCACCACGTAGAGCATATCGGCTGCTGTTGGAGTGACTTGCGAACAGTATTTGTTGTGCTTGTCAACTATTTGTTTAATGAAGGCAGGGTCCCTGTTATTTGGTGGCACCACTGGAAAACAAGGACCAAAATGTTCCAGAAGCATAACACACACCAGTAGTTGGCTGCTCTCCATTCTGCCAATCACAACTTTCTTGACCGTCTCTGTCAGCATTAAAACAACTTCCCACCACTAAACAATTGAAGTCTGGCAGTTACACAAAGTGCCCAAACAGGGCTGTATAAGGTTTTTCAACTTAGTGATAGCTTGTAGAACAATACTACTAAAAGTAGCAAGGAAGCCCACAAAATAAACTACTGCATATGTAAAGTTTCAGATTTACTACATGAACAACTGAAAGAACCATTTATGGTCACATGCTAATGGAAATCTATAAACAAATACATAATGAATAGAATACAACTTAATCTACATAAGTTGTCTTTGCATGCTCCCTGCCTCCCAAAATAAAACTGGCCCAACAAGCCAAAAAACATCTTTCTTATGCACCCCTGTGTAACTAAATGAAAAATTGCTCTAGCAGTGAGCGACACGAACTACTATTTGGGGGACATGATAATTGCCACTAGGGGAAAAAAATCATCTCAATCTTCATAGAAATAACAATGATTGCCTTTCATTCACTTTTGGTTTCATATTTAGACAATTGAAGTCTGGCAGTTACACAAAGTGCCCGAACAGGGCTGTATAAGGTTTTTCAACTTAGTGATAGCTTGTAGAACAATCCTACTAAAAGTAGCAAATAAGCCCAAAAAATAAACTAGATTGGATATAAAAAGTTTCAGAATTACTACACGAACAACTAATTGACACATTTATGGTCACACGATTATGTAAACCAATTAACAAATACAATAGATAAAAAGAAAGAAATCATATTAAATCTGATTGTCTCTCTATAGTTCTAGTTAGTATTCCCAAAGATAGAAATTCCTCGGATATTAGCTCCCTAATAGCTTTCCACCCGTTTGACGAATCACCACAAAACTTTCCAGACCTATAGCATTTTCTACATTTTGAGATGATGTACATTTTTGTGGTGAATCGTTAATGGGGTGCAAATATAAGAGAGGATCCCAAAAAGCGTTTTTCCACCAATGCATTTTCTATAAACTATTGTATTTGATGTAACCCGAAAATGGCTGAATGGATTTACATGAAATTTGACAGGATTATACATTATGGTGTAGAGATGATGCTTTTTGCGTACTGCAGTTAAGTATTTTTTAAGTTATAAAGCATTTAAACGTAGTGATATGTCGCCACTGTACTTTTGCGGAATTTAAATACATTTTGTGAAACTAACGTGGTTCATGGCCCTAAACTTATTTAAAAATATATAAATACATTTCCCTACTTTTTACCACTGTGGTAATAGGCAGGGACCTACCACTTACCTATATCTAAGGCACTAACACTGAACACAGCCAAAGAGTAGTCAAAACAGATGTATGATGGAACCACGAAAGCCTTTACCATGTGTCCATCACCACACATATGCCTTTGCCACGCAAGTCATTGCCACACATGTCTACACCACCCATACATTTACAACGAAAATGTAAATATATCACAGCTAAGAGAAAACCTTTTAGCTATATAATATATATATATATATATATATACATATTTATGAATGTGTATCTATATATATAAATTTGTAACCTTATCCACCCCAACCCCTAAACTCGACCACCCCTAAACCCTATATGTACCCTTATCACCCAATACCCCTACCCTCAATCCTAAAAATACCCTTGCACTCAAATACCCTTACCCACCCAAAAAAATGCCATTACCATCCAAATACCCTTACCCTTCCTAAACCCAAAAAATACCCTTACCCACCCTAAAAATACCCTTGCCACCCAAATACCTGTACCCACCCTAAACCCAAAAAATACCTGTACCACCCAAATACCCTTACCCACCCTAAACCCTAAAAATACCCTTACCACCCAAATACCTCACCACATACCCTTACCACCCTAACTCTTAAAAATACCCTTGCCACCCAAATACCCTTACCTACCCTAAAAATACCTTTGCCATTCAAATACCCTTACCCACACTAAACCCTAAAAATACCCTTGCCACCCAAATACCCTTACCCACCCTAAACCCTAAAAATACCCTTGCCACCCAAATACCCTCACCCACCCTAAACCCTAAAAATATCCTTGCCACCAAAATACCCTCACCCGCCCTAAAAATACCCTTACCACACAAATACCCTCACCCATACTAACCCCTAAAAATATCCTTGCCACCCAAATACCCTTACCCATCCTAATCCTTAAAAATACCCTTGCTACCCAAATACCCTTACCCACCCTAAGCCCTAAAAATACCCTTGCCACCCAAATACCCTTACTCACCCTATCTATTTGGTTTATCTATTTCGTTGTAAAGGCATATGTGTGTTAATAGATGTCTGGCAAAGGTTTTATGTGGTCATGACTGCGTTGTAAAGGTTGTTTACCGTAAAAACAATATGGCTGCCTTTTCATTCTCTAAAAACAGCCATTACCCAATAATATAATGGCTTGCCATCGCCATGTACCACGTTATACCATGGCCCAAAATATAACTAAGGTGTAGCTGAATTATTGGATTGCTGTACCCTTGCATAGCTCATGGTGTTGCATGGGCAAGGCAATACTTAAGTCAGATTTACAAAGGCACGCAAGGCCACCATGCATGGCCCTGTGTTGATTGGTAAATCTGGAGAAACGCCAGGCAGCGTAGTTTGATTTATTGCTTTACTCTGCACATCATAATCTACATTTTTGCTAAATTTCAAATACTTCTGTATGCCACGGCACTGTAGCACTCCACTATACACTATTCCACTCTATGCCTCTCCACTGTACAAGACTCCACTCTATGCCACTTCACTCTACATTATTACACTGTACACAGCGTCACTGTATGCACTCTACTGGACACTACTCCACTATACGCTCTTCACGTACATGCCATTGTACTGTACAACACTCCACACTGCAACACTCCACGCTATTCCACTGTTTGCCACTCCACTGTACGCTACTCCACTCTACGCCACTTCTTTCTAAGCTTTTCGATTGGACCCCACTCCAATGTATGCTATTACACTGTACCCCACGCCACTGTACCCCACTCCAGTCTACACCACTCCATAATACACCGCTCCACTGTAGGCTACTCCACTATACACTATTACAGTCTACGCCACTCCACTACACTGTACACAGCTCAATCAATCAATCAATCAGGGGTTTGTTAAAGCGCGACTACTCACCCGTAAGGGTCTCAAGGCACTAGGGGTGGGGAGGGGTGCAGGTTCCATCCATCAAGGAGGGGGTCTGTCGAAGAGCCAGGTTTTGAGGTTTCTTTCGAAGATGGGGAGCGATGTCTGTCTGAGGTGGAGCGGAAGGGCGTTCCATGCTTTGGCCGCGAGGAAGGAGAAGGAGCGGCCTCCCGATCTGGTCTTTCTGGTGCGGGGGACCACGGCGTAGGAGAGCTGGGCTGATCGTAGGGTCCTTTGGGGTGCGTGGAATTTGAGTCGGCTGTTCAGGTATGCTGGTCCGGTGCCGTGGAGGGCCTTGTGTGCGTGGGTGAGCATCTTGAAGGTGATTCTCGCCTCGACAGGGAGCCAGTGGAGTGTGCGCAGGTGCTGGGAGATGTGGCAGTGTTTTGGCAGGTTAAGGACCAGTCTTGCGGCGGCGTTCTGGATGTTCTGTAGCTTGCGGGTGAGGTTTTTGTTTATTCCGGCGTAGAGTGCGTTGCCGTAGTCGAGTCTGCTGGTGACCAGGGCGTGAGTGACGGTCTTTCGGTGTTCGAGGGGGATCCATTTGAAGGTCTTACGAAGGAGGCGGAGGGTGTGGAAGCAGGAAGACGAGACAGAGTTGATCTGGCGGTCTAATTTGAGCTCGGAGTCCAGGATGATTCCCAGGTTGCGTGCGTGGTCCATGGGGGTTGGCGGGTTTCCGAGGGCGGGGGGCCACCAGGTGTCGCTCCAAGCATCGGGGTTTGGGCCCATGATGAGTACTTCTGTTTTGTTGGTGTTTAGTTGTAGGCAGCTGTTTTTCATCCATTTGGCGACGGCTTCCATGCCTTCTCGAAAGTTGCGTCTGGCGGTGTTGGGCTCGTTGGATAGGGAGAGGATGAGCTGGGTGTCGTCTGCGTATGACACGATGTTGAGTCCGTAGGTTCTGACGATGGGGGCGAGTGGAGCCATGTAGACGTTGAAGAGCGTCGGGCTGAGGGAGGAGCCCTGGGGGACTCCGCAGGTGGTAGGTGTGGGGTCCGAGAGGAAAGGGGGAAGTCTGACCCGCTGCGTCCTGCCGGAGAGGAAGGAGCGGATCCAGTCGAGGGCCTTGTCCTGGATTCCTGCGTCGTAGAGTCTGCGTATTAGGGTGCGGTGGGAGACTGTGTCGAACGCCGCTGATAGGTCGAGGAGGATGAGGGCTACTGTTTCTCCTTTGTCCAGTAGGGTGCGGATGTCGTCTGTTGCGGCGAGGAGGGCGGTTTCCGTACTGTGGTTTTTTCTGAAGCCGGATTGGGAGGAGTCGAGGATGTTGTGTTCTTCAATGAATGTGGCGAGTTGGATGTTGATGGCTTTCTCGATGACTTTCGCTGGGAACGGGAGCAGGGAGATGGGTCTGTAGTTTTTGAGGTCGGTGGGGTCCGCTGAGGGTTTCTTTAGGAGGGGGTTGACCTCGGCGTGTTTCCAGTCGTCTGGGAACGAGGCGGTCGCCAGGGAGCGGTTGATGGTGTGGCGGAGCATGGGTGCGATGGTGTCGGCGGCTCTGTTGAAGATGTGGTGGGGGCAGGGGTCCGTGGGGGCCCCTGAGTGGATTGACTTCATTGTCTTCAGTATGTCTTCGGTGGTGAGGGCTGTCCAGTCGTCAATCGCTGGTTTCCGGGTGTCGGGGCTGGTTGGTGAGGGTTCAGTGTGTTGGTTGTCTTCGTCGAAGTTGTCGTAGATGCTCTTGATTTTGTGGTGGAAAAAGGTGCTGAGTTTGTCGCAGAGGTCTTGTGAGGGAGGGATGTCGGTAGACTCGCTAGTGGGTTGGGCGAACTCCTTGATGATGCTGAAGAGTTCCTTGCTGTTGTGCGCGTGGGTGGAGATTCTGTCTTCAATCGCTTTTTCCTCGTTTCTCTGATGAGTTGATGGTGGGCGTTGGTGGCGGCTCTGAAGTTGTCGTGGGCTTCTGTGGATTTGGTGTTCCTCCAGGCCTTTTCGAGGCGGCGGCATGTGCTTCTGAACTCTCGAAGTTCGGTGGTAAACCATCTGGCTTTCTTGGCGCGGGTATTGTTGTTTTTCTTGAGGGGGGCTATGGTGTTGGTGCTGTCCGAGATCCATCTCTGCAGGGTTCGGGCTGCGGTGTTGGGGTCGTCGTTTTCCGCGATGGTTGGGGTGGAGTAGTTGAGTGAGGAGGTGAGCTGGTCGTCGGTGATTTTGGTCCAGTTTCTTCGTGGAAGCAGGTGCTGGTGTCTGTGGATGGTGGGTGTTCTGAAGGTCAAGTGGACGCAACGATGGTCGGTCCATGGGAGTTCGGTGGTGTGGCTGAAGGTGATGGAGTTTCCTGTAGTGAAGAGGGGGTCGAGGGTGTGTCCTGCTGAGTGCGTGGGCTCGGTCACGATCTGGCGCAGTCCAATGTTGTGGAGGTTGTCCAGGAGGGATGTGGTGTTGGGGTCCAGTTGGTTGTCGAGGTGGAAGTTGAGGTCTCCCAGCAGGGTGTAGTTGGTGGATGCGATGGCCTGCGGGGAGATAATGTCCGTGATGGAGTTGGCGAAGGGTCCGCGGGGTCCAGGGGGTCGGTAGATGAGGGTTCTTCGGAGGGTGGCGGTGGGGCTGGCCAGTATCTTGAAGTGAAGGTGTTCCATCAGTTCTGTGGGCTCGTCAGGGAGTGTGCTCAGGCGGAGGCTGGATTTGTGGACGATGGCGATTCCTCCTCCTGGGCGGGTGGGGCGGTCCTTCCTGGAGATCTTGTATCCTTGGGGGGATGGCGATGTCCGGTCCCGAGGTGGTGTTGGTCCAGGTTTCGGTGAAGAACGCTATGTCCGGGGTGGTGCTGTCGAGGAGGTCCCAGATTTCTGTGGCATGTTTGTGGAGGGATCGGACGTTGAGGAGGATGCATTGCAGGGTCTTCGGTTCGGTTGTGTTCTTGTGGGCGGGTTGTGCTGGATCCGTGTTCTTGGCGGTGCTGCAGGTGTGCCGGCAGCGGTGACAGCTGAAGGGTCCGTGGGAGTCGGCTGGTGATGCTAGCTTGCAGTTGTTGTTGCGGCCTGGGTTGAGTGCGTGGAGTGCTGCTGGGTCGTAGCGTTGGCAGGGCGGAGGTCCAGGGTTCCTGGTGCTGGTCGCGGTCGGGGCGCAGACGGGCTTGCCCTTGACGCGCCTTCGGCCGCCATTAAGTAGGGGTCAGGGAGGGCTGGACAGCTGGGAGGCGGGAGCGGGGAGGGGAGCTGGATTAGGCCGGTCGCGCTGGGGGGGAGGGGCCGCGGGGGCAGCAGCAGCGGGGAAAGGTAAAGGGAGGAAATAAGGGATAAAGAAAAAGGGAAAATAGGCAGAAATAAGGCACAAAAGAGCAGAGATGCAGAAAGGTGAAAGATAAAAGAGGGTAGAAAAACGAGTGAAAACTAGTGAAAGGGCAGAGCGAGAGGAAGGGAAATTGAGCAAAAATAAGGCACAAAAGAGCAGAGATGCAGAAAAGTGCAGAAAGGTGAAAGATAAAAGAGGGTAGAAAAACGAGTGAAAACAAGTGAAAGGGCAGAGCGAGAGGAAGGGAAAATGAGCAGAAATAAGGCACAAAAGAGCAGAGATGCAGAAAAGTGCAGAAAGGTGAAAGATAAAAAAGGGTAGAAAAACGAGTGAAAACAAGTGAAAGGGCAGAGCGAGAGGAAGGGAAAATGAGCAGAAATAAGGCACAAAAGAGCAGAGATGCAGAAAAGTGCAGAAAGGTGAAAGATAAAAAGGGTAGAAAAACGAGTGAAAGAGCAGAGTTAGAGGAAGGAGACAGAGGTCCACTGGACCACCAGGGATGAGGCGCAGGGAAACCTGCGGGTGGAGGAGGGCCTCGATCACCAACACTCGAGAGTGCAGGGGCAGGGCAGGCCTCACTTAATGGTGGAGCTGCGAGGGTGGGAGAGCAATTTCACTCCACGCTATTACACTGTATACAACTCTTCAATGTATGCCACTCCGCTTTACGCTTCTCCAGTATTACACTCCACGCCATTCCATTGTAAGCCACTCCACTCTACGCTATTTCACAGTATGCCACTCCAATGTATGGCACTCCACTTAATTCTACGCTATTCGATTGAACCTCACTCCACTGAATGCTATTAAACTCTACCCCACTCCACTGTATGCCACTCCAGTCTATATCACTCCATTATACACCACTCCACTGTACACTACTCAACTATACACTGTATACAACTCCACTCCTCTTTGGTGTACGCCATTCCACTGTATACCCCTTCACTAAATGCTATTCCACTGTATGCCACTCCACTATATGATATTCCACTGTATGCTGCTCCACTTTACACCACACCAGTGTATGCCACCACACTCCATTCTACGCTATACCATTGGACTCCACTGAACTCCACTCCACTGTATGTTATTACGCTCTACCCCATTCCAGTGTACGTCACTCCAGTCTACCCCACTCCACTGTACGCTATTCTACTCTACACCACTCAACTGTACTCCACTCTACGCTATTCCACTGTACGCTATCCATTTTACACTATTCCGCTGTACACAACTTTAATCTTTGCCCCTCTACTGTATAGTATTCCACTCTACCCCACTCCATAATATACCACTCCAGTCTAAACCACTTCACTGTACACCACTCCACTGTGCGCTACCACACTGTAAGCTAATGCACTCTATGCCACTCCACTTATTCCACTCAACTGAACGCTGCACTACTCTACGCCACTCCAGTGTACTCGCCTCCGCTCTATATAAATCCGATCTACAAAACTCTACTACACTCGTTGCCACTCTACTAAACTCTACTTCACTTTATCCCCATAGACTCCACTATCCAAATTTGCACTCAAATCTATGCCCGTACACTCTTTTGTACAACACTCTACTCCACAACAGTTTCCAACACTCTGACACAACACTCCACTCTACTGTATGAGATGCACCTCCAATTTATAACGGTTTCCTTGACTCTATGCTAATCCACTGTACCCTACTTCACTCTATGCGACTCCACTCTACGCTGTTCCACCCTATGCCGCTCCACTCTTCTATAGTCCACTATACAGTATTCCACAGTACGCTATTTCACTGTATGCTATTACACTGTATGGTAATCCACTCTACGTCACTCAACTCTGACACTCAAGTGTATGACATGCTCCTCCACTCTATATAACTCCACTCTAAAAGTCTACCACACTTCATGGCACTCAACGACATTCTACTCCACTCTAGCCCTATAAACTCCACTGTCCAACTCTACACTCCAATGTACAACACTTTATTCCACTATACAGCACTTTTCTATATGACACAGCACTCCACTCTACTTTACAAGACCCCACTCCAATTTATAGCAGTTTACTACCTACGCTACACCAGTACACCACTCCATGCCACTATGCTCTACAAGACACCAGTACACGCTATTGTACTTTACTCCACAATAGTTTACACCACTCCACTCTAATGTACAAGACTTTACCTCACTGTACGCTACTATACAACAATTCACTCTACGCAGCTCCACTCTTTCACACACACTACTGTAATCTATGCAACTCCACTCTATTACACTGTATTCCACTCGCTGACACTACTCCTGTCTATATTCCTTCCCTCCACTGTACAACACGGTACTATACTGTATACTACTGTACAAAACTCTACTCCAAGTGTCTCTCCCAGTCGATCGCAAGCTACCTGCATCTCGCAGTAATCTTCAGAGTACCTCCCAGCCTTGAGTTCATTTTTAACTAAGAACTGCAATAAATAAGTGTTGTGTTTTCCTTTTAAAGTTAAGGGAAGGCTATGTTTATTTTACATTATTATCAGGCTGCAGATAGCAGAGCCATAATGAGCAGTGCTCCACTCAGATTTACAACCCATGAGGGTCACAGAGGTTCATAACTAAAGCACTGAGGTATTTAACTCTTAAATAAGTCGTTCTCTGCTCAATATTGGAGCATGAGAACAAAATTATAGTTCTGACTGCTTTTAAATGAGAGACAATTAAAGTGAAGAGTTTACCTAATGATTAGGTTAACTCTTCATATCTGAAAGAGACACGTTAGTGACAGATTCCTTACCTTAGAATATCCCCAGGCGTCAGGCTGGATCCGGAAAGTTTTTGCGTAGCAGTACCCTTGCGTGTCGGTAGGCGGCGTCGTGCGGCTCTGCGTCCGTCGTCGGCGTCGGGACCGCCGGGATGACGTCGCGGGCAGTACTTAGACGCCGCCCCTGCGCGCTGACGTCAGTTCTTTCTTTTTCCGCGCCAGTAAGCGCAGATCCGGGAAGAGCAGTCATTCTTTGACTAACTTTTTGGTGAATTTTTCACTGTTTTTCTCGAAGTCTCTCGACTCCGACGGTGTCAGTAGGGATGCCCGGCTTCAAGCCATGCGACGCCTGTGGTCGAATGATGTCGATCACAGACCCGCATCTAGAGTGTCTTTACTGCCTCGGCCGCGACCACGACACAAAGTCGTGCCCCGAGTGTCGGGCCTTGCACCCGAAGGCTTTGCGAGAGCGGTCTCGAAAGCTCCTCGAGGTCCGGCAGTCGACTCCGCGCCACGCCAAGCCCCGGTCACGCGAGAGGTCAAGGGGCCGGTCGCGGAGTCCTCATCGGTCGTCGGGATCCAAGTCTTCGCACTCCTCCGGTAAGTCGAAGCATAAGAAGTCTAAGAAGCGTCATCGCTCGACGACTTCACCTCGCCGGTCTCGCAACTCGGCTGAGGGTCCTGTCGGCACCGTCCCCGCGGCGCCGGGAGTGCCTATGGAGCCGCCCCCGCATTACCCGTCCTTCCCGGGTTCGGGGGTGACTCCGGCCGAGATACAGGAGTTCCTGTCGGCCATGGCCCGCCTCTTCGGGCCTCAAGGTCCCCCCGGTGCGCCTTCGGGCCCCACGGGCCCTAGTGGGGTTCCTACGGCGCCGCCGGCGACTCCGGTCCCGGCGCCGCCAGCAACACCAGCCCCGTTCCGGCCCCGGCTCCGGTGCTGCCACAACCCCGATCGACGCCGGTTGACCTGACGACACCTCCACTGGCGCCGATCTCTCCGGTGCCGTTCACGACGCCGCCCGGGGCTCCGGGCGACGTCGTTCCCCGGTTCTCTCCGGATCCGGACACGGCGCCGGACCGGCGTCACTCAACGCCGGCTCCGACGCCGATGGGACCTTGGGTCCCGCATGTCCCTCCTCCATATTTTGAACCTGAATTGGAGGACGTAGAGGACTGGGAGGGGTCTGATGACCCTCTCACACAGCAGTGTGAGTTTGATCAGGACTGGGCTGAGGAGCTTGGGGATGCCAGTGGTTTGGACACCTCCCCTGACCCTGGCATGCTGTCTCCTCCTTCCGTGGCAACGGAGGAGGGAGCTAACTGTGCAACGGTGTTGCGTAGAGCAGCTGGGGCCTTACAGCTCCAGTTGCCTACAGTGGCTGTCAGGACTAACATCCTGACGGAAGTGCTTCAGCCGGCGGCTACCTCCTCGGAGCCACTGCTGCAGTTTAACGAGGCGCTTTCCAACGTTCTTTTGGGCACCTGGTCCAAGCCCATCTCAGGGGCTCCTGTGGATAGGAACGTGGCCCGACGCCATCGCCCTGCTCCGGGCGACCCACTGTTCCTCTCCCAACACCCCACCCCTGAGAGCTTGGTGGTCCAAGCCTCTGCTTCCCAAAGCGCCTTCCCTACCGCTCCCCCGGATAGGGAATCCAAACGCCTGGATCAATTTGGGAAGAAGGTCTTTTCTTCTTCCAGTGCTGACTTGCGGTCTGTCAATACCACTTGCCTCTTGGGCCGATATTCCCACTCCTTGTGGGACTCGGTGGCGCAAGTTCTGCCCCAGTGTTCTGAGGAGGTCCAGACACTGCTTACCCGCGTCATCGCTGAGGGTAGAGATGTGGCAAAGTACACTATTAGATGTGGCCTTGATACCGCCGACTTGCTGGGCAGATCGCTTGCGACGACAGTGGCGCTGCACCGTCACGCCTGGCTGAGAACCACTGGTTTCTCGGGTGATGTCCAAAACACTCTTATGGACATGCCCTTTGATGGGGTCGGTCTTTTTGGGAACAAGGCAGACCATGCGCTGGAGCGTTTTAAGGACTCGCGGGCTACGGCTAAGTCCCTGGGCCTTTCTGCTGTACGCCCTCCGCAGCCCTCTGCTTTTCGCCCCTTTCGTGGACACGGAAGGGGCGCCCAGTCACGTCCGCTGCCCGGCCACCGGCCCGCGCAGCAAGTGTCTTCGCGTGGCGGAGGACGTGGCTCCCGCCGTGGCGGGTCAGGCAACCAGCGTGCGGGTCAGGCCACACACCCCGCCCCGTCCGCGGCCTCCAAGCCCTCCTAGTCCTTCCTTTCAGGTGCACAGCACGCCAGTAGGGGGCAGGGTCCGCCATCACCTTCACCATTGGCGTGCCATCACCTCGGACAGGTGGGTCTTGGACATTGTCCAAAGGGGCTACTCCCTCCCCTTTGTGACCATCCCCCCAGCCATGCCACCTCAATTCCACCGCATGTCATGGGATCACTTGGTGCTTCTTCAAAAGGAAGTTGCGGCCCTCTTGGCCAAGAGGGCCATCGAGCGTGTTCCGACCCCAGAAGTAGGACGTGGTTGCTACTCCCACTACTTTCTGGTGCCCAAAAAGGACAAGGAGGACATGCGTCCTATCTTGGACCTCCGGAACGTCAATCGCTTCCTCCGGAAGGAGAAGTTCAAGATGCTCACCCTAGCTCAGGTCTTGACTGCTCTCGACCCTGGAGACTGGATGGTAGCGTTGGACATGCAGGACGCATATTTCCACATCCCCGTCCTGCCGGCCCACCGGCGTTACCTGCGGTTCACGGTAGGCCTCGAGCATTTTCAGTTCACCGTGCTCCCTTTTGGCCTTACCAGCGCCCCTCGGGTGTTCACGAAAGTGATGGCGGTGGTCGCAGCCCATCTGCGCCGGGCAGGGGTTCCAGTCTTCCCCTACCTCGACGACTGGCTGCTGAAGGCGGTCTCGTCCCAGGCAGTCGTCTCCCACCTCCAGACAACGGCCGAACTCCTGCACTCGCTGGGGTTCTCCATCAACGTGCCGAAGTCGCACCTGATTCCTTCTCCACAGCTCCTTTTCATCGGAGCAGTTCTGGACACGACGCAGTTTCGGGTTTATCCTCCCGAACGGCGAGTCCGGGATATTCAGGCTATGCGGCCTTTATCCTGGGTTTCGGTACGGATGACCCTGAGGCTGCTGGGCCTCATGGCCTCCTGCATCCTGCTGGTCGATCATGCCAGATGGCATATGCGGGCTCTGCAGTGGGACCTGAAGTTCCAGTGGGCGCAGCACCAGGGCAACCTGTCCGATCACGTCCAGATCTCGGAGGGGACTGCAAAACAGTTGCAGTGGTGGCTCTCGAACCGGCAATGGGTCATGGGCAGATCCCTCTCCCTTCCCCTGCCAGAGCACACAGTTGTGACGGACGCGTACCTTCTGGGATGGGGCGGTCACATGGGAGAGGCGGAGATCAGAGGCCTCTGGTCTCCGGCGGAGTCCCGGCTCCATATCAACCTTCTGGAGCTCCAGGCGATCCGACTTGCACTCAAGGCATTCCTTCCCTCTGTCAAAGGGACTGTAGTGCAGGTGTTCACAGACAACACCACCGCCATGTGGTATTGCAACAAACAGGGCGGGGTGGGGTCGTGGACCCTATGTCAGGAGGCTCTGCGCCTCTGGACATGGCTGGAACATCAGGGCATATTCCTGATGGTTCAACACCTGGCAGGTTCCCTGAACGCCAGGGCGGACGAACTCAGCCGCAGGTGCATGATGGATCACGAATGGCGTCTTCACTCGGAGGTGGCACAAGGTCTCTTTCAGCAGTGGGGAGAGCCTTGGTTAGATCTGTTCGCCACCGAAGAGAACGCGCAATGTCAGCAGTTCTGCGCGTTGGAATTTCCAAGGCGGCACTCGCTCGGCGACGCTTTTCGTCGCGAGTGGAGTTGCGGTCTGATGTACGCCTTTCTGCCTATACCACTTCTACCCAGAGTGTTGAAGAAGATTCGGCGCGACCGGGCCCAAGTCATTCTTGTGGCTCCGGACTGGGCTCGAAGAGTTTGGTATCCCGAGCTACTCAGTATGAGCGTCGATCCCCCGATCCGTCTGCCTCTTCGGGAGGATCTTCTGTCGCAGCAGCAGGGGACGGTCCTCCACCTGAACCTGTCCAGTCTACACCTGCTTGCGTGGAGATTGAGCGGCGGCAGTTGATTCCTTTCGACTTGCCTCCCGAAGTTTGTGATGTGATTCTGGCAGCCAGGCGTCCCTCCACTAAGGTGGTATACGCCTGCAGGTGGAACAAGTTTGTGGCATGGTGCACAGCAAAGGCTGTGAATCCCCTTTCTGCCCCTCTTTCTGAGGTTCTTCTGTCCCTTCTTTCTCTGGCCCAACAGGGTTCTGCTCTGGGTACCATCAAGGGCTATCTTTGTGCGATATCGGCCTTCCTCAGGCTACCTGATCAGCCCTCCCTTTTCAAGTCCCCTGTGGTTAACAGGTTTCTTAAAGGCATTACACACCTCTTTCCTCCTGTTCCGTTTGTAATGCCTCAGTGGGACTTGAACTTGGTTCTTACCTTCTTAATGTGCGCTCCCTTTGAGCCTCTACATAATTGTCCTCTTCGTCTTCTTACTCTGAAGACAGCATTCCTGGTGGCCATCACCTCTGCTCGGCGGGTGAGTGAGCTCCAGGCTCTTTCTTGCAAACCTCCCTTTCTGTCTGTTCATCCGGACAAGGTTGTTCTTAGGACGCGTCCGTCCTTCTTGCCAAAGGTGGTTACTGCCTTCCATATTGGGCAGACCATCACTTTGCCCACCTTCTTTCCGCCTCTGCATCCTTCCAGAGAGGAAGAGAGGCTCAACCGTCTGGACCCAAAACGTGCGCTTTCTTTTTACATCAACCGCACACACCAGTTCCGGGTGGATGACCAGCTCTTTGTTGGCTACGTGGGCGCCAAAAAAGGTCGGGCGGTACACAAAAGGACCATCTTCCGCTGGGTCACTGTGTATCAAAGCCTGCTATTCTTTGGCTAAAAAGGAGCCTCCTGTTGGGCTGCGTGCCCATTCCACCAGGGCAACGGCGGCTACCACGGCTTTAGGCCGCGGGGTTCCGTTACAGGATATATGTCAGGCAGCTACGTGGGCCTCGCTGCACCCGTTTACCAAACATTACTGCCTTGACAGCCAAGTCTGGAGAGACGGCTTCTTTGGCCGTTCTGTTCTCCGGTACTTCCTCGTCTGATCTTTGTTCGCAGACCCACCACCGGGGTTGGTATTGCTGGGGTATCTATTCTAAGGTAAGGAATCTGTCACTAACGTGTCTCTTTCAGATGCACAAGTTACTAACTTGTGTAACGATATATCTGTAAGAGACAGTAGTTAGTGACAGATTCCTTACCGCCCCACCCATCCTCCCCGTTCTGCGAACTGATTTCTAGGGTTAAGGACATCCCTTTCAGGGCCCTAGTATTTTTCAGACACCTATGTCAGCTTCTTGCATGGCTCTGCGTTCCTGGCGCGGAAAGTCGTGTACAGAACTGACGTCAGCGCACAGGGGCGGCGTCTAAGTACTGCCCGCGACGTCATCCCGGCGGTCCCGACGCCGACGACGGACGCGGAGCCGCACGACGCCGCCTACCGACGCGCAAGGGTACTGCTACGCAAAAACTTTCCGGATCCAGCCTGAAGCCTGGGGATATTCTAAGGTAAGGAATCTGTCACTAAGTACTGTCTCTTACAGATATATCGTTACACAAGTTAGTAACTTGTGCTTTAATGTTCTCCCTTTTCAAAGTGTCACACTTACAAACAGCAGGCATCTTGCTCCCAGTGTCTGGTAGACATTGTGCCATATTTATAAATGAAAAATGCAGTAATTTTATTTTAAATGAGAGACAAAGTGAAGAAATATGTTTCTATAAAACATTGTATTAATGTTTTTCTCTACTTTAAATTAAGCCAATTAAGTTCTAATGTTTTATAAAGCATGTTTCTTCATTTTAAATTCCTCACATTTAAACAAATGACTGTATTTTCCTGTTATAAATATGGCACCGTGTCTACAGGCCACTGGGAGCAATATGCCTGCTGTTTGTAAAGACACTTTGACATGGGAGTTTTATGTAATGCATATAAACAAAAGTTAACTCTTCAGTGGAATTTTCTCCCATTTCAAAGTGTTTATTTAACACACATTTTATTTTATTTATTTATTTATAAAGTTTTATATAGCGCAAACTAGATCCCGAAGGATATCAGAGCGCTTTACAAGAGAGGACAAGAGTGTAATGACAACAACAAATTAGTAAAAGACGGGGATCATACAGTAAAACAGAAGTAAGCGGGCCATGAGGGGGGGCAAAAATAAGCATAGTAAAAAACCGGGATCATATAATAAACAGAAGTAAGCGGGCCACGAGGGGGGGCAGTAATATGCATAGTAGAAGATCCGTATCAAATGAAGGTACCATGGTAATAAGAACAAAGTCACCCGAGCCCGTGAGCCTAACCCACTAGGGTAAGAATTTGCTCATTAGGAATCTTTTGGTTTCCAGTTTGAACGCCGTCGTCGAGGTGAGTTTGCGTACTTCCGGTGGTAGAGAGTTCCAAATCTTTGGGGCAGCACCTGAGAAAGCTCGGTGACAAGTTCTCTTTTTGCTAAGGATGCAAGGTTTCAAGAGGAAAGTAGAGGCGCTTCTTGATGCTCTCTCCCCACAGGATAGTTCAAGTTTTTGTGCCAGGTACCTGGGAGTATTGAAGTGAAGGGCTTTGTGTGCTAGAACTGCAATCTTCAGCTGAATTCGTGCGTCATAGGGTAGCCAGTTGAGAGATTTAAGGACTGGTGAAATGTGCTCGTTTCGTTTGGCGCCAGTAACTAGTCTTGCCGCGGAGTTCAGTGAGGCCCTTAGCGGCTTCAAGGCGTATTTGGGAAGGCCACAGAGAATAGCACTGCCATAGTCTAGCCTCGGCAGGACAAGCGCTTGTACCACCTGCTTGAAATCATTTTGTGACAGGAAAGGTTTGATATTTCTAAGAGTCCTTATCAAGTGGTTTGTCCCTTTACAAACATTGCTGATGTGATTGTTCATATTCAGGTGCTTGTCCATGGTGATTCCGAGCGATTTGGCTGAGTTTATGATAATCGGAGTGCAGTTGAAAGCAGTGAAGTGAGTCAGCCAGAGATCTAGCTTGGGGATGTGTTTCGGAGGGGAGATGAGCAGGAACTCCGTTTTGGCGGTGTTGAGCAGGAGATGGTTCTTAGTTAACCAATTTTGAGTAGACGTTATGATAGTATTGAGTGAGATGATATTTTCCGGGGATGAAATTTTCATGTAGACACACTGCCATATTTATACTGAAAATATAGCCATTTTTATGAATCAATTCTTTTTATTAAGGTTACAAGGGGTAGAAACACAACTTGAGGCCCTACAACCTCATGGGCTGGCAGCGTACATGCGATAGGAAAGGGTGTATACACAGCTTGCACCTACAACCCAGCCATTTTTGTTTGAATGTGATAAATTTAAAGTGCAGAAAAATGTTCCATCGAGTGCAGAAAAATGTTCCTTATTATGAACATATTTTCAGAACATTTTTCTGCACTTTAAATTTCTCCCATTTAAAAATAAAAAATGGCTGTATGTTTGTGTTGTACATGACCTGTGCCACAAGTCCATACGACACAGGCTCTCAGTCACTAATACACATATATCCCATTCATTCACACAAATGTTCATACATTCCCAGAGATCATGCACTCGCTGATGCACTGGCAGCCCTATCATAGTACCCCTTGTCACAGTATTTTGTTCAAACCATAGTTTTGAGCTCCAGGGACATTAGGTTTAAAGTCAATAAAGCTGGGCAAGGGGTTGTCTGGTAACAATGCTCTAGTTACTTGGCCTTCAGTAACTCACAACGATTTTTACTGATCAGAAGTAGCTCTCATTACAAAAAAATGTTGGAGACCCCTGCTCTAGTCCACTATACGACACTGTACTCAACCCTTTTTATGCCACTGTACCCCAATTTACACCAGTCTATTCTGATACAGTATTCCTCTACTCCACTAATTGTAACTCTACTCAGTGCCATTGTACTTTATAACACTGTATGCCAATCCACTCTACAACACTGTACTGTACACTACTACATTCTACAAAAATCAAGTAGACTATATGCCACTCTACTGTAGTCTACATCACATTCCAATACTGTACCATACTCTACTGCACAAATAGGTACTGCAATGTATGGTACTTTACTCCACTGTATGCTACGCCACTCCACTCTACAGCACTCCATGCCACTATAGTCTACGACATGCCACTGCAATTTGACACTTTTCTCCGCACTACACTATCCCACTCCAGTGTACTCCAATCCACTCTACTACGCTTTATCCCACTCTACGCCACTGTACTATACTCTGCTCAAGCCGCTCCACTCTCCAACATTCTACTCCACTGTATGCAGCTCCAGTCTACAACACTGTACTACACTCTATGCTACTCTGACACTCTACTCCTCTCTATTTCCATCCACTCGCTGACACACTACTCAACTTCTCTCTACGATACGCCACTTCACTATATGACATGGCACTCAAGGACACACTCCTCCACTGTACTCTACAACACTCCAAAGGGCGATACTCCACTCAATGACACTCTACTTCACCATACTCCACTCTGAAACACTCTACTCCACTCTGACAGACTACAACACCCTTCTCCTACCGTTCAACATGCAATTCTACAACACTCTACTCTTCTCAATTCCAATCTACAATACTCCAGTCCATGACAATACACTTTACACCACTCTCCTCCACTGTCCCTTACGACACTCCACATATCAAATCTCCACTTGTGACACTGGACTCTACGATTTGAAACAGATTTTTATTAAACATTTTTAAAAACATTGAAATTTCATGAAAAACCCAAAGGTTAAAGCTTAGTTATAGTTAGGAAAACTTATTTTCCCTATACAAACCAAGATTAAACTACACAAACTTTAAAAGTTCTAAAGTTACAGTTATAAATTAAATTTACAATTTACCCACCACTTTCAAATTATTATATGTAGCGGACATTGTTACACACTCTTTTCAGCTTGCTAACCAGACAACACCAACTATATTTGGCCCATTGCCCTGTCTTTCCTCAGATCTAGTGTGGCTCCATCTCCAAACCTTAATCATTGATTCGCATATCCTCCACAAACAGTGTCGGATTGGGGTGACCTACCGCGCATCTGAATAGTCAATAAAGCACTCATTTCAAACCTCCTGGAGCCTGGTGTACAGCGTTCATACTGCTTGGGGAGATTGTGTTGTGATGTATATCAGGCATCCATTCCCGCATGCCAGGGCCACCCTGTCCGGGTCCGGTGGCTTCCAGTAAACAGAGAACTGGTGTTTGAATTTCAAAATGTTTGGAAACATGACCGCCCGCTGCCATGAATGCGAAAAAAAGGTATTGAGCTATTGTGAACAACTAATTGCAAAAGGCAGCGGGTAAGGGCAACACGGAGATATTGACTTTCTCGCCCGTGGACTTTAGGAAATATGGCACAAGAAGGATGTTTTATCGATGTACAACAGTGGCAGGACGACCACTGTGAAGGGCTGACGGAGGAACATCAAGTGCGCATTGTGATATTAATTGAAATTAACGGACTAAGATGCATTGTGATCTTATTGTTTACAACTATATCAAAGTCTGGAATGGAACAATTAACAAATATGCTATGCAATGCGCCTGCTTTGTTATGGGACGATCTGAGGAAAGACTGGGCAATTGAATGAGTCTTTTTTCATTTTAGGTCACCTTTAAAAGGGCATGGTGTGGAGGATATGCCCTTCCATGATTAAGGCTTGGAGATGGAGCCGAAACTCGTTGGATTGGGGCTCCCTGCTGCACATCTGAATCGTCAATAAAGTGCTTATTTCAAACCTCCTGGAGTATGGCGTACGCCGTTCTTCCTGACTGGGGAAATTGTGTTGTGATGTATAGCAGGCATCCGTTTGCGCACGCCGGGGCCGCCCTGTCAGGGTCGGCTGGCTTCCAGTAAACAGGGAAATGGTGTTTACATTTCACAATGTTTGGAAACATGACCCGCCTGCAGCCATGAATGCGTAAAAAAGGTATTGAGCTATTGCGAACCACTAATTGCAAAAGGCAGCATCACATTTAAAAGCGAAGGGTGTGGAGGATACGCCCATCCATGATTAAGGTTCGGAGATGGAACCGAAATGCGTCAGATTGGGACGCCCTGCCACGCATCTGATCATCAATAAAGCGCTTGTTTCAAACCTCCTGGAGTCTGGCGTATGGGATCCTTCCTGCTTGGGGAGATTGTGTTGAGATGAATAGAAGGCATCTGTTCCCACACGCCGGGGCCGCCCTGTCAGGGTTGGGTGGCTTCCAGTAAACGAAGAACTGGTGTGGTCCCTTCCTGAACTGCTGGAGCGATTAGGCAGTTTTAAGGTTCCACGCTTTGGCCGCCAGGTGTGAGACGAAGTGTCCTCCGGCATGTCCATGGGGGTGACTGCAAGGAAGAGGGAGGTGGGTTGTCGGTGTCTGGTCAGTTGGTGGAAGGTCATTTCATTTGTTGATGTATGCTGGTCCTTCATTGTGCAGAGCTTTGTATTCATGGGTCATCATCTTGAACTGGCATCTCTTCTCGATCGGGAGCCAGTGTAGCTTAGGTGTCGTGTGATGTGGGTTCATCTGGGGAGGTCGAGGATGAGTCTTCCCGCTGAGTTTTGTATTGTCTGTAGTCTCTTCAGGAAGCGTGTGATGATTCCTATGTAGTGTGTTCCCGTAGACTGATGACATCATCCAATGAATGTGACAGTTGTTTTTCATGTTGGAAGGTATTCACAGAGCTACACTTAGACCCAATTTTGTGCCAACCCTGTATTGCTAATGGGCGTTGCCTTTTGCAACATGCAGGACAAAGCTTCTCTTTTTACCTTTGTGTTCCCTGATATACCTACATTGTTTAAGTAGTTTTTTTGGATTGCTAATCCATTGTTCTGTGCACGCATGGGTTCGTATCCCATCCTCGTCGCCAGTGTTAAAAAGACGTAACACCGTTTAGATGAAGAGTAGAGTTAATTGCGTCTTACACCACCATCAGGTTTGAGTCAGCTGGAGTCAGCTGTAGAACCTTCGTCCACCAACTAAAGGAACATTCCAAAGTGAAGGGGAAGGAAGGGGGGGGAACCAAGGTAGATTTCAACACATTACTCTATTTGTTTTCTCCCAATGCATTGTTCCTCAGAGGGATTTGAATCTTCTATTAACATTCCTCATAGCATCCTCATTTAAACTGATGCTGAATTGCCTGTTTCGACTTCTGACTTCTTAGAGACCATAACTTTAGTCCATAGGGCCAGTGGACTTCAGGCCTTCTCTATAAGACCAGCCTTCATCAAATTCTACCTGAATAAACTGGGTCTTTGCGACGGTCATTGATTTCTACTAAAAGTGGTATCTTTGTGTCATTAGCGCCACTCCATCAATTTTCCATCTTACTTCCCTCCTCTTCACTCCACTAAAAGATGAGGAGCAAGTGCAAAGATCAGATTCCAAGCATGCAATATCTTATATTGATGGTACCTGCAGGACAGGGTGGATGATCATCTCTTTGTGGACTTTGCCAGATTCACTGCTCTCTCCAAAGGAGTTCCAGTGGCTGACATGAAATCTGTTGGGTGACCACTTGGTTGCCCTGGTACACATTTGCTAGACACTACTGTCTGTACCAGGGCTATGTTGTATGGCATTACTCAGTTCCATCTCCTAGAGGGGATTGCCTTGGGACTCATTCATAAGACGATGACTCTGCAGTAAAATATATCCATCAGAATTAAGAGTTCTTACCTTTTGGAATGATCTTTCTGGCACATACTATTCTTTCTGCCACTCTCCCTCTTCCGGATGTGTTAATGCTATGTTCTACCGCCTGACAAGTATCATGGCCAACATCTTGTTTATTTTTATAATAGTTACTATTCCTATTGTGTGCAGTAGGACAGGATTTTGAGTTTAATAAATCTTTAAAATATATTACTAACTTCTTGGTGTGCCTATTCATGATGTAAAGGGTTTGGGTTCCACAAAGTGCCCCTGTGAAATCTCACAAGACTGACTGTTACCTAAAATGGACCTCACTTAAGTAATGCTCAGTGGGTTGCGGGTGGTTTCAGTCCACTGGATTCGCTGTCTTAGACTGGCATGTTGAATAAGTCCTTTGTGCCAGAGGGTCTAAAAAACTTACTTCTGGGCTGTGTCCTGGAGAGAAATCCAGAAAACATATTAAAGTCTTTTCGAATGAGAACTAGCATAAAGAGGGGTGCAATACTTTGTGTAGGCAGGCAGCCTGATGCCAGCAAGGTCACGCTCTATTTGCAAGACAAAGCTCATGACTGAGAAGACAAGTTGGATGCTGGAAATGCGGCTCTCTGGGAGAGATGAAGACACTGTATTTGTACTCTTTCACAGGCTATTGAAAGAAAGTGAACTTATGATTTGTGATGCAATATGAGTAGACTCTCTTGGTAATACTTATCTGTAACTGTCAAGAAAGAAAACCACCATGCCTAGGCTATAGCACAACATAATATATGAATATATAAACTAAAAGCACACTGTCATAACACATGAAACATAAGCAATACATGGTCATGCACTTATGTTAATAAATGCAATAAAAGCAAGCAGCATATTTAGGCAATAGTAGGCATGGTCCTCACAGACAACAAGGCAACTCCATAATATTGACAGTCAAGATGGGACAAGATCATTCTTCACTAGCTCTGTCACATTGGGCTGATGTTCCCAGCGTGTTCCTTGAATGGATAATGTTTGCACAGATGCTCTCAGCAGGCAGAAACGTGCGAATCAAGAGTAGGAACTGGATGACAGGCAGCTGTGTCTGATATTTCATTGATGAGGAACGCCACAGTGGGACTAGTTTGCAACCAATTAAAACATGACATGTTGCGGGTTCACCTGCAGATGGAGAAGTCCTTATTGGAAGCCTTCTCGACAAGCTGGGTCAGCACGTTACATCAATGCCCATTGTCCTGCATAAGCTGAAGAAAACAAACATGCACCATGATATTGATAGCACCAACAAGGGCCAGGTAGAGCATGTTCTAGAAAGTGGGAATTGTTGCTAAATCCACTTAAAGATGGACCCTCGTGTACTGTCTCGAGACAATAACCACAGTCCTTACTGTTGTCAGTTTGTTCACACAGGGTGTAGTGTTGGGCCCTGAAGATCTCTCAAACGACTGCAGTCAAATGCTACAAGCGGCAAGGCACTTTCTACTTTGTTTTTTCTCCTTGGTCTGCTCTCCTCCTCTTTAGAACAGTTTCTACCCTATGTTCTTCATTTGGACAAATCAGTGCTCATCCATCAGAGGGCACATATCAGCCATTTCCCAACTTCTGAGAAGGTCACGGATGGTAACCCAATGGTTTCCACCAGTGCTTAATTTGTAAAATAATAAGTTTTAGGACCCAAACTATATTGCAGGAAGCCACCACAGCTTGCACCACCTCCGTTCACTGCCAGCATTGCCAAACACCAGTGCCAGTTACATCTATTCACCATTACAGTCCTACAAATGTGACATTTTGGGCTACACTTGATGACCGAAAACTATATAACTGGCATGAGCACCTTAGTATTATTATTATTTGTTATTGTATATTGAATCTTTAAACACTTTGTACGTGTTTTTATTCTTAATAGACTGATGGCACTCCCATGTAGTGGGCTCTCATAAATAGGTACCAAACACCAGTACAAATTAAGTACTGGTTTCCACTGAATGTACTTAGAATGGGGAAAACATGGATTTACTGTGTTGAGAAAACTGCTTGTTTTACAATGTTCCTCTCTGCCAAGCCCTAAATAAGGCCCAGAGTTACTAAGAGAGGGGTGAAATAAAGAAAAGGAAGCAAGATGCTAAATGCATATGCACTGAAGTTACTGGAAATACCAAAGCACAAGTTACTACTTGTGTAACGATATATCTGTAAGAGACATTAGTTAGTGATAGATTCCTTACCTTAGAATATCCCCAGGCGTCAGACTGGATCCGGAAAGTTTTTCGTCAGCAGTACCCCTGCGCGTCGGTAGGTGGCATCGTGCGGCTCCACGTTCATCGCTGGTGTCGTAAGCGCCGAGATGACATCACGGAGACTACTTAGGCGCCACCCCTGCGCGCTGTCAGTTCTGTACACGACTTTCCGCGCCAGGAACACAGAGCCATGCAAGAAACTGACCACTGGTGCCATGAAACTAGGGCCCTGAAAGGGATGACCTTAACCCTAGAATCAGTTCGCAGAACGGGGAGGATGGGTGGGGCGGTAAGGAATCTATCACTAACTAATGTCTCTTACAAGTAGTAACTTGTGCATCTGAAAGAGACACGTTAGTGATAGATTCCTTACGTTAGAATAGATACCCCAGCAATACCAACCCCGGTGGTGGGTCTGCGAATAGATTACACCAGAAAGTCACAGAGAACAGAACGGCCAAAGAAGCCGTCTCTCCGGACTTGACTGTCAAGGCAGTAATGCTTGGTAAATGTGTGCAGCGAAGCCCACGTGGCTGCCTGACAAATATCCTGCAAGGGAACGCCGCGTCCCAAGGCAGTAGTGGCTGCTGTTGCTCTGGTAGAATGGGCACGCAGCCCAACAGGAGGCTCCTTTTTAGCCAACGAGTAACACGCTTTGATGCACAAAACGACCCACCGAGAGATGGTGCGTTTGTGCACGGCCCGACCTTTTTTTGCGCCCACGTAGTCAACAAAGAGCTGGTCATCCACCCGGAACTGTTGTGTGCGCTTTAGATAGAACGAGAGCGCACGTTTTGGGTCCAGACGATGGAGCCTCTCTTCCTCTTTTGAAGGATGCGGAGGCGGAAAGAAGGTGGGCAAAGTGATGGTCTGCCCGATGTGGAAGGGCATGACAACCTTTGGCAAGAAAGAAGGACGGGTCCTTAAAACCACCTTGTCCGGATGAACAGAAAGGAAAGGCGGTTTAGAAGAAAGAGCCTGGAGCTCACTCACTCTTCTGGCAGAGGTGCTAGCTACCAGGAAAGCCGCCTTTAGAGTAAGAAGACGTAAAGGACAGTTATGAAGGGGCTCGAAAGGAGTGCACAGCAGATAGGTCAAGACAAGATTTAAGTCCCATTGAGGCATTATGATAGGCACGGGAGGAAACGTGTGTGTAATGCCTTTCAGGAAACGGTTAACAACCGGGGACTTAAAGAGAGAAGGCAGATCTGGAAGCCTGAGAAAGGCGGAGATGGCCGAAAGATAACCTTTGACAGTGCCCAGAGCAGAGCCCTTCTGGGCCAAGGATAGTAGGAACAGAAGGACCTCAGAAAGAGGGGCAGAAAGGGGATCCACAGACTTCGCTGTACACCATGCCACAAACTTGTTCCACCTGCAGGCGTATACCGTCTTAGTGGAGGGACGCCTGGCTGCCAAAATGACATCACAGACTTCGGGAGGAAGATCGAAAACTGTCAACTGCCGCCGCTCAATCTCCACGCATGGAGGTGGAGGCTGGACAGGTTCGGGTGGAGGACCGTCCCCTGCTGCTGCGACAGAAGATCCTCCCGAAGAGGCAGTCGGATCGGGGAATCTATCGCCATGTTGAGTAGCTCGGGATACCAGTATCTTCGTGCCCAATCCGGAGCCACAAGGATGACTGGGGCCCAGTCGCGCTTGATCTTCTTCAGCACTCTGGGCAGAAGTGGTATAGGCAAAAAAGCGTACAACAGACCGCAGCTCCACTCGCGACGAAAAACATCGCCGAGCGAGTGCCACCTTGGAAATTCCAACGCGCAGAACTGATGACATTGCGCGTTCTCTTCGGTGGCTAATAGATCTAACCAAGGCTCGCCCCACTGCAGAAAGAGACCTTGCGCCACGTCCGAGTTCAGACGCCATTTGTGATCCATCAAGCACCGGCGGCTGAGTTCGTCCGCCTTGGCGTTCAGAGAACCTGCCAGGTGTTGAACCACCAAGGTAATGCCTTGATGTTCCAGCCATGTCCAGAGGCGCAGAGCCTCCTGACATAGGGTCCACGACCCCACCCCGCCCTGTTTGTTGCAATACCACATGGCGGTGGTGTTGTCCGTGAACACCTGCACTACACTTCCCCGGACAGAGGGAAGGAATGCCTTTAGTGCAAGTGGGATCGCCCGAAGCTCCAAAAGATTGATATGGAGCCGGGACTCCGCCGGAGACCAGAGGCCTCTGATCTCCGCCTCTCCCAAGTGGCCGCCCCATCCCAGGAGGGACGCATCCGTCACCACTGTGTGCTCCGGTTGGGGAAGGGAGAGGGATCTGCCATTGACCCAATCGCGATTCGTGAGCCACCACTGCAATTGTTGTGCAGTGCCCTCCGAGATCTGGACATGATCGGACAGGTTGCCCTGATGCTGTGCCCACTGGAACTTCAGGTCCCACTGCAGAGCCCGCATATGCCACCTGGCATGTTGCACTAGCAGAATGCAGGAGGCCATCAGGCCCAGGAGCCGGAGGGTCATCCTGACTGAAACCCGGGATAGAGGCTGAAAGATCGGAATCATAGCCTGAATATCCCGGACTCGCTGCTCGGGAGAATAAACCCGAAACTGGGTTGAATCCAGAACCGCTCCGATGAAGGGGAGCCTCTGAGAAGGACTCGGGTGCGACTTCGGCACGTTGATGGAGAACCCCAGCAACTGCAGGAGGTCGGCCGTAGTCTGAAGGTGGGTGACGACTGCCTGGGGCGAGCCCGCCTTCAACAACCAGTCGTCGAGGTAGGGGAAGACTGACACCCCTGACCTGCGCAGATGAGCTGCGACCACCGCCATCACTTTCGTGAACACCCGAGGGGTGCTTGTAAGGCCGAAGGGGAGCATGGTAAACTGAAAATGCTCCTGGCCTACCGTGAACCGCAGGTAACGCCGGTGGGCCGGCAGGACGGGAATATGAAAATATGCGTCCTGCAAGTCCAACGCTACCATCCAGTCTCCAGGGTCGAGGGCAGCCAAGACCTGAGCCAGAGTCAACAACTTGAACTTCTCCTTCCGGAGGAAGCGATTGATGTTCCGGAGGTCCAAGATGGGGCGCAAGCCCCCTTTGTCCTTCTTGGGGACCAGAAAGTAGTGGGAATAACAACCATGTCCTACTTCTGGCCCAGGAACGCGCTCGATGGCCCCCTTGGCCAAGAGGGCCGTGACTTCCTGTCGGAAAAGTGCTAAGTGATCCCCCGACATGCGGTGGAACGGAGGTGGCATGGACGGGGGGCAGACTCGAAGGGGAGGGAATAGCCCCGTCTGACGATTTGTAGCACCCAGCTGTCCGAAGTGACAGAGCGCCAGTGGGGGAGGTGATGTTGAATCTTGCCGCCCACCGGCGTGGGGTGCACCCCAAAGCGCGGACTAGGAAGGCTTTGAGGCGGATGCTGCGGGAGCGGAGGTGGGCTGACCCGCACGCTAACCCCCTGTGCCGCCACGGCGGCCACCACGCCCGCGGCCGCGCTGAGGCTGGTTCTGCGCAGGCCTTTGGCTGAACGGACGTGTAGGGGCGCCCCTGCCGCTGCCACGAAAGGAACGAAAGGTAGACGTGGCCGGGCGGGTGGTGGAGAGACCCAAGGACTTGGCTGTAGCCCGAGAGTCCTTAAAACGCTCCAGCACACTGTCTGCCTTATCGCCAAATAGGCGAGTACCATCAAAAGGCATGTCCATGAGGGAACTCTGGACATCCCCCGAAAACCCCGTGGACCGCAGCCAGGCATGTCGCCGCAAGGCCACTGTTGTGGAGATGGCTCTTCCCAAAGAGTCCGCGGTGTCCAACCCACACCGAATGGCGAACTTCACAGCATCCTTCCCCTCTGCAACAGCTTGGGAAAGCACAGCCCAAACCTCTTCGGGGCACTGGGGCAGAGTTTGCGCCACCGTGTCCCACACAGCGTGAGAATAGCGGCCCAAGAGGCATGCGGTGTTGACTGATCGCAGCCCCAGGCTGGCAGAGGAAAACAACCTTTTGCCAAGCTGCTCCAGCTTTTTTGATTCCTTATCCGGCGGAGCGGTAGGAAATGCTGTTTGGGAAGTGGAAGCCTGAATGACCAGGCTCTCCGGTGTCGGATGAGTCGTCAAAAAGGCAGGGTCACCCGGTGCCGGGCGGTGACGTCTGGCCACATTTTTATCCACAGGGACCCCTGTGGCTGGCCTAGACCAGGTACCCATCAAAACATCCGTCAAGGCCTCATTGAACGGAAGCAGAGGTTCCACAGAACTTGCCGCCGGCTGAGCACCTCAGTAAGGAGGTTAGTTTAGAGGGCAACAGTAGGCAATTCAAGGCCAAGAGCCTCAGCTGCTCTACGGAGCACCACAGTGTATGTTGCGCCTTCCTCCATGACAGTGGGAGGAGACACAAACCCAGGCTCCGAGGAGAGGTCAAGGCCACTTGCATCCTCTGAGTCTTCTGCCCACTCCTGTTCGGACTCACACTGCCGTGCAAGAGGGTCCTCCGACCCCTCCCAGTCCTCCCCTTCCACAACAGCCCGAGGCACAGGCTGCAGCGGCGAGGGAGGCACAGGGGAAAACAAATGCTCCACCGGCGCAGAGAACGGCGCCGGTCGACGCCGCTCCGGCTCCAAGGCCCAATCGGGGTCCCAAGCTGGAAACGCGGCAAGGGCGGAGGTGGGACGAACGGCACCCAGGGCGGTGCCGGGAAGGGAGCCGCAGGGGCGCCGGAGCCGCCGGCGGGGGACCCTGTGGCGCCGGAGCCGCCGGCGGAGGACCTTGCGGCGCCGGAGCCGCCGGCGGAGGACCTTGCGGCGCCGGAGCCGCCGGCGGCAACCAAGGGCCCCCAAGAGGGACCGCGGGGCCCGAAGGCGCACCGGCGGGAGCCCTAGGCCTGAAAAGGCGGTCCATGGCAGCAAGAAACTCTTGCACCTGGGCTGGAGTCGCCGACGGACCCGGGTATGGCGGGTAGGCCGCGGGACTGACAGGCTTCAACGGAGCCATGGGGGAAAAACCCCGGGGCCCCTCGTCCGCGTCCGAAGACCGACGGGGGGGTGGGGGGGAGAGGTCGGAGAGCGTACGTGCTTCTTCGACTTCTTTTTGCGACGTCGCTTACCCGAATCCGAGGGTGAAGACTTGGACCCCGAGGAGCGATGATGACGACTCCGCGGCCGGTCCCTCGAGCGACACCTGGAACGGCGCGGAGACAACTGTCGGGCCTCCAGCAGCTTTCGGGACCGCTCCCGCAAAGCCTTCGGAGCCATGGCCAGACAGTCGGAACATGACCGGGAGTCATGGTCGCGCTCCAGACAGTAGAGACAGACGCCATGGGGGTCGGCCACCGACATCGTACGGCGGCAGGCCCCGCAGGATTTAAACCCAGGCATCCCTACGTGGCACCAGGAGTCAAGATATACAAAAGTAGAGACAAAAGTACCAAAAGCAACTAGTCAAAAAGTGACTAAGGTACGTGCTCTAACCGGATCTGCGCTTGTTGCCGCGGAAAAAGAAAGAACTGACGTCAGCGCGCATGGGTGGTACCTAAGTAGTCTCCGTGACGTCATCTCGGCGCTTACGACGCCAGCGACGAACGCGGAGCCGCACGACGCCACCTACCGACGCGCAGGGTTACTGCTGACGAAAAACTTTCCGGATCCAGTCTGACGCCTGGGGATATTCTAAGGTAAGGAATCTATCACTAACGTGTCTCTTTCAGATGGAAGAATTAAATTAAGCTAGGGGAGAATTGTAGACTGAGAAAGAGAGTGGACTAACACGGGTCAAGGCGGACATTATTTCTGAGTGATTAGATCAGTATGTTGTGCAGGAACACTAAAGTAAACATTGAATTTGACTACAGGCAAAAGGAGGATTTAGCGTGCCCAACATGATTAACCAATAATCAAATTTCTGGTATCCAGGTTCCTCTGGTGTGTAACATAGAGCACAGACATGGTTTATAGGGAGACCAATTTACTGATCCAATTAACCTCCAAATTCAAGGTTCAAACAGGGAGTGTTGGTGCTTTAAATGCTTTAGCACCCACGATAGATCTCCTGCAGAACCAAACCTCAGGGGCCCTATGTTATAAAAAAGCTGATGATGAATTTCTTTGGATGATGGGCAGCTATGGGATCTGTGGCCACATCTGTAATCACAGGCTTCCCCTATCCATTGAGGAACGGAATATTCGTGTTAAAGTCCTGTTGTGCCTTTCAAAGATGATACACCCCTAACCGAAGGACATGGGAGCTTGTGCAAAATGTAATTGAATTAGAGTGAGTGGCCTCGGCCAATTGGACAGTGCCTAATGTCCTGTGTTGTCAGGGGAAAATAACTTTTCTCCCTTTTAAGTAGAGGGTATGAAACTTGGGAGTTTAAAGGGGGACCATCTAGGTAAGATGGCAGAGGCATCCTGGCAGCTTCTTTTCTCTTTCGCAGGCAAGTGTGGTGGCTTCTTTAAAGGGAAGGAGGTGGGAGGAGGAGTGGTTTCGACCATTGAGGGAGTGGGACATACTGTGATAGCCCTTCCTTTCTCTTCCACAGAGAATCACAATTGAAGGGTACCTCCTGATTTACTGGATATAAACATACTCAATCAGATGAATGTCTCTGAGTTTGGTCTGCATCGAATTCAGAAATTCATACTTTGAGTGAATGTCCACTTTGGACTATGCCCCTTGTCCTCCTATTCAGGATTCAGCTCCTTTTGATACACTGGACAATGCAGCTTTTTCTTATTCCAGGGCAAATTGCAGCAGCCTTTGTGCTGGTGCAACAGAGCTTTTTAAGATGTTCAGTCAAATGTAATTTGTTCGTTTTCTAAAGAGAAATGTGTTACTTTTCCATTACTTCAGAGCACTAAAGGGACATAAATAACAGACTCAATCATAACTCCATCTGGAAGTGTTTTTGCAAGCTTTTCTTGCTGCAGTTTTAAAAAGAATTGGAAAGACAGCAGCCAGTTGGTGAAAATGTGGATTTCCACTGAGACAATGCATATTCCCAGAGAGGTGTCTGAATTTGAGGCTTTTCTTTGCAGATTACAGAAAGCGAGGCCACACGATGTGGACTGGACACGAGTCTGCTCTCCCCAGGCAGATCTTGATACAAATGTGCCTAATCAGTTAGACTTTTGTTTTATTCAGGCTAGAATCTAATTTGAATGCATATGGTAACCAGAAACTAGATGAGTTAATCCGCCTTGTGGTTTCTGAGGGTCAGCTCCTCGGTCTTGTTCTACTTGCACATTGTTCTTGCAGAGGACAGCACTGTCCTAATACACATAAAACCCATGTAGTGTGATGACAAGGAGCCCAACTTATAGGGTCAGGGACGCTGAACAGATGTTCCATGGAGAGGGTACACGTATAGGTAAAAAGGTATGTGCTCATCACTATAATCTCAGCTGACACTAAAGACCCATCTATCCAGGTTCAAGGTGGCACTAGCACTGTCAAGTATGTGTGTAGTGTCTAGCCAGCAGAGCATTGTCAAATGTGGCGCACTCAGTGGACTTGTAAGACACACTGAGGCAAAAAATACATCGGGCAGGACAACATAGCCATGCAAGGACTTCATTTATTTAGCATCCTCACCCTAGGACTAAATGAGAGAAAACAGACACTTCAAATAGGAGGCAAACAGAAATAGCAACAAACGGACCTGCAAACGAGATGAGTTTTTAGAACTTTCCTAAAAGGAGACTTTCCTATCCAGATGGGTCCAGTCCTCTATTTCTAATATCATAACCCCTTACCTCCCTCCCAGACTTTTACAGTCAGGCTGATGGAACATTTCCAGTTTTAAAAAAGCCTGTTGTGGAGGTAGGACTTTTACAGTGCTGGGCCATCAGCTTTGGGACAAGCTTCCTGTCTCTCTTTATTGCATCTCAAAAGAGAGTTCCTGGTTGAACCAGCTGCCAAAGTTCTTTACTGAGTTTGCAGGAGTGGTAACTGTCATTCCTATCACAAGCTGTGAGAGTGATACTATGCAGGGGCTGTCTACAGGCAAAAGCAATTGGAACATAAGATTCTGTCCCACTATACTGCAGTAGTTTGTCAGACACACTCACTAAAGTGTATCGCTTCTTCTCGCATTGTTCTGGTTCAATTCTCTTGCTACTGGCAAACTGTATTATTTTGACAATCTGCATGTGCAATTAATTGCACCTTTGCTCCACTCAACAAGGTCATACGTTTTTGTCAAAGGGACACTTTACAATCTCCTAAAGCCCAGTTCCACCTCTTCCTGACCCCACAAGATTGACTGCTCGCTCTAAAAACCAGAGTCCATCACAAGTGACTAACACTTGTCTTTAGCATCCACCCACCTTACTTCCACCCTTACCTGCTATATCTCTAAAAAATAACCAACAATATCGGAATGTTTTAGTTCTCCATAAACTATGCTCTGCCTCAGCGAGATTACGGTCTTTTCATCTGCCTGGCCCACTGTTATATTCATCATTGTATGTTCCCATGCATTTCATCCCGCATTTCCTTGAGCATGGTACTTGTTGAGGATGAACGTTCTCCTGCTGCCAGTCGGCGGCAGTTTCCCTGTTGCCGATCTCTATGCTACTGTGTTAATAAATCCTCCACTCACATTATGGCTTTGGTCATCTCCTGCTTTATAACATGGATTTTGGTGATGAGGACAGTGTATAAACTGTTTCGGGCTGCCTTCGCATCTGAGGTCAGGCTGCACCACGTACAACAGAGTGGTAAAGCAATTTCTTTTTGGACGTTTGACGCTGGTAACTGCCTCTTTGACAAAGCAGTGTATCAGTAGAGCTTTTTGAATAAGATGGAATGTAAGCCCCGCCCTTTCATGAAAGCCTTTGTCTCTATATTACTTCCAGTCACAGCGGCGTTGCAAGCCTCGCTTTGACTTTTATAGTGTTATTTTGTACGTTTAGAACCAATGCAAATTATGTGGTTCGTCAATTGAAGCTGAAATTTGGCAGGTACATTTCTGGTCATAAACGCTTACCTTCTGCCTTATTATTTCTTCATGCCTAAGGTTACTCAATCTTTGCGGAAATTGAAGGCGAATTTATTAAAACGAAATTTACAAGGGACAATATACTGAAATTAACATAAAACTGCTAATAAAACAAAGAACGATTTTTACAAGAAATATTACTATCAAAAGATTTAGAGTGACACTGCTCTAAGCTCCTCAACCCTTTACTTACCTTTTACGGCATTATCAACTAACAGTTCATTGCAAAAAATATATATATAAAATGCAATTAGACCCACCACAGAAATTCCTGCAAATCATAGGTGTACTACTAATGCAGTGGAAAGAAGAATAAATCGCACATTTAATTGCAACAGAAACAGACAAAATGCCAGTTAAGAGACAAAAATGTATTCTTCGGCAACCATTGGGCTCGGAGGGACTGGAAATATACAGATCTCTTCCTAAAATAAAATCCTCAGAGGAACAAAAGAAATATAACAAATTAATCTGTGTTCATGGCACTGATTTATCCGTCATGGCAGATTCAGGATTACCATTAACTATTTTTTCTAAATCATACTTTGACTCTAAATTAGCTGCATCTGTTTTCTGTTTATCGCAGCAGAACTCTGTAAATCAGCAGCAGTGGCTCTGATTACTTCTCGTTTAGACTACTGCAATGCTTTAAACCTGAATATCAACAATTCTGTGTTCAACAAACTTCAGTTTATGCAAAATGCAACTGTGCGTTTAAATACTTCTAAACATCTTTCAGTTGCAGAAGGCCTTCAGCCCTTTGCTTGCTTCCAGTAAGGAAGGAAGGGATTTTTAAAGTGTTATGCACAGTTTTTCTAGCACTGCACCAGAAGGGACAGCGGATTATTCAGTCATCTTTTCAGTGGTATCTGCCCAATAAGCTGCTCAGATCAGTATCTAGGAAAGTGGTGGTCCCTAAAATCCGCAAAGCCAGGTGGGGCAGACGTTCTTTCTCCTACACTGCAGAGAAACTGTGGAACACCTTGCCTGCTCACATCTCTGAAACAGGAATATTGACGGCTTTCCGAAAACACCTAAAAAGCTGGCTCTTCTCCCTCTAGTTCTCTAGGTCCATTGGAATCGACCTCCTTTCGGTTTAGGCATGCATTGCTTGACTGTCTCAGCGCTTTGACAACCTCTGGTTTAGTGCGCTTTGTAAATTGTTTTTTTTTAAATGTTTATTTCATTTTCATCTGTTAAACAAATGATTGCAACAGATGCTCACTCTGCAACATTTGATGGTAGCAGAATCAATTTGTTGGGGTGCTTTAATGCTAACATTACTTTCAAGTGGAAGATCAGTGAGGCTTAACAACTACATAGCACAGAAAGGAGCCAACGTATTAGGTTGGAAGGACGAAAAACTAATATAAATCACAAATGAAGTAGGTACAGTCCCGGGCACACGTAACGAGGATATAATATCAGGAGAAATGTCTCATACTGCAGAAATGTAGAGGGTCTACACCAGAATGATAATCATAGGTGTTTAATATAGTAATAAGCAACCAGCCAAAACAAAAGCAACCAGCCGACACGTGTTTCGTCACAAAGGGTAGTAACCCGTGACTCTTCAGGGCTGAAAGGCGGTGCCAACAAGGTGGATTCAAGTGACCGTTCAAGAATCCAAAACGGCAATGAGGAGCAGTGCGAACCACGGTAGGTGGACTACTGCCAAATGTAAGGAAAGGAAGACGGATATCGCCGGGCGGCGGATAAGCCAAAGAGGACTATTGACCTTCAGAAAAGTCGATGCAGTCTGTGGCGACGAGATTAACCAAGTGCTAAGTAGGGACAGGACAACAACGGTGGATGCGCCGGAGTACAGGAAACTGGGAGAAGTGTTGTTCAGGAAGGAAAATGGTTCCGCCGTTGTTGTCCTGGACTACTGACCTGGCACGCCTAATTCTATATTCCCCCCTGTGCTACTTAGCACTTGGTTAATCTCGTCGCCACAGACTGCATTGACTTTTCTGAAGGTCAATAGTCCTCTTTGGCTTATCCGCCGCTCGGCGATATCCGTCTTCCTTTCCTTACATTTGGCAGTAGTCCACCTACCGTGGTTCGCACTGCTCCTCATTGCCGTTTTGGATTCTTGAACGGTCACTTGAATCCACCTTGTTGGCACCGCCTTTCAGCCCTGAAGAGTCACGGGTTACTACCCTTTGTGACGAAACACGTGTCGGCTGGTTGCTTTTGTTTTGGCTGGTTGCTTATTACTATATTAAACACCTATGATTATCATTCTGGTGTAGACCCTCTACATTTCTGCAGTATGAGACATTTCTCCTGATATTATATCCTCGTTACGTGTGCCCGGGACTGTACCTACTTCATTTGTGTGGATTTCTATCCATACCATCACGGGGGTTTTAGGGCATATCCCCTGACCTGGTTTGCACCGTTCACACTCCTAGTATAACATAAACTCAGCGCGAATTAGCTTGAGCGCCATTATTCCTGTCAATACTAAAAACCCCACACTGATACATAATATAAATCACACTTAACCCCTGTGCAGGAGCCCCTGTTTTGGTGATCAAAGATATGGACATGAAGGAACTTATTAATTCTTTTCCAGAAGTATTCAATGGAAAATGGGTACACCTCAAGGATTTGAATACAAAATTAAGTTGAGACATTTCAGTGCTTGTAAGACAAAAATTAAGAGGGATCACATTCAGTGCCCAGACAAATCTACAAGACTTACCTAAAAGCAGAAAAGATTATCAAATAAACAAATCCTTTCTGACTGGGCGTCCCCTATAGTACTGACAAAGAAGAGTAATGGTGAACGTAGGCTGTGTGTGGACATTAGACTGCTTGACAACAACATCACTGTCAATGGACATCCCTTGCCTAAAAAACAACTTACTCCCATGCTAGAAAGAGCAACTACTTTTACAACTTTGAACCTATGTGGTGGATACCACCAAACAGAGAGGTCAAGACCGGTAATTTATTTTATTACTTTCAATAGCGGCCCGTGCAAGTAAGAGAACGGTAGGGCGGAGTGGGTGGAGCGGGGACTAGAAAGACCATGACGAGGGAAAATAAATATAAATAATACATTTTCCCTTGCCGTCTCTCGAGTCCTACCCCGACCGACTATTCTTACCTGCACGGGCTGCTCCTGATTACTTCTTTTGGTGTGTTTCAATATAAAAGGATGATGTTTGGACATCAACAGCATCCATTTTTCAAAGGATAATGTATCATATTTTCAATGACATTGAACACCAAGTAAAGTGCTTTCAAGATGACTTTGTGATCTTCACAAAGGGCAAGAGTGAACCTTTCAAGATCCCAATGAAAGTATGCAAAAGATTAGCAAAAAAAGGTCCTGAACTCTGTGCTGAAAAATGCAAACTGTTTGAGTCTCAACCGAACTATTTGGGACACAAAATATAAGCAAATGGTGTAGTTCCCAAAGATACCTTAGTGGAAGCTATAAAGAATGCCCCTGTCCCAGACAACAAGAAACTTTTTTACTGGTCTCTGCAACTAGCATGGAAAATGTATGCAAATCTTTGCTTCTGAAATGGAACCATTATGCAAACGTCTATGCAGAGAAGCTGTGTCTGGGTGGTGACCGGAGCAACAAAAAGCATTTGACTACATAAAGACACAAATAATCAATGCATGTGTCTTGCAGCCTTTCTCATATGGCAATCACTGTATCATATTCGTCAATGCAAGTGCGTGTGACCTGGGTGCTGGAAGTTCTGAATGGGTAGTGGCATACACTTCAAAAACCTTGAAACCTAGAGAAGCTACTCAGTCAAAGAGCACAAGATTCTTGCCTGTGTCTGCGCTACAAACCGGTTTATACACTTTGTTTAGGGCAACAAATTTACACTGCACACAGACCATAAGCCTCTAGTTCAAATCTTATCTCCAGGTGGTAGAAAGAATGTCACTGCTCGCTCGCGTTGCAAGGCGGAGCTCACAACTTTTAAAAGTATAATTTCAAAATAGCCTTTATTCCAGGTCACCAGTACCAAACAGCAGACTGACTGTCTAGGCTACCTGGCCTAGACAATCAGATGATATAGACTTGTTTGATGATGATTTTGACATTGTTGCTTGTGTGAGAGATTTTTACAGTTCAAGAGGAGAAACTTTTTATTTTTATATTTTCTTTTTATTGAGGTTTGTTCAGGCATATATATTACAACAGTACATTTGCATGGAAGTACTACACAGCATAATTCCGAGTAACATTATTACATTAATGTGAGGTATCATTATTAAACAATATCAGGTTTACTTCTCTATCTGTTCTTGTCCTATTGAAAGCAAAAACCGGTACATTTATACAACACATTAGTACAATTACACAAGCTTAATGACTGTGACACAGCAGAGTCAGCAATGGACTAAATAAACATATAGAATGTAGGTCCAGTAAGTTGGGGAGGAAGGGATGGCCCGAAGTGTCTATATCCTACAGTTCAGATTCGGCCGTCCCAATGAAAGTGATTAAGAAGGGGAGGTAACCTAAATCGGACCAGGAGTATCCAGGGGGGCTTCACCTCGTCCCCTCAGCCAGGTGGTGAAAGGTTCCCATATATCCCTCAGGCGAGATGCTGTCGGCATTAGATCCCAAAATGTCGCCAGCTGCTCTGGACAGTAAGCGATATTGCGCACCCACGCAGCCCCACGGGGGGGCTCTAGGGGCGCCCTAGCGTATGGCCAGCCTGCGCCTAGCGAGCAGCATCATCATGGCCACCAAGCAGCGCCTCTCGGGTGTGATTTCTCCCACATAACCCAGCAGCGCCACTACCGGGGTAGAATCCAGCGATACTCCAGTGACAGCCTGAATAGTGTAATATACCTCTTTCCAATATTCAGCAATGGGGTGGCAACTCCACGCAACATGTAAAAAGGCAGCCGCCTCGCACCCGCTTTTCCAGCAGCGCGAATCAGGGCGTAACCCCAGTTTGTGTAACTGCAAGGGGGTGCGGTACATCCTATGTATAAATTTAAAGTGGATCAATCTTAGCTTGTAATTAGGGGATAGATATCTCAGCTGTGAGCAACAAAAATCCCATTGTTCATCCGTGGGCAGTCCCTCCAAGTCAACCCTCCACCGTGGTAGTGCCTTGGGGGCAACCCAAGGGGTGTTTGTTTGCGTGAGGCTATACAATCTGGTAATTAATCTACGAGGTGAGGGCGTTGTTAATAAATGTTCTAGAGGCTTCATCACATCTGAAGGGGCTGGGAAATTTGGATGCAATTTCCTACAGGCAGCACGGAGCTGAAAATATAGGAATAGATTTAGTATTGGCACCGGTTCCTCTCCTTGTTGTTGTGGCTGCTCTAAAAAGGTTTCCTGCGGGTATAGGTTCCCGAATGTGAAAATCCCCATGCTGTGTGCTCGCGCTATGGAACCCTTATCATGAAGGAAGGGGAAAAAAGGGTGGTGTGCAACCGGAGTGGAGGGCGCGTAGAGGAATGATGTCCCCACCCGTTTCCTTAAACCGCCCTAGGCCCATCTGAGGGTCTCAACTGTATTTATTTCATTCACTGCTCTGTGATATGGTTTATAGATTGCTACGTGCAGAGGGGTGGGATCAGCTATATCTGTTTCAATGGCCACGTGCGGCTGAAATGGAATGGGATGTATCCAAAAATGGAGAAATTGGGCCTGCGCACACAGTGCGTAAAGCTCTAAATCAGGTGCCACCCCCAGGCAGTGGGCGCGTCAGTAGTTCCCAGCTCACACGGGTCTGCTTACCGGCCCAAACTAGGGCGATCACAATAGAGCGTAAGGAGTTAAAAAAGGCCTTGGTCAAGGGTATGGGTATATTAACGAACAGGTATAAAAATGTAGGAAGTACTATCATCTTGGTGATAGCGATTCTGCCAGCAAGTGACCGAGGTAGGGCAGCCCATAGTTTTGACTTACGATCCAACCAGTCCAGTAACTGACCAAAGTTCATTCGCCATATTTCCTGCAAGTCTCTACTTAACCACACCCCTAGGTACTTGACAGCTCCATCAGCCCATTTAAGCGGGAATTCCAGGTTGGATTCCAACGGGGCATCAGTCAGCGGCAAGATTGAGGATTTGGACCAGTTAATTTGTATGCTGGACATCCCGCCATAGCGAAGGACCTCTCGCAACACAGGGTTGAGGTTTTCATCTGGTTTGCGGATATATAATGTTATGTCATCTGCATACATTGATATTATAAGACTCCTGTCAGTGAACCCTAGACCGCGTGCGGAGTGGTGTTGGCGAATTCTGGCCGCTAGGGGCTCCATTGCCACTGCGAACAGCAGTGGCAAAAGCGGGCATCCCTGCCTGGTTCCGCGAGTGATAAAGAATGGTTCCGATATTAGATTATTTGCTCTAAGCCGGGCTGTGGGTTTTGTATATAGTAGACTGATTAATTTGACAAAGTTGGGGCTAAATCCCAACCTGGGCAGGATAGTGAACAAGAAAGGCCACTCCAGGGAGTCAAACGCCTTTGTAGCGTCTAGAAAGACAGCGACGGAGGGTAGGAGGGGGTCAATCTGGTGCACCGTGGCAAAGAACATGCGCAAATTGTGGGCTGTTTACCTACCCGGGATGAATCCTGATTGAGGTCTGGCTATTAGCGGTAATAGCGGCTGAAGTCTGTTTGCTATGAGTTTGGCTAGGATCTTTACATCTACATTTATTAGTGACAGTGGTCTGTATGAGTCACATAAATTAGCTGCCTTATCGGGTTTTAAAAGGGAAATGATAGCCGCCTCCCGCATAGTCGGTGGAAGGATTCCTATCTCAAGTGATTCCTGGTATACATCTAGCAGTCTAGGCGCCAGCTCCTCCGCATAGGTCTTATAAAATGTGGTGGTCAGGCCGTCCAGTCCAGGTGCTTTCTCGCCCGGTAGGCTGTTAATAAGTTGTGTAATGTCTTCTATCGAAAATGGTTCGTCCAGATACTCTCTGTGGGAGTCACTTAACCAGAGCAGCTCAATTGATTCTAAGTATTCCCCAAGGTCTGGGTGTGGTGCATTTTGCGTTGCCGTGTACAAGGAGGAGTAGTATTTTGTGAGATATTTATGTGTATCCTCTTGGCCTCTGATGGGGGAAGCGTCATCATCTAATAGTTCAGCTATAAAAGAGGGGGAAGTGCGTTGTCTGAGTGTATTGGCAAGAGTTTTACCAGGCCTGTCGCCTTCCCCACAACTACGCGCTCTGGAATGTTTCCCTAAGAAACGGGTTTCCTTATCTGCCTCTCCCTCAAATTCTGAAATTTTCCCCCTTATGGTGGCCAGATGCCCTGGTACCCCAGATTGGAAAAACAGTTGTTCCGCTGCCTTTATCTCTTGTTCTACTTTTGCAATGGTAGAACGGATAGAATTTAATACCCCTGATTGCTTGGAAATGCACACCCCTCGAATCACCACCTTGAACGCCTCCCACAAGGTCGAAGCGGAGTCTTCCGATCCCTCATTGGTGGAAAAATAATGTGTAATGTCAGTTCTAATCTCTTCTCTGAATGCGGTATCTAGGAGTGCATGCGATGGTAGACACCAACTGAATGCGCGGGGTAAAGTTTGTGGTATCTTCCAATGCAGCAGCACCGGGGCATGGTCGGAGAGTGTGCGTGTGAGGTGAAGTGTGTCTATGGTCCATGACGCAACATCACTCGTCACTAACCAATAGTCAATCCTGGACCATGCGTTATGATATGACGTGATGCAAGTTCCCTCCCTCAGGGCTGGATTTCTGCTACGCCAGATGTCCACCAGACCGTGCTCAAGTATAATGGTGTTTAATTGTGACGTTGCCTTGAGGTGTGAGTTACGAGAAGCACAGACTTTGTCCCAGTTATTGTTGAGAGTGACATTAAAGTCCCCCCCCAAATTATCGTGTCACCTCCCAGTGTTGCTATCTTAGCCCATACAGTGAGAAAGAATTGTGGATCGTCCACATTTGGGCAATACAGTGCCACCAGGGTGATTTTAGTTGTCATCAGGGAACCTGTGAGAATGATATACCTTCCCTCAGGGTCCAGAAGTACCTGTGTGGTCGACCAACTCAGTCCGCGTCTGAGCAATATCGAGACACCTCTGGCGTAATTGGAGTAGGGTGCAGAGTGTATTCCCCCCCAGTATCTATTCTCTAGTTTGGGTTCAGAATCGTGGTGTAAATGAGTTTCCTGGAGAAAACATACGTCTATGCGATGCCTGCGTAAATATGCGTGTACCAGCCTTGCCTTCCTAAAATCATGGAGTCCACGAACGTTCCAAGTGAGGAACTTTGTCTCAGTCATAACTTAGTGGAGAAGGTTTATGTAATGTGTACCCGTAAACTAGGTGCACAGTAGGACATCCTGAAATTAAAAGCATATTAAACTGATACATTTCACATTTTTGAGAAGAATAGAAGCATGAATAATCTTTAAAAGAAACCCAATAACATTTCACTTCACATATACGCTGTGTAGTTAAGGACAATGCGCCTGAGTATGCTATGTTCCCCCCCCCTCCCGCCCCTCACCCACAGCAACCTCCCAAACAGGTTGTGCCTTATATCCACCCACCCACCCATGAAGGACCCATTGAACAAAACAGCACCACATGGGAGATCTCCCTGCAGGGCTAGGGACGTCAGCTTTAACCTGTCATGTGGCAGGGTGACCAGGCGATGGCGATTAGTGTGAAAACCACCAAAGGAGAGAAGTGCTCCAACATAGATACTTGTGAGTTTGAACTGCAATAGGGATAAACTAGGTATCCTACTGCATCGTAATGCTTTACGCACTAATAACCTAACTTTCATAATAGAATATAAAGCTACTTATCGACATATCAATCATTGTCACTCGAGTTCTGTTCCGAAGCAGCTTGTTGTGAAGAAAGCGAGGGTGATTTCCTTGCACCTATGTGTTTGGCGTACTTAAGGGCTGATTTAGCGTCCGTAAAGACCTGCGATTTCCCGTTGTGCGTGATTTTAAGCTTAGCTGGATAAAGCATAGCATAAGAGATGGAGGCAGTTTGTAGGATGCGCTTCGCGGACATGAACTCCCTTTGTGCTGCCTGGACCATAGGTGTATAGTCAGGGAAAAAGGAGAGGGAGTTTCCTTGGTGAGCTATAGGACTTTGGTCCCTTGCTGCTCTGAGGATGGCATCCCTGTCTCTGTAGTTCAGGAGGCGTGCAATTATTGGGTGCGGAGTTGCTCCAGGCGGGGACCTAAGGAGCGGTGTGACCTTTCAACGATCATAACTTGTGAAAGTACCGGCCCAAACAAAGTGCGTAGAAGGTCTTCAATAAATGGTTCCATTTTCGGGATGGCAGTCGATTCAGGCAGCCCAATAATGCCTAGGTTGTTGCGCCGAGAGCACGCCTCCAAGTCCTCATTCTTAGCTTTGATCACTGCCAATACCTTTTCCATGTTGAGGATGTGTGCATCTACACGTTTTTTTTACGACATCCAGACTAGAGGCAAGAACGTCCATCTTATTGTCAACTGTTTTGATGCTGGAGCGCGCGTCCAGCAGGATAGTGCGGATGTCTTCCTCCTGATTTTCAAGGAGTTCTTTGGAACCCTGGGCCGAATCCAGCTCGGGGACCGTGTCATTGGTCCGAGAGAGGCGCTTGTTCTCGAAGGGAAGTTTCGCCTGTTTGGAGTCTGACTTCCCCATTGTAGCAATAGGTGTAGAACCACAAGACCGCACTGTACGGCCTTGGCGATGTGGGGCAACACAGGGTACCAGCACCCTCTCAGCGTTTATGTGATTAAGAGCGTGCCTGTAACTATACTGCGCACCGCACCTGCTGCGTATCACAAGTAATCAGATGGGGCCCCAATCTGGCAGCCTGACACACCACGTGCACTGCTCCTCGATGGGGGGTAATATCTCGTATCTGTGCCGGGAACTTGGAGGAATCTAGTACCCAGTGTCAATTAACTCTAAAATGGGCCCAAAACGAGCGGCACCCTTAATCACAAATTTGGGTCTCCGCGCCATATGTACGAGCACGGGAGGCCCAAAAGAGGAGACGAGGCTCACCCGGCTCCCTTGCCCACCTCAGAACACAATGTAACACTGCAGCCTCCCAGCGGCCCAGTGCGAGCAGGGGCTGCCGCAGCACGGATCCAAATCGCGCTGCCTACCACAGCGCCGCCTCCCCGTAGTATACCGGGACCTGGCCCGTGCAGCAGGAGCACGCACCACCTCAAACCCCCGGCCCACACTTACCGTATCTCGCCGCAGTGCCTGGAGCCCTCCCCTCGCAGTTCGGCCCGTTCGGTGTATCCCGTAGGTGCAGGGATCAGGTCTTCACCAGCTGTGCGCGATCTTCTTCGCTCTCCACAACAGGCCCGTAGACCCAGCACAAGGCCGCTCCGGCTTCTTCGCTTACGATCTCGGAGCGCAGTCCTTCCAAGTTAAAGGGCACCAGAGCCGTTTCCCAGCCGAATGCCTGCTCTCGTTCAGTCCGCACAGCTATTCCTGACCCGGCGACTGAGTCTGCTTCCACGATGGTGCTCTGGGCCACAGCAGCCCGTTATTGCAGTGTCACTTTTCAGCATAGCACGGCGGCCATATTACTCTGCTCGCCAGGCCGCAGTCCCACAGGGCTTGCATCTCAGCTCCCACGCAGCATACAACGGTCAGGTTTTACCAAATTGGTGCGAATCAATGTAGCTGCATGTTAAGTTGAGCAGCTTTGCCAGATCACGGTTGTAGACGGTGATATCGTAGGATGATGTCGCCTGGTCTGCGGAGCCCCTTCAGAAGGCGGCCATTCCGCAGCTCGAAGTAGCCACGCCCCTTCAAGAGGAGAAACTTGATGAGGATTTGTGGTTATTGGAGAATTCTAAGGATAATGAACTTGAACTAGTCAAAAATATGTATAAGTAGGGCCACCACCAAGTAAGGGAGAGGTCTCTTCATTGATTTGCTCAGATGGCCTCAGAATTATGTATAGATGGTGATTTTGCTTTTTTGAAATGACAAATGTGTACCATCAGAAGAGAATTGTGAATTCATGCCTAAAGCATATCATTCTGCACAAATAGGCATGTCTGCTTTGAAGAATCTGTTACAAAGTCTTTTCTGCTGGCCATGAATGGATGCTGAAGCAGATCCTCTAGTAAAGCATCGCAGCACTTGTGCTGCCGCTGGTACTAACTGCAAATCACTACCCAGACCTTTGAAATCAATTCAATGGCATGAGTTTACTAGGCAAAAAGGACACAGCAGGTCCCTTTTAGAATCTTTGTGCTGGCATACAATAAGCCATAGTAGATTACGATTCAAAGTGGCCAGAAGTAATGTTTTCTGAAAGAGTAACTACATCAGTAGTTGTAGACTTTCTAATGGAAGTTTTCAGTAGAGAAGAGTTTCCTGAATCCATAGTCACTGACAATGGTGTCCAATTTATCTCTGCCGAAAGGGTTGGATTCTTGCAAATGCATAATATAAAACACTGGACTACACTGCATGACCCACAATGTAATGGTCAGGTAGAACAATCTCGCAAATATTTGAAGGAAGTCATTTACCTCCCCATAGTTCGTAATATTTCCACTGTGCTGCCCATCAGGGAAAGGTTATGGGCTTATAGGACCATTCCCAATTTAGTCACAGGGGTTTCTCAATTTAAGTAGTTGAAAGGAAGGCAACCTACATCTTTGGTTTGTCCCTGGTGGCTTAAAACGAAATTCAATTTGCTTTTCAGACGAAGTTGCTCCTGGCTTTCACCACATCAGAATAAAAGTTTTGTCCAAAGACGTAGTTCAAAAAACATATTATGATTTACTGCATAAAGAATCCAACACCAATATAACTGTAGGTGAATATGTCAGAATCCAATTAGTGAAATGTTTCGAAAAAGGTAAAAGCCAGTTTTCAAAACCTATGAAAGTGGTCAAGACCAACAAAGGAAGTATAATCACACATGAGGGTAAGAGGTGGAGTCTAAGGAGACCTTCGAAGAGTAAGAAAGATGATGCTCCATTGTTTATGCACCAGGCTAATGAGAAATGGTTTCACAGCAATGATAATGAAGCATGGTTTGTTTTTAACTCTCTTGCTACTTCTCACAGCAGTGATGTAGATAACCAGCCACTTACTCATGTGGCTACTGTCTCCAACCCACATGTTGCTGATTCTTCCACCCTCAATCCTTTAAACTGTGGCACTATTACAATAGAGTCAGAAACCTACCCAGGTCAAGAATTCCTCCTAGAAAATGATTATACAATTGATTTGGTTAATTTGACTCTTCCATTTGCTGTCTGTTTTTCAGTAAGACGGGAGATGTGTTAAACTTATTATTGTATATTTCTCTGCTTTGCTCCCTCCTTTTTCAAAATGTTATGCTACTAAAGAAACAAGCATTTGCAATGCAATAGGTCTCCCATTTGCAGGAGTTTGAATTATTGCCATTGTAAATGACAATGCATTTTATTTATGTGTTTTGAAAACCTGCAAGTGGTGCACAACACACACTTTAAACTTATAGTCCTTGCTTACAAGAAGCAAGGCTGGCAGTAAAAGAGGCGCAGTTACTTCCAGCCTTGCTTCTCCTAAGCAACAACTATAAGTACAAAGTGCGTGTTTATGCACCGCTTGCAGGTTTGCAAAACACAAATAAAAGGCATTGTCATTTACAATGCCAATAGCTCAAATTTTCGCAAATGCGAGACCTATTGCATTGCAAATGCTTGTTATATACATCACAAGCAAGAAACTTTTCTATAGCATTAGAAAACATCTATGTAGCTTCTTAGTGGGCATGGTGTAAAAAGCATGATCCACAATTTTTGTATACTGACAGCTAGGTTATTTCTTTCCTACCCCATCTCAACCCATGCTATTTTATAAGCACCCTTTATTCATCCGGGATAAGGGTTTCTCTCCTCATTAAAAAAGGTACACTGCCTTTCAGTAATGTAGAGAAAGGTACAGCAGATTGATGTGTGTGCCTCCGAACTGATTTATAAATTTAAACAACAAAACAATCTTTAGGTGAGTCATTGGTATGCTTATGTTATGAGCATTACCTGGCATTGTTGGCATTTTCAGAGCCCCAGGCTTAGTTTTAATGCTCCCTCTGCCTTAGCAAGAGGGCCATGTGTGAAGCCCGAGTTGAATCCTAGCACCCACTTAAGGCAGCACCATAAAACACCTGCCTACTATTGCTTTAATGTGCCACATCGATGACCAGGAACAGGGTAAGGATTTTTAGCACTGCAGGCAGCATAGAAATTTGCCTACTAGAGCACTTCCCGAAAACTTAGAAATGGCAATTTGTTGGTCTTTTGTATCACATTGCTATCGCCAATAGGTGGTACCTTAAGGTGGTTTCTTAACCTTTTGTTATCAAAGCACCAGCCATGTAATCTCCTTGCTCTGCCCCATTACAGTCCCATGCTGTGGCTCTTAAAGTTATTTTGAGGAAGTAGACGAGTGTGTTTGAAAACTGGAGGCTGTGGAAGAAAAGGGATGCAGGAGTGGGGAATGGAAAGAAGCAGGCTCTGCCATGTACAGCTTAGCAGCCATGCTTGTAAAGAGACTACAGAGATCCGTTGCAGCTGGAGCTGCATCACAGAAAGGCATGCTGGTAACAAGCTAGCCGGTAGAATGAAATGAATGAGCAGGGTGGAGTAGGTGATGAGAAGAAACCACAGGACTGTTTGGAGGGAAGGGGGGGGGGTCTACTTTCCACTGACAAAGCCGGTGCTAAAGTCCGTATTGTTACGTCCGAACCCTGCTCAGCATAGGTGTCCACTCCACTCTGAACCCTGGCTGAGAATATACGTTAAGCCTGTCCCCATGCTACAAAAAAAAAATGTCCAGAGCTCATACCGTTTGAAGTACCTCATTACCCTTCTCCGTGCTGGTATAAACCTTGCTAATAATAAAAATAACTCGTTTTACTTTCCCTAGTGCAGAAAAGACCAGTTTGCCTCCTTTAAGAACCCGGAGTACAGACAACCACTGATAACGTGCAGTGACACCCAAGGAAAGCAGAACATTTGACAGGATGAAACCAAATCGGGGGTGGAACTACAGGGTGTAGCCTGCCATTACCGGAAAAAAATTACGCGCACTTCTGCAAGTTTACAAATGTACTAGCGCTACTGAATGATTTTTGTTTTAAAAACGAGCTTTGTAGCAATTCTAGTGCATGTTGAAGCATTTACACTTACTTACATAAACAAACCCCCCCACCCCTCTACTTAGATGATGGTACATCACAAAGCACAAAACTAAGCAAGGCGCTCTTCAAACGCCAACCGCGATTAAAGTATGTTTCAAGGGCACCGCACTAACAGTTAAAGTTGTCCCAAGTATTTAACAAGACTTAAAGGTATTGTTTTTTTTTAAACATAAAAATAGGCGCCGTGCTTAAACATAAAGTGCGGCGCCCGTGTTGTGAATATATTAGAAGCGGGCGCCATGCTAAAAGAAAGCGTGGCGCCCGTGCACAGTAATTAAGCAAGTAACAAAGCGCTCCATCGTGATGTTATGCAACACTTCTGAGGGATTCGCTTTTTTTATTGGTGTGAGCAAGCAAAGAGTTGTGCGATAACGTGAATCCCTTCTTCTTTGTGCTAGTCTTTAAAGCAGTGGTAGATCATTTGTGCCTGGCACAGTAAATTTAGATGTGCCTTTCCGATTAGGTAGCCTATCTTTTAGCATGCTTTTCTATGGCAGCATCCCATGTCGTCTCTAGCTGGAGACTGCAGTGCAGTAAGCCAGCAGGCGAGTGGTAGATAGGGATGAGCCCCCTAACGTTTTGCCGTGTTTTCACTCTAGTAGAGCCCTCCTTCGTCAGCCTGGCTCCCCTGGTCTTCTGTGACGTTGGCGCAGGCTGGAGCCCGCTGGCTGAATGAAAGAGGGGGAGCCAGAGCTTAGACAGTGGGATGGAGGGTCAGGGGAAGAGTCTAGAAACATGTGTACTTTAGCGTTACTGAAAAGCGCAAACTATGTTTTTTGTTTTTTTTAAAAAGACAGTAGCTAGCATCGCGCTAACTAGGAGAGACACGTGACCGGGCTCAGCACCATAGACAAAGACACGAGCAAGCTCTGGCCCGAAGACACGAGCAGCCTAAAAAACAAGCATTTACAATGCAATAGATCTCGCATTTTCTAAACTTTGACCTATTGGCATTGTAAATGACAATGCCTTTTAGCTATGTGCACTTTGTACTTCTAATCGTTGCTTGCAGGTTTTCAAAACACATAAATAAAAGGCATTGTCACTTACAATGCCAATAGCTCAAAATCTCGCAAATGTGAGACCTATTGCATTGCAAATGCTTGTTAACAGATGCTGCTTGGGAGTAGACATTGGATCGCGCAGGCAGGACAGTCAGGTATCTCCAAAGGTCAGAGGTGACAGATGTGGTAAGTCAGAAGCACCTTAGCCAGGGTGCTACCCTCTGGGGCGGACAGCACACGCAGGCATCTTGTAACTCCCCCATCATCTAGGCGCACTACAAATATGCATAGGCACCCTTCCATACAGGGCATAAAGCTGGCAGCCGGCTTCTACACCCTTCCGATGGACAAGAATATTAAGCGATTTTTCAAAGCTCACACAATATGGTCTTGAGGCAAAGGCAAGGACAGAACTCTACTCTTTCTGCAGCTAGACATTTTATCCATAGACTGTCTGCCACCCTCGCCAGGGCTGCTAACCCTTCCTTGTGCTGCTTGTCATCAATGTACAGACCGTCGCACTTTAAGTGTTGTGTAGTTCCTATATATCCTATACAGGATCTTTGCGTTCGGATAACATAAACTGTGGGTTTGGTGGTAGACGGATACCGTGCACCCCCACCGGATACGTTAGTCTGTCTGTATTAGCTAGCTCACAGTGCCACTATAATCTCCTCTTATCACGGAGAGAATAGATTCTGGCAACCTCAGAACATGACAATCCTGATCCCTCAGAATCGTGGAAACAATATACTACCTTTCGCTCAGTCACTCGTGCTCACTTAGTTTGTCTCAGAGAGATACACAGAATAAACAGTCGGGGCGTTTCAATCAGTATTTATTGAACAGTTGTTATTCTAGTGTAGAATATATGAGCTGCAACAACCATTAGACAGTAGCAGAGATATAGGATTAGTAATACTACGAAAGTAAAGGGATGGTATAGTTCTACCATCTTGCAGAAATCATGAATATATACAAGTACATAAAACACATGATAAAAGTGCGTACTCCTACGATGTCTCCCCAACTAGATGTACCTAAATGTACCTAGCATCTGTGTAGTTGTTATGCCAAGAATCCCTCTAGGATCTAGTCCACCCCATTACCTGAGAGTTTAGAGAATATGGGACCCCGTCCTGGTCTCGAGTTGGACACCCCGCGAGCGATGTTAGACCACTGCTAGCTGGAGCGTCTGCATGCAGGAACCTCAGCGTCTCTGGTCAGTGTGTCAGCCGGGAAGTCACGGTCTCCTCTATCTTCCTAAGCAAGATGTGTTGTATATATATCCATAGGTCTCCTACCTTGCTGTGTTACTTTGTCGGCCTAAAGGATGACATTGGGCCTGAACTTTATACCGAGATATTATACAGGAGATGGTAATCCTACTGTTAGTCCTGCTGTGCTTCCAAGAAGCCTCATGCATAATGTATGAGAATCGAACCAGGGAAAAACCCGCGTTCTGAGTGCAGTGTCATATCTAGGTAAAAGGTCAGTGCCTAAGAACCGTTATGTATGCAATGTAGGGAAGGATGTAGGTGAAAGGTTGCAATGTTACCTGCGCCTATATAGGGTACCTATATGGAATATAACACCCACTCCTCTTCCGAATGGACGACATATGTAACCTATTACTATACTACTAACATTACTAGATAGTGGTATGCACAAAGTTTATAAAAACCTCTTCTGAACTAAAATGTTTAAAAACTTCTAAAAAAAAAAATTTAAAAACGTTTTTAAAAGTTTGCAAGCCCTAGCTCTAAAATGTCCGTTGGTATAGTCCGGATCACTATAAGCATTATAAAGCCATGTACGCCCAAAAAATGAAAGGAATGTCAATTTAGTTCCAAATTTGAGCTTGTTTCAAAAAGGGCGAATTTCTCCCAGCACACGACGAGCCAAATGAGTTCAAATGTTTGTGTCTTGGCTGGTAGACGCAACATTTTCGTTGCTTGCTTCCGCAGTAGACGGCCCCAGTAGCACCTCGCAGAGCACATCAATTGAGCACAGATTTTCCACGCTGTCCACAGCCGGCGCTGGGGCAGCCTGTGCGACGTCCAAAGCCTGGGTGTCAGAGGAGGAGCCGGTGTTCATACCAATAGGTGAAGTTACTACCCGTGGTGGCTCAAGGAATGCCGCCATCAACATTGGAATACGCTGAGGACACTACAGAACATGGGCCGTTATCTGGTCCAGTAACGCGTTCATGTCCGGTTGCGCACATGATGGGAGTGTCAAACACAGGTCTAACACGCACTCTTCTCCGCAAAACAGGAATCGGAGGACAGGTAAGATGCAGTCTATCCAGACCGGTCGAAATGACAGGAACCAAGATTCACTTAGTTCTCTTAGGCGAGGCGTGCCTAGAAGTTGTATCATGCGGTCACGGTATTTACGCTTTAGGAGTGTTCTTTCCATCGCCTTGGTTACTGGGACGTCCATTGCATAGCAAATAGAAAACAATCAGGATACCCGCTATTAGAAACAGGATCAGCAGAAGTCCTCCAAAGATGCTTCCGAATGCGGAGTGTATGAAGTTTGGGATAACTCCAAGTACCGTCCGAAGTTTGGGATAACTCCAAGTACCGTCTGAAAGGTGCTCAGAAGTCCAGAACCTATGGTCTTAAATAGGTGGACAATGCCTGTTGTATCAGACATGTTAAAGATACGATTTACCATTTCTGCGAAATGGAAAGGGCAGTTTGTATGAATGAGCGCCTGTATCTCTGCCGAAGACCTGGAGATCAAAAGTCTCTCGAGCGGAGGTTAAGGGCACAGACTTCTGTAGAAGCATGGCTTTCATTCTGCTTAGAGTATCAAACCGTATTAAGGAAACATTCAGTGAAGGCCATAACGGCGCCTCCCTGACTGTATGTGTCGTTGGAAACAATACTTGCATACAACAAGTGACCCTGGAGCTCACGGTTACCAGATATGCTATGCCCGGGAGCTTGCCACAGCAGCCTTGACCGTTCAGCATCAAGTAACTCCCATTTGAAAGTATCCTGAATGCTGTAGTAATCACTGCAGCTGGGGCACCCTTCAAATGACAGGACAGGTTTGCTACAGAACCATTACAAACTCCGTGCAACATTATATCTGGCATACGAGTGATCCACTTAAAGCATTCTCTCAGTTTGTACCGCTCAGAAACACTTCTTGATCCCCACTCCGGCATCGAAATCTGTATGGTAATTCCCAAGATTCCTTAATGTATTCCTTACCCATTTCTTCATATCTGCCTGCCTGCTTTTGTTCAAGGCAATATTGAAACTGAAAACTAGAGACCGGTAGAGTTATGTGGCCATGGATTGGCCATTCTGTAGACGGTGATTATGCCACTGTGAATGGTAATCTATCCAGTTTTTCGATACGCAGCATTGTACATTTTGCTCCCCTTTGTGCCATTTTTATCTGTTAGATTGTATTCAGAAAACAGAGACGTGCTGTTGATAAAACACCAAGGCACGTAGCCTGCACGCAAAGATTGCAGCGTCCAGCTTAACAACATAATAGAACGTAACTGTGATTGCCAGTGTTGTAATATGGCCAAATCTTGTTCTAGTATGTCTATCGCAGAAGATACAATGTTGCCTAAGGAATATATCCTTGAGGTCAATGTAGTTAACCCATTGTCTATCACTGCTAGAGATTTTTCTAGATTTATACGGTCTATTTCCCGTAGTCTCTCTGCGGCCTCTTGTTGGGATATTTTCCAAATTTCATTGTAGACAGCATAATAGAAACGTTTCTGACGTGGCTTCCTGGGACCCATTAAAAAATCCCTAAGATCCACATCCTGTGACAGTAAGGATAAGTGTTGTTTCACCTGTGTGAGTGTTGAGGTTTTTTAGCCAATCGAGGCACAACTTCCCAACACTGTAGGATGTCACTACTCCTGGATGTTGTCTCTGTACGTATCGTGGATCTGGCCTATGGATACTAAACCCTTCGGTTTTACCCATGAATATTGCTTGACAACTATTAGTGTTTGTGGGCCAAATCAACCATTTTCTCCAATTGGGGTCTGATCTGTTGTATTGTATAATGTCATCTACTGTAATTTCTTCCGGTGATGTTTTGTTGCCCTCGGTGTGTTGGAGTCGGCAACCGCAGCGTGTTCAAGTCTTTGTTCTTGGCTAGTCCAAGGCAAGACGTCTGTTGCACTGTTTCGTTCAAAAACATGATTTGTTGAGGGATGAGGCATGCTCTAAACAAAGCTTCTATTCCCTGAACTTGCCATTCTCTAGTACCCCAGACTGATTTTAAGTCTATGGTGTCTTTCCACAAGTCAAAACCTTGTTCGGACAACTGGGCAATAAAGGAAGCAGAGTAAATCTGTTTGGTGTTTGTCAACATATTTTTCTGTGCTGATGTTGGTGCAACCTTATAATAGTATGAGGCTGGGTCAGACATATTAAACCCTGAAAAATATGGAAATTTCTGTGTAAATGTTTTTGAACTACCTTTCGGTGGTGTTGGACAATGTTCCCACTGGTGGTATGTGAACACATTTCTAGGATTTGCAGATTTATGCAGAAAATGATGACCATAATGTTGATAACAATACATACTCGGATAACATGTTATTAACAGTTTCAAAATCCCAATCATCAGAAAATGTACTTGAGGTAATGATATCACTCAATGATATTTTAAATAAATGAGGAATTTTTAAAATTTCAGTCGGACCAAATATATCGAAATCAACCTTGTCCCACACTATACCATCAGGTATAGGAACTGCTGTAATGTTCACTAATGACAAGTCTCTTTGTTCTCGATGAGAGTATTGGTGTGGTTTTAAAAGTAAGTTCACCTTTTGGGCTGCAGAGCTTTGTCGAATATATCTTCCATTAATAAGCATGCTAAAAACTATTACCAAGCCTATCCAGAAAAGAAAGAATAGTATCCCGGTGATTATCCATAGTTCTACCCAGGGTGACACCAGGTAAGTCTTTTTAAGAAAGTGCATAAAGTCTTTTACTTGCTGTTTGTGTGATTATTTTTGGCTGGCATCGTTTCCGGTTCGCTTGGATCCAAAGAAAACGTATCAAAGTTTATGAAGTAGCCAGAAGCAGTTCGATCAATTGTTGGAATTGCATTTGGATTTGTAGAAATCGTGTTTTGCTCTTGTCATGTTGACGTAAACATCTGAATTTGGTCTAATTGCAATTTGTTTTTCATTTTGATTTGAATTTGAACTTCAGGTTCAAGAGGAACGAGTTCCATAGCATTGTTGCTTAGTCCTTCATTCCGTACAGGAGGCTCTTCGAACGTGATGAGTCTTTCCGTTTGAACTTCTTGGATTGTAGCGAGGGGAGGGCGTCTACTACTTTGGAGTCCAGGTGGCCTACTGCTTAGTATCGGCCACATAGTGTGGTTTGATTAGGTCAATTGAGACAAATCTTTTCTCCTTTTTTCCGGCAAGAGGCGGCAGAAGTACAGTTTTTGTCCCTTTAATTGCTAGGACCGGTACAGGCTTTCTGTATGATGGCCCAAATTATTTTTTGTCCGCTATTTTCTCTCTGACCAGATCCCCGACTTTTGGGATCCAGACAGGTCTTGCCGTGACTGATTTGACTTCCCCAGTGGCGGTCTGCTTCAGGTGGACATTACTTTGTTGGGTCCTGGATTCATTTAGATCCTGTAAAACAGCCAAACGATCATGGATGTCAAAAGGCTTTTCATCCGCCACTGTGCCTTCACAATCAAGATCAGGTACCCACATTCTTGTTCCAAATAGGACCTCATATGGAGGGACACCCCCTAGAGAACTTCTTGGCATATTGTTAAGAGCACGCTGGACTCCATACAGATGTTTTACCCAACTTTCACCCGTGCCTAATACTCTAGCTGTTAAAGATTGCTTTAAGTCTTGGTTTTTTCTCTCCACTACCGAATTTCCCTCGGGATGGTACGGAGATGAGTACCACAATGCTACACCCAATCCTCGCATGGCCTCCTTGTAAGCCCGAGAGCTAAACGCAGGGCCCTGGTCAGAATGTAATATGCCAATTGCGTATGTCCCAATAAAGACTCGCAAATCTTTTATAACAGTTCGAGCGTCAGCCGAGCGCTGGGGCCACACCCATAGGAATCTTGTGCAGGAATCCACTGCAACCATGATATACTTGTAAGCCCCTTCACATTTTAAGGGGCCGCAGTGGTCCAGGTAGGTGCACGCGAATGGTCCATCTGATGCCGTCTAATAATGGGACCTGTGCTGGGCGAGCTACGGCGGCTCCAGTTATCTGTTGACAGATGTCGCAGTTTAAGACGAAGTCTTTGGTCTGCTTTGTTAATCCTGGCCACCAATAGCTTTGTTTCAGAAAAGAAACTGTTGCCGCAGCTCCTGCATGTACAGAACCTATCCCTTCGTGTGCTGCTAGAATTAAACCTAACCTACGATCCATGTTTGGAATTACTCTATCCCCCACTCCAGGAATCTGAGCAAATGGAATGTTATTGGCACCTAACTTGTAGGAGTACTTGAGTAGAAACCTCTTTGGTACTGCTCCGCTGTTTTTGCATTAATATCTACCATAATCTCACCATCTATTCTCGTTTTAGAATGAGTGATTGCAGCTACGGAAGCCGTGCGTACATCCCCCTTTGCGGCTTCATCAGCCAATGAATTCCCTTCAACGTGAACGCCATCACGCTGATGACTCCGTGTATGTATCACGTGAGCCCTCTGTAGCTCGGTTTTCAACTCCACTACCTGTTCCCATAGCATTTTATGCTTAATTGTGCCACCTTTTGCATCTTTTAACCCGTTTTGAACCCAGTACTGCAAATATTCATTGTAAGACTGCACACAGTAAAAGGAATCGCACACAATTAGTGTGGGGAATACCCGATCCGTATTTACTAGTGCCAGTATCAGCGCTTTTAATTCTGCCAACTGTGCCGTGCAGTCTCCTAGGGACTGCGTCTTTGTGCAACTCGGGTGTTAGATTGAAACCTTTAACGATTGCACATGCTGCGCTATATTGTTGCTTACTCCCTATGGCCGGTTGAGCAGATCCGTCAGTGTAAATGATATATTCATACTGATCTAGAGGCATTATTTCATTTGGTAGAGGATATTCTTGTTCGTATTCCAGGAATGCTTGTGTCTTTAAATTTGGTCGTACCTATATTCTACATCTGTTGCAGTGAGAGAATTAGCCCATTGTTTATCCATCTCGGATGTAAGGCTTTAGCGTTAGGGACGCTTGCCTTTGTCACAGCCTCTAAGGCTGGAACTGGAGTAACTACTATTATTTGTTTCCCCTGAGCCAGTGCTCTCTCTCACTACAGCAGTCTGTACTGCTGTTAGAATTTTTTCTGTAGATGCGAAGCGCATCTCAGCATTTGTGTACAAATGTGATTTGTATGCAATTGGTACTGTCTCACCTTCATTAGATGTCAGATAGGTGTACCCAGATTGACCCGCAACTATACGGATCACCAGGTTGCGTACGTTTATGTATGTCTAAGTATTTGGAAGCTATCATGTCAGCTTGTAAGGAACGAGGTGTATCTGTGTGTTCCTGTGTCCATTGTTTTACTGAACAATCAGGTTTTATTAAATCGTAGAAAGGTTTCACTCTTTCTGCGTAATCCAAAATGTAAGTTCAACCAAAATTTAGGAATCCCAGGATTGATTGTACATTTTTAATGATGTTGGAGCAGCGGGCATTTTTCTAAAAAATTGGCTGCCAGGCTTTTTCCTTCACTAGAAAGCTCATATCCTAAAAACTGGACACTGAGATGGGCAATTTTTGATTTTTTAAAGTTGAATTTGTAGCCCTCAGATGCAAATCCCCAAATTATGGTATTCACTCTGTTCAAGTGTTCCTCTAGGTCATCGTCCGTTAGATAAATATCATCCACATAGGACAATGCCTCTTCATCCAAATTTTGAAGTAACTCAGTTACTCGGGCCGAAAACAACCCCGGTCCAGGCAACACTCTCCCCAGCAGCTCCGCTTGCAGCGCCTCTCTGCATCAGCGCCAGGACTTCCCGGGTTCGCGCCGGCTGTCAGCCGCCACTGCGGCTTTTCCCAGCACCCCCTGGCCTTCCCTGACTGCCAGGAGACTCGCTCCCCAGCTTATTTTATTTTTATTTATTTTCTTCTGGGCACAGTCAGCTGTCACCTGCTCCTGACTTGCCTTCCGCCTTCCCACCGTCACTGCCCCGCTCCCGCCTCCCCACCTCCAGTCCCGCCCCCCTCCCCTACTTAGCGGCGGTCGCTGTGGGGGGAGCGCGTGTGACGCCCAGACCTCCGGTCCAGGCAACACTCTCCCCAGCAGCTCCGCTTGCAGCGCCTCTCTGCATCAGCGCCAGGACTTCCCAGGTTCGCGCCGGCAGTCCACCGCCACTGCGACTTTTCCCAGCGCCCCTTGGCCTTCCCTGACTGCCAGGAGACTCGCTCCCCCGCTCCTTAGTTTATTTTATTTATTTTCTTCTGGGCACAGTCAGCTGTCACCTGCTCCTGACTTGCCTTCCGCCTTCCCACCGTCACTGCCCCGCTCCCGCCTCCCCACCTCCAGTCCCGCCCCCCTCCCCTACTTAATGGCGGCCGCTGCGCGGTCGCGCCGAAGGCAAGCCCGTCTGCGCCCGTCCGCGCCTGGACCGCGCCCAGTGCCAGACCCTCTGGCCCCCGCGAAAGCCACGACACCCGTCGCCGCTACGACGCCAACTTCCTCCACGAACTCAACGCCGGCCGATCACCCAACTGCTTCCAGGCCACCCCGAAGCTCACCCACGGACCCTTCTCCTGCCGAAGCTGCAGCTTCACCTGCCACCGAACACCTGCACGTCCTGCCCCACCCGCCAGGGCAGGACGCAACCATCTCAGATGCATACTACTCAACACCCGCTCCGTCCACAAGCACGCCATCGAACTCTGGGACCTACTCGACTCAGCCTCCACCGGACGTCGCCTTCCTAACGGAGACCTGGATGAATCCCTCCTCGGCACCCGACATTGCCATAGGCATCCCGGACAACTACAAGATCACCCGAAGGGACCGCACCAACAGACCAGGAGGAGGAATCGCCATCATCCACAGGAATACCCTCAGAATTTCGACCAGCACCGAAGACACCTCCAGCGCCGCCGAACACCTGCACTTCCAGATCCACATCGACCCCAACACCACCCTCAGAGGAACCCTCGTTTACAGACCCCCCCAGACCCTGGCCACAGTTCAGCGACTCCATCACCGACATCGTCAGCACGCACGCTCTTGCTTCCACAGACTACATCCTCCTCGGAAACCTGAATTTCCACCTCAAGAACGCCGCTGACAACAGCAACTTCATCGCCCTGCTCGAAAACCTCACCAACATCGGACCCAAACAGCTCGTCACGACTCCGACCCACTCTGCCGGACACACGCTAGACCCCATCTTTTCCGCCAACGACCATGTCACCTTCAGCCACACCAGCGAACTCCACTGGACCGACCACCGCTGCATCCACTTCACCTTCAAGAAACCCACCACGCACCACCACCCGCAACAGATCCCCTACCGCAGCTGGAACAAGGTCACCGAAGACCAGCTCATCACCACCCTCGCCCGAGACCCACCAACCGACACCACCAACACCGACACAGCCGCCCGCAACCTCAGACAATGGATCGACGACTGCGCCAACACTCTCGCCCCGATCAAAAAACCCTCCAACAGACGCACCGACAGAAAGGCCAGCTGGTTCACCACCGACCTCCAGGAATCCAAGCGGACTTGCCGAAGACTCGAGAAAAAGTGGCGCCACGAACAGACACCGGACAAGCACGCAGCCCTCAAGAACGCCAGCCGCAAGCACCATCAACTCATTTGAGCCACCAAAAGGACCTCCTTCAAGGAACGCATCGACAACAACGCACACAACAGCAAAGAGCTCTTCAACATCGTGAAGGAACTCTCCAACCCCAGCTCCAACGACATCCTACCATCGCAAGACCTATGCGACTCCCTAGCCACCTTCTTTCACCGCAAGATCGCAGACATCCACGACAGCTTCAACACCCAGACCCTCCCGACAGCCACCGACACCGCAGACTCACCACCCCCCAGCCTCACCAACCTCCTGGTCTCCTGGACCCACGTCAACGACGACACCATCAAAACCATGAACACCATCCACTCCAGCTCACCTTCCGACCCCTGCCCTCACCACATCTTCAACAAAGCAAACTGCATCATCGCACCCCAACTCCGGAAGATCAACAGCTCCTTCAAGACCGCCACCTTCCCGGAAAGCTGGAAGCACACCGAGATCAACGCCCTACTGAAGAAACCCACAGCGGACCCAAAGGACCTCAAGAACTTCCGGCCCATCTCCCTGCTCCCGTTCCCGGCGAAAGTCATCGAGAAGATCGTCAACAGGCAACTGACCCACTTCTTCGAGGAGAACAACATCCTGGACCCGTCCCAATCCGGATTCCGCAGCAATCACAGCACCGAAACCACCCTCATCGCTGCCACCGATGACATCAGGACCCTGCTGGACAACGGCGAAACCGCGGCCCTCATCCTCCTGGACCTCTCGGCCGCCTTTGACACCGTCTGCCAACACACCCTACGTACACGACGCAGGGATCCGCGACAAAGCCCTGGACTGGATCACCTCCTTCCTCACCGACAGAACCCAGAGGGTCCGCCTCCCCCCATTTCAATCTGAAGCCACCAAGATCACCTGCGGCGTGCCCCAAGGATCATCCCTCAGCCCAACCCTTTTCAACGTCTACATGGCACCGCTCGCCAATATCGTCCGATCGCACAACCTCAACATCGTCTCCTACGCCGACGACACCCAGCTGATGCGCTCACTCACCAAGGACCCCGCCACCGCCAAAAATCAACCTCCATGAAGGCCGTCGCCGACTGGATGAGAACAGTCGCCTGAAACTAAACTCAGACAAGACAGAGGTCCTCATCCTCGGCTCCACCCCCTCCACCTGGGACAACTCTTGGTGGCCGGCCGCTCTGGGAGCCGCACCGACACCCACGCAACCTGGGGTTCATCCTGGACTCATCGCTCTCAATGACCCAGCAAGTCAACGCTGTCGTCTCCTCCTCCTGATTCAACACCCTCCGCATGCTCCGCAAGATCTACAGATGGATCCCCACCGGAACCAGAAGGTCGGTCACTCAGGCCCTCGTCAGCAGCAGACTGGAATACGGCAACGCCCTCTACACAGGAACAACGGCCAAACTCCAGAAAAGACTACAACGCATACAGAACGCCTCCGCACGCCTCATCCTAGACATCCCCCGCCACACCCACATCACAGCCCACCTGAGACCTGCACTGGCTCCCAGTCAACAAGAGGATCACCTTCAAGCTCCTCACCCACAAAGCACTCCACAACGCCGGTCCAGCATACCTCAACAAACGACTCACCTTCTATACCCCGAACCGCCAGCTTAGCTCCGCTGACCTCGCCCTCGTTCCACGCATCCACAGGACAACCACCGGCGGCAGATCATTTTCCTACCTCGCCACCAAGACATGGAACACCCTCCCCACCCATCTGCGACAGACCCAGTACCTGCTGACCTTCAGGAGACGTCTCAAGACCTGGCTGTTCGAGCAGTAGCTGCCCTCTCCCCTCCCTCCCCCCCCCCCCAGCGCCTTGAGACCCTCACGGGTGATTAGCGCGCTCTACAAATGTTTGATTTATTGATTCTTATACCCTTGGGGGAGTCGACAAAATTGCTGTTGGGACCCTAGCGCTGAGAAGGCTGTTAGATGCCTGCTTTCAGGCGCTATATTTTAGCAGAAAAATCCATTTGAGATAAAGTGTTTTATATTTTTTCCGCACAATGTTATTCATTAATGCGGCACTATGTGCATTTTGGACTGCAAATGTCTTAGTGCAAGTGTTTAAATGTCTACAATCTAAAACTAGACGATATGTGTTGCTAGGTTTCATGACAGGAAACAAAGGATTGTTCATTGGTGAGGTGCAATTTTCGATCACCCATTGGTATTCAAGTTGATCTAAGATCTCCCTGACCTGTTTTGTTAGCTTCTTGCCTTATTGGATACTACCTCTGTGCAGTTGGAGTATTTTTTAAAGGAATTATGTGGTGGATTGAATCCTCATCCCATCCAACATGGTTTTTGTATAATGCCGGAGCCTGGGCTACTGCCCACTCCTGCGCATGTGTATTGCAAGTGCCTGGGAATATGGTCTGAGAAAGCCGGAAGAATTACGGTTTCTCCTTTAGGACAATCCATGATGAATGTTGGCGGCCAATCTTGTTCAGCTAATAAAATATCATAGCCAAACGTCAGGTTCTCCCAAAAGAGACGTCTCACTTTTCTACATTTGTCCCCCTCCATTTGGAGCGTTATTTCATATACATTATGTGGGACGCTTACCCTAGTATAGGGTGTTTCCACCGTGAAATAATCATTCAAGTCCGCTGTCACCAGAAATTCCATCAGGTTCTGGCGAACTATTATTACTTCTGCCGCACTGTCTAGCATCGTCAGAGCCCATTCCCCGTTCAGTAGTCGAGTCCTCAGAATTCTGGGCATGTCTGATCTTTAGACCTGCAACTTTCTTCTTTTGAACTGTGGCTTTTGCTTTGGTTTGTCTTCTTTTTTAGAAGTGTATTCTTGAGCGTGCTGCTTGTCTCTGGACTTTGTACGCTCTTCTTGTCTTTCTGACCGTCCTTCCCATTCGGAGTTTTTCGATGAACCCTGAAAGGAACGAGAGGAATGTGTATCAGTATCCTGATACCTGTCAGGTTTCCTAATATTATCCCTATTCCTGAGGTTATACCTCTTTTCGGAGGGCTCCTGTGGTGGAAATCTACCTCGGGATTGAGATCTGTTTTCTTTAAAGTTTTGTTGTTTTTTATTGTCCCTCTTCTTCTTAGTTGAAGCAGGTGTCTGCTTGGAAGTGTCCTTCTCAGGACTGCCCATCAGTTATGGGTTTAAAGCTTTCCCACCCAAACTGTCTCTGCCTAATTCTGCATACGCAGTTTCAATTATTTTGGGTAGTTCGTGTTCCTGTTCTAAAGGATCGAACTCCCTCAGGCATTGGCGGATGGCCACTGAAGCTGCTTCCCCCTTAATGTTAGCTAGTATTATGGCTGATACTTGGGCATAGTTACCTAGTAACTTCATCCCCAAGTTTAGGGCAGGTTCTGCCCCGTACTCATTTTGTATGTCTCAATACATCTGGTAGTACTGCTAATGATAGGATACCATGAGTTCTGGTATAAATGGCAGCAAAGACTGTACCCCAAGTGGTACAATCCTCTAATTGTGGCGTTATCCCAAGGGCAAGCAGATTGTTAGTATTCTGTGTTTTTCATACAGGGTAGTATTTGGGAATACTGCCTCTAGCTGCGTTATTTTCTGAGCTACCCAGAATGGTATTTGTTCACGTTTTGTGGGCATTTTACCCATCACTGCGTGTAATGTTTGCGGTGTAATTTTAGTTGCTGTACCCTGAATTTTGAGTTCCATTTGTTGCAACTATTGCTGGTTGGACTGCAAATGTCCTCATGACGAAATGCGTCAAGTTTCTGTATATTTTAATTAAATCTTTATGTTGTATGAGTAAGTCTCCTGGTGGCATTGTGTCAATGACAGGAAGTGGTGTGTAGGCAGCTAATATCGGCCATGTTGCCCCTTCTCTTCCGAGCGGGCCAAGTCTTACTCTTCTTCTTATGTGGGGTAGGGCGCCTTTAAACCAGTATAAATGTTCCTGGTACGTGAGCGGAACCTCTATATCCTCGAATGGATAATATTCCGCTGGTGCATCTCCTTCCGTGTAGGAGTGAAATGTTTTTGTTCCTGCATTTGCTGCTGAGAATGTAACCCACGAATAAAATACCTGTTTTGTTTGATTAGTGTGCCTCAATCACGAAAGCTACCATGCCACCCCTAGCTGATAAACCATGCGCAAGTAGTTTCAGAGTGACTGCATTTCTAAAGTTTGGTGCAATTTGTATTGCGCCTGCATCGTCCTAGTCTGGGAGGGGCAGATTTTGTTACAGTGGGTCTAATTCTTCGTTATTTCTGTCCTTAGTCATTTTGTAAAGAAGAAGTTTTTCAAGGGAACTAAGATAAGGTGTTTTTGCACAATTTAGGAACAATGTGTCCTTCAAGCTTGATTAACCAACAGCCAATAAATAGGATTTTTTTGCCTACTCAGCTGTGGCGGAGTTTGTGCCCACCCACTCCAGACATCTCTGGTGTTTTGTGAGTAGGGGTCTCTGAGAATAGCACGACTGAACTACTCAGATTCTACTGTTAATTAAGTACCCAACCAACATTGGGCGCCATGTAGTGTAGTTCCTATATGTCCTATACAGGATCTGCGCGTTCAGATAACAAACGGGGGGTTTGGTGGCGGACGGATTCCGTGCACCCCCACCGGATACGTTAGCCTGTCTGTATTACCTAGCTCACAGTGCCACTATAATCTCTTATCACGGAGAGAATAGATTCTGGCAACCTCAGAACATGACAACCCTGATCCCTCAGAATTGTGGAAACAATATACTACCTTTCGCTCAGTCACTCGTGCTCACTTAGTTTGTCTCAGAGAGATACACAGAATAAACAGTCGGGGCATTTCAATAAGTATTTATTGAACAGTTGTTATTCTAGTGTAGGATATAGGAGCTGCAACAACCATTAGACAGTAGCAGAGATATATGATTAGCAATACTACGAAAGTAAAGGGATGGTATAGTTCTACCATCTTGCAGAAATCATGAATATATACAAGTACATAAAACACATGATAAAAGTGCGTACTCCTACGATGTCTCCCTAACTAGATGTACCTAAATGTACCTAGCATCTGTGTAGGTGTTATGCCAAGAATCCCTCTAGCATGCAGGAACCTCAGCGTCTCTGGCCAGTGTGTCAGCCGGGAAGTCATGGTCTCCTCTATCTTTCTAAGCAAGATGTGTTGTATATATACCTATAGGTCTCCCCAGGGGTCCTACCTTGCTGTGTTACTTTGTCAGCCTAAAGGATGACATTGGGCCTGAACTTTATACAGAGATATTATACAGGAGATGGTAATCCTACTGTTAGTCCTGCTGTGCTTCCAAGAAGCCTCATGCATAATGTATGAGAATCGAACCAGGGAAAAACCCACATTCTGAGTGCAGTGTCATATCTAGGTAAAAGGTCAGTGCCTAAGAACCGTTATGTATGCAATGTAGGGAAGGATGTAGGTGAAAGGTTGCGATGTTACCTGCGCCTATATAGGGTACCTATATGGAATATAACAGAAGAGTCTCTATTCACAATTGTTCTCTTGGTATGCAATTAAGATTCAGAAAAGAACATATAAGATACGGAATCAGAAGGTGGGGCCTGCCTCCTGCACCCGTCTGTCCTCGTTGTAAAAGTTGTGCTCGTTGCTCTGTAGGGGAGGCAAGATGGCCGCTGACTGACCGCGAGGAAGGCAGCTCCGGCTCTGCACTCCTCTGTGAGACCCCTGTGAAATCGGTGGCGGGCTCAAACGGATATGCTTGAGTGGACAGAGCAGGCTATTGAAGAGTGCTGGACGAAGGATCGCTCTTTTCGTGCTGGTGTGTGGTCGGCGTGGCACTTTCGGACTTTGACTTTGTGGCAGATTTCCGAAAGTATCCGGCGTTTGTTATCCCGATTGAAACGCAGGATGGCTCCAAAGGCGAGTAAAATTGCGAAAGACGCAGCAGCTACAAGGGAGGCTTTGAAGGAGACTAAGGGGAGCCTGAAGGATGGCATCTCGGAAACGGCGTCTAGTGTGGGTCAGATCCGACGTGGGGGCATCCAAAAAAAGAACGAGGGCACTTTGAAGGTAAAAGATGCTGGGGTCGCCGGCGGTACAAGACGACGCGTGGCCGGCGCGGCTGGTGCTGGAGATGGTGTGCAACGGCAGCCTTCAGTTTTGGAGGCATTTGGGTTGGTGACGGCCTCGGCTCCGGCTCCTGTGTTAGCGATGACTTCGAAGGCTGCTCCGATGGCAGCTTTGATGACAGCTGATGACCCCCCCGGCCTTCCGGACGCAATTTCTACACATATGGAATTCGAAGAGAGTCTCTCTTTATCAGGTAACCCCGTTCTCCATTTGGAAAATATTAAGCCTACCGAAACTGCTGAGTCCATCCAGGTGGATTCTGGGACAGGTAGTTCTCTTCCTCTCCTGCAAGCAATGCAAATTATAAGTCCTTGCCAGAAACAGAGCAAAGTTAGCCAGATGGATACAATAAGAGCGGGCGAGCTTCCGCTGGATACTTTGTCAAATGAAATTGATGAGGCTGAGGCTACAGTATCCCGGATCTCTATGGGTGATAAGGAAGATAAAATGATGGATGGCATTAACGAGGAAGGAGGAGAAGTTCCCCTTGATGACGCATTCTGTCAAACCCATGTACTACCAGCCACACAGGCCAGTGAGCACTGTTATACTAGCGACACTCTTGGCGGTCAGATTAATCACGTGGCAATAATCCCTTGGCAGAGTGTCCCCGTGTTTTCCCCAGAAGGAGGGGGGGAACATTTTTTTTCACTGAACGACGACTCAGACACATCAGAAGTCAGTGAGTTAGAATCTTCTCAGGAAACGGCCTCTGGGGAGTCTTCTGCTACACAGAAAAAGCGGTATAGTCGTTCTTTAAATGCAAGGCGACGGACTAAAACTAAAATGAGGTCTACAGATTCTGCCACCCGGAAGCTGGAATGGGACTAGTCCGCTTCTGTCCTGACAGCGGGTACTAGCAGTGGGCTTGATGCAGGAAACACGGGCCATTCTGGCGCTGCAGAATTAATTGAATCTGGTAGTGTATCTGCCTTCACTCCCGCTACGACATTGGACTTATTGTATTCTACCCTAAAACAAATGCAGGGGAGGCACGGCAGGAGAGTAAAAGATCATTATTAGTTAATAAAAAGCTGCAAGGGGCTATTCGGAAGATGAACAAGGTGTGTATCGACATTTCTGAGCGGGTTACCCATGTTGAAGAACGAACTGCGGTTGTTGAGGCGGAGGTTGATAAACTACAATCATTTAAGATCACTCAAGAGAAGCAATCCTTGGATGTCTGCTGGAAGCTCGAGGACTTTGAGAATCGGCAGCGTCGCAATAATGTACGATTGCTGGGTCTGGAAGAAAATATAGAGGGAGAGAACATTATGGCCTTCGTTGTCACACTGTTGAAGGGCGCCTTCCCGGAACTCCCCCAATGGAACTGGGAGGTGGAAATTCAGCGGGCTCACCGCTTTCCAATGTTTAGGAAAGCTCATGCTAAAAGTCAAGGGGAGCGCCCAAGAGCCATACTAATCTACGTGGGCAACTATCTGTTAAGGCAGGCTATAATAGACAAGGCAAGACCAGACTCAAAACGTACATTCGAGGGGCATACCTTCTTCGCTCGGCCGGATTTTTGCCATACAACGGTCGAGCGGAGATGGAGACTTCGACAAATGATTGCCCCGTTCCAAGGAGCAGGCTGTGAAGCCTTTCTTTTATTTCCCTCTAGGCTTAAGGTTTTGTATCAAGGAAAGGTTAGAATGTTTTTTTCCGAGGTGAAGGCTCAGGAATTTCTCACTGAGATAACGGAGAGGCGGGTGCAAACCGTACCAGCTAATAGGGGATCTGGGAGGGGGAATAATCTCTGATTAATGGGGGGTCGTTTGGGGAGTGTCTGGGGAGCGCTCTGGATTTTCTTTGTTTAAACATGGTGTTTTTGTAGGAATTTTGGGATTAGGGGGCATATCCTTGTTGGATTTATCATCGTGTGGTTCACTTAAGTTACTTATCAGGTGTTTTTACAGGGGTCTCCGGGGGGGGGGTCGGCACTGCCTGAGTTGGAAGCTCAGCTGCCATACCTAGGTCATGCCTGACCTAGCTGCCTGTAAGGGGTGCAGGGGGGGGGTGAGGGCTGGGTTTTTCTTGGAGGTTGGTTTTGGATCAGCACAATGGGAGGCTGCACGTTTAGCAAGGTTTACAGAAAAACTGAGTAGGTTGAAGCAAGCTTTTTTGATGTGGTTTAATGATGATGGGCTAAAGAGAGTGACGGATATTAAAGTAAACATAATGAGCTTTATAGCGGATGGTATGGGGAGGTTTATTTATAAGGAAAGTGCGAATTTGAAGGTATGAATTTACGAATTGTGACAGTAAATATCTGTGGATTGAATGATCAACATAAGAGGCATAAGGTGGCTATCTGGCTTAAAACTTTACGGGTAGATTTTATTTGTGTTCAAGAAACGCATATAGAAAGTTGCAGAGCTTTAATACTAGAACAACTAGGATATAAACTTTTGGTACATACAACGCAAGGCTCGCGCACAAGAGGGGTGGCAATCCTCACCCGGAGGACTGATGTTACAGTTATAAGAAAGTCTGGAGATCAATGGGGGCGATGGATACTACTAGAATGCATTATAGATAGCAATAGATTTACATTGTGTTCTCTTTATGGATCTACTAGGGACGATCCGGAAATTTTTGAATTTCTAGATTCAAACTTAGCTCTATGGCCCTCCCCTATGATTATTTGTGGGGATTTTAATATTAATGGTTTGGGGGTTCAGTGGGGCACTTTAGGAAGTAATTACTCGGGTAGGAAAAAAAGGACTGGTAATGCGTTAGATAACCTAATAAGGAATAATGGTTTAACTGATATGTGGGCACATCTGAAACCTACTGAACTTGGCAGTACATTTTTTTCCGCACCACATAAGATTATCTCTCGTTTAGACTACTTTTTGGCTTCTCATCATCTCCTTCCCAATTCCAGTATAGAATTGCTCCCTCGGATATTATCTGACCATAATCCATTAATCCTTACAGTTAGCTTTATAGGGGGAGGGAAGCAACCTCGGGGCTGGACTTTCGAGCGGAGGCTGTTATATGATCCAGAATATGTCCTATATATGAAAGGTTGGATTAAAGAATTTTGGGAGTACAACCGAGGGAGTGCAAATATAGGAATCGTATGGGACGCTTTTAAAGCGGGGGTTAGAGGGGAGACGACTAGCTATAGTTTTTATCGACAGAAAAAGGAACGACAACGAGAGGAGGAGGTTAAAATTAATTTGATAAAACTGGAAGAGGTATTGGCTGCCACTCTTAGCCAGGGCAGGTCGGCTGATGAGATTATACTTCGGCTTGCTATTAAAAAGACTGAGGCGGGTGAACATATTGCTGCAAAGGCTGCTGAAATTTATCTAGCAAAAAAAGAACATTGCCATGAATATAATGAGAGGGTGTGGCATACATTGGCAGTAAGAGCTAGACAGAAAACCGTGGCTGGCCAGATAACGGAAATCTATGACAAGAATAAAAGGGTAATAACAGACCCCTCCGGGATCCGAGAGACGTTTAGGCTTTTTTATCATCATTTATATACTGAAGATTCATTAGAGACGCCATTGGAAACCCGAAAATACTTAGATAGAATTGCTGTAAATAAAGTTAACCTGGCTGATAGGGAGAATTTGGAACGTGCCTTGTCTCAAGAAGAGATAACGAGAGCCTTATTAGATTTACCTTCGGGTAAGGCAGTCGGACCAGATCAGATCCCATTGGAGTTCTATAAAATATTTTTAGATATTATCGGATTGGATCTGTGTGAGGTAATTCTGCAGGCTCAAAGGGGGGGCCCCGCACCAGAGTCTTGGGCTGGTGCGGACGTTGTGGTTTTTAAAAAAAAAGATAAGCCACCGAGGGAGCCCGGCTCTTATCGCCCCATAACATTATTGAATAGTGATGTAAAAAATTTTTCGAAAGCTATCGCCACAAGACTAAATAAAATTATAAAGAAAAGTATTCATCCGTGTCAACATGGGTTTATAATAGGTCGGGGGACCACTCAGCATGTACGGCGAGTGATAACACTCTTTGATGCAATGAAGGCCTCAGGGGACCCTATGGCTGCCTTGCTGCTTGATGCTGAAAAGGCATTTGATAGGGTCTCCTGGGGGTTTTTATGGGAATCATTGAGATGGTTTGGGTTAGGGGAGGGCTTTATTAAAACTATTCAGGTACTCTATTTAACACCTACGGCTCGCTTAAGGCTGAATGGTGTATATACACAATCTTTTGCTATACAACGGGGGACGCGGCAGGGGTGTCCAGCTTCTCCCCTGCTGTTCGCCATATATTTGGACCCTTTAATTCGGTTATTACTGGTCAGTAATGGAATATCCCCAATTATTTGTCAGGGTATAGAATCTAAAGTATTAGCTTACGCTGACGATGTTGCTGTTCTCACAGCAGATCCCTCCTCGGCAATAATTACGGTAGAGCATATTGCGCAAGAGTTTGGTAGATACTCTGGATATGCACTGAATAGCACCAAGACCCAGATTATACTGAATCAGTTTGTTAATTTTGAGGACCCTCGTGTTACAAAGTCAGGTGTATATCTGGGAAATTCAATTATGTCTGATCTAGACAGCTTAGTCGCCATGAATATTGGACCAATACTTAGGAAGGCGAAAGGGGATTTTCAGCGATTAAATAACCTTCATCTGTCATTGGTTGGGAGGCGTAATGTGGTGAAAATGATGTTTCTGCCAAAAATTCTTTATTTGTTTAGGGCAATTCCGTTGGAATTTTCTAAACATTGGTTTATAGCGTTGGAAAATGTAGTTAATCGTTTTATTTGGGCACAGGGTAAAACTAGGAGGGCTCTTCGCTATATGTGTTTACCACGAGAGAGAGGTGGCTTTGCAGTTCCGGATTTTCGTTCTTATTATTGGGCTGCGGCTCTTCAATATATGGGTATATTGTTTGGTGCACCTTCTCGGGATAATGATAGGGAAATTGAAATTCCGGATGTTTATAAGTTGTTATTGGGGGATCAGGCCGAAAATTGCTTTTTTAAATTTACAGAGCATAGCTACTATAAAAGGACTAAATTTAAGACCCTTGTTGCTGCATCTAATATTTGGTGGGCATTAAAAAGAATGATCGGTATGGGAAGATTCAATTATTATACCCTGCTTTATAAAAATCCTATGCTTCCGGATATTTTTTCAGATGGGGTAATGGCCTCTTGGGCAACGAAGGGAGTACGGATTGCTGGGGATTTAATAACGCAAGTAGGGGTTCGTCAGTTTGGGGACATTCAGCGGGAGTATGGGTTGGAAAGGGGGAGTTTTTTCAAATACTTACAGCTGCGAAGTTTTTTTGGTACAAAAAGGGGGGGCTTAGCGGATTTAGTAGAAACAGAGTTTTAGATACTATTCGGGGTAGCACTAAGGGTATTATTAGGTTATTGTATATTGAGCTGATTGAATTAAAGCAAGATGATTTAGGTAAGCATGAGAATAAATGGGTGGAACGAGTGGGTGTTACACAAGAGGGGCTGGTAGAATCTCTGGGTTTAGCCCAGACTGTTTTGTGCTCTGCTGGGCTCCAAGCACAACATTATAAAACTGTTTTCGCATTATATTATACCCCAGCAAGGATAAAGCAATGGGGTGGGCTCTCAGGGATTCATTGTGCACAGTGTGGGGCGGCGGCAGCAGATCTTGTGCATATGTTTGCGACCTGTCCATGTCTTCAGTGTTTGTTAGATTCTATTATGAGATTTTTAGATATGTCACTGGGGTTAAAAATTATGATAACACCTGCTCTGGTATTGCTGGGAGTTAATAGAAGCGAACGAAATGACACAGCCAAAAAATTTCTCTTTGTGGCTATGGCTGTATTACGGATGAGCATTGCTTCAGCCTGGCTTGATCCTCTTCCCCCTTCCTTTCATCAATGGCTATCGCGATTACTTTCACTATACACAATGGAAAGGGCCATTTATGAGAGGAAGGGTAAAAAAGCAAAAATGCTGGGGCAGAGTATATGGGCATTATTGGCAAGATGGAAGGACAAATAGGAATTTTAAGGGCAATAATCTAGGCCAATTTATTTATGTGTATGGGATGGTGTAATCCTAAGGATCGTAAATTAATGTTAGAGTCATGAATTTAGATTATTGCTTGTCAACTTTTTGGTTTCTTATGCTCGTTGCTTGTTCTTATGGCTTTTTTCCTTTTGCTTTTTTATATTATTTTATTTTTCTGGCTGCTTAAAATGTCTTGACTGAGATCCTCGCTTTATTTTATTTTTTACTTACTCTCTTTACTTTTTCTGCACGTATTGTCAATTTACTGTGAAATTGGTGCTGATCCATGGGTGAAAATTTGTTCAAAATATCCAATAAAAATATTTTTTAAAAAATAAAATAAAAAAAAAGGTGCTCGCTACAGAACAAGGAGAATGGGCATTTGACTTCTGCACACACTTACATAATCTTAGCCCGTGTTTCAGATATGTACACAACACATTGTCATTGTAACAGATACCCAAATGCAGCTATGTGTATCTGTGGCAGCAAAGAGGCCAAACTCTGAATAGGCAAGGAAACAGAGTGGATGAACTGATCCTGCCCATGTAATGCCTGTATCTGTTTGGTTAGGAGAGGTCACACAACTGTCACTGGTGTAAACGGAAGCGGCCCTCTCCACCACAAACATGGGCCCGTATTTTCAAAATGTTTAACTTGTCGCACAAATGTCTCTAGCCAACATTAAAATTATTTTTTTCAGGCCAACGAAATATTCACAGAGCATTAATTAGAAGCGCTGTGAAACAATGCAATAGGTCTCGCAACGCGCTCCGTATTAAAGTTTGCAGAAAACGAAATGCAAATTAGGTTAGGAAGCGGCCGCCATTACCGAAGCTGGCACCCCGTGCGTGCTGTGTCCCTTAATGAAGTAAATATTTCTTGGAACTGGTAATGAATGCTCCCCAGTTAGGACACAGTAAAAGATAGAGTCCTGATGGGCGGTACCAAATCGAGACAGGGCGGTAACAAGAAGGGACTAACAAGCCTCATAATGAATCGGAAGCCAGCATTTACCAAGGACAATGACACCAGCCAATGAAAAGTATGGCCGGAGAGTGGACGAGGCTTACACACCATACTCTACTACTCCATGCCTCGCAGAGTGAGCAGCGAATGCGCGCTGCCGCTAGGCTCGACCTAAAAAGCAGCGACGGCGCGCAAAGGAACATTTAAACAAAAGAGTTCCCAGAAACTCCAGTTGAAGAATGCAAGTGTAATTAGACTGTACTTGCTCCTGAGCCATTAAAAGAAGTGAGCTATCGGCTGCCTGAACAAATTAGGAAGAAGCAAAGAAGAGCGACGCCTGAATGAGCCAATGGTAAGGAGCAGGCGGGAATTCACTCAGTTTATTGATTACAGCAGGTCTTGCAGACAGCGCTTGCGCGCTGTAGGCTTGACCTAATAAAAATGGATAGATACTGCCCATTCATACAAAGTCTCATACACCCATGTACAACCACAACATGCACGGAACAGCTTCGTATGCGGTGGCTTTCTCTTGCAAGCTTTTCTCATATATATATATATATATATATATATATATATATATATATCCACAAGCTGATCTCCTTAAGAGCTCATGGTAAATCTGATGCAGATTTTGAAGTGTGCTCTTCTAGCCAGAAGAAAATTTGCATATTATGCAAATACATGTAAAATGTGTGTTTGGACATGAAATGTTTAACAGGGTTGAGAATAAATATCCCTTTGAAACTCCCCTGCAAACTGGTTTCAAATCAGATATTGTCTGAGCCCACCCTTATACTCTTAGCCTAATGTCAACATCACACTTCTGCAAGGCTATTCCATCCTTCAGGCGAACAGAGAAAACAGAACACTAGGTGGAATTATACTAATTGCCTGAAACTCTCTGAAATGCAGGATTGCTAGGGAAATCACTTTCAAATTCTTCCAATGTTTTGAAATGGAAATTAAAATCATTAAGCAGACCATTGTTTCTTTTTAAAACTCTCTCTATAAAATATATATATATATCTATCATGCATGCCAACATTTAAGAAGAGTAAAGTGGGAAATTTTAGTAAATAATCGCGAGAACATATTTCCGCCATTGGCTTCTGTTGAAGCAGAGGCAATTTCAGGTGGGAGACAGCCTAAAAAAAAAAGTCATTTTTGTCTTGAAAAATCAGGGGTCTCCTGCCTGAAACGGGTCAATTGGCAGGTATGATAGATAAATACTCTCTCTTTCTCTCAAATAGCATATGCCATCATTCCTTGAAAAAGTTCTCAAAGAACTGTTTGCACTCGGACCATTTAGGTTTCTCCAGCTCTTAAAAAACATTAAGACAGAAATAAGACATGGAAGTCAGGAGATTTTATTACCAATAAATAACTATAAATATGAACCAACACAAAATTATATGCCAAGAGAACACACCAGCTTAATTCACCCAACTGTGGAGAAGCGGATGTCACCTATGGGGCCAGTATATATGTTTTCATACACTACACATGTAATGTCTCGGGACATCTGTACAAACGTTGTTCCACCACACATAACATGTTTGATTCACTCTACAGAGATATGCTAAAAAGACTGAGATAAACTCTTGACATGGGAGTTCCCGAGACCAACCTTCATTGAGAACCACCCTCACTACATATCCTTGGTGAGTGGGTTACTTTTTACTACAGGCTTTTTTTTTTTACACCGTAAATACTAATGAGGCTATGAAGTAATTTTATGCCTCAGTTTCTAAATTCCTTCTAATTGACTAGGATCTACAGTAATTAATTGTTACTGCGAATATTGCCGGAAGTCGAACTGAACGTATTCCCCAATAGGGTAAGACTCCCCTTAGCACTTCTTCCACTGGTGCCATCACATATCCCAGCTTAGGTGCCCTGACTCATTCGTACTTCTGTAATCAACAGGAGCCTAACCCTTGAACCATCCCAGGAAGATTGATTCCTCCCAGCGGGCACCTTATTAGTGTTGCCGGGTAAGCTTAATTGCCATTGTCACCCAAACCCACAGTTCTCATTTCCCTTCATTCATATTAAAACTATGTCTCACTTCCAGTCCCCAGCATTTCCGTCCTGAAGAGACCCCGTACCACGAGAGGGTCGAAACGTCGACAACTACAAAAGGGAGAGCACAAACAAATTAGGATTTGTTAACTTTGAATTGATTGTATCAATAGGAGACTCCCCTTTCATTTACCAATAACCAAATAACCACTGTCCTTTTTTTATTAGCACCACGTATATACACTGCTTTGGTTATGGTCACTGCACTGGGGTCACAAAGTCACGTCCAAATGTGGAACTGTATATAATGTAAATACACTAGTTTTTTATATTTCTCCTCAAACAAATATTTTTGGGCAAAATAAATTATACTCACTTCGGCTGAAGTGGGTCCAGCTTAAAATAACTGTTCTGTGGGTGTCTATAAAAGTGTCTATAAATATCCTTGCTACAAAAGTGACATACCTAATTTAATTATGGTTAAATTTTTAATTTGCATTGGTTGTGTTTAACTGATGCAAGATATATTTAATCCTTGCTAAAAATCATATTAACGGTTTCTAATGAGTTCCTTGTGAACACTGTTTTGCTTGATTACGGTGTACTTGGACTGGAGTGCCCAGGACGATTCTTTGCAGATTCTGCATGTTCTTGTAGGAGGATGTTAGCCAGAGATACAAATACTGAGCCCAATGCCAGAGCCTGCAGACAGTCTGTAAGCATAAGAACATAGATCTACTCAAAGAGGTTTGTATGGTGGAGGTTGTGCTGGTAAAGGGCCACAGGCCGCTGCTGTGGGGGGGATTGCTGCCTTAGATATGGCAGCAGAGGATAATGATTCGTGCAGGAGGTGAATGTGGCTAAGAGCGGGGGGGATATTGTTCTTTAGCTAAACCATCAGATGAATTTCAAAGGATTCTGAAAATTATGTTTTCAAGCTTGTGCAATGGACTGTGCTACTAATTCTTTTGCCGGCACATTCCCTTTAGAGACAAGAGGGTGGCAGATTGGTTTCCAATACTGGATGCCTCTATGCTCGTAGACACTACATCAACACAAGTTATTCTGTTTTGGGAGTGATTTCTCTTCGGTTGATAGATTTCACTAAACCAGGGATGACCGTCATTGGGATGAGAGGGCAGATGGCATTTCTTAGGAAGTTTAGACTGTAGAACAGCAGGCTAAAATCTGTGGGCAGAGGAATGGCGTCTAAGGCATGAAGTATGCCTAAAGCCAGCACCACACCACAAAGACGCTCTCTGCCTTTAAAGGTCTGCTGGTTTATGTTGCTGTAGAGGGGTGAATGCACAGTGAGCCCCAGTCCCAAGGCATTCCCAGCGCTGCGGGTCACAGAGGCGAAGGGCCGGGTATCCAAGCGGACCCACTTGGGATCTAAACACCACTTACTTGCAAGTTGTATGGACCTGGAAAGGTAAACAGAAGACATATATTAACTAAATATGGTGTCAATCATATGGAAACGTCTTTTTAAGAGCTTCAATATTTAGTAATGGTTCGATGTAGAACACTACAAGAATCTAACCTGGCCTTAATTTCGCCAAAAGTAGCACCAAATAAGTATCTAACCTGGAATTATGCCAAAAGTAAGCATAATACTTTATTGAAAACATTATTTATTTTGACACACTTGCGGTTTTTCTTTACTTACTACTATACAACTGCCAAGGTTTCAGGTTGCTTATGTGTGACCTTTTCATAATTTCTGTGTAATTAGGAGTAGGGCTCCCGGTTTTATATTTATTTTTTTAACATTTACGTCTGTATTTATCCATATTTATTTTTTTCTCCATCTGATGTTATGATGTTTTATAGAGCGCTCAGCTGCCCCAGCAAAGGGGCGTCCCAGCGCTAATAGCAAACGGAAAGAGAGGCTGCAGACAAGAAGAGGGCCTATAGTGGAGGGAAGAGGTAGGTCTTAATAGCCTTACGAAAAGCCAGGTAACTATCAATGCTGCGAATGTGTATAGGGAGTGAGTTCCAGAGTTTAGCAGCCAGTGTGCGGAAGGAGCGCCCACCAGCACGCGCCCTCTTTACCCGGGGAACAACCGCCAAATGATGGCCTATCGAGCAGAGTTGGCGGCTGGGAATGTATGATGAAAGCAGGTTGGCCAAGATGCCAGGAGAGGAAAAATTCAATATTTTAAAAGCAATGCAGAGGGACTTAAACTCCACTCGTCTGGCCACAGGTAACCAGTAGGCACTGGTGGTGGAGCAGGTTCTAGGAGGGCCAAGGAGAGTTCTGGCAGCTGCGTTTTGGACCCTGTGCAGTCTCAAAATCTCACTCTTGTTGGAACCCAGGTAGAGCGAGCTAGCGTAGTCCAGTCTCGACAGGACGGAGGCCTGAACAATAACCTGCCTGATGGGTGTATCGAAAAAACCCAACAACGGTTTGAGCCCCCGTAGTATACCAAAACACATCCCTGCCACTTTCATAGTATGAACCTGGAAGCTGAGAGCAGAATCCACCCAGACACCAAGATTTTTCACCACCTGTTTGGGGGCGGGTGCACATCCCAGGGTAGCAGGCCACCAGCGTTCACTCCACAGCTCAGGATCTTTCCCTACCAGCAAAACCTCAGATTTGCTGGCATTGAGCTGGAGGCAGTTGGCAGTCATCCACTCCGCGACAGCAGCGAGATCGCTCCGAAACTTATACGCGTCCCGCACGCAGTCCTCGTAGAGTGCAACCACCAACTGCGTATCATCTGCATAGGATACTACTGTAAGCCCTCTACTCCTGGCCACTGCTACTAATGGTTGGACATACAAGTTGAAAAGCGTTGGGCTCAGAGCAGAGCCCTGTGGCACACCCAGTTTAATAGTATGAACCAAGGAGGTGAAGGGGGGGCAGTTACCTGGAAGGTCCTCTCAGAAAGAAAGGAGGTGAACCAGTCCAGGGCAGGGCCCACGATGCCTGCCTCTTCCAACCTTTGCAGCAGGATCTGGTGAGAGACGTGTCGAACGCGGCACTGAGATCCAATAAGATCAGTGCCGAAGTACGTCCCGCATCCAGTGCTACCCTCAGGTGTTCAGTCACAGCTAGGAGGGCAGACTCCGTGCTGTGCCCCGGACGGAAACCATTCTGAGCAGGGTCAAGTATGTTATTCTCTTCTAAAAAACCTTTCAGGATGGAATTTATGTAGGCCTCGGAGATCTTGGATGCCCACGGCAGGAGAGAACTAGGACGAAAATTCTCAGGTTTAGCTGCATCGAGGGTAGGTTTTTTTAACAGGGGAACAACCCTGGCCTGCTTCCAAGTCCTGGGAGCAACTGCCTTGGACAGGGACATGTTAATCACCTGACCCAGAGGTGTAAGAAGCACAGATAACAGTTTCCTAAGTTGATCAGGCTTCATGGGATCAGCTGGAGAGCCAGATTTAACCTTGCTGCATAATATGCGCAGCTCTTCCTGGGAGATCGGCAAGCGTGAGTGTGGGAAGGGGTCTGCACACCGGGTCAGAGCACGTATCGGCTTGAGGAAAGGTCCTGTAGATGTTTTTCACCTTGGTGACAAAAAAGGTGGCGAGGGCCTCACAATGCTCATCCGACGTGATAGAGGGCGCTGCAGATACCCCCGCCGATTTAAGATCTTTAAGTATGGAGAAAATGCTCTTGGTGGGGTTGCTGCTGTTCCTGATCTCATCTGCAACGTAGGCTGCCCGTACAGTCTGAATAGCCCTGTGATACTTCTTGGTGGCTGCCGGATAACCCTTTTCGGATCGGGTCATAATCTCATCTCCACGCCCACTCCAACCTCTTACAAGCTTTGCGCATGATAGCAAGCTTGTCATTATACCAAGGACTAGATTTGGTGTTGCGGCACTTTGACCATTTAGCAGGGATAAGTGTATCCAAGGGGCGGAGGATCCAGTCCGATAGTGTTTTATCGGCAGCATCCGGCAAACTGGGTATGTTCGTAGAGAGGAGGGCGCGGAAATGGTCAAAATTTAATTTGTGCCAGGGGCGTTTAAGAGAGAATTTCTGAGGCGCCCTCCGAGGGGGTTCTACCCCCGAGAGTGTCATGGGGATCAGATAGTGGTCAGACCAGCACACCGGAATGGGAGTAGTAACTGTGAGGTAGGGAAGGTTAGAGAAGACCGGATCTAGCAAATGGCCGGCCGAGTGGGTGGGGCCTTGAACCAGTTGGAGCAGCTGACAAGCCGCTAGGTCAGCAGAGAAGTTACCCACTTCTGAGTCATGGGGGCTGTCAAGATGCAAGTTCAGATCACCAATGACACTGAAATTGGCAGATCTCATAGCCAGGGAACTGACTGTCGATAAGAGCAGCCCTAAACTCTTTCGAAGGACCTGGTGGGCGGTAAACCAGTAGGCCAGACATGGTATAGCTAGCGTTAAAAGAAATCCCAAAACGCACACACACAGCCAACCAGGGTTTCTTTAACAAAAGTGCAGGTGTAGCAGGATTTGAAAACAGCGATACCGCCCCCTCTAGCCTCTCTATTGAGAGTCACAATGCTGAAGCCCGGGGGGAGCGCCAAGCCTAGCTCAGCCACCATGTCAGCTGACAGCCATGTCTCCGTCAGAAAAAGGACATCGGGAGATTCATTGAGTAACAGGTCGTGGACATCAAGAAAATGCTTGGCTAGGGAGCGACAATTAAGGCTAAACAGTTTGATATTCTGTCTAGAGCAGAGAGGGGAAGTGGGGAGGGATAAGGTAGTTGCCCAAGAATTGAAACCGCAACTCTTGCAGCAGAATGGGCCCTCAGGCAGGTTGCAAAGAGGGAGTTGCAAAGAGGGAGACTGCAGGGGCTCACTATCTTCCACATGGCAAGGAGGTTGCCACAAGAGTAGATAAGCTTACCGCTGACCGAACCGGCAGCATGTCTGGCATCTGGCGACGTCCAGGCGTGGATGGGCGCAGACGGGCTTGCCTTCGTCCGCGGTCTGTTCATGCCTAGATACTGAAGAGCAGGAACAGTACCGCCCCCACCGCCCCCACCGCCCCCGGAAATGCGTCACCTCAAGGCCGACAGAAAGAGAAAGTGACCGCCCTCCACAACAAACAGCGATACAGCCGCGGTAGACCGGAGTGGGGATTGAGGGGCGCCCAACAGGTAAGAGGCGCAGAGGGAGTAGAAGAGCATAAAAGCAAACTAGTATAAAAACGCACAAAGCACACCAGGTCAGGGGGGGCGCTAGAGGGCGCCGGCAAGATGGCCGCACTGTAGTGCAGCTCCGCCCGGCTGATCTATAATCCGCCCAAAATTGGCTGCAAAATGAGGCATCCACGACTGAGTCGCTGAACGGACTGGAGACCTACCCCTGCTGTCGTTTGGGGGCCGTTGAGGCGGGTCGAGGGAGCAGTATTCAGCAGTTTGGCAGAGGCTAGCCCGACCGCCTCGAGGCCAAGATGGCAACCGCCGCAGCGGAGAGCGAGACCTGAGTGCATGCCAGGGCTCAGCGGAGCCGAGAACGAACGGTGCGACAACCTCTGGCCCTCCGATCCGGGCCTGCCGGCGGCTGTTGTCCCATATCCCATCTGTGGGGCCCCCCTGTGTTGGGCCGGCTGGGCCTTGAATTGCTGACAGCCGACTGGTCCTGTGACGGCAGCCAGCAGAGCGGCAGCGCTGGGTCGGAACCCGTGAGGAGCTGAACGGATCCTGCTGGGCGCGCCGGTGGAGCGGCTGACGACTGTGGAGCTTCAGCAACGCCCGCCGCGGGCTGTGGTAGGTGGGGGGCGGTCTCGGCCTAGGCCCGCGATCGCGGAGGTGGGGTGGGCCTGGGCCGTGGGCTGTGGCCTGCCTGCTGCGGCCTGTTCGTGCGGCCTCTGCTGGCTGGGCCTCCTTGCCGGAGCTGATTGCGAGGGGGATAGGAGCCTCCGGTTGTTGGTCGTATGGACTGCCCCTCTGCTCCCCGAATCGTTTCCCTACATCGCGCTGTGGCCGAGTGGGGCTTATGTGGGACTGCTGACGTGATTACACCTGTTGTGGATCGCCAGGAGCTGCGGGGGCCCCACCGCTTCTCGGAGCACCTGTATAGGTGGCCTGTTGTGGAATGCTGACCTGTCGGCCTTGGGCCTCGCCTCTGTGCCCTGGTTCCCACAGCCTGGTGCGTAGACTTGGCCTGTCTTCATCTGTGGGGTGTACGGACTGCTGGGTGCAGTGAGTACAGGGGAGGAGGCTCCTCCAGAGATATATTTGCCAGGGCGACTACCCCGTTCCTACTGCCAAGCAATCCACGCCTCTGGGGATCCAGTGGGGGCTTGCCCTCTGCTAGGGGCGCCACCGGATCAGATGCTGTTCCATTGGCACTGGGAGTCACGTTTGTTTTGCAGCTGCTGGCTCTGGGTTGCCCCTAATTGACGACGTATTGGAGGGCATTGATTTTCCGCCCAATAAGACACTGGTACTGTACTGTTTGTCCCTCTGTATCACGCCTATTGCAGGGTGCTGGGTAGGAGAAAGCGGCTCAGTGTCTGCCTTTTTCGGTCTATAAATATGGGGAAACCGGACAAATCACAGCCTCGCCTCACGTTTGAGGCGCGAAAATCAGGCAGGGTTTCTCAGAAGGCGGCCTTTGACTCTGAGACAGATGGACATGGAGAGGGCCCACCTAGTTTGGAGTCCACGCTGCTGGCGATGCAAAAGAGTCTTCAGGCATTTGAGGGCAGTATGTCCACGATAAATCATAGACCAGACCTTTTGTCGTCGCAACTAGAAAAGCAAAATGTGAGAATGGGCGAGGTGGAGCAGAGGGTCTCTACTGCGGAAGATGGTCTAAACGACGTCACTAGCAAGACCCTTAATATGGAAAAGGTCCTAGCCCTCATACAGGCCAAGAATGAGGATTTGGAGGCCAGGTCTAGGAGTAACATACGCCTCACGGGCCTTCCAGAATCTACGAACACTGGCAAAATGGAACACTTTGAGTCTCATTAAGGACATTTTTGGTCCAGAGCAGCTGTCCTCAATGTTTGTAGTGGAGCGGGCCCACCGCTCCCTGGCAGCACGACCGGTCCCGGGGGCTCCTCCTCGTCCCATCATAGCCAGGCTGCTGAACTACCGAGATGTCATCCTGCGGCTGGCCAGGGAGAAGGGCAACATCTGTCATCAGGGGAATACACTATCCTTCTTCCCCGACTTTACCGTTGCAGTACAGTCTGCGCGGCGTGAGTTTCGGGCAGTCAAAAAACTCCTCCAGTCCGAAAATATACCTTACGCCATGTTGTACCCCGCGCGCCTCCGCGTTGGAGCGGAGGGGAACTTTAAAATCTTTGACCCCGAAGGCGGCGATGGAGCATGTAAAGCAATTGAAGAGGCATCGTCGTGAGACCGAAGCTGACCGGGGAGAAGAGGACTGATGCTGTTTAAGGACTGGGCGGTCGGGGGTTTCTGGTTGTGCCCTCAAGCCACTGGGCTTCATAGTTGTACTTATTGGGGCGAGGTTTTCTGCATTCTGATTCTTATTTTTTAGGCACGGAACGAATGATGCTATGGTATATGCATATTAGTTTGGATGTTCTCAGTTAAGTATCTGCTAATTGATTGTAACACAGGTAAACGACCTGATCAGCCACCTCCTACTTAGTGGGAGGACAGCAGCACTCTGACGCCCCCTACATGGGAGTTCCCCACACATTGCTAACTGTTTGTTATGTTTGTTGGGGTTGGATTAGTTTTGACAGGGATGGCTTTGGCAAGTTGAGGTTGCCGAAGTAGGTGGGGGGTTTAAGGGGGGGGGGGTTGATGGCACTTATGCAATGTCCTTTATGTAGGCCTGTACGACATGCTTTTGGGCTTGGATCTCATTCTGATACTGGCTGGCAGGATTACATGCAATATGGGTGGTGACCTACGATTTAGAACCTGGAATGTACGTGGTTTAAACAGCCCCAAAAAAATCCGCACTGTATTAGCATCTCTAGATAGATGGAATTTTCAGGTGGCCTTGTTACAGGAGACGCATCTGACCTCACTTACTGAAAAAAATGTAGGTACCAGATGGGCTGCAGTTAGAATGACATCTTCATATTCATCCTATTCCCGGGGGGTAATGACTCTTGTTAAGAAGGGCACACAGTTCCAGGTTCACGGTACGGACAGGGATGATCAGGGTCAGCTGGCGATTGTGCATGGCACGCTTGATGGGTCGAGTGTTCTGTTGGTGAATGTGTACGTTCCGAATGTCGATGATGCCCCCTTTTTTGCGGATGTCTGGCGCAGGATCTCCGCCTTCCCCAAGGCTGAGATAGTGTGGGGCGGGGATTTTAATACGTGTTTAGACGTTAATGAAGATAGGGTGGGAAGTGAGGCAGTACGACACAGACAGTCCATGGATACCCTGGCTGGGCTCTTGGATGCTGGGTACGTGCATGATGTCTGGTGCTTGCGACACCCGGGGGTCAGGGAGAGCACCTTTGTTTCCACGGTACATGGGTCGTGGTCCCGTATAGATTATTGGCTGGTGTCTGAGGCGGTCTGCACGTGGACAGTGGAAGTGAAACATTTGACCAAAACGATTTCGGATCATTCGCCAGTCTTGCTGGCGCTGCAGGTCCCTGGGGAGGGGAGACCCCCATTTGTGTGGCGGCTGCAGCTGTCATCCCTCTCGGATCAGGTATTTAGGCACACAGTTGGAGACGCCATTCATAACTTTTTTCGGGAAAATGTCGGAACAGTGGATAGTGCTGGTGTCCTCTGGGAGGCGTTTAAAGTGACTATTAGGGGGGTATGTATTGAAGCGCAGGCTGGGGTTCTTAAAGATTTGCGCCGGCGGATACGGAAACTTGCTGAGGATATAACTGCTCTGGAACGGGACTATGACAGCTGCCCAGACGCTGCTAAATTGGCTGAAATTAGAGACCTAGTGTCGGAGCATAATGACACGGTAGACCAGGAAATGAAGCATAGATCGCGGAGGTGCACAGCTCGATATTATGGGGAGGGGGGCCGACCCAGCCGTTCTCTAGCGCAAAAAATGGCGACGCCTCGCAGCCAAGCTTACATCACTGAATTAGTGGACGAGGCAGGGGAAACCCACTTTGGCACCTCGAATATCAGTCGGGTGGTATTGGATTTTTACTCAAAACTGTACGGGGAGCGTCCTCACCCATCTACCTCGGAGATCCATGACTATCTAGATGATGTAGCGTTGGGCTGGCTCTCCAGTAACCAACGGGAGTATCTCACGCAGTCTTTCGACGTGGAAGATGTGAAGATGGCGATTATGTCCCTTCCTACTTGCAAGGCAGCGGGTCTTGACGGACTCCCCAGCGAGTTCTATAAGGCTTATGCCGATGAACTAGCGCCGCAGCTGTTGGAGGTTTTTGCGGAGGCATATGACTCTGGCAAGTTGCCTCCGTCCCTAACAGAGGCCCTAATAGTAATGCTTTTGAAACCTGATAAAGCGGCCAATATCTGTGACTCATATCGGCCCCTCTCTATTATTAATATAGATGCAAAAATCTTGGCCAAAATGATTGCCACTAGGCTTCAGCCCCTGGTCCCTAAACTGGTATTACCGGACCAGTCCGGTTTTGTGCCCTCTCGATCCACGATGCACAATCTCCGCACTGTTTTCTCTACACTGCACTATTTTGACCGGGACTTCCAGGCGGTGGCGGTACTGCTTGATGCCGCAAAGGCGTTTGACTCCCTCCAATGGGAGTATATGTTCACCGTCTTGCTGCGCATGGGCTTACCTCCATTCTTTTTAAAATGGGTGCGTTTGCTGTATGATTCACCGGTGGCGCGAATTCGGGTTAACGGCTGGGTCTCTGAGACGTTTTTCATCAAGCGCGGTACGCGGAAGGGTTGCCCCCTGTCGCCGCTGCTCTTCGCGCTGGCCTTGGAGCCGCTGGCCTGTAAGCTGCGGCAGCACCACGCCCCGGCTGCGCTGAGGTTCCGCCAACGGCCCTTAATGGTGTCATATGCGGATATGATGCTCTAAGTGCGTGAGCCCGCAACATTCTTGCCGGAACCATTACGGGAATATGTCCGGTATGAGCGATTTTCGGGTTTGGGCATCAACTGGGCTAAATCCACGGTGTTCCCTTTGACGGCCGGTACTCAAGAGATTGAGACGGACTTCCCATTGCAATGGTCGACAGACCCCGTGAAATATTTGGGCGTTTGGCTTCATAGGGATCCTGCTGTAGTTCTCTGCTAATTATGGTCGGGCCGTGGACAAGATCACGGACCAGGCGGCAAAATGGGCAAAGCTGCCCCTCTCACTCGCGGATCGCATTGCAATCATTAAGATGACGTTTCTGCCCAAGCTGTTGTATTTGTTTATAAATATCCCTATCCGTTTAAATGTTGCGCTATTTAGTACACTGCAGTCGGTATTGCTCGCGTTCGTCTGGGGGGGGGGGGGTGGAAAGCCTCGGTGTAGCTGGAAGACTCTGACATTGCCATTTGAGCGTGGCGGCTTCGAGGCCCCAGATTTCCGTCTCTATTATTTGTGAGCTCAGGCGCACCATGCACATTTTTGGTTCTTTCCACAGAGGTTTCAGCCACACACGGCAATCGAAGCCGACTCGATTTTACCTATACCCCTTGCTGCGGCTGCTCTGATTGGAGGGGTGGGAGGACCTCGGGATGGGGTCAGCCCCGTCCACTGTACGGCATGGGCCTGGCAGACATTAGCAAAACGGGCGGGGATGGATTATCTCTATGCCCCTAAACTGCCGATCGCGGCACACCCAGATATATCGGCTGCATGAGAATCAACTGCCTTGCGAGTATTGGGTAAGGTAGGGATCAAATGTCTAGGAGATCTATACACTCAGGGCCGGTTCCGGGCGCTTTCGGATTTACAGACACGACATGGTGCGGACTTCATGCTGGGATTTACCTATGTACGGGTGCGACAAGCAATCCATGATATTTACCCGGGGTTCCCGTCCGAGCCATGCCCTCTGCGGGCACTGCAGGCGGTGCTGGCGGGGGAGGAGCGACGGGGCTTGATTACGAAGTTATATAACGCATCTCTCCGAGAGACCGAGTTAGCGGAGTCCCCTTCATACATTCGCTGGGCGGCGGTAGTGGGTACTACTATGACACTGGATGAATGGAAATTCTGTTGTGAGTTGATAGGACGGCTAACGGCGAATTGTAATCTTCGAATTATCCATTTCAAATACCTACATCAGCTCTATTATACCCCTCTCCAGCTACAACGATTTGGGCTCAGAGACAGTGCGCGCTGTGTGCGTTGTGGGCGGGATGACGCAGATTTCCTCCATCTGGCCTGGCAGTGCGCAGGAATCGCTGCATTCTGGGTGAAGGTTACGCAAGTACTCACGGATGTTGTGATGGAACCGGTTGCATGTGCGCCTGCTGTGTGTCTGTTGGGGTGGGTTCGTAGGCTTAAACCCTGCAATAGGCGATTGGTTGCCGTTTCCACATTGTTTTCAAAACGAGCGGTTGCACAGCGGTGGGGGGCTAAGGCTGTGCCCACAGTTAAACAATGGATCCGAGATTTACTGTATTGTAGAGACCAATTGAACATCTATGCGGAGGAACTGCCGGAGGCATCTCGCCCTAAGGACTTCTGGGCTCTCCTTACGGGTTATCTGCTCAGCAAACCAGACTTGTATTGAGTTGCTGTGCATATGGCCAGGCTGTCTGACGGGCGAAGGATCTGCCGGAATGTATGTCGCATGTCTTTTTTAGGAAGGCTACTCAGGATTTATTGTAATGGTCTGCCAAGTGCCGTGGGGGGGAGGGGGAACTGGGAGGAGGGTTGTTAATGTTGGACTTTGGTTACTACCAGAAAATGGCTTGTATCGATATTCTTTGGACAGTGCAACGCTGCTGAAACAGCCACCTCATTTCGAGGTGATTATTCTTGTACTTATTGCAAGCTGATCAATAAAGATATTATTTTTTTTAAAAGCACACCAGGTCAACAGGTAAATTAAAAAGTTAAAAGCAATGCCCGCAGTGCTAGCATTACAAAGTAACACGCAGCCTCACCATTCAATACCATTTATTGGTATTTATCCATATTTATTTTGTGTTTTGCGAATATATGGAGTCATAAAATGGTATATTTCCACATTTATTTAACTGATGAACATGCACTCATACTTTGCTGCCTGTGGTGTTTTAGCAAATTAAGCAGCCAAATATAGCAAAACACTTCACCTTCAGGTACATATGAGCATTATAATACAAATATATGTTGCTTTTGGGGGAATCTCAACCTATTTTTTAGTTTCCCATGCTGCCTATCTGCTCAGCTGTTCTGCTAGAAATCACGAAAAACAGCATAGAGAGTCACCCACAAGAAGTACACTTTTCTGCATTTTTCTGCTTTTAAAAATAAATACAGACTGGAAACCCTTCGTTTTCCGTCTGTAATTATCTGTAAAAATCAATAAAAACAGAAAACTGGGAGCTTTAATTAAGGGTGACATTCAAGGACTAGGAGTGGCACTTTTCCCGAGCAAAATCAAGCAATGGAGACAAGGGAAACAATTTTTCAGAATTACACCCATTTGAGCAACAAGAAACTCTAAGAAGATCTTAAAACTGCTGCAAAGCACCAGAAGTGGTAGGAAACTGTGGGACCCTATTGTTCCAAACAGGATGTGAGAGGCCCCAGCGTGGATCATCTAAGCTGCTTGCTCATAAATGATCATAATTCCTAGCTGCCAAGTTTTCAGTTTGCCCATGTGTTACATTTTCATGTTTTCAAAGTGCTTTTGTGTGAGATTTCCTACACTATGTGTAACGCTATGAGTGACACTTTACCAGAGCACAGTGGAAGAATAGAATGACAGGTAAAGACAGTGCAATAACAGAGAGAGAAGAGCTGGCACACATCGAAGTGGGAAAAGATACATGTAGAGAGCCCATAAAGGCGAAAAAGGATATTGGACAAGAGCAGGGTGTGCATGAAGGAAAGGGGCAGAAAGCATACGGTGGAGATAGGACAGGGCCAGAGAGGAAAGGTAGTATATATGATTAGAGCATACAGCGCTGAGGCAGATTAGACCGGCAGAGACTGCCAGTGGCTGAAATGATTCAGGAGCGCATGGAGCAGACATATCTTTTCCAGTCTTGGGCTGGAGACATCACGTGTCATTACTGTACTTTTTCCCTGTCACTACTGACTAAAGTACTGCCACCCACAGAGCTGTGACTGTTGCCATGCTGACAGACTCTCCGGGTCGGGCTGGGGGCCTGTTGATAATTGCAGGCAACAGGCTAAGGCAGCTGCGGATGTCTGCTGGTGACTGGCCTTGAAGTAGGGTTACCACCTGGCCAGTTTTCTACCCGCAGGACCAGTATTTTACTGTACCAGCCCGTAGAAAATTAGAGAGGAAAATAAAAAACACAAAAAGCAGGTATTTTCTCCCTCATTAGTACATACTCGCAAACAGCAGGTATAATGGAGAAAGCACTTTAAACATGCTTTAGAGCTGCATGTAATGATCCCGGACATACTTAAATTAAACAAAAACAGAAAAGTCATGTTAAAAGTGAATACAGATTGCTCTATGTGGACATTAAGTGCCCCTTGAGGTAATCAATGTCAGGGACAGTTACGTTTATATTTCACGCTTAACTTAATATTGCATTACCTTGCATGTTGACCACAACTTTCACCATTCCACATATAACCTGGACTCTAGTCTGGCACGTCAATCCACAATACGCTTTCACAATAGGAGTCTTCCTGCCCATTCCCCACAGCTCTAATAAATGAAACCAAATTCTAGAAAAGAGTTATATGGCAAACTCAAGCAAGAGTCAGTCGGAGGCAGTTGAGGAATGAGAGTGTAAAGATGGGAACGAGGCTAGTGATCCTTTAATTCTACAGTGTTATGTTAATAGCTGGTATATTTTTTGAATGCTTGCAATTCTACCTTCAATAGTGCTGACCCGACTGACCTGACAGGCACCTGCAGCTCCATTCTGGAACCTTAGATAGAAAAACACAGAACATACAGTATTACAGTGGTGATCATCATGCCGGCGCTCATGATTCTCTAACTCCGGAGACATTCAAAATCATGCCCGAAGCTGCCAAAAGAAAAAAGGTCACTGTCAGTGACACTGAGGGCGGCGCTAGTAACAGGGAAGGTGCGACCCCCAGATAAATCACGTAGTCTACTGACTCTCACGGAAGGAAGTACTACAAGCCACGTGACAGACAGGCAGGCAGGCAGCCGTGGCCGGGTTTCAAATGCTAATCAATACAGTCAGCTGAGCCCAGCCTGCCATGGCACAAGCCCAAGGACGTGAGCAGCTCAGAGTGGCAGGCTGCTAAAATGATATTAACTTTCTTGAATAAATGTGTGTAAATCAATATTTATTAACACCTAGGCTGGAGTATGCCTGGGCGGAGTTCCGCTATGTGGAACTCCGCGAAATGACAAAAAAAAAAAACTCTGCCAAGCTACACAGTTCCGCGAGCTGTGGAGTACCTTAACTTGTGCCGTTTGCATTGATTTTTACCGCCGGGTGTTTGTTCCGCACTGTAAAATCAGCGCAAGCAGCATCACGCGCAGCGCAAGAGGGTGCTGCTTCTTTCTGCCGCTCGAGTAGAAGTTCTACTCGAGTGGCACCTCCCTCAACATGAAAGGAAGGTTTCACAAAGTGAGCGGTAGCGGCCATCCATAACCGCCCGCATGGAGAAATTTCGCTGAGAAGCAGTCTAGCATTGGATTTTCTTTGCTCGCCAACTTACTGTTGGCGAGAGCAAGCTAGGAAAAAACTCTGCTCTGCTACGTGGAATTTCAGACCTCCGCAAGCTGCGCGGAGTGCGAATAACTCCGCAAACTCCTCGAATGGAACAGAGTGCACTGCCCAGGCCTAGACCTGAGCGACCAGTACGAATCTTGCAGCACTGGCTGCACAGCACTCGAACACAGTGCTGCTGTAAATGCAGCCCCAACGGCCACTCCCTGCTTCTCCCTCAGCACACAGGTGGCCCAGGCACCAAGAATGCCTGAAGAATGCATTTTAGTGCAGTGATGCGGACCACCGCATTAAAATGTGTTAGTCTAACACTTGATGCGTGGTATTTGGCAGGACTGCAGCAATTACAGGACCAAGACCGCCCTGATCGTAGCCACAGACATCCATACCCTCCTCGACCGACGAGGCAGCCTTTGACAGCGTATTCCCACCTCACGCTGATAGAAAGACTCCACCACATCGGCATCCAAGGGATGGATCACCTCCTTCCTCACAAGAAGAACACAGTGTCCACCTACCACCTACAAACCCAAGAACAACCTCACTCTGCGCATGCTACGTAGGATTTTCAACTGGCTACCCCTGCACACAAGACCCCTTCCTGAACCTGAGGCTTTATTACCGGACAGGCCAGCTGCTGTTTATCAATGACTGGGCAATCGCGATGCAACAGAAACTATCAGCGTATCCAGACAGGAGCACTATGGATCCAGGGGGCTACCCCAGTAAGATATACAGGACAGGCGGGGTCACAAGATTGCAGGTCCGACCTCGTGGTAGTTAAGATTTGGCATAGAGCGACAACGGTAATGGGGTGGAAAGATCGGGTGATGCTTGGGACACCATTATGGGATTCTGCTCTACTGGCCCGCTTACAACAGGTTGAAGGCCATAAAAAGAAAAAATAGGACTTACTGGGTATTTCGGAGCTGGATAATGTTTGGCAACATGTTACAGTTTCCTGAATTATAGGCATAATTTGAACTGACATGGAGTCAGTTTCTCCGCTACTTGCGGATACAGCATATCCTACGGGGATACAGGGCCCTCTGAAGTGATATCGAAGCGGAGCCACCTTTGGAGTTCTAAATACCGGGGGGCCCGCTCCATAAACACGCAGTCTTGCAGATATACTCTACTCATGAATAATGTACTCAACACTCTGCGGAGCAAATGTGCACAAGATGGGGGGTGGGGTAGGGTTTTCAGGATGATGCATGGGGGTATGGGGGGAGGCCTGCAGATACCCTTGGGAGGTGACCATCCGAGCTGGATTGAGGCTAGTCCAGCTGAAGAACCTTCACAGTGATTACTACATGAGAACCAGATTTTATAGGAAGACGGAGGAGGATGAATGACGACCAATGCCTCAGGGGGTGTAGCCAGAGAGGATCTCTGGTTCACCCCATGTGGGAGTACCCGGGCATTAAGGGATATTGGGCAGCGGTACAGAGCTAGATGTCTTTCGCTTTGTCCCCTAACACTCACCCCCCAATCAGTAATACTGGGAATTTGGAGGAGGGGGTGGGGGGGAACAGACACTGGATAGGTATGCACTCTTTCGCAGTGTGGCACTGATGGTGGTATAGTGTGCTATGGGGACGGGGGGGGGGGAGCGCTTTCTGATACTGTCTGAATGGGTCTCCAACTTGCACTGGTGCATGAGAGCAGAGAAGGTGGCTTATTGAGCTAGGGGCTGTCCCTGCAAACGGTCTGGGGCCCATGAAAATGTGCGGCAGCCGCTATGGATTGAAGAGGCCATCTTTTTTAAACAAGGGGTTCTGTGATGGAGATGGGGATGGACCTGCTGAGTTGAGTTCCAAGATCTTTTTGTTACCAGGAGTTGTGAGTGAGGATAAGGCGGCTATGTAAATGGAACTGTTTAAATAAATGCAGTGGGAATCAGGACGCAATTTAGGGATGGCTTTGTAATTGAGTGCCTTATTAGCATGATGTTATCGTTGTAATTTGTTCAAAATGTGATAAACAATTCTTTTTTTAAATTACACTTTCCTTTTGAAGCCGAATGACTGCAGCTTTAGAACCAAAGCTCTAGGAAAGGGTATATAAATATCCAATGTGGTTTTTAAAGAGGGCTTTGCATGGTAGATCAATTTTTGAATTGGAGTTTATTAATTGGAAAATACACAGTGGCAAAAAAAGGGTGTAATTTCTCTCATTTATGGACCTCTCTGCAGCTTTCAATTGTGTTTCGCATTCAAAACTGTGGTCAATCATCGCAGAGTTAGGTATAGAGGATGGTATTATTACTTTCATTTGACAGCTTTATAGCGACTCCAATGCCTGTGTCTGATTTGGCAGAGATGGTGAATGCACAGATAGTTTTAAGATAAAAAGAGTGGTTAGGCAGGGGTGCGTTTTAGCCCCCTTGTTATTTTACCTGTACACTACTCGTGTGGAGACAATTTTAAAGATGCGGTTGAGAGACACGCCATTCATTGGTTTGCGCCCTCTTCCCATTGTTTTTTACATTGATGATGCAATCTTGATTGCTAGAACGGGAGAGGGCTGCAAAGACTCACTGACAATTATATTTCATTTAGGTCTGATTTGGCTTTGAAAGTCAATGAGACTAAGACATACACCATAGGCTTTGGGGCCCGAAAGGAGAAAACCTGCTTTTTTTTTTTTTTTTTTAATTAATAGGTCCAAACTAGCAGGATCTCCTTCATCCTCTAATCTGGAGGTCCTATTCGATAGTAACTATACATGGAAGGCCATGCTGTGAAATAGGGAAGCGTTGATTTGATGGAGAAGTTGATTAATGGCGTACTTCGTTTTGTGAACAAATTGGACGGTAAACCAGTGAGGGACTTGTTAAGTTATACTAATGAACGTGTGGCAGTGGCAACCTATGGTGCAGGGAGCGGTCTGAGGCATGATTGACACACAAAACATTAAACTGGTGGAAAACGCATTTATGAAGAATTTCCCCCAAGCTTTTCTAACTATATTTGTCATACTGAGTTGTGCCCCATACATCACGGATAAGATTAAGTGGGCCCGATTTTAATATGGCACTCCATTTGGTCACGAGATGAAACCTGTTTTAAATAAACGAATACTAAGGGATTGTTTGATCTTAGACTATGCCAAGAGATTTCTTGGTTGGGCTATGTAAAATCCTGTTCTGAAGTGATCGGCCTCCCGGACCGCTTTACCAGAAACCTGCCGCATGATCAACAAGGGCAAACTTAAACATCTTTGCCTGCAGAAGGATCAGAGAAATACATGGGAGCAGGACAGAGTTAAACCATCTGTTGCGGCTTACACAATGGTTACTATCCCGGAGGGCCGCAATTTTATTTATCCCTAATTCAGAGCATACAGCACTGGTTTGTGTTAACCAGATTTCAGGTTAATTTGTTACCATTAATGGTAGGCTATCCTGACAAATGCTATTCATTGACTGGTCTGTCCCTGTGATGTTGTCTCCCCTCAATCGAACTTACACATTGTATCGTCTTTTTATGATATACCCAGAAGAAATTTTGTTCTTCCCCTTTTTAAAATGTTGAATTTTAGGCAATGTAGACCAGCCCTACTGTTTCTGCAACAATTGAATAACCCCTTGGTTTGTTGTGCAATGGCTTCCTTTATCTAGCAGATTTTAAAAATACGGAAAGGAGCTAGATTAGGTTAACACTGTGTGTCCAATAGATTTCCAACCAATAGTTTTATTGATTAGTGATTTTTAATTCTGTAAGAGTATTGTTCTAATGTAATGTTTTCGATTTTAGTGATGTTTTAATATTTATATCTGTTTTATTATGTGCTTTTATGTTACCGAAGAGTGATAAATTAAGTTTTGATTGATTATGAAAATATAATTTTTAATTTCCAGAAAGGTTTCATTTTTTTCTCAATTTTGACTAGCTGCAGTGTCAATACGTAGTAACAAAGCAGTTGGGGAGGGGAGATAAGACATTAAGTGAGGTTTCCCTTAAAGGTAAGAGAGAGATCAGGACCCTTAATATCCGATACTGGGATTAGACGCAAACAGTGTGCAGTCCAATTCCCATATTCAGGGTTGTGCAGAATTTCTGTGCATCCGAGAATGTTCTCTGTGCAGGATTCTGCAGGTTATTCTGGCCTCAAACTCAGAATGGGGTGCTAATTTTGTCCTGGAATAAAACCACAAGATAGTAACCTGTCCTATGCACACGCTCTAGTGTTCAAATGAAAGTTCATCATAGAGTTGGAGTACAAGGTAAAAGATGAGTAATGTCTCTTATGATGGTTTGTCTTTTATTCAAACAAACGTCCAGCCAACACGTGTTTCGTCGTGTGGGGATTACCCCTCAACTTCTTAAGGGCTGGAAATGACATAACAAGGAACTTATCACCATAAACGTTGGGCATTACAAGTACAATAATGGTGAGCACAAAACACCTTGTTGTCGAGATGGTGAATACAAATCACCTCAAGTGGAAACCCTAAAGAAAACAGTGCATTGTGAAAGTGACTTTGAAATTTGCAACATATTGGAGTAATGCCAAAATGAAAATAGTCAAGAAATATATGTGTACAGAGGGTGAGGCGTGAGTTGTATCGTATCCTCAGTCAAAAAGTGCAACCCACATATATGTCTTATCTGCAACAGGCCTAAATGCCAATATTTCATGCATGATCTTGTGAGTGTACAGTTCAAAAGAAACATCGTATGGTATAGGGGCAGGGGTCCTACCTGTTCAGTTCTGTGTATTAAGAGTTCAAAAGCCTAAAGTTAAATATAAGGGTAGTCAGCTAAATTCTAAGAACAAGCAAAAGAGTTTATTTCCATTACATCCATGTGAGAATCAAGGTGCATCTCACCTCTCTGCCAGTGATAATTCTGACCCGGCTAGTCAATTGATTATCCTTCCCATAAAAATTCCATTGAAGTTTCCAAAGGTTAGGTTTAATCCCTAAAGGAGTAATGGCTACCATTAGTAAGTGTCCCTGTACATCCCGTAACTGTTCGGTAAAAAATAAATCATTCCTCCCACATGGGCCCCTTACCTCAATATCGAGTATTAGTTGTATATCCTCTTCGTGTGAGCCAAAATATAAAAAACATCAATGTGTGGTAATCCGTAATGGAGCGGTAGATCTGTAGGTGTTATACAGCGTCCCATTATAATTTGTAAATCATGCGATCAGGAGTACTGTAAGAAAATTATTTCATAAGTATGTGCTCCCCATACCTGTAGCGTTTATGCTCTCAGTCCGATTCGGCGCCGATTGCGTGTTCTGTACCGGAAACGGACAGAACGCAAACCGGAAGTAAATATAGGTTCTCAGGGTCATGATAAACTAGAGCGTAAGCTTTTCTGCCATTTTACTATGGTCTTACGATAAAAAGTACTGTTTTACAAGCAAAGGGTAATGGCAAGTGATACGGATACAAAACGAAAGCTGTCCAGTGAGATCAAATCAACGCAAAACAAAATCATTTAAGACCCAAAGTCTCGATATTTGGAATGGATTTAAATAGCACACCATTGGCTAAATATATGTGTAATGAACTGCGTGGTTTCATAAAAAACAAACTTGTGTGTCGTCTGTGTGATCGCACGTGCACTTATTTATGAGAATATCGTAGGCAGCTTGCCGTCAGTTATGCAAGCTTGTGCGTATACTCCTAATTGATCGTGTTCCATACAAACGGTCAGTTTTACAAGATTATGAATTGTGCAACATATAAAACATATTTTCTATGTCCAATACCGTATGTAAGTTCTATATAAATCAGTGCATTCAAAAGACCGGTATCATGCTTCATAAGTAGATTCAACAGCCAGGTCTTCTAAACATGACCTCTTGCGTAATAGCCTTTGCCAGAAAATGTAGAAAATATTGCCACAAGCAAGTATACATTAGGAGAAAATTAGTGCAGCACATCACCTCTGTGACACATTGCTGGTCAATAGATATTGTTTACATTCATTTGTGGTCACATCAGTGTACTGTGTATCCAGACAGAAAAATTCTCATTGCAAATAAATAGTAACACGTACCTTAAGAAGTGTTCATCTCTTATGTCAATCACCCAGGAAGTATTGCATCTCATGGTAGCTGTTCAAACCCAGTTCCACCGTTCTAAGACGCATGATCCATGTCGCCTCAGTGCGTCTGAATTTCAATTCCCCGTTGCCTCCTCTGGGGCTTTGTTCTACTACATGAATCCCATAAAAGGTGAAGCGTTTGTGTGGCCCTTGAGAAGGGCATTCCATTGCGTGTAACGCCATGGGATATCTTACATCCAGTTGCTTAAGAGTCTGGCATGTTCCCCAATTCTCTTTTAGGGTTCTGATGGTGCTGCCCACATATTGTCGCTTACATTCGCATTCAATAAATAATCTACGAATCTAGTATTGCAGTTAATATTGTACTTGATTGTATATTTCTCATTGTTATGCCCTGTGAACTCCTTGTTGTTCACAGCCCATCTGCAAACGCCGCAGGAACCACATTTGTGAAAACCTACAGTACGTTGGGTAAGCCACATGGTGTCCCCGAGTTCGTGGAAAACCAGGGCTAAGTCTAGTTCTGAGAGTCCTGCCCTTCCTGTATGTAATCTGTGGTTTAGAGGTAATGTGCTCATCTAGCAATCTGTCTGATCTTAGTATCTTCCAGTGCTTATTCATACTTCTACGTAGAGTTTCACTCAGATCGTTGAAGTCAGCCATAAGTCTCACTGGTTGTTTCTGCAGGACTCTCAGAACTAGACTTAGCCCTAGTTTTCCACAAACTCAGGGGGACACCATGAGGCTTACCCAACGTACTGCAGGTTTTCACAAATGTGGTTCCTGCTGCATTTGCAGATGGGCTGTGAACAACAAGGAGTTCACAGGGCATAACAATGAGAAATATACAATCAAGTACAATATTAACTGCAATACTAGATTTGTAGTTTATATTATTGAATGCGAATGTAAGCGACAATATGTGGGCACCATCAGAACCCTAAAAGAGAATTGGGGAATATGCCAGAGCTCTTAAGCAACTGGATGTAAGATATCCCATGGCGCTACACGCAATGGAATGCCCTTCAAGGGCCACACAAACGCTTCACCTTTTATGGGATTGACGTAGTAGAACAAAGCCCCAGAGGAGGCAACAGGGAATTGAAACTCAGACGCACTGAGGCGACATGGATCATGCGTCTTAGAACGGTGGAACTGGGTTTGAACAGCGACAATGAGATGCAATACCTCCTGGGTGATTGACATAAGAGATGAACACTTCTAAAAATTACATGTTACTATTTATTTGCAATGAGAATTTTTCTGTCTGGATATACAGTACACTGATGTGACCACAAATGAATGTAAACAATATCTATTGACCAGCAATGTGTCACAGAGGTGATGTGCTGCACTAATTTTCTCCTAATGTATACTTGTGGCAATAATTTTCTACATTTTCCGGCAAAGGCTATTACGCAAGAGGTCATGTTTAGAAGACCTGGCTGTTGAATCTACTTATGAAGCATGATACCGGTCTTTTGAATGCACTGATTTATATAGAACTTACATACGGTATTGGACATAGAAAATATGTTTTATATGTTCCACAATTCATAATCTTGTAAAACTGACCGTTTGTATGGCACACGATCAATTATGAGTATACGCACACGCTTGCATAACTGACGGCAAGCTGCCTACGATATTCTCACAAATAAGTGCACGTGCGATCACACAGACGACACACAAGTTTGTTTTTTATGAAACCACGCAGTTCATTACACATATATTTAGCCAATGGTGTGCTATTTAAATCCATTCCAAATCGAGACTTTGGGTCTTAAATGATTTTGTTTTATGTTGATTTTATCTCACTGGACAGCTTTAGTTTTGTATCCGTATCACTTGCCATTACCCTCAGCTTGTAAAACAGTACTTTTTATCGTAAGACCATAGTAAAATGGCAGAAAAGCTTACGCTCTAATTTTTCATGACCCCGAGAACCTATATTTACTTCCGGTTTGCGTTCTCTGTCCGTTTCCGGTACAGAACACGCAACCGGCGCCGAATCGGACTGAGAGCATACTCACTACAGGTATGGGGAGCACATACTTAGGAAATAATTTTCTTACAGTACTCCTGATCGCATGATTTACAAATTATAATGGGACGCTGTATTACACCTACAGATCTACCGCTCCATTACGGATTACCACACATGGATGGTTTTTATATTTTGGCTCGCACGAAAAGGATATACAACTAATACTCTATATTGAGGTAAGGGGCGAGGGGCCCATGTGGGAGGAATGATTTCTTTTTTACCAAACAGTTACGGGATGTACAGGGACACTTACTAATGGTAGCCATTACTCCTTTAGGGATTAAACTTAACCTTTGGAAACTTTAATGGAATTTTTATGGGAAGGATAATCAATTGACCAGCCGGGTCGGAATTATCACTGGCAGAGAGGTGAGATACACCTTGATTCTCACATGGATGTAATGGAAATAAACTCTTTTGCTTGTTCTTAGAATTTAGCGGACTACACTTATATTTAACGTTAGGCTTTGGAACTCTTAATACACAGAACTGAACAGGTAGGACCCCTGTCCCTATACCATACGATGTTTCTTTTGAACTGTACACTCACAACATCATGCATGAAATATTGGCATTTAGGCCTGTTGCAGATAAGACATATATGTGGGTTGCATGAGGATACGACACAACTCACGCCTCACCCTCTGTACACATATATTTCTTGACGATTTTCATTTTGGCATTACTCCAATATGTTGCAAATTTCAAAGTCACTTTCACAATGCACTGTTTTCTTTAGGGTTTTGTTATATTGTACTTAGGCTCTTCCGGCTAGGCTGGGACTGCACATCTCTATGATGTACCTTTGGTTCCAATATGATGTCATGGGCCAGTGGGACCTTTTGGCGGAGTATTTGGGGCATCTTGTTACAAGGGATGGTGTCAAACCAAAAGCCAATTTAGTTAGTGCTATTTTTCTTGTGAAATGAAAAGCTTTCAGGTGTGGAAAAGGCTGTTGTGTTTCAAGACGACATCCTTGTGTTCGGAAAGGATGTGCTTGAGCACAATCAAATGTTAGATAAAGTTTTGGCTCGCATTGCTAAAGCAGGTTTAACCTTGCGTAAAGAGAAATGCAAATTCATGACGCAAGAGGTGGAGTATTGGGGGCATCTTGTTACAAGGGATGGTGTCAAACCAAAAGCCAATTTAGTTAGTGCTATTGTGAATGCACAAGTGCCACACGATAGAGACACTCAGATCCTTTATGGGTCTTGTTGAGTATTATTCTAAATTGGTTTATGATTTTGCTCACAAAACTGAACCTTTAAGAGTGTTACTAAGGCGTGGCAAAAGATTTGTGTGGGATGAATTACAACAGTCTGCTTTCAACATGATCAAGGAAGACATTGCACATGCAGGTGTGCTAACTCCGTTTCAAAATGGGGTTAATAGTATAGTTACAGTTGATGCCAGTGCTGTTGGCATTGGTGCTGTCCTAGCGCAAATGCATGGGAAGGAGGAGAAAACTGTTGCATTGGCCTCACGCTCTTTGAGTGAAGCGGAGCGTAACTACTCTGTAATTGAGAGGGAGGCCTTGGCGGCCGCTTAGGCTACTAATCATTTCAGGGTGTTCTTGTGGGGCAGTGCATTTAACTTGCGTACTGATCACAAGCCATTATTGAAAGTTCTGGGCCCTGGTGGTATTAAAAACGGTTCGGGGAGGTTGGCTAGGCTTGCTGTCAGATTGCAAGAGTTTGACTGCAAGGTCGAATATGTCCCTGGGTGGAGGAACAGGGTTGCAGACTGTTTGTCAAGGCTTCCAGATAAAGCAGCATTTTTATCAGACTTACCTACTGAGGAAGTGGTGGCAAATGTCGATGACGCCATGGAAGGGTTTGCCAATGCCATTCCAAGACAAACTTGGATCAAGGCAATGGAATAGGTTGCTGCTTTGACTGGTGTTGTGCGATTGATGAAAGGTAGTATGAGGAGAGAGAGCAATCTTCCGGAAGGGGTGAGACCGTTTTTGAAGGTGGTGGATGAATTATCAATAACTGATGATGGAATGATCATGCGGCAGGACAGATTTGTACCACCTTCTGGTCTACATGCCAGACTGATTTGTTTGGCGCATGAAGGGCGTTTGGGGCATACCATGACTATAAAGAGATTGAGGGAGAGCTATTGGTGGCCTTGTATGGATCGACAGGTGAAGGCTTGGGTAGAGGTGTGAAGCTTGCAAGGACTCGGAAAAACGATTGAGGGTTGGCCTGGGATCTTCTCAGGAGTCTCAGCACGTCTCCTTAGCGGAGAAGGTGTGTTTGGATTTTATTGGGCCTTTTGCATTTCTACCTGATAATGAAAGATATGCAGTTGTGTTGGTTGATGCAAAGTCCAAGTGGGTTGAGGTTGCGTTCATGAGTTGTATTACCACTGCCGCTACTATTGGTGTATTGCGTGAGGTGTTTAAGAGGGAAGGCCTTCCATCTGTACTCCTTACCGATAATGGAACTCAATTGACTTCTTGTGAAATGAAAAGCTTCTTGGATTCTGTGGGAGTCAAGCACTCTTGTTGCTCCTTGTATAACCCGCAGGGAAATGAATTGGTTGAGAGAATCAACAGAATGGTCAAAGGCACGATGCAATTGGCACATAGTGCAGGTTTGTCTGTGCAGGGTGCTGTCAGTGAAATGCTTTGGGCCTATCGCTCTACTTCAAATGGTAACTTGGGTAAGAGCCCATTTGAGATGATGCGCGGAAGGGCAGCTGGTACCAAATTGGTGCCGTCATGGATGCGAGGAACATCAGTGTTAGCTGGTTTGGCCAAGAGTACAAATGCCAAACAGGACAGGCGTTTCATTGATGTAGGTGATTGGGTTAAAGTTAAGCCCGGAGGTCACAGCAAGTTTTTGAATAAATTCAAGGGACCTTTCAAAGTCAAGGCTGTAGGAGGAAATTGGGTCAAGTTGGTAAATGTCCAAACATGGAATTTGAGACGTGTTGCATTATATCAGAGGCACGGTGGTAATCATGAAAAGAATTTAGAGCAGGAGACTGAATCTGGGGTGTGTTCACCGTGGCTGTTGATGAGTGATGGTGAATTTTCGGTGGGGCAGTCTGATGTTTGTTTGCCATCTGGTGAGGGTGCTGGGAATGATGGTGAATTTGTGGTTACCAGAGAGGGAGATGAGTTGATGGGCTCATCTCAGGTCTTGAGGGTGGCCAGGGAAAGAAGAGCTCCTGCATATTTGGGTGACTATGTTGTTTGAGTCTTATATGCACCCTTCTTTCGTTCTTCTTTCTTGTAATCTTTTTCTTGTTTTCTTTTTCGCCTTTCACTTGGGTTCTCACTTTGTTCTGTTTTGTTTTAGCGTAAGATGGGGAGATGAATTATATTGTACTTGGGCTCTTCCAGCTAGGCTGGGACTGCACATCTCTATGATGTACCTTTGGTTCCAATGTGATGTCATGGGCCAGTGGGACCGTTGACAGTTGGCTCCAGCTGTGTCTGGCAAAGCTGTTGTGTGGGGTTTTTCTCTGACCAATAAACTCTTATTAAGAGGAACCTTTCGCAGCGTCTTGTCCCTGATTACAATAGGTTTCCACTTGAGGTGATTTGTATTCACCATCTCAACAACAAGGTGATTTGTGCTCACCATTATTGTACTTGTAATGCCCAACGTTTATGGTGATAAGTTCCTTGTTATGTCATTTCCAGCCCTGAAGAAGTCGAGGGGTAATCGCCACACGACGAAACACGTGTTGGCTGGACATTTGTTTGAATAAAAGACAAAGAAAAGATCATAAGAGACATTACTCATCTTTTACCTTGTACTCCAACTCTATGATGAACTTTCATTTGAACACTAGAGCGTGTGCATAGGACAGGATACTACTTGCGTGATGGGCCTTTTGGTCCTACATTATTGGGGGTTCCAGGGTGTTTTCCCCTCACCTTTTGCACCGCATGATTCTATTGATTATTGTATACTACGCTAACTAGACAGGCGCCTATTTTCCCTGTACAGAACACCCCCACAGCCTTAAAACCACAAGATGCTGTACAGGATTTGGTGCAGGATGAAAGTAATGGCCAGTACAGCCAGCCAGCTAGTAATGAGGGTCTAACTGTCCAATTATATTAGGAAGAAGTTCAGATGAGAGTTGTAGCAGTTCATGGCACAAGCAAAGCTGCATCAAAATAATAAGGTGCTTTGGGTAAAGAAATGTGGCTTTATCTTACGGAAGAACCGGATAATGAGAAGCAAGAAACTGAGAGGGCATTTGCACCATCTTATACTAAAACGCACAGAAACAATTTAAAACTTTGGCGATTCTGAGAATCTGGAAGGATCTGAAAATTAATGCAGTGGCACTTGCAACAACAAACCATGCGAAATGTTTTGCATATACATTTTCCATTGGAGGGCTGCTGGGTCCGCTGTAGACAACAGAGAAAGGTATAGGAAGACTGCAGCAACAGGCTTGTAGCTGGAACTCCCTAGCTTTTATCTTCTTGGACAATTGATAATCAGCGAGGGCGTAGGGAGAAAGATTCCCTAATTGAATTGAGCCGTGAGTAGTGTGAAATGTGATTGGGAGAAAGGTTAAAGACACTAAGTTTTGAGTAGGAATTCTCACCAGGAGGGGTCTATTCCTAAGCCAATCATACTCCAGTACAAAAGGGCGGCCCCAAGAAGCAGGGCAAGAGAGGTGATCACGTAAAATCGAAACTCCTTTTCATCTGGGACGTTTTTGCTCAACAGATGGCCTAGAACACCACCTAGAATACAATGGAAGAAAAAAAAAAAAAACAGATAACCTCTTTAGGCACAAAGCAACATTTAACGAGTAACTATAGCAGACTAGGGGAGATGCTTTGATATACTCACCAGTCACAATCCCAGCCAGGACCTGATGTGGAAAATGAGCCAAGATGAAGATACGAGAGACTCCCACAGCTAACATTAGGCTGCAGTAAACAGCATACGGAAGAAATCTCACCAGGCGGCTGCATAGAGAAAAAAGGGTGAGCATCTTCGATACAACGGAAGATATGAACAAAAGTGTGGTACTATTTGCTGTCATTGATGATCAAGTCCTGGGAGATAGATGAATAATACATCATTCCTCATAATTTTAATAATCAGGAAACTATATAATTTCAGGAAGGGTACTGCCCTTTGTGGTTTGGGCACTGCACGTATATTTATCACTGTAAACATCCATCAACCTGTGGTATTAGAAATGTTTGTCTTTTATTTTCACCACTAAAACTACGTCATCTTACTCAATATATAAAAAAAAATGGCAACATTATCAGTGCAATAATTTTTAACCACTTGTCAGCTTCAAGGCAAATAAATACATTTTGAGAGAGTAACAGAAAAAAACAGGTCCCTCTCACACTGTGAACCGCTACTTAATAACATCTCTAATTTGTCAAGCAGTTCTTATAGCAATATCTTCTCTAACAATACTTGAACTTTTCCAGCTCACGAGCATCTATGTTCATCCTCGTGGCACCCACTGTATGCATTCACCCTAACTGAATTTAATAAATCAAAACAGTCCTTTTGGGACCTCTGCAACCAGGTGCTCATTTATCATAGATGCTTTTCTCAAATCCTGCTAGGCAATTTTCCACAACTATTGAGAATAATTATGTTTACTTCTCGTGTAGATTCTAACTTTTGAAAATCACTGTTAATCAGTTTTATACAGCCACCTCACTAAAAACCACATACAAATTGTGATTTTTCCCTATTTACAAAACATGCCGTGCCTGCACACTAAAATAAAAAAAAAAAAAAGAATAGGAGAAACAAAAAATTAATAAACCGTTTAATGACATTTCTGAACATCAAAATGCAAGCAGGCTAATCTTAGACTATTCCTTGTGCTGCGTTCTATAACCAAGCCATATTTTATTGGTGCCTTTAGTTTAAAAAAAAAAAAAAAAAAAGCGACTCATTCTGTCTCATTTCAATTTCTGTAGCATTTTAGTTTGTGGGAATCCTTTTATCAGTGTTGATATTTTAACACAATGATGAGGTTAATTCCCCTTTTACTGGAGTTTTAGCAGTGAGGTTCTATATCGGGGGGGTTTCCTAAGTCGGTCCTGGAGGGCTGGATCCATGCCAGATTTTTAGTATATCCCTTTTAGATAAATGTAGTTATCTTATAAATCTGGCATGGATCTGGCCCTCCAGGATCAACTTTGGAGAACCCTGTCCTAAATAAAAGGCACACACATTACACTAATTTCTTCACTCGATTAATCTGGTCCACATATCCCACCCCATGCAGCTCAGTACATTATACTTACAAGGAAAGGGCGGACATATCCAAAAAGTCATATTGCTGCCAAACAACATCTTCTGGCCAGCCACGCCCCTGCAATGGCCACAGCCACACAAAACGCTTCTCACAGCACTCATGCTCTGAGCGGACAAAATGTCAGGTTTGCACTCAGATTTTCGTCCTTATCTGAATATGTCCAAATTCATATGCTGCTCACTTAACTAAAAAGCCATTTAGATGCATTCAGATAACAAATGAAGGGTGGGGGGGGCAGCATCACCTTGCAATGCATACATAACCCTGATCACTGTAACTACATGCGAACTGGAGCGATTTTGCATTTCTGGGTACCTACATTGTCTTGAGTATTTAGGAATGACCGTAAGGCAGAATGTGAACATCAAATCAAACACCAAATAAAATTAAAAAGCATCAGCACAGTGGTGAGTAATGCCTGGTGTCACCCGCAGGAGAAAACGCTGTTTAAAGATATAAATAAATCACAAAAATGTCTAGGTTAGTGGAAGTGACGCCACTTACCCTGACCTATGCTGACACAGGTTTCACCCGTTGAACCATTTTAATCCTTCAGCAGTCTGCTATCTGTTACTGAGTAAAAAGGAGGAGTGGAAACCTCATAAAACAACAAGCATTGCCAAGGCCAATCGGTCTCGCCTGTGGGACCGATTGGCTTTGCCAATGGTTTTTAGCAATGCTGTACAGCTTCACCGATGCTGAGCAGCATGGCTAAAGAGAAATTTTAAGCATATGGCACGACCGTTGGCATCATTTTGTAGGAGCATACATCATGCACACGCACACTTAAAAATGACTTTTTTTTATTTTTTTTTTTTATTTACTGATCTTAGTTGGATCAGTAAATAAAAAGAAAAAGTGTAAAGTGATTTTTTTTTTTTAAAGCAGGTGGAGGGAAGCAACCCGTAGGATGTTGGTAGGGTTATGCAACACAGTGGGCACAGTAGGGGGGGGGGTGGGGGGAAGCAAACGGCACAGAGCTACATGGAGCACGGGGAGGGGGGAATGCCAATGTGCGAGATGCAGCAACATGGAGCTGGGGGGAGAAGCACATGACCTAGAAAGAGGAACGTGGAGCTGGGGGAAAACCAATCTTTGAGGAAGTCACAGGTGAAGCAAAAGGGAGCAACACTGAGTGCAGCACATGGAGTAAGAGAAGTACACAAAGAATACAGCTGGAAAACACATGCACTCGGATAGATTGTTCAACCAAAAAGGAAAAAAGTAGTGCCCGAAAAGTAAGCAGAGAAAGTACACAAGTAATGAGGCCATGCTCCTGGGGAGGGACACAACAGGAAGAAAAGCCTGCACAAGCTAACGAATAAGCAGCAAGCAAATGAGAGTGAAAACGAAGCTAAGCAATGGACAGGCTGTGAGCCACTGTAAGCCGACAATAGGTCTCTTAGCAAACAGACAGCTTGCAATCTCTGGTAGGCGAGACCTAAAAAGGAGAAACTTTTCTAATAAAACTTTAAGAGCTGCAGATATGAATGTATGTGAGCTCCAATATTCAGGTTTATATACAATACTAATGTTTTGAATGTCGGTAGGTGTGGCATACAAGTATGAATGTACATTTATCGGTTAAATTTATAAGCAGAAGTATTTTAGTTGCTGCTTAAATTTAACAAAAACAAAATAAATACAGATATAAAAGCAAAATATAACGATGGATGAACATAGATGGAAATGTACAAAAAATAAATATCATAAAAGCAGGAGCAGTAATCATTATACAGGATCAATCAGTTTCAAAGATGCACCTGGAATTACATATACTGAGACACTGAGCCCTGACGTAATAGTGTGTCTAATTTAATGGCAGGCTGCATACCACTGAGCTCCTTTGCAGCTCACATTGGGAGATATATATCCCCATAACCTCGACCCCTTCGGAAGAAGAGGGCGTGCACGGGCACACACGTTTTAGCTTTGGACTCCAACAAAATGCGTTGGCTAATGTTGTAAACAGTGAGGTTACCAGCCAACAACGTTCGTTTCTCTAGGGCTGCGCCTACAACAGTAGGAGCTGCAGTAGCTGAAAGCACTCTTGTAACCTAAATGCTGATGTGTTCACACTGCTGAAGCTATAAACATCCATCAGGGGGTTTAGCAAAAATGCCCTCCAAACACTCTCCCTCAGATATGTCTGCCGAGAAGAAGTCACAGGGCCTGATTCACAAAGCCATTTATGGGTAAGTTAAACTTGCATGCACAAGTAGTCTTTTTAAATCAGTGTTTCGCAAAACATGGTTTTGCACTAGTAAACAGATTTACAGAGTCATACTTCTTCGTGTAATTCTTCCAGGTGCTGAGAGCGGATTTTTTTTAGGTGGGAATGCCATGGAATTTTGGGGGAAAACGACGTATGTGCATCATCTATTCCCACCCATAAAATGGTCAGAAATTCATTTCTGTCGGTTGCAAACCGAGAAGGGAACACTCCTAAAATTAATGGTTATGTACTGGAAGGGGTATTTTTTCTACAGGGATAATATTTTTCAAGTTGGGAATATTCTTTCAAAAAGTTTCTGGGTGCCATTGTATTCACGCAAGATTTTCCCGTATGTGCAAATGAGCACTTCGGACAATTATACAAGCAGAAATGCTTCTGCAATATCATAAGTGGGAATTTTAAATGCTTTTCTAGAATATCATAGGGAATCTGTTAGTGTTACAGCTACCCAGGCGAGCTGTGGGCAAGCTTTGTGAACTTAAAAAAAAAATCTGAAATTCACTCTGCAGGAAGGAGGGAATCTAGAGAAGTACATTTCTGATTTTGTTTGGTGAATATGTCCCACGGTGCAAAAAAATGTCCCAACGCTGAGTGTCTCCATGAAGCTTTAGCCGAGTATTACAACATTTGGGACTCATTATCAGCCAACATTAGAAGCACCCAAGAGCACATACACTTCTGAAGACAGTTGAAAACATGGCTATTTCCTACATAACTACACCACCTACATCCCGGCAACAAAGCCTTAAGACCAATCCTTGGCTTACAACCCAGGAATTGGAAACACCTCAACCAGCAAACTGCTTTCAATAGACAGGTAAGCTAAGAATGGTGGACCTATTGTTCTCCATGTCATTATATAATTACGTACTTGCATATATAATAGTTATGGCCCACAATAATACTAAGTCCGTAATATGCAGTGGGCAGCAGCAAAGAGTAATTTATATTTCTTAAATTCACATAAGATATCTCCTATGAGAGTTGTTCCCTCACCGGCACTGTACAGCCAAAAAAAATGCAAACACAACCAAATTAACAGGCATGGAACAACCCCAGGGATCTGTCACACATTGCTGGACAATTCAGAGGTCTTTAATATAGTCAACCACAGCAGGTCTCAAATATCTATACAATCTATCTATACAATCACTTCTTAACATCTCATAAAGACACTCCGATATGGAAGTATAATAAAAATGCCCATTCCGACAGATCGCTCCATTTCTTTCTGCCTCCAACCAAGCCAGCTCAGGACCACAACTATACACAAAATCTCAAATTGCACAACCTAGTATTAGTGATCAACTAAGCAGATTATAATATAAGAAATACCGTAAAGAAAATTTCAAAGCTGTTCAAAGCTACCAGCATACTGAAAACCTTAAAACTGTGCATCTGTCTATCACACTTCATCATGCACCACACTGCTACGTCCCATAACACGATATCCGTACATCGGTGGTCATCATGCAAAACAAGGAAACACTTCCAACATAAGATCCAAACAAAGACCCCGTCCTTCCAAACACACACCCTACATAGTGTAGTGTGCTCCTCCTATAGGCAAGCGCTTCAGCACCTCACTTAGGGGTAGTAAGACTGATTAAATGCTGCAACACAATACAACACAACATGAAAGAAACTGGAACAGTGGTAATGGAAGGTTGCGTGATCTTTTAATCTCTCCACACTGCTGCTTAAAATGACTCGGGAACTACAGGAACGTCCACAGGCTTAGAAAAGCAAAGTTCTTATACAGTGAGTGAGAGTGCCATGACAGTTCCTGAGAGGCGCTTCAAGACTTTCAAGGCTCAGCAATGTGGACACCTGATTTTGGCACTGGGCTTGGTCCATGCTGGAAGCAGCCACCGTGCTGCAAAACAATTTCAAAAACTAGAAAGTTCGGGGACAAGCACTTTTTTTTAATTTATTTTTTTTATTCTCTTTATTGAATTTATGACCATCAAAAACATTATCTGCCTCGCAGGGCAGTGCAGTCAAAAGATATAGAAGGAAAAAAATTTACATAAATAAAAATAAAACCACATATATATTGTAACTTCAGTGATCGGTAATTTGCTAGCAAACAATGTCTAGGTCTCCACATAGTCTGGTAAGTATACCCTTATTATAGCATATCAACATAACAGTACAATGGTTCAATCGGGTGTTGCGCTGTCCATTTGGGGCCTCGTTATCAAATATTGCCTCAATGGTTCCCAGATGTCTTTGGGTCTTGATGATGGTGGTAGTTCCTCTGCAAAGAGTTCTAAATTGTCACGACAGTACACCAAATCCGTAACCCACCTCTCAATCTGTGGAGTGAGTTTACTCTCCCATGTGAACATAATTCTCCTCCTGGCCATCAGGAGGGCTACTCTGGCGAATCTGCCCACAGTACCTTTTAGTTGAGGAACATAGCCAAGCAGGCATGTGAGGTACCTGTCATGGTGTGCAACCGCTGTAGAACTTCCTCCCAGTAATGTAGTACAGCTCTGCAGCCCCAGGCAAGGTGAAGAAAGTCCGCTGCCTCCTGTCCACAGCGTGTACAACGATCCGAATCCCAGAGCCCCATTCTATGCAATTTAATAGGGGTATAGTAAATTTGGTGGATAAATTTAAAATGAATAATACGCAAATTACCATTGGGCGTTAGTTTACCAGTTAGAGTGCAAATATTCTCCCATTCCTTCAGTGTAATTTGAGGGTCTAGTATAGCATTCCAGCGCTCGAGGCCCTTATCCTCCGATCTCACTACTTCCTCCTGCACTGATTTGTATAATTTAGTTATAAGCTTCCTTCTGGAAGGGGCTGTTAAAAGTAGTTGCAGCGGCCGGAGAGGAGGTGGCTCGGTAGGGAAATTCGGATAGTGATCTCTAATCGCTCTTTTTAAATCGGTGACAGGTGTAATGAAAGAGTGGAGTGGGATTTGTGATGTACTCGAGGTCGCCTTCTGTGATATAGCTACCCTCAGAATAAAGGTCACGCATATGCGCAATACCGACTATTTGCAGAGACCTCATTGGGCCGGTCTCCTGAGTGACAGATAACGCCGCATGACCAACTAGGGGCAGGGGCATAAATAGGGAGTTTATGAGCTAGTTTGCCTATCAATTGCCATGCCTTGGTAGTGGTGTCTATGGTATTTATCTCTGATTTGGGAGTACCTCTGTGAACATGTGTAATCAAACTAGCTAACGGTATCTGATAGGCATCACCCTCCTCCACGGCTAGGTGTGGTGTGAAGGCATGTGGGCGAAACCAGTAATAGGCGTATTGGGCCTGAGCACAGATAATATATAAAAATCTGGAGCTCCAAATCCTCCACGTGAGTAGAAAAGTGTTAGTGTGTCCCAGCTGATCCTGGCAGTTTTGCCTCCCCAATCAAGTTTCAGGAGTTGCGTTTTTATTGTAGCAAAGAATTGCTTGGTGATATTACAGGGATATTACAAAATAAGTAGAGGAAACGGGGGAAAATGATCATCTTAATGACCGCTATACGATCTGCCAAAGAGAGCGGTAGATGTGTCCATTTATCCACCTGACACACCATTGCGTCATATGCACGGCCATAATTTTCCCTTATCACAATCTCGGGGTCACAGTGAACCCACACTCCAAGATACTTGACGGGGTCTTCAGTCCATATGAGCGAGTATTCCAACGGGGGAGGAACTGTGTTCCTAGTTAAAGGGATCATGACCGATTTCTCCCAGTTGATCGATAATCCGGAAAACAGCCCGAATCTGATGTATTCACGGAGGATCGGGGAGAGGTATTGCTGTGGTTCCCGAATAAAAAGGACCATGTCGTCTGCATACATTGAAATGCCGACAGGTCTCTGATGAAAGTTGAGTGCTGAGCTCCTGTGTCGCTGACGTATTATACACTCTAACGGTTCAAATGTAATGGCAAATAAAAGGGGGGACAAGGGACATCCCTGCCTGGTGCCCCGCTCAATATAAATGGGGTCAGAAGTGAAACCCCCCCACGTGTACCCTCGCCGACGTAGTATTGTATAGCACCTGTAACCATCGCTGCAGCACCAGGGGAAACCCCATCCGTTTTAAAACGTGAAACATGTAACTCCATTCAATGGAGTCAAATGCTTTCGCAGCATCAAGCAGGACTACTGCGGCGGGCAAATCCGGGTCCAAAACATGAAAAATAGCAAATATGGTCCTGAGATTGTGTGAGGTGGACTGCTCCGGTATAAACCCAGATTGGTCCGGCAGCACAAGCATGGGCATGAGGGGTTGGATCCTAGTGGCTAAGATTTTCGCGTCCAGATTAATCAATGACAGCGGGCGGTATGATTCGCAGTGTGTGGGGGATTTGTCTTTCTTGAGAAGTGTGATGATGAGAGCCTGTCTGAGGGAGGGGGGTAGGACACCAGACTCATGAGCCTCCGCGTACATTTCCAATAAATAGGGGACAAGAAGGTCCGCATAAGTCTTATAAAATTCCGCCGTTAACCCGTCCGGCCCGGGCGCTTTATTATTAGGGAGTGAAAGAATTGCTTCTTTAACATCAGTCTCAGCAATGGGGCGGCTCAGATACTCGTTGCCCGTCTGACAGCCAAGTACAGGCAATGTCAGATAAATATTCATCAAGGGCGGTTTCCTCTTCCCCCCTCCCCCACGTGTGGTATACATGTCACTGTAATAATGTCGGAATTGGTCGACTGTCGCCTGGGGTGTGTAGTGCTCTGTCCCATTGTCATCTACTATTTTAGTAATGTGATGACTCGCCCGAAATTTCAACTTGAAAGACAAATTTCTACCCGGTCGTCCGCCTTCACCGCAAGACCTGGCTACGTGGCGGCGCGCTATACATCTCGCCTCTGAGTCAGCTAACTTATTATATTCCACGAGGAGCTCCTGAATACGAGCGAGGGAAGAGGCAGACAGCGCGACCGAGTACTCCGCCTCTAAGTCACCCAATGCCTTCTCTGTCTTGGAAAGTTGACCCCTAATATCTCTCAATATACCCGATGTGGTACTTAAGCACACCCCACGTATTGTGACCTTAAAGGCCTCCCATAACTAGGAAAAGCTTTCCACCGATCCCACGTTTAATTCAAAATACTGCGTTATCGCTTGTCTGATGGTGTCCTCATATACAGGGTCCAGCAGAGCCTCCGCTCGGAACCTCCAGGTGAAGGGGCGGTGTGGATTTGTGGGAATTTGGATAGTCAAATACACAGGGTTGTGATCGGAGAGAGTACGTGGTAGATTATGAATATGTGTTACCCACCCATTAGCCTCTTCATTCACTAACCAATAGTCCAACCGAGACCAGCTGTTGTGGGACGGGGTGACATGGGTACCTACTTTGTCTTGAGCATTACGAAGGCGCCAAACGTCCACCAAGCCCAGTTCCTCCATGGCCTCCCGCACACACTGAGCTGTTCTAATGGTGGGTTAGGTTTGTCCATGCTTGGGTTCAGATGCGTGTTAAAGTTCCCCCCCCCCACCCCCCAGAGGATGGCCGATTCTGGTAGCGTACGCAGCACATTCAGTATCTGTATGACTGGCTGAGGATCATCCACTACCGGGCCGTACAAGTTGATGTGTAATCAGTGTCATACCCAGTTTACCCTGCACAATCGCCCAGCGACCCTCAGTGTCAGTGTGTGAATGAATAGGGAGGAAGGGTATGCCTTTTTTGACCAAAATGAGGACCCCTCGAGCATAGGTGGAATAAGATGAGGCCAGCCTGAACCCCGCCCACTTGTGTGCAATATTGACTTCCGTTCGCCTATTCAGATGTGACTCTTGCAACAACGCGATATGCACACTGTGCCTCTCTAGATATGTAAATACTTGACGAATTTTTGGGGGAGTGTTGAGCCCACGAATATTCCAAGTTATACAGTTATACCCATCAGCCAATTTCGACAATACAAGGTGTACCTTTAGGACAAAACATTCTACTTTTTATAAATACCATGTTTAGACTTTTGCTGCGCTTCATTGATCCAATCACAAACAATATAATAGGACAAACAGTGAAACAACCCTCCCCCACCCACCTTGGCAGCCCTAAATTGCCAATGCCATGACCCCACAATGCAAACAATTCTGCACTAAAAAAGAAAAAGAAACAAAGGAAAAATAAGGAAAAATCATCCAATATAGTCAATCGGGTTTTACCCATTGGGGGACGTAGCGGCACATACCACTCCCAGATGAGAGAGGGAGGGGGCCGCCTTAGCGGATGAATGTGTTCCAATATGTAGGCCTAATATGAAGAAACGATAGAGGATAGACAGAGTGACATAGGGGTCGCAGTCAAATAACATTTCAACAAGGTAGTTATAGCCTCTATGTGCCATTAGTCTGAGCACCCAGACCGCTTTCGGTCCACAAAGAGCGAAATCAATAAACTGCCCACTGTGATCGCAAACGTTCCATATGTTTGTAACCCAACCGGAAAAAACAGCACAATTATTACATGCAACAACATGTGATACTCACAGAGACACAGGCCCATATGCTACCACCCAGAAGTGGCCCAGTCAAGCCCAACCGCCCTGCCAGCGGGCCTAACATGAGCGACAGCAAACGGGCGCTCAGTATCACGTGGTCACTGCAATATCTCATTATACAATCGCGCAGCTAAAAAAGTGCAGTTATCATTCATCAATGTCTGATGTCGGCCCAGCTGCCTGTTGTCCCCGTTTCAAGGATCTGGCGAAGTCCATTGCCAGTTTTGGGTTAACAAAGATCTTCGCCTTACCCTCCATGCCTATACGCAGTCGAGCAGGGTATAGCATGGCGTAGGGAATTTGCTCTTTCATTAACAGTTTCTTGACCCCTTGAAACTCTTTGCGCGCTGCTTGAACTGTGGCTGTAAAATCTGGGTAAAAAGACAACACTACCCTGATAATTGACGGTGCCCTTCTGTCGGGTGATGCGCAATACCGCGTCTCGATCCCTGAAATTCAGCAATCGTGCGATGATGGGCATGGGTGGCGCACCAGGTGGTGGGCGCGCGGCTAAGGATCTGTGAGCGCGCTCAACAATTAACATTTGTGAAAGATTCTCAGCGCCACAAACCTCCCGAAAGAGGTTCTCCACATTCTTCTAGTCGCCCCACATTTGTGGATTCTGGTAAACCCAAAATTCGCACGTTATTACGCCTAGAGCGCGCTTCAATGTCCTCATTTTTATCTCGAAGCAGAGTCAGAATTTTTTCAATGTCGGTAGTTTTGGCAGTCACCTGTTGCAGGCCATCCTCAGCGTCTGATATACGCTGGTCCGCCTCACCTAACCGGACTGCCTGCTTATCTAATTTGGAGGAGATATGATCCATGCGGCCGTTCAGCGCCTCTATCTTTCCATCAATAGATTGCAGGCTGGCTTGAATTGCAGACAAAGTTCTTTCCAGGGCGGTTGGGGCCTGCGCCGCAGCGTCGAGCTCTGAGTCAGAGGCCGTGGTTTGCGAGGATTTACCACCTCTGCGCAGTTCAAAATTCAGGCGCGGTTGGTTCTTTTCCGGCTTGCCCATGATGATCAGTTATAACTGGAGTTCAAGTACACACCGCAATGGGGGGGCACAACAGATGTCGAAGTGCGCCTCACTCCGTTAGCGCCAATTGATCAAATGCTATTTATCAGAGGAGTGACGCGTTGATCAGAGGTTATATGCCTTGTAGAGCGCTGCGTGCGCAAGTTCTGTGTACAGGCCCGTACTACCCTGCCCAACGTTTCCTGTCAGCACCCGCTGCGCACCTCAGCCCCCAGTCGCCCTCGTGGTCCCCGCGCTGCCAGAGAGGGTCACTTACTTAAGCGCTGGATCCCCGCCTCGAAACACGCAGAGCGCCGCTCTGCAGACGTTATGCCCTGGGATGATGTCCCGATGTGAGGCCCAGAGCGCCGCCGCCTCCGCACAGGCCGATGTAACTCAGTGCCCCCACACAGGCCAGTCCCGTCCCGTCCACCAGGCCCCCCGGAGGCGACAGGAGATCGCGCAGCGGGCAGTGCGTAGATTGATGCGCAGCTCACCCGCAATGTTGATTGTAGCCGCGGTTTTCCAGTACCGCCAGTCCCTGTGCCGCAGTATCCACAGCCGCTGTGCATCGTCCAGTGGGCAGTGATTCCTACCGCCGCGGGCTGCCAGCTTACGTGCAGATGCCCGCGTCGGAGTCCACCACTGTGCTCGGCATTCACCTCCTGCGACCCAATATTGCGTGCGCCGGGTGCTCTGGTCCTCCGCTAGCCGCTCCTCCTATAGAGTGGTATCGATGGGTACATATGGAGCAGGATAATGTAAGGATAATAGTGGCGGCCGGCAGAGCTACACTACAGTGCGGCCATTTTGCCGCGCGCCAAGCCACGCCCCCGGGGGGGACAAGCACTTATTGTTTAGGTTTCGCCTGAGCCAGCGCGCATGCGCTGCTCTGGCGAGACTTTTAGTAAGCGGGTTTTGGAAGTGCAAACAGTGGCTTTTGCTGGCGACTAGCCTGCGTTCACAAGAGCGTGCACGCGCGATCAGGCGCCATATGGCTTCCCTCGCCATCTGGACGCTCGCGTGAACGCAAGCTGGTCGCCAGAAAAAGCCACTGTTTGCACTTCCAAAACCCGCGATTACTTTCACGGCCGCGCGGCCGTGTCAGTTTCACGGCCGCGCGGCCAATGCTTGTCCTTTTCTTTCTTTTGCTTTGAATTTCTTGTCTTCTTTGTTCTCCTTTTCTTTCTTTTGCGTTTGTCACTTTTTATACTCCTCAATCTCTTGTGTATTTATTTCAGTTTGCTTTCTCGCCGTTTGTCGCTTTTTAATCTAACATTTTTCACACTCTTTAGTTTTCGCTATCATAGTCACCGTCTCTTTTTCGCCATCACCACTCATCCAGGTCTCTGCCTTTACCTTTTTTTTAAAATTTTATTTTGGATTCTCAACCTCGTCTTCTCATCCATGTTGTGTCTTCTATCTGTGCGTCGTGCCTGTATCCTTTTTACGCTCTTTCGCAGGTTCCTTCGACTTGTAAATACTGCGATGTTCCATCAGTGCTCAAATATGCATACATGTGTCCAGACTCTCTTTTACTCTCTCTTTCTGTCGCTTCCTTCCTATCAAGCGTGGTCCTTTGAGTCGCGCTTATCGCACTCCATAAGGCAGCGTCTGGCAAACAGTCAGTTTCATGCAAAAACATACATTTGCTGATTGTCACATAAATTCATTTCACGTGGTGCGAGCCGCGGAGCGTCCCCTGGTGCCATCTGTTGTCCGCGAGATAAGCCGCCCCTGCTGGGCCGGGGACCCAGCAGCCACCCCTGGGTAGTGTGGTCACCTTTCTCACAGAAAAATAACGGCCATTTGTTTGTACGAGCTAGGGGGTTACGGAAAGGTCAGGCGTGACCTCTGAAGTCTCTGCTATCTTTAACGTAATTTAGGAGTCGTTAAGACAAGTGCACATTTGGTATACCTTTATCTTTTAATTTTATGTTTTAAGTTTACATGTAATCGTTCAAAAATACCGATTTTGGTTATGTTTCCGGTGTTTTAACTGTCTTTGCCTGAAAATACTGGCCAGGTAGGTGAAATATTGGTCAAGTGGCGACCCGACCCCTCGGTTTCCGTTAGGGTTGACATTTTTCTTTGAGAAACTGGAATAACAGTTTGTATGAAACCGCCTGAATTTGCTTTTAACACACACGTCTACCTCTTTTTGCTTCAAACCCCATTTAGAAATCAAGTCACTTCTAGACAGTATTAACATTCTTTTGACATTATTCCATCTTATGTTTGTTGCTTTCATTTGTATTTGAAAGGGAAATTTACCGGATTTCAATGGCTGTCCTGGTTTGTCTTGGCATGAAAACGCCAGCCACACCAGTAATCTACTGGCCCAGCATAACACTAGCTGGATTCTTCAACTCTGTTGTTGGGTGTCATGGCCTCTCGCCGACAGAGCCCCGCCTCCCCGGGAGCGGCGCCATCTTTCATCCGGGGCCTCGCATAGCTCAGCTAGCCTAGGCCTGCCTTTAGGAAATGTGCTGTGTCATCTGTGGGGAATGTTAAGGCAACCCACCTGCATGTCCCGAAGAGGATTACTCCAAAGACAGATAAGGCTACTTTCTGGCAGACGAGGTAAAGACTCAGTCAGGTGTCCGTGGCCAGTCGTCAAATCACTGTCTTTCCCTATAAGGCAGACTACCTTAGTTCGGTCCCACACACCTTGCTCTATCAGCATTAGGGTGTGGAGGTCATAAGACCTAAAATCTGACAACGTCCGGACAGTGAAGTCAAAACATGATGCTCTTACAGGAGTGTGCTCTAAGGGATACTGTCAGGAAGAGAGTGGTTCACAAATACACAGTAGCGAGAGTGCAGCGAGATGGTGTGGTCTCAGCCCACATATTGGACTCAGAACATCCTATACCCTGGCTTTTTCAGAAGTTTCTGTAGCCACGCAGTCGACAGGCCATATTTCATACTCTGGCAGCAAACAAGAAGCTTAGAAGCCTGAATAGAGTATCTGCTCCACTGGCCAAAGTGATTGCAGCCCACCCGCCCCCACCCCCACAGATATAAGCATCCCGTTATCCCCAGTACATCAGAGGGTCCCGGCCTCCCATGGCTCATTGGTGCTTTGATCCCTTCCAACACACACCTAGAGAGATCTCCTGGGTGCAGTCCTTGTAAAAGCAGCAGCCTTTGTGCACAGGCACTTGGATGATCGGAAATTTATTTATTTATTTATTTGAAAAGTTTTATAAAGCGCGAACTTCTGCTCTCATTCTCTGGAGACCTAAGTCCTGCATGCCTGACCTGGAAATCTATGTGTCCCCCGTTTTTTCTAGAACGGAGCCGATTTAAAATTGAATAGCTCATTGTTTTTTTCCTGATGGAGAGGGAATTTTCTCTAGTAGTGAAACAGCACGCCCTCGGTTTCAGAATTCGCGCAACACTAACCTGGTAGGCCAAACTGGGACAAACCAAAGATTACCCCCTCCCCACCATGCCATCGGAATTAAGAATTAGAAGCTAACAGGACCAAGAAATACAAAAATAAAAAAATCTTTCTCAACACCTACTTGAAGAAAAGTAATGTTAACACATTCCTCGCAAAACATCATTTCATTGTTGATCAGCCCTGGCACAGCACCTCTCTGTGCCCAGCTCCTCTTTTCATAATTTATGTAAGACTCAATATGTTTCGCTGCTTCGCCAATTCTTGCTCCGAGATGCTTGGCTATAATCTAAATATGCCTGTCCACGGCCGAGGGCTAGCCTCTGTCCCGGATGGTGGTCCATCCTAAAGTGGACCACCTTTCAACATGTGACTGCGTCCCCAAGTCCAGGCCGTGACGTGTCTGACAGCTGGATTCAGGATCAGAAAGGGATCATAATTAAGCCCGGGCACAAAACGAACAAGCATTGGCATAGCCAATAGGTCTCGCCTTTGGGACCTTATAAGTGTTTAGCCATGCAACAGTTGATGTTGTTGCACCAAGGATATTGTGCAGCATAACTAAACACTTATAAGGTCCCAAAAGCGAGACCTATTGGCTATGCCAATGCTTGTTTTCATTATACTCTGACCCAAAGCAAGAGACTGAAAGGCCGAAGAGGTGGAAAGAAGGAGAAGGCGAAAGACAGGAAAACAGTATGTGTAGGGTGCTGAAACCAAGAAGCAATGTGAAGGATCAGCAAGCTAGTTATTCAGCAACCCTGAAGTGCGCTCCTGAGAATATCTTTGAACCCTTGCACTTCTTATTTTACTTATTTAATTTATAAATTAAGCACCGCACTGACTCCAGAGCCGCTGCACCTGCAAGCCCCTGAGGCAATTTTAATGAATTCACTCTGTCTATGAAACATCGTAAGTGCTCGGGAACCATGATGGAACTCCACAGTTTATTGTAACTGGGCCCATGAAAGTGTTCCTGAATATTTCTTTAACAGCCTGCAGAACATTTGAGAACGCGTCAGCAGGGGTAGACCATGCATTTGGACTAACTAATGCTCTCTAACACGGAGACCACTCATAATGTAGACACAGACCTTTAATGTCAGGCTACACGATTATTGGAGAACACCAGTGTTATCCTGGGTCATTTTAAACTTCAGTGTAGACAGTTTTAAAGCTCCAGAGCAGTTCCAGGGTCCTCTCTTCTTTGCAACGTGGACCCTAGATGACAGATTCTTGCCTCATGTATTTTTCAAGAATTGCACAACTACTGATGTAGGAGCTACACAGTTACCACAAGTCACAGGCCTCCGAGATAACACAATGGGCTCGCTGCCGATGGGAATACCAGCTGCTCACAGACTCGGCAGGGCTAACTCAGAATTTTGTCCAGGCAAGGTTGATAAAAGGTGGCACACTGGGTTGGAAGTTGGTATTTTTTTCGCTTGAACATTGTGCCATATAAAGTGGGTTTTTTATTATTAATTTTAGTTATTCTTTGTAATATTTTCAGGAGTAACAAATGCACGAAGGAGCAGGACAGTGATGATGCTAATATTACCACCCTCAGTTGGGTGAGTGTTAGTAGTATGTGCACACTTGTCTAACACGTGCAAGTTCTCTGATTTTGGCCAGTTAATAGAAAGGAAATGCATATATTTGCCATTCATGTGTGTTGTTGCCCATTTCCCGAGTGAGAATCCCCTCTGCTGACAGTGTAGAGTGGAAGGGCGGCGAGACAGTGGTTTGGGGGCGGGGGGGTATTAGTCAATGTGTACACCGCAAAAGAAGTTCTCATATCAGTCCTGGTCTTTCAGCAATAACAACTTTTGCAAAATAGTTTGTTGGTGGATAGCGTGCACAAAACAGCTGCACAACAGACGAGGAATGAGGCGCCTCGTCTATAACACCACAGTTTGCGCCGCTAGAGGGCAGTGTTGTTCAGCCACTTGAACGTGGCACTTGCAGGACACGCAAAGATTATGGGAATTGCATTTTCAGTTTTAGTGTAAAAGACAACAGCGTTTAATGACACCCACATGCATGTGCACTTTCAAAAGGACACTTTTTTTATTTACCAATAGAAAAAACAGCTCGAATGCGTGGTTTTAAAACGGAGCACAAAGGTGCTTAAAAAAATATAATGGGCTAGTTCAGGGGCGGCTCCTCCACTAGGGCGGAGGAGCCTTGCCCCACTACTTTCTCCAGTGTAAGAAGGGGCAGGGGTGTGCCCACTCCTGAGGGCACAATGACTGTTTAGCCGGCCCTCTGAGGCTGCCCAAACCAGTCATGCGCACTCTGCCCTTTCTCCATGCAGGCTGAAATGTAGTCTGCATGGAGAACATGGCCTTCCCCTGGCTGGGCGGCGTCCCATTCAATCACATTGCTGCCATTGCAGCGTTGTGGTTGGCAATAGGGAGGGAGCCTGGCTGCCGGCTTCCTGTTCCTGCCGGAGGCAGAAGAGCAGGAGCCAAGAAGACGCGGGAGCCGGCTGGCGAAAAGGTAAGTTTTATTTTTTTTAAATTATTAAATGACCCCCCCCCGCGCAAGATTGTCAACTGCTATTAGGCTGGTGCAGAACATGTCATGCTATTACACAGCAAAGTGGATTTTCTGGGCAAGCAGAAGTCGGGCTTTACAAGACGCCACAAAAGGAGGAAGACCGGGGTCTTGTTTACTGCTGTAAGATAGATTTCCTAGCAGATAAAGCAGTGGCTCAGATCTGAGGGCCATATGGCTGGATTGGGATGAGGCGGGTGGAAGGGTGAAAGAGGCAAAAAGGCTACAGGAGACGGAGCGAGTGAAGAGCCATATATTTTAAACATTTGCCTAAGTTATATATAATTAAGCTGCCCCTTAAGTATGAAGAACAAAGACAATTAATAACAGGAAACATGCTGCCACGTGGCACTTTACAAAGCACCAAGAAAAAAAATAGTGCCCGTGAGGAAAGAAGACGGAAGGCAGGTAGACTGAGTGCAGGCCTGTTTACAAACACGGAGGGGAGAGAGGATGCTCTGCAAATGAAAAGGGACGTTTCACCAAAGTGCCCCAAAATGAACAGATAAGCATCAATGTGGAAAGATACCAGTAGTTAGGCACTGCTCAGTGGGAGGAAACAAATGACAACAAGGAGGGACAAAGAGGAAAGATTACCCACTATTAAGCAAGCCTTTTTAAAGAACAATCGAAGTAACTAATAAAAAGGCAATGGGTGGGCTGTAAGCCCATAAAGTATATACAACATGTCTCGAAGAGACAGTGCAAGCGTTGCCTAAAGTAAACCTAAAAAGAAAAATGTAGCACCTAAAAAAGGGAGCAGTGGAAGGACATAGTAATGTGCCCATGCTCCAGGGGCGGTGTTATACGGTTCCTGTGCATCTAGTAGGACTGTGTATTTAGAACAACTAAACTTCATAATAGAGACCGAGTCTTCTTATATATTCAGTAAATGTTGGTCTTTTGGCTAGCTAACAGTATCACATCTAAACCCCTAACCTTATATAACCCAGAGTTATAGATGTTACTGATAACATTGAACAGGACCACTCTGATCCCCAAGGAAATTGTGGAAACAGATCTCAGCCTTTCGTTTTGTCACTTTTGCATACCAAAGATGTCAAAGAAAAAAGACACAATGATGCATTTTCAAACGTTTACTAAAAAGCTCTAATCTTTGTAAATAAAACATGAACTGCGATTATTAGAAAGATGAGACCTCATTATTATAAGCATTATTAGAATGGTGAAAACTTCAAACAATTCAACCATGTTAATTGTTCACAATGTTACTAAGGTTACTCCTATCTATCACTAATTTCCCTATGCTAAAGGGAGCATGTTGGGAGTACCTATCTGCTGCATCTATCTGCCAGGCCTATTGGGATGACCCAACCCCATAACTTGGTATTGTATGTCAGGAAGCTGGTCTCAGTGCATGAACACATGCACCGGTCTAGGTGTGCGGCCTGCACACTTCTGCATGGCTATCTTCCTTCTCAGCATGAAGGTCGAGGACAGCGGAACTGCATCTCAGTCGCAGCTCACAGCAGCGTTCCATGAGGACTCCGGCGGGAACTGAATCCCTCACCGACTTCAGCATGGCCGCTGTTTAAATAATAATTCCGCAAGCTTATCACACTGTGCCAGAGCTGCAGTACAACACATGTAATATTCTTAAACAGAAAATTCATCTCCAACGAACACAAAACAAAGAAAATAAAACGTGGCATTGTGTTCTCAGTTGTGCAACCCTGGAACTAAATGTGTAGTCTACAGGGCGACAATGCCTTTCAGAAATAAATGCATGCATAGCACATTCCCGCAATAAGGAAAACATGTGCAAACCACCATTAGAAAAGATGCTAAGTTAAGACGAGAAGCTAAAATGGAGACTAAATGCAAGCTACATAACAGTGGGACAAACTCAAGAATAGGAAGGAAAGCCACACAGCTAAAGAAGAAGCAAGCAAATGAGCGGGACAATAAGCCAAACAATAGGCAGGCTGTAAGCCGTCCACAGCAACGTAACGCTATATCTCGTAACAGACAGCGCATGTGCTGTCTTAGGCGAGACCCAAAAATGTGAAAGCGGTTTTCAGAGATCAATAACAACCACGTGTAACGTCTTGATGTAGTGACTGAAAAGGAGGTGGAGGGGGAATTACAGTACACCCAAGATGTGGATAGATGCAGCAGTATTTGACTGAATTTATTTGCCTCATTGGCCAAAGTAATATTTTCCCAGGAGTCTAGTGATTTTTAAACAGAAAGAGCAAGTTTATCAAAGATGTGTGATAGGGTTGTCACTGCCACACTAAAGGCTTGTGAAGTACGTACCTCTGCGACAGCTGTGAAACATATTTTGATGAAGCAATGAGAAGGGGCCACAGGGCTGCTCCTGTGATCATGCAATGTCCAGAGGGGCTGCCTGCAAGAGGACACAAGGGATTGAAAAATCACATTTGACAACAGTTGACATCTGACAAAATAACACATCTAGAACTGGATGCATATGCAGTCTAATACTCCCCTCTTTCATATAGGTCTTCTTTTAGGCAGAAAGGCCAAAACATGCGAGAATGCGTATTCACAACATTGAGGATGTGCTTCTTGTGCACAACGCCTCACAACACTGTGGGACTCTCCCATCTAGATCATACAAGTTCTGGACAAGTGCGTGGCTCCCTCTTCTGCCGATGCCACGGCCCTCTAAAATTGTGTTGAAGAAGGACAGAGGGCGGCTAGAGCCATCAGGCCACTGGCCTTCTTTCAAGAAGGCTGAAACTGAGGACGGGCTTTCAACAGCACATATTCCAAATTTCACATAGGTTCCTAAAATTATTATTACACCTCTGGAAAATGTAAAAATACATTTTATGAAGCTAGGCTAATAAGGAATGTAAGCCATTCCACACCAAGGTAAAACAGCATGCAAGAGTCCGGATTACCCCGTGGTGTGCACATATTGTGTGTAAATACAAGACATGAAAGTGTAAAATTGTGGCCCCCTTATATCCTAGCCTTATTTTGTTGAAATATGTAAACTAGACCAGCTAATAGTAGTGATTACGCTTCTGAGGATGCACTAGCACACAGTTCTAGTGAATCGCCATGGATTTGTGCACGTACAAGGATTGTTTACACATTTTCAAATGTGCTTAAAATCTGCGCTAAGATCTACATTCATACTTATTTAAATATTACGTGAGTCACTAACCTGGTCCCGACTCACATGTGGCAGGAAACTGGCGGAGAGTGAAGCCATATTTACTCAATGTGTCATTTTCACGCACCCACCAGTAGGGTCGTTCTCCAAACAAAAACCTAAGGAAAGAGAAAATATCTCAAACTTGCAACCAGTCAGTAATTCTCTTACTGGCAAGAGATAAGTCCTTCTGAGATTAATTTCCATGCACCACTGACAAGCATCTCACTTCTCTATCCCCACCTAATGTGGCCACAGTGCACCTTCAAGGGTCAGTCATCCCACCCAAAACCAATGTCAACCAGCCCCTCTGAGGAAGACACATCCCCACCAATCAGCCTGCCTTCTCGCAAGTGCAGTGATTGAGAAAACGGGGGACTCTAAATCTCTGTCCCATTGCTGACCCAGTCCTAAGGAAAGAATTCCTAACAAGTATCAGATAGCGTAACTCGGAATAGGCTTAAACAGAAACAGTGAGGAAAAGTGACAAAACAAAACCCCACCACCAGTTATTCCATCCCTTACCCAGAGCAAAAGTAGGCTTCATGGAAAGGACTTATCTGGGTCACCACTAACCATGCAATCTCCTGCCCCATCACTAACATCAGTCCCAGCCTGCTAAGCAGTAAGCAAAGCTGCACACCAGCAAAAGAAGTGGACCACTCGCACTCCAACCTTACCTCAAACTATTCGCTGCAATGCCCTCACCCCAGTTCCAGCAGTTGGTACCAAAAAACGGTTTGACACTTGGCAAACTTTGTTTACCCCAGTTTTGCAGCCTGATGGGAGCCATACTCTTGAGCTTAACTATGCATTTGTTATTGCACCTTTTTCTTAGGCCCTACGCTCACATATACCAACATATTTTTACAACCTGGTTGGCCCTATGATGAGTGCGTTCTAGTGACGTCCACATCTTACCATTTAAACACCAAATTCAACCATTCTGAAATTAACGCTATCCATAACACTGCAAGTCCGACCTTCCGGTCCAAAAAGTACGCGATGGGGAAGAACACAATGAAGACTGATTTAGGATCACCTAGATATGTAGCCCACAGCCAGAACTTCTCCAGTCCCAAAAGACTGTCCTGGAGCACCTGCGCCATGACAATGCCGTTTTCATGCAACGCCTCCATCTAAATGCAAACAGAGACGTGAGGTAGATGTTAGAATCCAGAGAAAGCCAACTCCTCCTCCTTCGGCTCTAGCTGTGCTTTTCCAAGGTGTCACCCAAAACATTTAACAGAGTGGAAGCAGAGCAGACTCCAGTGGGAGAGTTGATGGATCTATCTGGCTTGGTTACAATATCCCTCCCTCTGTGCAATGTTGAATGACAATCGAAACAGCACTAAATACAGCTTGGACAGCACTCTGTTGTTTTGTAGTTAGGCTTATTCTCTTTAAATAGTACATATGCGGAGGCTCAGAGCACAATATGCTGTTTATTTCCATTGTTGACTATGGAGGCGGCCATGACTTATGAGTGACAAAGCCTTGATTGGGTCATGCCACCTCTTTCCTCCCTCAACAAAGGTAACGTATAGCACATCACACTGTGCACATTAGCATATGTGCTTTATGAGATACTGTTCTACCATGTGCATTAGTTATAAATTCAGGTATTTAAGAGAACCAGTGCTCAATTTCATAACATAAGCCCAGAATGTGATGCAGTGAAGATCACAAATACAGTTAGTGGCATTGATAAGTCTCCATCTTGCCTCTGTTTTGGGCAGTGGCCGGGACAGTTTCTATCGATACTGTTGTGAGATAAGCATTTTAACCGGTATTACCTGATGTTCTGTATACATCATCCATTGGCATCTAAACTGTTTTTTAAATATTTGGTACTGCAGCACGTGATACGCCTGCATACAGGGCAAGTGTAATAAAAAATTATTTAAAAAAATAATCTAGTAGACATCTTGCCTCTACTATGGTAACAACGCGATTTGCAGTAGTAGATGTTTGAATCTGTTTTATTGGGCCATGTTTATTTTCACAGGCATGACAAAAATACCAACACATACACAACATATCAGATACACACATTATTTCCAGAATACCTGCTCATTAATGGTGGGGAGATGGGCGCACATGTACTAAAGATGTATGTTTTCTTCCTCCATGGTCACTTGTTTCATATATGGCCTAAACACTCCATTATATGTGCTATCAATGTCTAGTATTCATATTTCTGATTGATACCTATGATAAAGCAAGCAAGATCTTTAACTTGCAACATGGCAATAAGGAGAGAACAGAAAAGGCAAAACACATAAAGACCAAAATTGCCCAATATGCCTGAATTTTTTTTTTTTTTTTAAAGTTATCTTGGTTACTCCTTTGAGCCTGGCTACCATAATCAACTTTTATTCCCTTTTCTTGGAGAAATTGATGGGTCAGACTACATGTTTGGTGAGCCAGTCAACCAGTTACTTCAACAAAATGAACATGTACTATTTCTTTTTCAAATGTCCCTTGAATTATGCAAAATTTCAGATCAAAAGTACTCCTCCTTGTGCCCCGTCTCACCACCTGCTGGGTTAGGATTCACAAACTACATTATTGCCGTGTTTGGCGGTGGACTTGAAGATCACAGAACATTTCACTGGCACAGAACTCTGCTAACTTGTGGACGACGGCAAATGTGGCGCCCGCTCAGTCCCGTCTCTGCTGCAGTGAACACAGCATCTGGCCTCTTCCCCATCGCAGTCTCTGCTTTGTCTGCCGCAAACGCAGTGCCGATCACGCTTCTCAATTGCCACATGAGAGCCATGATGTTACCTTCATGGTCTTCGGAAACAATTCACGCTGCTCGTATGAACACTCCCGAATTCTATCCATTACATGTATTGTAATGCATTGGGAAGATTAAAGGGAAAACCACAATTGTGAAAAACTTTATTGATTGAGTCACAATTCAAACGCATCATGGAATTTGTATGCTTCGTGAATGAAGTGAATTCATGTAATAATGGCTACAAATACATCAGATGAATCAACTTCTCTTTGAACTATTGTCATTCTTTTAAAAAATGTTTTAAAGGATTTAAAGCCTCTACCGAGGATTTTTTGGTGCCCAGGGGGACATTCCCCGTGGGGGGACTGTTACTTTAATTCTACGCCACGTTCTGGTCCGGAGAACGATATCCCAGGAGCACCTTCAAAATTATAAGCAGAAGAGCTTTCGCAAATATTTACAACTCAGTAGTGCAGGGGCCACAACTAATTTTTGACCTTCATGGAATACTTTATTATGGTCCAGGACAGTTATCCGCTTCCCCTCATTTCTGACATTATACCGATACAAGGAGCTATGGAATAACTAAATCGATTTAAGAGGGGCTTATCATTTACTCAGATATAGGGCTGAAGATGGTTTCTTCTGAATAATCAAGGTACCTGCTTTTCTTCTTTCCTAACAGGAAAACCCTCTTCTTCTAATCTAATGTTGAATATTGTTCTTGTACAATGTAAAGAAATGGCCCCATTTTTGTTGTGGTCCCCTAATTTTAGCATGTCTGGATTTGGTGGCTTCAAATCACTCTGCACTTTACTAAACAGCAAAGTCCTTGTGCTTCTTCTCTAAAACATGTGCTCACACTGGAACCCCCTATTTGGCCCATTTAACTTCCCTCCAAGTCTATTGCAAATTGTATCTTGAATGCACCTAAATGACCTATGTGGGCTACAGTGTCGGTTTACACCGCCCACACGTGTGACAAAAATATGCTTCTATCAGGAGTATCACCGTGCTCTGGCTGGGCTACAGTTTAAATGCACTGCAGTGACACGTGGCAGGGAAAAATGTTTTTTCTATGTAGAAAAAGCCTTTTTTTTACATATTCATAAGTCACCCATAAAGTTTGCCTTGAAAGCCCGCAGGACAAGATGCTAATATATAAAACAGAGTACACTACATATGGTTTGTTGTAATAGGTTAGTACAAGCTGGCCTGAGGTATTCCAAATGGAGTATTTGTGCATTTTACACAAACTAATTTATTTTAGAGACACAAAGGGTTGGCTGAGGACAATAGTAAAAGAAGGGTATTTCCAGTTTTTAATGCAGGACACAATTATCAATTGTTAGTGAATGATACATGGTTTAACCTTAATTTTTGTCTAGACTAGTCCAAAGGGCAAGGACAACGAAATCTCCCACTACTCCATTTCTGACTGTACTAGGCTAACAAAATAGATTTTTTTTAAATGTAGAGCCCACCTAGACTATTCAGAAACAGATACTCATCTTTCCTTTGTCCACTTTGAGTGCCTTCTCCCCATGTTATCTCCCATGTTATCTGTCAGCTAGGCACCGCAAAGATCATGTGGAATTTCATGCAGGCCATCCAGCTATATCCTGTAGATCTACCAGTACACCTTGATGACCCTCTCGCCCACAGTGACTGCCTCCTCCTAGGAAGCTGTGAAAGATGCAACAGGTTGTCCAATGAATGGATCTGCCACCGGGCAAATCTATTGTCAACAAGCACTTGATTTATCTTCATGAAGCAGATTTCATTTAGAAATGTACTTTTTCATAAAAAATTAAATAAAACAGCTTTAGAACACAATAGTCTCCATATGATGCACACTACAAATGCAATGGCATGATAACAGATGTTAGCATCACTAAGCATGGACATTATTCATCCCTGAAAGCATAAACAACTATGTTGGACTATGGGTATTTTCAGCCTGTGAAACCGGCTTGGTTCCATGCAGATATCTGTAGTAAGTACAGCAATATTGACATAGGCTAGCAAAACATGTTGTCAAAAGCAACATAAACAGAACATTGCTTTTTTTTTCTTCTGCTCTATTTTGATAGCTTACAATGACAAGCAGGGTGAAAATGTTTATTTTTTGCACTCCTTCGCTGGACAAAAGCTAGAATCTTTCTACATGTCTACAAATTCTGATTTTCGTTTCTCTCGCTCGCTCACTTCCTTCCCCCAAACCAGCGTCCCCCTGGTCCACCCATTTTTGTTTCCATTGTACACCAGTGCTACTCACACTATGGCGCGGCTATAAACAGTCCGTCCACACACATACCTTCCAGGTCTTTTCCTGCTGTCTCGAAGGCCAATTTCCTGATCTTATCTATCCCACCAGCTATTGTGCGTCTCAATTAGCTGCTAAAAGCACCATGTTCTAGGCATTCCACCACATGCTTCCAGTTTCCCCTTGTCCGTTAAGGCTTTCATTCAATTGCAACTAAGAACAGTCTGGAAAACGCCTTAGCTGCCTCTGCTGATTACTTAATCGTTGTTTTGCATTTCATACCTGTTATGTGTTTCCTACCATGTTCATAACACACTCACTTTAGTTAAAGGGGATATTTTTTACGGTCTAGGAGGGGGCTTGGGGGCGCAGTAAGACGCAGCAAATACAACGAGCAGAAGTGTACTTCGGGTGGTATTATCCATTTCCTTCCTCAGTACACAATAGGCTGTATATACTACGCAGGGTACAGCCTATAAATAATGCGCCTTATACATTCCTAAACTGTACCTACCTCAACCTGCCACGCAAAAAAAAAAAACAGAGTGTAACTTTCACTCTAGAAAAACACATTTAAGGGCTTGTTATTTTGTCACTGAAAAAGCTAAAACACACAAATACGCTTTAAATGCAGTATTCTTAAAGGCCATCTAATATTAGCGTTTTTCCATAAACCAAAAATGACTAGTACTAAAAAACAAGCATTTGCAATGCAATAGGTCTCGCATGTACGCGAGTTAAAGCTATTGGCATTGTAAATGACAATGGCTTTTATTTATGTTTTAAGAACCAAAACATAAATAAAAGGCATTGTTATTTACAATGCCAATAGCTCAAACTGCGTAAATGCGAGACCTATTGCATTGCAAATTCTTGTTTTTAAAGTTTCTGAGCCTTAAGTAAAATAGGACAAGTGGGAGAGGACAAGTCCTGGAAGCAAACCATGGGAGTCAAAACTTGTGAAAAAAGGTGGGACAAGCAGGAACCATTATCCAATTAGAAGCAACGTTTTTCAAAGGACACTGACAAAAGCCAGTCAGGAGCTGTAGGCTGAATACAGCATATAGAGAGACAGCGCATTCGCTGCCTAGGCTCGACCTAAAAATACTAATTCCATTCACCAAATTTAGGTTGGGTTCAGCAGGCACTGGAAGGAATTCCATAGCAGAAGTTAAAATAGAAATTGCTGTTTTGTCTTGGGCTTCCTATGAGATATGCGCCCTTCTCACAGAAACATAAAAGCAGAAAATGTATAACCAATAGTAACTACTGTGTACTGTTTGCTCATCCACAGTTTAAATTTCAATCAACCATGCATCAGTTATTCACAAAAGGTTGAAACGCACACTAATGCTGTGTTTTGAGGCTTTCCCGTTGCTGGATTACAAATGACAAGTTACGTCATAAGTCAAGCAGAAGCAGGGCGTTAAATTAACCTTCCCAGAATTCTGCGCAGTGGTGAAGCAAAAAGAAGAGCTCAGCCAAGCGCGCATGGATGTGCGAGTCAGCAACCGGTCAGCTTCAAATGTGGCGTACCCAGATAAGCGGCTGTCAGCAGCAGATCGCAAGTACACGCAAGATATAAATGGCAACAACACTGAGGGCAAGATTGCACAAATCTAAAGCTCAGTCACAGAGAAATGATCCCCAAGAAAGTAAAATTGGATGGTGTGGAAAAGCACAAAAGGAACAGTTCGTGAAAACGCATGGGGCTAGCACTAAGAACTGTAACAAGGCAGTCTATAACTGCTCTTGCCCGAGAACCTAGATGTGGATTCAATGGGCTATTAAGGCCAGCTCGTTGCTAAAAACTGCAATGAAGATGCTGGACGCCTCAGGGTAGTAATGCGCTTTATAAATCCAGATAACATAACATAGGTGAAGTAAAGAGTTCCTTTATTGCCAAAACAGCCCTGATCAACGGCAGCTCCACCTCCAACCTCCACACAGCTTCCAACCATCTCCTGAACTCCCAAATATTCCCAGTACAAAATACAAATAACTTAAACCCCTGAAAAATTCTGAAGAAGGCGTATAAAACAGTTATAACTCCCAAAGGGCATCTTTTGATATGGATTAAGAGTATTTTGCAGGATAGATGATATTTTATAGTATGAAGAGAAATTTTGTGATATGGATAAAGAGTGTTTTGAAAAAGGAATGAACGGTATTTTGAAGCATGCATTAAGGGTAATTTAGAGTCAGAACTGAAATCTTTGTGTCATATGAATTAAGTGTATTTTCAAACATAAATGAAGAGAGGTTTTGATGCATTTAAGTGGTCATAATTAGGATGTTTCTCAGTATACATTTAATGTATGAATAAGGGTCTTTGGGTATATAAGTGCAAACATATTACATGTGGGGTTGTGGCATGAAACTTTGGAATGCATAATGAAAGCTCTTAGACATGAACCTTGATGGCTTTAAACCCTCAACTCTCACCAAATGCCATGCCACTTGGATTCACCCTGGACACCAACCTCACCCACAAGGAGCACAGTGCCAAAAATACAAAGACAGCCTGGTAGTTATATCGTTTCTTCCAAAAAGAGACTTCAGAACTACTGTTCAAGCCCTCATACTCTTGCACCTGGATGGCGGTAATGCCCTACTCAGTGGACTCCGAGACTCTACACTGGTATCCATTATGGGCATCCTATACGCCTCAGCACAACTCCTTCAAGGACTGAAGAACTATGATCACATCATCCCCATCCTGATGGAACTCCATTGACTTCAATTGTCGGCCCACACCATCTTCACACCAGCTGCATCATTTACAAAGTCATCATGACCAGTACCACACTTCTCTTGCAAAAAAGCTCACCATCTCTGGTGGATCTCAGCACACCTGCAGCCAGAACATCTGTCTGAAGATTAAGAAGTGTAAAAAAAAAAAAAAAAAAAAAAATTAAACACAAGGCAGCAGGCCTTTTCCATTCATGCACCCGAGATCTGGAACATCCCTGTATACATCAGGACCGCACCAACACTGCTCCAATTTAGGAGAGAGTTGAAGACGCAGCCCTTTAAAGAACAATACATCACAATGCATTAACCGTCCACAACCAGCTATATTTCATTGACTATCATTGTCTCTGACCAAGTATAGCACTCAACCGCCTTTTGGCGAGATTTGTGCTACAGAAATACCATATGCATACACACAATGAAACCAGATCTTAAGTTAAGTATGCAGTTATGTGCATTTGGAGTTATAAACTAATTATATGACTGATATATAAAGAAGGAAATTTCGAGTTATGTCTAAAAACATCAGGAGTACTCAATGCACGTCCTGTTAGGATATAATATAAATGAGTAATATTTTCGATTTAAGGTTATAAATGAACGACGCTTAGGCTGTATAACAAAGACTAGTTGGGACAATTGTGGGGTTTTTCTAGTATAAACGAAGGACACCTTGAGCTACAAACCGAAGAAATAGAATACACTAGTGTCCATTCCGAATTAGGCGGGTAGTTCCCGAACAGATCTTACCTCCCGCCACAAAACAAGATCATAAAAATGCGATTTCCTCTGCTGCTTTAGTTTCCTCTTGTTAGCAACTTAAATAAAGTTGTGCCGGCAGTTTGAGCCAATCACAGCCAGTCTATGTTAATTGATACAATATTGGACGGCTGGCTGCTCGTGTCGTGGCAATATTGACACGTACCCCCTGTGATTGGATATAACGTAATGACCCGCCCCGGAAATAGCGTCTTCCTTGGGGACACCGCCCTGGAAATGATCGCCCAGCTGCATGTGGACCGGTGCTAGGGGTCGGAAAGTTACTGTTTGGTTGTTAGATGTTTTAGATTGAACAGAGGTCACAGTTTACCAGGAGTGTGATGGTTTTCAGTGTGGTGCGCTCCTTGGGTCTGCTTATTCCAGTTTTTAGTTTCCTGCTGAGGTCCAACGCTGGCTGCAGCCAGTGGGGTACAGGGGACCCCCAACCATTCAAGGGGGCCCATTCAGCAGAAGGCCAGTCAAAATGGGACAACTCATGGAGAGAGATGAATACATACGCTGCAAAGCAGGCCCATCATTGTGTGTTACGCCAGTGGTGTGCCGTTCGAGACATGAATGTTTGGTGGGAGATGCGAGGGATCTGCAGGAGCCAGTATGACAGTAAGGAGAGACTACACTATTATGCGTGTGCGGAGAGAGACTTAGTCGGCATTGGATGAGAACCTGCTGGAACTGTTTTTTTTATTTATTTAAAGAAAAGCATTGGCAAAACCAATGGATCTCAATAGATCTTGCCTATGCGAGAGCTATTGGCTTTGCCAATGAGCTTTAGCCATGTAGTACACCAGCGTGGCTGATGTTCAGCGTTGCTAAAAGTTATTGGCGTAGAGTCGAGGGGTGGGGTGTAGAGGGTCGTGCAGTAGAGTGCCATAGCGTGGAGTGGCATAGAATAGAGTGTCGTAGAATAGAGTGGCATGCAGTGGAATGGAAAGCGCAGAAGGAAGTAAAGTGGCATAGAGGGAGTTGTATAGAGTAGGATAGAGTGGAGTGAAATCTTGTGGAGTGATGTAGAGTGTCATGTAGTGGCATAGAATGGAGTGGCGATGAGTGTTGCAGAGTGGAAGGGCGTAGAGTGGAGGAGAGTGTCGTAGAGTTAAGTGGCATAGAGTAGAGTGGGGTAGTGAGTGGTATAGTGGAGTAGAGTACTGTAGACTGGAGAAAAGTGACATAGAGGGAATTGTGTGGAGTGAAGAGGAGTAGAGTGGAGTGGCTGTAACATAGGTGGAATTTAAGTAAATAGAAGCTGAAGCAGGAAGTTTATTTTCTTTGAAGCTTATTCCATAAAATACAGGAGCCCGTCCTTGTTGAGAGTCTTCCAGTCTGCAAGTGCCTGGCAGTAGCATTCGGAACACACCTGGCGAGCACACAGTCACGGGCCATAAATTAACGATAAACATGTTGATTGCATGCATAACCGTGTGTGACAAAACATAACAATTCCAGAAAACCTTAAAGAAAGGAAAGGTAAGAAACAAAGGAAGGACTGCTAAGATGATGTCCCAACATTACATCTTCTCCCTTTTTAAAAAAAAAGAAATAACAAATAAAGATAGAAATCTTTGTACTTCATGGGTACAGAACAATTATGTGATCCCTTGGATACTGTATCAATCATGACAGTGACATAGCTGGAATCATGGAGTAGAGGGTTGTAGAGTGGGATCGTGGAGTGCCCTAGAGTGAAGTGGTGTAGAGTGGAGGGGCATAGAGTGGAGTAGAGTGTTGTAGCGTGGAGTAAGGTGTCGTAGAGTACAGCATTGAAGAGTAGAGTAGAATGACATACATTGGCAAAATGTCGTAGAGTGGAGGGGCGTGGAGTGGAGAGGCATAAGGTATAGTAAAGTGGCGTAGAGTGGACTAAAGTGTCATGGAGTGGTATAGATAGAGTAGCGTGGAGGGGAGCGCCGTGGAGTACAGTATCGTAGAGTGGAGTAAAGTGGCATGGAGTGTCGTAAAGTGAAATGGCGCGGAGTAAAGTGTCGTAGAGTGGAGAGGGTGTCACAGAGTGGAGTAGAGTGTTGTAGAGTAGAGTGGAGTGTCAAAGAGTAAAGTGAAGTGGCGTAGAGTGGCAAAAAGTGTTGTAGAGTGACATGAAGTGGATTGTTGTGGAGTAGAGTGGAGTAAAATATCTTAAAGTGAGGTGGCATGGCATAGAGTGAAGTGGAATAGAGTGGTGTAGCATAGAGTAAAGTGTCAGAGTGGAGCAGTGTAGAGTGGGGTAAAGTAGAGTGTGTCATGGAGTGGGTGGCATAGAGTGAAGTAAAGTGGCATGGAGTGTCATAGAGTGAAATGGCATAGAGTGGAGTGTTATAGAATTGAGTGGGAAAGAGTGAAGTGGCACAGAGTGGAGTGACGTAAAGTGGAGTAATGGTGTGGTAGTGCACTACCATTACAGACAACACGTTTTCAATTGAAATGACCATTACATTTGCACATGCAGTTTTACTGATAAAACTATACAGCGCACAAACGATAATGTATGGAAATTACATCACCTAGTTCATTGAGCTGTTTTCATCATATTAAAATATTTGTTTTCACCACACTTCAGAATTACAAAAAATGTGCTTCATTTGTGCTGTCCTAATTCTGATATATTCTGAAACATTTGCACGGTTCATTACAGACATTTAAATTTTGTTGTATGCAGGAAAAAACTTGCCTTTCCACCCCAGTATCCAGCAAGATTGTCACATAAATCCTTTCACTTTGAAGTCAGTGAAAGAAAAGTAAACAGCAAGCTCCCTTGGAAGACAGGGGCATGACATCAGATGGCAATCTTTGAATGCACAGCAAATGTGACAAGATAAGAACAAAATGTAAAGGCCTGTTTACAGAAAGCAAGAACTTGTGGCAGTACACAAGGAGCGATGGTAAACAAACTATGCCCCAGGGGAGGGACAAAGACATGCTGGGCAGCCTAAAACAAATAAAACCAGCAAACACAAAGCAAGCAAATGTGAAATACAAACCTCAAAGCCAATGCTAAGCAATGGGCGCAATGCATTCCCAGAAAAGCTTTCAGAATGTCCCGCTGTCTGGTAGGCTTCGACTAAAAATTACTCCTAGATCCCATAAATTGGGAGTCACTAGGTGGTAGCAGATAGGCGGAGTCGTGAGGAGCAGGCTCTTCTTCTCAACTTGTACGTTTGTTTAGCAACAACAAAAAAACCTCTGCCTCAAAGAATTTGAGACAGAGGACAAATTTTATAGTAAATATGTTCTGGCATACTTAATTGATCACAAAACTACATTTCGGTGTTAAGGTGCCTCCTTCAGAGATGTCCAGCAAGTGTCAGGTTATGGTATTGATAAGGTAATGCACTTGCTGGTGGGATGTGAGTGCAGTCTAGTCTCGGATGTGACTAATTGTAAAATAATCTCAGTCAATTTTCTTACTGGTATATAACTAATGTGTTAAGTCCCAAATGGTGACTAACCATTAAACAAATTCAAAACATGGATGTAGTCATTCATACAATGAATATATTTCAACAAAGCAATTAAAAAATATTTGTAACACAGGTATATCTTCTTTTCTAAATACAAAAATTTAATTTGTGACAAAAATGTGAGGGGTACATTTAAAGATAATAAAACATCATGATGGAGGATACATAAAGAAGCTTACACAATCATAGATGTCAACAACCATTCCAAATTGTATCACAGAGGGAACATGAGTCTACTAAACAGAACAATGAACCCTCAAACAAATTAAATATTGTGGAATTGGAGGTAGCAGTCGACGTTTCGGTCTGTTATGGGGATTACATCCGTCAGACCATCTTCAGGACATATGATTGTTAATAAAACAAGTCCTCTGTATAAATATAATGTATAAAATTACTCAACAGGCCTATAGTGGTCAAAAACAATAATATAAGAAAGATAACCCGTGCAGAAAAGGAAAACAAGGCTTCAAAGAAAATCAGCCTTTCATATGTGATAACAACCTTAACCCAATAGCTCAGAGAAGGTCATGGAAGATTATATGTTACCTTGAGATTGAAAGAGTAATAACTTCCACCTAGAGCAAACCAAAGGAAATGTCTCTATACTCACTCAAGCCTATTTTGTAGATCTGTTCAAATCTGATTTATCGAGATTGAGAAATGAAAAGCCTCACAAGTGGGCACCTAAACGTGTATGGACAAAAGAAAATGTCCTTTAACACTTAGGGTAAAAGACAATACTGTAAATTATAGAATATATAATTGCTTTATTTACACATGCCCAAAGGTTATAATCCCGGATATGTGGGTTTCAGAAGTACCTACGGCATTCAAGTCTACACGCAATGATTGGCTCTCAAGGGTCCAATAATGCGTATCTGCATAGAGAATTATACTGTACATCATAAGATTCGTAACTAAATAAGCTTCTGATTCTTCTTCATCACAATTTGACAAAGTGCTTGTCTGACCTTTTCATTAAAAAGGAAGGATAACACAATGTGATAGCTCTATATTATTTGTCAACGGAGAAAAAGACAGATAAGTGATATTTATAAACTCGACACTTACTATCAACGAGGAAGCCAAGCCTGGCAACCCTCAGTATATAGAAGTAATCATTCACTCTCACGGGTGTCACCAGTGGCGGGAAGCACCAATCAATTATGCCTCCAAAAATGCTGAAAGGGTAACAGACAGCCCGTATTACTTATTATTTCAAAAAGAGAAAGGACAATCCTACACTAGTTTGCTCGTGGAAAAGGAGATTGGCGCTTACCTGACTGCAAGACGAAGAGCACTCCTTCGAGACGTCCCGTAAACGGTAATTAGCCGGAAACCTGTACATCGAGATAGGGGCCTATTTATTGGTTGAACGCCGTCAAACAAATAATTAAGTCAAAGACTGACTTCCAAAGGCTGTAGTTCAAGCCAAATGTGGCGGCCATCTTAAACCATGCCCGTGATATCGAGTACGACGCTAAAAATAAACAACTCTACAGAAAGTAGAATTGTTATTTAATATAATGGACGTATTTATATTCCAATTTAACCAGACAATGTTTTCTACGATGTTACTATCTATAGCAGACTTATTAGGTTTCAAAAGCAATATATCCGATTAGAGGAAAATACGTACTGTCTTATAGGAAGGAACACCCACAGTGTGAAAAGACGTAAATCTAGATCCAGATTTAAAAAGATATATATACCACTTAAAGATACTGTATATACAGAAGGTGTCTAATGTTTATATACATTAATCTTTTGTCAATGAGTTTAACATCGATGTATATAACATTTAAATACAATTATTTTTTCATCCAAAATATAAAGTATAACCCTTTCAATCCCAATAAATAGCAACAATAAATGACATCATCGATCGATTGCAAAAATGAATAACATTATGTATATTAGACACGCATTCAAAGTATTAAAATAATCATACAGCATGCACATTTTGGCAACTAGTGTAATTGTTGATGAAAATAGTACCATTTGCAAGGCCTTATGAGGAAAAAGATTTTCTATAGAAATGGATATAAGATATTACATTCACCATTCTGCTCTAAGACATTGTATCACACTTTGTGCAAAGACATCCGAATATCTAGAGAAGCACTTAAATCTCTGAGTATTACTAAATACATGCCAAAGTTTGCCATTCATTAATTGAATTTAAACCTTTATTGATACTGTCAGTCCGACAGATCCATTGGTTCTCTTTCAACATAAGACTCCTGTCGACATTCATCTGTCTAATGGAAGGACGTATTACCTCAATGACCCACCATAGCATATCCTTTTCAGAATGTTTAACTTGGCTATAGTGATCAACTAGAGGCGCATTTTCTACTTTGCAGCTTATACGTGATTGGTGTTGAAGAATTCGTTTTTTTACTACCTGGGTGGTTTTATCTATATAAAATAGGTCACAGGGACATTGAACACAATACACTACATTGCTAGTATTGCAATTAGAGAATTGTTTTAGGTCATATTTATTTCCATTCAGTTCAAAAGATTTTACATTTTTTGTAGTGCTGCAAGCCGCACATGAATTACATTTAAAATGTCCTTTTATTGGAGTCAGTTGTTTCATGTTATCAACAACATGTGAATCTGATGTTTCATAAGTGTGCACTAGGCGATCTTTTAAGTTTGAACCTCTTTTAAAGGAGAATAACGGTTTCTGGCTCAACTCTGGAACTGCTGCTAATAGAGACCACTGTTTGTTGATTATTTTTTTGATAGAGTTAGTAGCTGTACCAAAGGTGGTTACACATACTAGCTGTGGCTGTGATGGTTTTTTTCTTTACTTCAAGTAAGGCATCACGATTATTGTACCATGCACGCTTTAGTGATTTCTTCAAAAGTTTACCAGGGTAACCACGCGATTTAAGTTTTTCTTTCAGTTTTTTCGCTTCTGTGAAGTAGTCCTCCCTACGCGAGCAGTTTCTGCGTAAACGCAGAAACTGCCCAAAGGGGAGACCATCCTTCAGAGCCTGCGGGTGATGACTATTATATTTCAAAAGCGTGTTTCTTGCTGTTGGTTTAGTGTAAAGAGTTGTATACAGAAGATTGTCACCATCAACTTTAATGGAGATGTCTAAAAAGTTCATAGTCTTGTTGTCACAGTCTAATGTGAACTTGAGATTTGTGTTTCTCGAGTTGATCCAATCATGGAATTGAAATAAAAGATCACGAGTGCCTCTCCAAATAAGAAACACGTCATCTATGTACCTAAGCCAACAGGAAATATTTGACAAAAACGGATTCAGGGTATCATAGACAAAATGTGTCTCAAAATTGGCGACATAGATATTGGCTATGTCAGGGGCATAAACAGCCCCCATCACCACTCCCTTCAACTGTTGGTAAAAAGTTTTCTCGAACAGAAAAAAGTTTTGACATAAAGAAATTCTGATACATTCAATGATAAAATCAGTCAGAACAGTATGCGGTCTAGGTCTGCTTTCCAATAGTTGTTGCACGATATCAATCACTTCAAGTTGCGGAATATTAGTATAAAGACTTTCTATGTCCATAGATACTAATAGTTCACACGTTGGATCAAATGGATGATGTTCCAAGATATTGATTACTGCTGTTGTATCTCTGATATATGTGGCAGACTCTGTAGCAAAAGGACGTATAAAGAAATCAGCATAGTGAGCCAGGGGCTTGAGAATGGAGTTACCGCCCGAGACGATAGGTCTCCCTGGTGGTGCCGTGGCATTTTTGTGTACCTTTGGAAGAATATATATTGCTGGTACAGTTGGTGATTTATTTATTAAAAAGGAAGAATCTTTTTCACTGAGCCAACCACCATCCAATCCCTGGCGACTTAATGTTATGATGTTTTTGGAAAGATCGTTAGTAGGGTTCCTTGGCAATTTTTTATAATGTGTTACAACAGCTAGTTGTTTCAGTACTTCTGCTCTATAGGCCTCTTTATCCCACAACACTATCCCACCACCCTTGTCTGCTGGTTTTATTATAGTTCCAGATAGTGTTTGAAGGTTACGTAGAGAGCTATGCTCTTCTCTTGAAAGATTGTATTTGACAGACAGAGGTTTCTTAAATAAGTAGTCAATCTCTGTGATGACAGCATTTTCAAACGTTATCACTTCTTTCGAGACCATTGTGTTGGATGGAAAAAAGGTAGAGCGATTGTGTAAACCTGTAGTATCTTCCTTGAGAACTGTGATGTTATGAGCAAAGAAGTTCTTTAGTCTAATAGAACGAAAGAATTTATACAATTCTAGCTTAGTTTGGAAAAGATCACTCTTATTCGTAGGAACAAAAGACAAACCGGCTGACAGAATTTCTATTTCTGACTCAGACAAAATATGTTGGGACAAATTGAAAATTGGAATCGATTGTTGCTGGTCTACCATTCGTAATACTGGTTGCGTGTTTGCCTGAAACCCGGTGTGTACTGGTTCCGGTACCATCCTCTCTTGGCTATTCGTTGTCTCCGAGGTGGACCTGAACCTCTCCGGTCCTGGCCTAAAAAAGCCTGTCTCGATGTCGAGGGCTGTTGATCATGAAAGTGCCGATGTGAATGTTCAACGCTGTGTTCACTATCAGTATCAGAGTTAGTATCCGAAAAGGTAGCTCTTTTGCGTTGGACTTGATTAGGACCTTGTGGTAAATAAAAGTCTTACTGTAGATACTGGTAGGTTCTTTCTCTACTTTATCTTTTTATGTCTTTCTGTAACTTATCTGTTTTTTGATGTGAGTTAAACTCTTCAAATTCTTAGATAGTAAGTGCAATTTTATCAAGAAGTAACTTAGAATTGGTTATATTTGAATCGGAACAGATCTTTCTTTCTAAGTCCTCAATTTCTTTTATAAGAGATTTAATATGTTTGAGAGCTGTTTCAATGCTCAGCACCATCCAGGTGCGTGAGCACTTATTTGCTGAATAACTGAAACCTACTTTAAAGTCATCATCATCCGTAAAGATGATCGGTATATTTCTTATCTGTAGGCCAGTGGGAATTATATTCGCATTGAGACAATCTGTAAGAAACTTTGCATGTAGTTCAGTTCCTACTAATTTCTTTTTTAATCTCTCTAATTGATTTAGATCTGATTCATATGGAAGTTGGACCGACGGGCCTCTATTCCCTAACAGGGATGGGCCAGCAGGGATTTTTAAAATATATTCATCTGTATAGGATAAAGTTTCAGCGTCAGACATAGATGAAAATGTTGACGTTTATATTACGTAATCTGATAGGAACTCAAAATTCTAATTCCAAATCACTTAAAAAAGTGACCCACAACAGACAGTCGTCTGCGCGAAATAATGTAACAAAACTGGGGGAACCCAATATACCCTTGGAGGCTTGGGCAGATAAACAATTGTATAGGTAAAGATGCCTACAAGGGATTTTGTTCAATAATCTCAGTCAATTATCTTACTGGTATATAACTAATGTGTTAAGTCCCAAACGGTGACTAACCATTAAACAAATTCAAAACATGGATGTAGTCATTCATACAATGAATATATTTCAACAAAGCAATTAAAAAATATTTGTAACACGGATATATCTTCTTTTCTAAATACAAAAATTTAATTTGTGACAAAAATGTGAGGGGTACATTTAAAGATAACAAAACATCATGATGGAGGATACATAAAGAAGCCTACACAATCATAGATGTCAACAACCATTCCAAATTGTATCACAGAGGGAACATGAGTCTACTAAACAGAACAACGAACCCTCAAACAAAATAAATATTGTGGAATTGGAGGTAGCAGTCGACGTTTCGGTCTGTTATGGGGATTACATCCGTCAGACCATCTTCAGGACATATGATTGTTAATAAAACAAGTCCCCTGTATAAATATAATGTATAAAATTACTCAACAGGCCTATAGTGATCAAAAAGAATAATATAAGAAAGATAACCCGTGCAGAAAAGGAAAACAAGGCTTCAAAGAAAATCAGCCTTTCATATGTGATAACAACCTTAACCCAATAGCTCAGAGAAGGTCATGGAAGATTATATGTTACCATGAGATTGAAAGAGTAATAACTTCCACCTAGAGCAAACCAAAGGAAATGTCTCTATACTCACTCAAGCCTATTTTGTAGATCTGTTCAAATCTGATTTATCGAGATTGAGAAATGAAAAGCCTCACAAGTGGGCACCTAAACATGTATGGACAAAAGAAAATGTCCTTTAACACTTTGGGTAAAAGACAATACTGTAAATTATAGAATATATAATTGCTTTATTTACACATGCCCAAAGGTTATAACCCCGGATATGTGGGTTTCAGAAGTACCTACGGCATTCAAGTCTACATGCAATGATTGGCTCTCAAGGGTCCAATAATGCGTATCTGCATAGAGAATTATACTGTACATCATAAGATTCGTAACTAAATAAGCTTCTGATTCTTCTTCATCACAATTTGACAAAGTGCTTGCCTGACCTTTTCATTAAAAAGGAAGGATAACACAATGTGATAGCTCTATATTATTTGTCAACGGAGAAAAAGACAGATAAGTGATATTTATAAACTCGACACTTACTATCAACGAGGAAGCCAAGCCTGGCAACCCTCAGTATATAGAAGTAGTCATTCACTCTCACGGGTGTCACCAGTGGCGGAAAGCACCAATCAATTATGCCTCCAAAAATGCTGAAAGGGTAACAGACAGCCCGTATTACTTATTATTTCAAAAAGAGAAAGGACAATCCTACACTAGTTTGCTCGTGGAAAAGGAGATTGGCGCTTACCTGACTGCAAGACGAAGAGCACTCCTTCGAGACGTCCCGTAAACGGTAATTAGCCGGAAACCTGTACATCGAGATAGGGGCCTATTTATTGGTTGAGCGCCGTCAAACAAATAATTAAGTCAAAGAAGGACTTCCGAAGGCTGTAGTTCAAGCCAAATGTGGCGGCCATCTTAAACCATGCCCGTGATATCGAGTACGACGCTAAAAATAAACAAATCTACAGAAAGTAGAATTGTTATTTAATATAATGGACGTATTTATATTCCAATTTAGCCAGACAATGTTTTCTACGATGTTACTATCTATAGCAGACTTATTAGGTTTCAAAAGCAATATATCCGATTAGAGGAAAATACGTACTGTCTTATAAGAAGGAACACCCACAGTGTGAAAAGAGGTAAATCTAGATCCAGATTTAAAAAGATCTATATATACCACTTAATGATACTGTATATACAGAAAGTGTCTAACGTTTATATGCATTAATCTTTTGTCAGAGTTTAACATCGATGTATATAACATTTAAATACAATTATTTTTTCATCCAAAATATAAAGTATAACCCTTTCAATCCCAATAAATAGCAACAATAAATGACATCATCGATCGATTGCAAAAATGAATAACATTATGTATATTAGACACGCATTCAAAGTATTAAAATAATCATACATCATGCACGTTTTGGCAACTAGTGTAATTATTGATGAAAATAGTACCATTTGCAAGGCCTTATGTGGAAAAGATTTTCTATAGAAATGGATATAAGATATTACATTCACCATTCTGCTCTAAGACATTGTATCACACTTTGTGCAAAGACATCCGAATATCTAGAGAAGCACTTAAATCTCTGAGTATTACTAAATACATGCCAAAGTTTGCCATTCATTAATTGAATTTAAACCTTTATTGATACTGTCAGTCCGACAGATCCATTGGTTCTCTTTCAACATAAGACTCCTGTCGACATTCATCTGTCTAATGGAAGGACGTATTACCTCAATGACCCACCATAGCATATCCTTTTCAGAATGTTTAACTTGGCTATAGTGATCAACTAGAGGCGCATTTTCTACTTTGCAGCGTATACGTGATTGGTGTTGAAGAATTCGTTTTTTACTACCTGGGTGGTTTTACCTATATAAAATAGGTCACAGGGACATTGAACACAATACACTACATTGCTAGTATTGCAATTAGAGAATTGTTTTAGGTCATATTTATTTCCATTCAGTTCAAAAGATTTTACATTTTTTGTAGTGCTGCAAGCCGCACATGAATTACATTTAAAATGTCCTTTTATTGGAGTCAGTTGTTTCATGTTATCAACAACATGTGAATCTGATGTTTCATAAGAGTGCACTAGGCGATCTTTTAAGTTTGAACCTCTTTTAAAGGAGAATAACGGTTTCTGGCTCAACTCTAGAAGTGCTGCTAATAGAGACCACTGTTTGTTGATTATTTTTTTGATAGAGTTAGTAGCTGTACCAAAGGTGGTTACACATACCAGCTGTGGCTGTGATGGTTTTTTCTTTACTTCAAGTAAGGCATCACGATTATTGTACCATGCACGCTTTAGTGATTTCTTCAAAAGTTTACCAGGGTAACCACGCGATTTAAGTTTTTCTTTCAGTTTTTTCGCTTCTGTATGTAGTCCTCCCTACGCGAGCAGTTTCTGCGTAAACGCAGAAACTGCCCAAAGGGGAGACCATCCTTCAGAGCCTGCGGGTGATGACTATTATATTTCAAAAGCGTGTTTCTTGCTGTTGGTTTAGTGTAAAGAGTTGTATACAGAAGATTGTCACCATCAACTTTAATGGAGATGTCTAAAAAGTTCATAGTCTTGTTGTCACAGTCTAATGTGAACTTGAGATTTGTGTTTCTCGACTTGATCCAATCATGGAATTGAAATAAAAGATCACGAGTGCCTCTCCAAATAAGAAACACGTCATCTATGTACCTAAGCCAACAGGAAATATTTGACAAAAACGGATTCAGGGTATCATAGACAAAATGTTTCTCAAAATTGGCGACATAGATATGGGCTATGTCAGGGGCATAAACAGCCCCCATCGCCACTCCCTTCAACTGTTGGTAAAAAGTTTTCTCGAACAGAAAAAAGTTTTGACATAAAGAAATTCTGATACATTCAATGATAAAATCAGTCGGAACAGTATGCGGTCTAGGTCTGCTTTCCAATAGTTGTTGCACGATATCAATCACTTCAAGTTGCGGAATATTAGTATAAAGACTTTCTATGTCCATAGATACTAATAGTTCACACGTTGGATCAAATGGATGATGTTCCAAGATATTGATTACTGCTGTTGTATCTCTGATATATGTGGCAGACTCTGTAGCAAAAGGACGCATAAAGAAATCAGCATAGTGAGCCAGGGGCTTGAGAATGGAGTTACCGCCCAAGACGATAGGTCTCCCTGGTGGTGCCGTGGCATTTTTGTGTACCTTTGGAAGAATATATATTGCTGGTACAGTTGGTGATTTATTTATTAAAAAGGAAGAATCTTTTTCACTGAGCCAACCACCATCCAATCCCTGGCGACTTAATGTTATGATGTTTTTGGAAAGATCGTTAGTAGGGTTCCTTGGCAATTTTTTATAATGTGTTACAACAGCTAGTTGTTTCAGTACTTCTGCTCTATAGGCCTCTTTATCCCACAACACTATCCCACCACCCTTGTCTGCTGGTTTTATTATAGTTCCAGATAGTGTTTGAAGGTTACGTGAGAGCTATGCTCTTCTCTTGAAAGATTGTATTTGACAGACAGAGGTTTCTTAAATAAGTAGTCAATCTCTGTGATGACAGCATTTTCAAACGTTATCACTTCTTTCGAGACCATTGTGTTGGATGGAAAAAAGGTAGAGCGATTGTGTAAACCTGTAGTATCTTCCTTTCAAACTGTGATGTTATGAGCAAAGAAGTTCTTTAGTCTAATAGAACGAAAGAATTTATACAATTCTAGCTTAGTTTGGAAAAGATCACTCTTATTCGTAGGAACAAAAGACAAACCGGCTGACAGAATTTCTATTTCTGACTCAGACAAAATATGTTGGGACAAATTGAATATTGGAATCGATTGTTGCTGGTCTACCATTCGTAATACTGGTTGCGTGTTTGCCTGAAACCCGGTGTGTACTTTTCCAAACTAAGCTAGAATTGTATAGCTTAGTATTGTATAAATTCTTTCGTTCTATTAGACTAAAGAACTTCTCAAAACTTTTTTCTGTTCGAGAAAACTTTTTACCAACAGTTGAAGGGAGTGGCGATGGGGGCTGTTAATGCCCCTGACATAGCCAATATCTATGTCGCCAATTTTGAGAAACATTTTGTCTATGATACCCTGAATCCGTTTTTGTCAAATATTTCCTGTTGGCTTAGGTACATAGATGACGTGTTTCTTATTTGGAGAGGCACTCGTGATCCTTTATTTCAATTCCATGATTGGATCAACTCGAGAAACACAAATCTCAAGTTCACATTAGACTGTGACAACAAGACTATGAACTTTTTAGACATCTCCATTAAAGTTGATGGTGACAATTTTCTATATACAACTCTTTACACTAAACCAACAGCAAGAAACACGCTTTTGAAATATAATAGTCATCACCCGCAGGCTCTGAAGGATGGTCTCCCCTTTGGGCAGTTTCTGCGTTTACGCAGAAACTGCTCGCGTAGGGAGGACTACTTTACAGAAGCGAAAAAACTGAAAGAAAAACTTAAATCGCGTGGTTACCCTGGTAAACTTTTGAAGAAATCACTAAAGCGTGCATGGTACAATAATCGTGATGCCTTACTTGAAGTAAAGAAAAAACCATCACAGCCACAGCTGGTATGTGTAACCACCTTTGGTACAGCTACTAACTCTATCAAAAAAATAATCAACAAACAGTGGTCTCTATTAGCAGCACTTCCAGAGTTGAGCCAGAAACCGTTATTCTCCTTTAAAAGAGGTTCAAACTTAAAAGATCGCCTAGTGCACTCTTATGAAACATCAGATTCACATGTTGTTGATAACATGAAACAACTGACTCCAATAAAAGGACATTTTAAATGTAATTCATGTGCGGCTTGCAGCACTACAAAAAATGTAAAATCTTTTGAACTGAATGGAAATAAATATGACCTAAAACAATTCTCTAATTGCAATACTAGCAATGTAGTGTATTGTGTTCAATGTCCCTGTGACCTATTTTATATAGGTAAAACCACCCAGGTAGTAAAAAACGAATTCTTCAACACCAATCACGTATACGCTGCAAAGTAGAAAATGCGCCTCTAGTTGATCACTATAGCCAAGTTAAACATTCTGAAAAGGATATGCTATGGTGGGTCATTGAGGTAATACGTCCTTCCATTAGACAGATGAATGTCGACAGGAGTCTTATGTTGAAAGAGAAACGATGGATCTGTCGGACTGACAGTATCAATAAAGGTTTAAATTCAATTAATGAATGGCAAACTTTGGCATGTATTTAGTAATACTCAGAGATTTAAGTGCTTCTCTAGATATTCGGATGTCTTTGCACAAAGTGTGATACAATGTCTTAGAGCAGAATGGTGAATGTAATATCTTATATCCATTTCTATAGAAAATCTTTTTCCACATAAGGCCTTGCAAATGGTACTATTTTCATCATCAATTACACTAGTTGCCAAAATGTGCATGATGTATGATTATTTTAATACTTTGAATGCGTGTCTAATATACATAATGTTATTCATTTTTGCAATCGATCGATGATGTCATTTATTGTTGCTATTTATTGGGATTGAAAGGGTTATACTTTATATTTTGGATGAAAAAATAATTGTATTTAAATGTTATATACATCGATGTTAAACTCATTGACAAAAGATTAATGTATATAAACGTTAGACACTTTCTGTATATACAGTATCTTTAAGTGGTATATATAGATCTTTTTAAATCTAGATCTAGATTTACGTCTTTTCACACTGTGGGTGTTCCTTCCTAAAAGACAGTACGTATTTTTCTCTAATCGGATATATTGCTTTTGAAACCTAATAAGTCTGCTATAGATAGTAACATCGTAGAAAACATTGTCTGGCTAAATTGGAATATAAATACGTCCATTATATTAAATAACAATTCTACTTTCTGTAGATTTGTTTATTTTTAGCGTCGTACTCGATATCACTGGCATGGTTTAGGATGGCCGCCACATTTGGCTTGAACTACAGCCTTCGGAAGTCCGTCTTTGACTTAATTATTTGTTTGACGGCGCTCAACCAATAAATAGGCCCCTATCTCGATGTACAGGTTTCCGGCTAATTACCGTTTACGGGACGTCTCGAAGGAGTGCTCTTCGTCTTGCAGTCAGGTAAGCGCCAATCTCCTTTTCCACGAGCAAACTAGTGTAGGATTGTCCTTTCTCTTTTTGAAATAATAAGTAATACGGGCTGTCTGTTACCCTTTCAGCATTTTTGGAGGCATAATTGATTGGTGCTTTCCGCCACTGGTGACACCCGTGAGAGTGAATGATCACTTCTATATACTGAAGGTTGCCAGGCTTGGCTTCCTCGTTGATAGTAAGTGTCGAGTTTATAAATATCACTTATCTGTCTTTTTCTCCGTTGACAAATAATATAGAGCTATCACATTGTGTTATCCTTCCTTTTTAATGAAAAGGTCAGACAAGCACTTTGTCAAATTGTGATGAAGAAGAATCAGAAGCTTATTTAGTTACGAATCTTATGATGTACAGTATAATTCTCTATGCAGATACGCATTATTGGACCCTTGAGAGCCAATCATTGCGTGTAGACTTGAATGCCGTAGGTACTTCTGAAACCCACATATCTGGGGTTATAACCTTTGGGCATGTGTAAATAAAGCAATTATATATTCTATAATTTACAGTATTGTCTTTTACCCAAAGTGTTAAAGGACATTTTCTTTTGTCCATACTTGTTTAGGTGCCCACTTGTGAGGCTTTTCATTTCTCAATCTCGATAAATCAGATTTGAACAGATCTACAAAATAGGCTTGAGTGAGTATAGAGACATTTCCTTTGTTTTGCTCTAGGTGGAAGTTATTACTCTTTCAATCTCATGGTAACATATAATCTTCCATGACCTTCTCTGAGCTATTGGGTTAAGGTTGTTATCACATATGAAAGGCTGATTTTCTTTGAAGCCTTGTTTTCCTTTTCTGCACGGGTTATCTTTCTTATATTATTCTTTTTGACCACTATAGGCCTGTTGAGTAATTTTATACATTATATTTATACAGGGGACTTGTTTTATTAACAATCATATGTCCTGAAGATGGTCTGACGGATGTAATCGCCATAACAGACCGAAACGTCGACTGCTACCTCCAATTCCACAATATTTAATTTGTTTGAGGGTTCGATGTTCTGTTTAGTAGACTCATTTTCCCTCTGTGATACAATTTGGAATGGTTGTTGACATCTATGATTGTGTAGGCTTCTTTATGTATCCTCCATCATGATGTTTTATTATCTTTAAATGTACCCCTCACATTTTTGTCACAAATTAAATTTTTGTATTTAGAAAAGAAGATATACCCGTGTTACAAATATTTTTTAATTGCTTTGTTGAAATATATTCATAGTATGAATGACTACATCCATGTTTTGAATTTGTTTAATGGTTAGTCACCGTTTGGGACTTAACACATTAGTTATATACCAGTAAGAAAATTGACTGAGATTATTGAACAAAATCCCTTGTAGGCATCTTTACCTATACAATTGTTTATCTGCCCAAGCCTCCAAGGGTATATTGGGTTCCCACAGTTTTGTTACAATAATTGTAAAATAGCCTGCTGTAAAACACTGTAACATGCACATCACACATTTATATTTTATGCAGAATTCTTGGTTTGTTGCTGCGTTTGTTGCAGAAAGGCTTGTGTTACTTGTAGGTCAAAACATAAAATCCTTATTAGCTCTGCTTAGGGCATTATGAACTGACATCAAGGAGCTGCATGCATAGTGTAAGGCATACTTTTAGAGCTGTTCTTTTTCTCTTGTTATTCTTAGGTTACCTAAAAGGGATCCTTTGAGCAGTAAGTAAAAAGTGTTAGTAAGTACTATGTAAATGATCTAGTGTAATTACACATATAGACAAATGCATCTGCCATTCTTTACACTGTCTGCAGTAAAAAACTTGCCTCCAAATAGTTTTCTATTATACATGTGTAACATGACAAGCAGTGTCTTCGTTTCCTTCCTTTACGATCGGAGAGTTTCGCAGTTCATAACTTGAGGCTGATTTTATCCCTGTGCCTTACACTTGCGAACTATTTAGCTATTGGGAAGAGGCCCCTGTAATATTGAGACTTAGGGTTCATAATTTCATTTGTATGTACCAGTGTAATTGTGACTACACGTGGTATCAGAACTACGGTTCCTTACGTTGATGGATATGTTGATGCAAACTCCTTGTTTGGATTAATTCTGTTTTTAGTTTGACTATTGACGTTGCTGCAAATTGAATTTATGGTTGGTCTTAAACATCGTTCCTTGTCCTGATGATGACCTAACGAACTGATAAGGTCGAAATGCCATCGACGTTCTCCTTTGGCAACCCAAGAGGAAGCATCAGTTGCATTATTGATCTTGTTATAAAACGGACAAACATTTCTATTCTTTTCCTCTGCCATTGTGTGTTTTTTGTTAAGACTGTGATTTGCATGCTTATATGTTTGTTATCTGTAACCTTGTGAGCACCCTCTGTATGTTTGTTTTGGATTTTCAATAACAAGAAGCGTTTTTATAAGAATTCATTGTGGGTACCTCATTATTTTTATAATTCAGTTTTTTTATTTGTTGTACCAAGTAACCCACTTTCGTCACTTTATGGTTGGTATATATGTTTTTTCTTTCAAAATTTCTTTCCGTGAACCATTGTAGCTGCTATTTTGTTTATTGGCCGCAGGTTCTGCAGAATAGGGCTGCCCTTGTTGCATGCAATCATTAGTTTCCTTGATGGCACTGGCATCCAAGTGTTAGGTTCAAGCAAGTTCTAGGCCAGGATGAGACCTGAACAAGTGACCGTTTGAGTTATTTTTGTTGACACCTGATGGAAAAGACAATAAACCCCTGCAGGTTGCGGCTGTGAACAAAAAGCATGCAATGTACAGGCACTGTTGAATGTGTCCTCATGTCAACAAATTGCACAGGGGAAAAATCAGCACATTTTGCTGGATCCATCAAAGATCCAGCTCAGTAATAGTTGCCTAACCCCCCCCCCCCCATTATTTTAGCACTGCGATGAGCGAAAGACTACATGAACGCGTAGGAGAGGTTATATTAGCTGCGGTGTTCATTACTCTGACCAAAAAAAGGTAGGACATCTCTTGTTTCAAGCATGCTAATTTACATAATAAGGACATCATGTCACATGACATTCAACCTGATCTTGACATAAGAAAATAGCCTGACGTGACCTACAGGAAAGACGTTGATACAGATAACATTGTCATAGGGATCCTTCCACTAGGCTAAAGTAATTGAGCTATCTTACAGCGCCCCAGAGAAATCAGCAGGTGAGGGTTGTGGCAGACCTACCAAATGGGGTCTCCAGGTTTGGCCTTGTCTTTTTATACTTTTCATTCTGTGCATCTTAGGATCATCTAGTGTGACCATTTCCGACCTTCTCATTACTCTGATGCTTCTTGGCCTTTAGCTTCAACCATCCTCACCTAAGAATTATAGTTGTATTGTAATTTGCTTGTGCATTTAAGAGTAAAGTGGGGGCAGATAAAGAAGTAATGGGAGAAGGGAATGGGGAGAAAGGAGGTAGGGCGAGAAAGTGATTATAGGAAGGAGAAGATCAGAGGAAGAAGACAGAGAAGGGAAAGTAGTAGGTAAAAGGGGGTGGAAGGAAGAATGAGGAGCAAGAATGAGGGAGAAAGAAGGGAAATGTAGAGAGGATTAGACAAGATGGAATGAGGAAAGGATGGCTTCCAAGAAAAAGATGATGGCAAGAGAAGAGTAGGAGAGGGAGGGAAGAAGTTGGAAATGAGAATAAGGGGGAAGCAGAGAGCAGTAGTAAGAAGCAGGGAGCAGAAGCAGGGCTCGAAAAATCCACTCGCAATGGCGAGCCAGATTTAATCAGGACAAGCTATTTTTAGTGCCTACTCGCCCGTTCTGGCGAGCTGACAACAAATGTTATGCTTGCTCACAAAGTGAGTGAGCAATAAAGATGTCTTTAAGTCTTGTTATCTTGTCACATTTGCTCCGCTATCGGGAACAGAGGTCAAAAGTCAGTTTGTCTTCCTACATTTACTTTTTTTCCGTGACTGAAATTAGAGGATTTTAGTCAACTGTGTGACAATTGCGCAGGCCAAAGCATGTGAAACGAAAGGCTGTAAGATTTCAGGCTAGTTTTCTAACACAGTACTGAAATAGCTAATAAGTGAACTGTTCAAACATTTCAAATATATTTCACTAGTTATGAAGACACATTTTTGTAATTCTGTGTTGGAAAAGAAAGATTTTTTGTGATCAAAACAAATCATAACACTTCACTTGAATATGTGCAAATTTTATGTATTTTTGCTCAATCCCAATTTTCAAACATTGTTTATGCGCTATATCGTTTTATCAGTAAAACTACTTGTTAGTGGCAACGTTTTGTGACCATTTCAATGGAAAATGTGCTATCTGTAAATGACAGTGCTCTACCACATCATGCTTTAGTAATATATTTATTGAAAGTGAGTTTTTAAACATGCACTGTGAAATATTCCTGCTCCTTCCCAGATGACAATGCTATTAGTGAACTAAGAGGCAAGCCAGGGATCATGTGTACCCTATATGTGGGTTCGATTCTTATTATACATGGAGCAAACGTTTGGGCTAGTAAATAAAAAGAGTTTTTAGGTTACAACAGAAATAGCAAACTTACATATTTGAATGGAAAACAGCCATTACAACGCATGTGTTACAACGCATGCTCCATTACAACGCGTTGCCTTTACTACGCATTTTTTTTACTACGCATATGCTTTTACCGCGAATGCCTTTAAAACAAATTTCATTGTAAAGGTATGTATGGTAAAGGCATATGTGTAATAAATGTCCAGTATTTGTAAAGCCGAACAATTACCCGAAGGTGTCAAGGCGCTGGGGGCCGTCGGGAAGATTAAGCGAGCTATTGCCCAGAGTCACATGGTGCTAGGCTGATCTGCCGCTGGTGCCGGGGATCGAACCGTGAGCCCCCGGTTTCCGGAGTCAGTCGCCCTGGCCGCTGCGCCACACCTCTTCCACGAGGAGAGAGATGTAAGGGTAATTGGGCCTGAGGCGTGGAGCTACTATTTTAGGGGTTTTGGTTAAATAGGGGACGGGGTGGTGTAGAGGTAGTGTTTTAGGGTTTAGGGAAGGGATGGGGGCCGAGAGGGGATCACAGGGGTAGTGCTTTAGGGTTTAGGGTAGGGGAAGGGCTGGGGGCCAGAGAGGGGCGCTCAGGGGTAGTGTCCCTTTGGTTCCCAATATGAATGGCTTTCCACCAACTTTGAGTTGGTGGTAAAGTGCAAATGTTTTGTGCCTACATTCCGAACCAATGCAATCACTGGCTTCTCATTTGACTAGAATTATACCAATGGCGAGCTGAGTTTTTTAAGCTCACCAGGTAGCTCAAAATTGACCAATAAAAACACTGTTTCCTAATTTGACGTGGAGTACACCAATGAGATCCTGAGTTTCTTTTATCCCAATAAGAAATACCAATAGGGACCTAAGTCTCATAAGATCACCAAGTAGCTCAAAATTCACCAATAGAGACACTATTTCCTAATTCGGTTTGGAGTACACCAATGAGAACTTGAGTTTCTTTTGTCTATTACAGTTCACAAGCCTCCACCCATTATGATTCCTCTGCTACACCTATTTCAATTCCTCTACATTAAAAAGAAAATAATAATTTTTACAGTTGCATTTGTGATATTATTTAGATGCTAATCACCAAGAAAAAAAACACAAGATACATATTAAACAAACAAAAACAATCAATAGCAAACATCACAATAAGTTACCTGGATTATTGGGGAATCGACCTCTTTCCTTTATATTAACCTTTTGCTATTTGCTTAAATACATGTCTGCTAATAAAATTATCCTCTATTTCACATGTTCCATTTCCTCTACTTTTATTTAAACAGATTTCTTTACAGATCCGTTTGTAATATTATTTGAATGATACCAACACGGAGTTATCACCTACATACTTAACAAAAGAAAATCAGTAGCAAACATCACAGTAGAACACAATAAGACACCTGGATTTATTGGGGAATTGAGCTCCTGTTCATTTACTTCAAAGTACTTTCCTGTGTATTAACCATTTCGCTATTCGCTTAAATACATTTTTGCTAACAAAAATGACTATGTGTATTATATTGTTATGTTACTACCCACTAAAAATTACACCTATATACATTCATGCGTGAGTCCAAAATGTTCAACATTAGGCTTAACAATATCCACTTAAAATGTTCATAATTTATCAACTCCTACCCTAGAAGATCAGCACGTTCTCACTCTGTGAGTCACAAGTCTCTTAAATAGTCACCTGAAACCTTCATCACAATTATTTTGTTATAGAAGCTGGCGGAATTCATATTTAATATTAAGAATATATATTTGATAGCATCTAATTTATCAATCCATCAAACTTCCCTGGTGCAGAGAGTTTTTGATTTTTCCCCTGCTCTTCTGTTGTCCAGAACACGCCCAATACCCCAAAAACTTAAATTCTGGCAGCTTATATAACGAAATAATTGGGATGAAGGTTTCAGGCAATTATTTAAGAGACTTGTGACTCTCTGAGTGAGAAAGTGCTGATCTTCCTTGGGTAGGATTTGTTAAATTGTGAACATTTTAAGTGGATATTGTAAAGCCTAATATTTATCGCTTTGGACTCGTGCATTATTGTCTAGAGGTGTACTTTTTAGTGGGTAGTAACATAACAATATAATACATGCAGTTATTTTTGTTTACAGAGATGAGTGTGAGTGAATAGCGAAATGGTCGACTCCCCAATAAAGCCAGGTATCTTATTGTGTTCTACTGTGATGTTTGCTATTGATTTTTTTTTGTATAGCATGGAAGTAATAACTCTTTGTTGGTGAGTATCATGTAAATAATATTACAAACGGATCTGTAAAAAATTCCTTTTACATAAAAGTAGAGGAATTGAAATAGGTGAAGTAAAGGAATCTTTTTCTTAGCAGGAAGCTGTTTGATCAAATAGCAAAAAGTTTAATGCACAGCAAAGTACTTCGAATTGAATGAACAGGGAGTTCAATTTCCCAGTAATTCAGGTAACTTAGGGGCCGATTCCGATTCGGGCCGGAAATCTCTCCGACCGAGCCGGACCCGGAGAGATTTCCGACCGAATCAGACCCGTGCAGCCCGACCGAACGAGTACGATGCGTCCGTATGCTATCGTACTCGAGTCGGTCGGACTCCCAGTGAAGTCAATGGGAGCCGGTCGTACTAACGCGTACGCGTGCTCCCATTGCCTCAATGGGTGCGAGGCGAACAAGGGCGCCCCTACAGCGGGTATGCGGCGAGCGACTCGCGCCGTACACGCACAGGTAGGGGGACCCATGGGTCCCCCTGTCTGTGACTCGCACGGCTACGCGTACAGGGGGTCCGACACGGACCCCGGAGTACGGCTCCGACTGCTCTTTCGAGCCGGACGGCGCGTGTTGGTCGGACTGCTCGCGGCGCGCATCGTACTTACCCGGCCGGGGAACGTCTCCATTGCGCGGTGCGAGTCGTGTCCGAGCGAGTCGGTCGGTGCGGTTAGACCCGGGAACAAGTCGGTCGGAGCGGTTGGGACGCCCGAACGAATCGGTCGGCGATTTCGCATCGTACTCGCTCGTCCGGACACGCGTACGAATCGGTCGGGAAATAGGGCTCCGAATCGGATCCGGTCATGCCGAATCCGATTCGGAGCCCTACCGGCCGAGATCGGAATCGGCCCCTTAGTGTGATGTTTGCCATTGATTTTTTTTTGCTTAGAATGTAAGTGATAACTTTTTGTTCTTGAGTATCCATTAAATATCACACATGGATCTATAAAAAAAATATATATTTTTTAAATGTAGAGGAATTGAACTAGGTGTAGTAGAGGAATCCTAATGGGTGGGGCTTGTGAAGTGGCTTAGGAAACAGTGCTTGTATTGGTCAATTTTCAGCGACCTGGTGAGCTTAAAAAACTCAGGTCCCTATTGGTGTACTTCTAGTCACATGAGCAGTCAGTGTTTGCATTGGTTCGCCCAATTCCTATTGGTGTATCTCTAGCCGATTATTAAATAGCGTTTGCATTGTTCCAATCTGAACTAGTAGGCAAGTATATAAAGGGTGTGGTGAAGGTAAGAGCGTTACTCACAAGTGGCTAGTGTGACGATGAACATGTGGTGGAGCTCAGTAAGACAGTAAGCTCAATAGGTGAGAGATTAAGACCGAGAAGATTTTGATACATTATACTTCAACTATAGTTAGGATTTTAGTGTTGTATAGGTGAAAGGAAAAGAAATGAAGTAAAGTATACTTTCGTCTTTGATTATTCTTCTATTTTCTTATTCATTTGATTTTTTTTTGTAAACAAATGTTATTAATTTTTCAGTTAAGCAATACAATAATATAACAGTGTTAAATCATCCTTGTCTGACTATTCCCAATGTAGTGTCTAAAACATGTCCTTCTAAGGGTGATCTCCCCGGAAGCATATATTCACAAACCTATTTCTATATCCTTGCTGCTATCTCAGTTGTGTCTTTGTAATGAATGTGCTTTTCACAAAAAGGACACACCCAAACCCTGCACACCCACCTGGGAGGCAAATTTACCACTGCACCTTTAAATAATGCACTTTGAGCAGCACCTCCTTGTAAGAAACTGGCTCTATATATACTGCACCAAAGTGAGGTACAGTGTGTATAGAGTCCAAGAGTCCCCAAAGGTAGGCAGAGGTTAAAGTTAGATAGAACCTTACTCTCTAACAGTGGTAGCTTGGTCGAGCAGTAAGGCAGTATCAGAGGACAGTGTTAAGCATTTGATGTACACACTCAGTCAGCAAATGAATTCACACACTCAAGAACTGAACTCTAGGCCAATTGTTTTTGTATAAAAATATATTGTTGTTTTATTTTAGAACCAAGCAAGCCTGGCACAGGTAAGCATAAAATACTTTGTAGTAATAAGTTACTGAATGTCGAACAGTTTGAAAATGCAATGGAAATTGTACTTTGTTTGATTTACAGGGCAGCAGTAGTATGCAACACTTAGCAAATGCAGTACATTGGAATGAATACGCTTTTTCAGTAAATTGCAGGTAAGTTACTTTTCAAGTTACTTTTCTAACTCAGTGCTGGATACCTAGATTCAGAACTGGGACATTTCCTGCAAACAGGTAAGTAAATACGTTTTGGTTAATCATATGATTTTTAAAGAATATTTTCAGATTTCAAAACTCCACACTTAAGTCGTTTTTTGGAAGAAAAACAGTGCATTGAAATGAATAGGCTTTTTCTGTAAATTGCAGGTAAGTTACTTTTTACGTTACTTTTCTAACTCAGTGCTGGATACCTAGATTCAGCACTGGGACATTTCCTGCAAACAGGTAAGTAATTACGTTTTGGTTGCTTGTATGATTTTTAAAGAATATCTTTAGTTTTCAAAACTCCACACTTAGTCGTTTTTTGGAAGAAAAAGTGTCAATGTTATCCATTGGAGGAAAGTAGGTTATCGGTTCATAGGTAAGTTATCGACTGTGGGAGTTAAGGTTCTGGGGTTAGAACAAGGGTTCCCCCAGGGTCAGTGATGCACTGTTGTTGCACCCTCAGTGGCACTAGGGCGGCCGGGTGCAGAGTGTTGAGGCCCAATGTTATCCTATGGAGGATAGGGGGTCTCCGGTTGGTGGCAGCTGGCAAGCAGGCCACTGGGTTGTGGGAGCAAAGCTCCTAGGGTTTAGGTCTGGGCAATTGGGGAAACAGTTGGCACAAAAAGTGCACCCTCAGCGGCACTGGGGCGGCCGGGTGCAGAGTGCTGTTTCGGCATCGGACGCCCTGTTGTTTTCTATGGAGAACCTCCGGTTTGAAGAAGCAATGCAGGCTCGGGGACGAGGATCTTCTGGGTGCGCCACCACTTCGAGGGGTAAGTTGGGATGTCTTGGGTTGGTTAGGCACCGTTGGTTTGGGCACACAAGGCCGTGGGGCGCCGGGTGCAGGGGTGCCTTTATGGGTCGGATTTTCTTACCCGCTCTGGTCGCGGTAGAGGGGATCCTCTGGATTGAGGCTGCAGGCATCGTCTGGAGGCTTGAGGCAGGTCAGGAGTCGCCGGATCTCGGGTCAGGATCGCCGGGGTGACCTCCTCGTGGTGTTTTTCCACTCGAGCTCGGGCCGGGTTCGGCGGGTGCAGAGTGGGCTGGATTCGCGGTGTCCGGTCGGAGCCAGAAGCTGCAGTTTAAACACGTCCGGTGTTCACGGGAGAAACAGTCTTGGAAGTGTAGGCAGGCAGGTCTTCCGGGGTTTGTGAGGTTGCTGGCTGCTGGACACGCCGGGATTTTGCAGGAGCAGGTTCGAGGGGAGACAGGCCTGTAGGGCTGGGGCCAAGTCAGTGGGTGTCGTCCTCTTGTTAGCTCTGCACGGCTCTAAGTCCTTCTTCTTTTCTTCTTGTAGGTAAGCTGGATCTGAGGAGGTAAGGTTCAGGGTGCCCCCTAAATACTAGATTTAGGGGCGTTACAGGTAGGTAAAGGGCAGGGACCAATGGGTCCCTTCCCTGGGGTGGGTACACCCCTATTCTGCCACTCTCCAGTGGGAGGGGGCAGGAGCCTGTCCCTGGTTGGCTGGGTCCCCCATCCTCAAGATGGCGGGGACTCGAGGTTGTGCTTCACCTCGCCTCCCCACCTGAGGGGTGGAGTTGGCAGAGGTGGGCACACCTCCCTTCCTCACTTGTTTTTCCCGCCGGTTCTCCCGCCCAAAGTGGGGGGTAGAACCAGTGGGGACCAGTTGCTGAAAGCAGCAAATGGTCTGGAGAGGTTCACAAAGGCGGCATGCCTTTGAAGCTTCTCCTTAGTGTATCCTGCCCATCTTGGGGGAGGAGGCTTGGCACCTCGTCCCAGGATGTGCATTGTTTCAGGCCCCCGAGAGCAGCAGGCTCTCGACCCAGGGGTCCAGAAACATGTCTGGTGGTGGCAGCTGAAGCAGCCACTCAGCCTGGACACTAGAGGTGGGTTAGATTTCAGGGGGCATCTTCTAAGATGCCCTCTGTGTGCATTTTTCATTAAATCCCCCACTGGCATCAGTGTGAGTTTAATGTGCTGAGAAGTTTGATACCAAACTTCCCAGTTTTTAGTGCAGCCATTATGGTGCTGTGGAGTTCGTAATGACAAACTCCCAGCACCATATACTCTTAATGGCAGCACTGCACTTACAATGTCTAAGAATGGACTTAGACACTGTAGGGGTACAGGGCTCATGCACCTGTACCCTCACCACTGGTATAGTGCACCCAGCTAGAGGGGTGGCTGACCTATGCCAGGGCAGTGGGTTGTAGGCATGGCACACAGAGGTGTGTGCCATGTCGACTCTTCACTTTGTTGTTCTGCACCAAAACACACAGCCTGCAAAGGTGTAAAGGTACAGGGCCTATAAGGGTGGCACAATAAGTGCTGCAGCCCTTAGCGGTCTTCCCTGGTCACAGTGCCCTGGGTACCTGTGGTACCATTTACCAGGGGCTGACCTGTGGCCAGAGATGCCAATTGGGTACAGTTTTGGGGAAAGAACACAGGCCCTGGGAACCTGATTGGCAGGGACCCAGGGCACATCAAGTCAAAGTGCATCAGTGGTCTGGCAAAAAGTGGGGGGGTTACTGCAACAGAAACCCACTTCCTTACACAAGCCCCCCCCCAGCCCAAAGGCCAGGAGACTCAGCCAAAGCTGGGAGAGTCTTCCTAGTCTTTCAGGCGAGGAAGAGCAGAGGAAGTGGTTTGGGAGTTGCAGGGCCCGCTCTGCCTTACATCCTTCTGTCCAGGTCAGCCCCTTTAGGGAGCTGGCCTACCTCAACAGTTTCAGGACCTAATTCCCAATGCTCCTTTCCTATCTCTTTAGTGCCTTCACCCCATCTTTTTAGTTTGGGTTCAGAGGTGCCTACCTCTGCAATCTCTAACTTAGCTAGGGCAAAGCCCAGCTTACCCACAGAGGTTACCCATAGCTTGAGCAACCCCACCATGACCAATAAGGTCAGGGGGCCTAACTTGCTATTTGGCAGGGGGCTAGGCCAGCATGCCAAGGACAGGGCTGCCTTGAAGGCTAACACCCAGCAGAGGCTACTGACAGCTGTCAGTGCCCAGAACCACACCTTTAGCTCCTCACTGGTAGGTGAAGGGGCTACCTTACAGGCTTCTTTGGGTTCTGGTTGCCTGTCTGCTGTTTTAGGGTGAGGGGGTCACTACACTTGGTAGGGAACACCCTTCTTCCACCCTCTGTTCTGCCAGCTGAGGAGCCACCAACTCAGGCTGGACAGTTGTTTGACTAGTCAGTGATTTTTGTTGGCTAGGGGGGACTTCACCAGTGCCAAGTTTGGAGTTCTCCCTTACTGGGATAGAATCTCTCTGGCCCACTGGAACTGTGGCTAACAGTTGCCCACCTTTCCTACACTGTCTCTTCTTTTTCTTTTGGGGCTTAGCTGCACTAACTGCAGGTTGAGCCCCCCCAGGTTTCTGGGGTGAGGTCTGGCATTGGACCAGTACCTCTCTTTGGCTCAGACCAACCTCTGGGTGGTCGTTCCCAAGGAGACAATCAAGGGGGAGGTCTTTACTGACTACCACCTTTCTCCATCTAAGTGACCCAGCTACTTCTAGGGGCACTATAGCCACAGGCCTAACAGTGACACCCCCTGGGACAGTCCTTACTCTTTTTGTTTCCCCTGGGACATACTGGTTTGTGAGAACCAACCTGTCATGCACCACAGTGTGACTGGCACAGGTATCTCTCAGGGCAAGGGCTGGGATTCCATTCACCAGTAGGTGGTGGAAGTGTCTACTCCCTCTGGAATCTCCAGCTTACCTTGTGGCCCCATTTTCCAGTTGAAGGCTATGAGGGCTTCCTCATCTGAGGACCCTTCCTCCAAAGCTACACTGGCAACCCCTGGAGCTACACTAGTCACCCCTGGAGCTGGGCTAGGGACTTTGTTTTTAGGACAGCTAGGGTCCTTGGTGTGGTGTCCTGCCTTTTGGCAGGTGTGACACCATACTCTGCTGGGATCTCAATTCTTACCTTGGTACCCTGTCTTAGTTTGTGAGGTGTCTTTGGGCCCACCCTCCTGGGCAGGTTTTTGGGGGGCTACCTGGGACTCCTTACTTTTATCTTTAAGGGTTCACTGTCTTTCTTCTGGGGAGGCTTTGTAACCCCTTTCTTTGGTCACCCCCAGTGGACGTCCTAGTGACCCTTGTTTTGACCCAGTGGTCTGCCTTCTTTCCCAATTCTTGGGGAGAAAGTGGACCTAGGTCTACCAGGTACTGATGCAACTTTTCATCAATGCAATTACTTAATATGTGTTCCTTCATAAACAGGTTGTAAATTCCATTAAAGTCATGCACATGGTTTCCAGTTAACCAGCCACCTAGTGTTTTTACTGAGTAGTCTACAAAATCAATCCAGGACTGGTTTTGGGTTTTGTGAGCCCCCCTGAATCTAATTCTGTACTCCTCGGTTGTGAGTCCAAATCCCTCAATCAGAGTTCTCTTCATGAGGTCATAAGACCCAGCATCTGCCCCAGAAAGGGTCAGGAGTCTGTCTCTGCAGTTACCAGAGAACAGTTCCCAAAGGAGTGCCCCCCAGAAAGTCTTCTTCACCCTTCTGGCTTCACAAGCTCTCTCAAAGGCTGTGAACCACTTGGTGATATCATCACCCTCCTCATATTTAGGGACAATCCCTTTGGGGATTTTAGGATCATAAGATTGCTCTTCATCCTTATTATTTTGATTGCTGCCACCATTGATGGGTGCTAATCCCATCTCCTTTCTTTCTTTCTCTAGAGCCAGGAGTCTGGTCTCTAGGTCCAGTCTTTTGGCCAGCCTTGCTAAAAGGCTGTCCTCCTCATTGAGGCTGTCCTCAATGTCCTCACCAGAACCTGAGCCACCTGTGTGGCCTCTAGGTCCCCAGAGGTTAACTCTTGGAAGTAAGAGTACAGGGACCCTTTCTTCCCTAGGAAGTGGTGGAGGTGGGCACCTATCTCCATCCTCCACACTCCTTTCCTCCTCTGACTGGTCATCACCATTTTCAGAGGGGTGGGCCTTTGAATACTCAGCCAATAGCTCCTGGAGCTTTTGTTTGGTTGGATGAGGGCCCATTGGTATATTTTTAAGTTTACATAAGGACCTTATTTCCTTGAAAGACAAGTGAAGGTAAGGGGTGAGGTCAAGCTCCTCAACCATGTCCTGCATGTCATTATTATCTTCACTAATGGTTGGGTTCTTTTCTTGAGACATTCTAACAAAAAAGTTCTAACCCCTCTACCCTTGACTATAGTGACTTTTTATTTTCTAAAATTCTAAAGGGACTTAAGCAAGGCCCTAACAAGACTTTTAGTAGTTTGGTAAAAATGCCAATTTGAAAAAATCAGAATTCTAAAGGCAATTTAAGAGTTCTGTCGTGTGATCAGGTGGTAACCAAGTAGTCCAACAAATGCAAGTTGTATATCCCACCGCTGATCCACCAATGTAAGAAACTGGCTCTATATATACTGCACCAAAGTGAGGTACAGTGTGTATAGAGTCCAAGAGTCCCCAAAGGTAGGCAGAGGTTAAAGTTAGATAGAACCTTACTCTCTAATAGTGGTAGCTTGGTCGAGCAGTAAGGCAGTATCAGAGGACAGTGTTGAGCATTTGATGTACACACTCAGTCAGCAAATGAATTCACACACTCAAGAACTGAACTCTAGGCCAATTGTTTTTGTATAAAAATATATTGTTGTTTTATTTTAGAACCAAGCAAGCCTGGCACAGGTAAGCATAAAATACTTTGTAGTAATAAGTTACTGAATGTCGAACAGTTTGAAAATGCAATGGAAATTGTACTTTGTTTGATTTACAGGGGAGCAGTAGTATGCAACACTTAGCAAATGCAGTACATTGGAATGAATAGGCTTTTTCAGTAAATTGAAGGTAAGTTACTTTTCAAGTTACTTTTCTAACTCAGTGCTGGATACCTAGATTCAGCACTGGGACATTTCCTGTAAACAAGTAAGCAATTACGTTTTGGTTATTTGTATGCTTTTTAAAGAATATTCTCAGATTTCAAAACTCCACACTTAGTTGTTTTTTGGAAGAAAAACAGTGCATTGAAATGAATAGGCTTTTTCTGTAAATTGCAGGTAAGTTACTTTTTACGTTACTTTTCTAACTCAGTGCTGGATACCTAGATTCAGCACTGGGACATTTCCTGCAAACAGGTAAGTAATTACGTTTTGGTTACGTGTATGATTTTTAAAGAATATCTTTAGTTTTCAAAACTCCACACTTAGTCGTTTTTTGGAAGAAGAAGTGTCAATGTTATCCAATGGAGGAAAGTAGGTTATCGGTTCATAGGTAAGTTGTCGACTGTGGGAGTTAAGGTTCTGGGGTTAGAACAAGGGTTCCCCCAGGGTCAGTGATGCACTGTTGTTGCACCCTCAGCGGCACTAGGGCGGCCGGGTGCAGAGTGTTGAGGCCCAATGTTATCCTACGGAGGATAGGGGGTCTCCGGTTGGTGGCTGCTGGCAAGCATGCCATTGGGTTGTGGGAGCAAAGCTCCTAGGGTTTAGGTCAGGGCAATTGGGGAAACAAGTTGGCACAAAAAGTGCACCCTCAGCAGCACTGGGGCGGCCGGGTGCAGAGTGCTGTTTCGGCGTCGCACGCCCTGTTGTTTTCTATGGAGAACCTCCGGTTTGAAGAAGCACTGCAGGCTCGGGGACGAGGATCTTCTGGGTGCGACCACCACTTCGAGGGGTAAGTTGGGATGTCTTGGGTTGGTTAGGCACCGTTGGTTTGGGCACACAAGGCCGTGGGGCGCCGGGTGCAGGGGTGCCTTTTAGGATCGGATTTTATTACCCGCTCGTCGCGGTAGAGTGGATCCTCTGGATTGAGGCTGCAGGCGTCGTCTGGAGGCTTGAGGCAGGTCAGGAGTTGCCGGATCTCGGGTCAGGATCGCCGCGGTGACCTCCTCATGGTGTTTTTCCACTCGAGCAGCCACTCAGCCTGGACACTAGAGGTGGGTCAGGTTTCAGGGGGCATCTATCTTCTAAGATGCCCTCTGTGTGCATTTTTCATTAAATCCCCCACTGGCATCAGTGTGGGTTTAATGTGCTGAGAAGTTTGGTACCAAACTTCCCAGTTTTTAGTGCAGCCATTATGGTGCTGTGGAGTTCGTAATGACAAACTCCCAGCACCATATACTTTTAATGGCAGCACTGCACTTACAATGTCTAAGAATGGACTTAGACACTGTAGGGGTACAGGGCTCATGCACCTGTACCCTCACCACTGGTATAGTGCACCCAGCTAGAGGGGTGGCTGACCTATGCCAGGGCAGTGGGTTGTAGGCATGGCACACAGAGGTGTGTGCCATGTCGACTCTTCACTTTGTTGTTCTGCACCAAAACACACAGCCTGCAAAGGTGTAAAGGTACAGGGCCTCTAAGGGTGGCACAATAAGTGCTGCAGCCCTTAGAGGTCTTCCCTGGTCACAGTGCCCTGGGTACCTGTGGTACCATCTACCAGGGGCTGACCTGTGGCCAGAGATGCCAATTGGGTACAGTTTTGGGGAAAGAACACAGGCCCTGGGAACCTGATTGGCAGGGACCCAGGGCACATCAAGCCAACGTGCATCAGTGGTCTGGCAAAAAGTGGGGGGGTTACTGCAACAGAAACCCACTTCCTTACACCCCTAAGGCGGGGAAAAGTCGCAGCACCCCCTTAGGTGAGGCAAGAAAACAAATTCAGGTGCACTTAGAACATATACTTTGAGCAGCACCCCCTAAGGCGGGGAAAAGACGCAGCACCCCCTTAGGCGAGGCAAAAAGACAAATTCAAGTGTATTTAAAATAACACACACAAGTTTATTAATGAAACAATTTGAAACGGTAGGCCAAATGTATCAGTAAATGCAGATTCTCAAATACCAACTAAGTAAAATAAACAATTAGAATAAAATGCAGTATATACAAAAAGCAAAGAGTAGAAAATATATACAAAATGGTTAGGAACACCTCACCGACTGATTCTGCAACATCCTTGCCAGCTCTAGCTGTGGGAAGTCCTTTTCAACAGCCCAGGAAGGAGTTCGGTCGGGACCCAAATTCCAGCACCAATCCACAGCAATACGTCTATTTTGTGGTGAACTTCCACCTGGGCCCCGTCGGCTTCCAGCTTAAATATCATTATTCAACGTGAGGCGAAGCTTCTAGAAAACCTCGCCCCCTTCTCATGAGAAAGAACCGAGCTGGCTGTACCAGTCTGCGTCAAGGCCAAGACGGGGGCTGGCCAATCTCCCGTATTTTGACTTCGAGGCAGAGTTGCACATTCTACAAATAATATCCAGTTCACTCTGGTCAGTGAAGAGCGAAAAACAAGTGAAGAGCAGAAAGACCTTGAATATGAATCGCAAGCACTGCTGTGCACGCAGAAATAAGGCAAAGTCAGACATGAGGCCATGTCAAAGCCAATAGTAAGCACCTATAATTCTCATAACCCAAAACAACTTGCAAGCACTGCTGTGCACGCAGAAATAAGGCAAAGTCAGAAAACAAGATGACATGAGGCCATGTCAAAGCCAATAGTAAGAACTCATAATTAAGCAAGGCAAAGTCAGAAAACAAGATGACATGAGGCCATGTCAAAGACAATAGTAAGCACTCATCAATGTACAACACCAAGCACATGTGTGCACCATCACTCACAACACTGCACTTCGAAACCAAAGAGTACATTCCACACCTCTCTCTCCCTTTCATGCTTTCAAATGCACATCCCACACGCTCTGCTCTTGGCAAGACTGTTCCACTCCGTGACAGCTCCCACTGAAAGACAACAAGATTACAAGGAAGAAGAGAAGCAGGCATATGCAGGACCGTCCTACATTAAGGCTAGGGTAAAATAACACACTAAAGTCAGTTAAAATGGTGATAGTTGAAGGTCATCATAGGGTGCCAAACCACAAGAGTGGCTCATTCACTACAGTCTTACAAATTATCGGTATCTTATGTGACATTACAGACTTTAAACCTCACAATTCTTACACAATTACTTAAACTTACCCCAACTACACCCCCCACCCTACCCTCCCACCCAGGCGTGTCTTTCTAGTCTCTTACCTGCCCAGTCAGTTGCCGGGCATCTCGTTTTGACTTTGAGAGTCGCTAATATATACTCAGGAGTCTTCCTCCCATCCCGTGGGGGTTTATATATCATGAGGACATTGCGCTTATTAGGCCTAGCGCAGGGGAATCAGATATCCTCCACTTGGTCCTCACCCTCCTGGTCACTTCCTCCCCCACTGTCGGGGTTTTTTAATAAATCAAGCAACGCTGTCCATGCTCTAGCCATCTCCAGTGATTTCTCACTTCCCGTTTGTTTAGCTAATTGCAATCTAACAGTATTTTCACATTCAGCCCATTTAATGAACTCTTTTTCCACCTAGCTAAGCTAGGGCCAGTTCTCGATTTCCAATGGCTGGTAATGTCTCCCTGAGCCAATTCTAGCCCAAGATCTTGGAACTTACTCGTTATCTTGTTTTTAGCGGTATGGGGGAACCAATGCAACAGACAGTAATCCGGAGTATTCACTATTTCTTTCTCAGTCACTTCCGCCAATATTATGGTTACCTCCTCCCAGAAGGCCCCTATGTTCGGACAACTCCAGAACATATGTAAGAAATCAGCTCCTATTGTAGGACATCGTGGACATGCTGCTGTTTGCATATTGAAATATTTATTGAGCTTATCTGGGGTAAGGTAGGGCCTGTGTAGTACATAAAAGTTTATCAATTGAAACCGTGCATTTCTAGTGCTTTTCCACGCTCTTTCCACCAGTATCCCCCAATCCTTATCCAGGTCTGCTTCCCATTCTCTATGGATCTTAGTCAGGGGAGGGTGCGTTGTATATGTAAGTCGTCTGTACAGACATGTGACTGCCTTAAAGGTGCCCGCCGCAGTGACCATATATTGGCATCCCATCGACGTTCCTGGCTCAGTGAGACCCTCCCTCCAGTGTTTCCTCATGGCTGCTGTAAGTGCTGTGTGCAATAGAAAGTCTCCTCCCGGTATATCGTGACGTTCCCTGAGGTCATTGAATGGGATCAGGGCACCCTCCTCATAAAGGTCTCCTATCGTAGATATTCCTAGATCTGCCCATGATCCCAACCTGTGCCAATCACCTCCATGGGGGAGTGCCTCACACATAATCAATGGGATTTCCGGTGCGTAGGGATGTTTAATCTTGGCCCTTCTCAGGCTTCTATTCCAGCATTTACGTGCTGTTCTTAGGTCCGTGGGGAGATCCCTGTCTCGGCAAGGAAGTCTCAAAATTATTCTCGACAGGAGTCGCAAGTCTGGGGCCTCTCCCCTTCTTTCTTCTAGACCCCTAAGTTTCTCCACCACCCATTTCGTGAGCCATTGCAAATGCGCAGCTATGTAGTAATGTTCAAAGTCAGGTGCTGCTAACCCTCCCTCTATTCTCGGCCTTTGAGTGCTACCCTCCGTCTGCCGGGTCCCCATATGAACGCAGTCACCAGTGAATTCAGTTGGGTGAACATTCGGGTTGGTATCCAAACTGGCAGCACTCCGTAATAATATAGCATCCTCGGGAGCGTCACCATCTTTAGGAGGGCAACTCTACCCGCCACCGACAAGGGCAGAGACCCCCAAAAGTCAAAGCTGCTTTTAACTCCCCTTAAGGCCCATCCTATATTCCCTTCTAATAGGTCTTCAGGAGAGTGATAGATCTGGGTGCCCAGGTAGGCCAAGCAAGTTGCCATTGTATCCCCTCTGTTGCTAATGGGACAGCCATATCCGCCCTGACCGGAAACAGAGACGATTTTGCCCAGTTCACTTTTAGGCCCGCTATTTGCCCTAGCCCATGCAGAAGATCTTTTGCCCCTGTAAGTGATTCTCGCGCATCCGCCAGAAACAACAGCAGATCATCCGCATAGAGTGCGATGTGGTGAATCTGGCCGGCTACCTCTAGCCCCTGAAAATATTGCCAACGGCTCCATGGCCAAGGTAAACAGAAGAGGCGACAAAGGACACCCTTGTCGCGTGCCCCTTTCTATTCTACAACTTCCAGAAATCAGTCTGCCCGTCTTAACCCGGGCAGTAGACTACGCATATAGCAGGACCGTCCACTTAATTAATGCTGAGCCTAACCCAAATCTCCTCATCACCTCGAATAGGTAAGCCCATTCAAGACTGTCGAAGGCCTTTTCAATATCTACTGCAAAGATGGTCTCATCGTCCTCGCAGTTGGATCTCGCTTCTAGGATCCGAAGGAGACGTCTAATGTTTAATGCGGTGTTTCTGGTGGGGATGAAGCCCGCCTGGTCCTGATGGATTAAAGTTGACATATGGGGGAGAAGCCGGGTCGCCAGTATCCGGCTTAAAACCATATAATCCAGGTTTAGCATAGACAAAGGCTGGTAGGCTGCCGTGTCCCATGCTGGTTTCCCTGGTTTCAGTAACGGAATAATTACCGCCTCTCTCGTTGTACAGGGGAGGTGACCTTAATGTAACGCTTGGGTATAGAGTTCTACCAGCTTAGGAGCGAGTAAATCAATATAGGTCAAATAGAACTCCACCGGGAGTCCATCTGTACCTGGTGTCTTGTTTCTGGCCATGGTTTTTATAGCCCCTCTCACCTCACTTAACCCTATATCACCCCCCAGATCTTTTGCTATTTCTTCCGACACCACCGGTAGTTCCACGGCATTGACAAAGTTAGCCAATTCATCGGGTGTTGGCGATTGCTTGCTCTTATATAAATTCTCATAGAATTCGAAGAATCTATTATTGATGTCCTGCTGGCGGTACAAAGGTTCTTCTCCTCGTCTCCTTAGTTCTAATATTACCGACCCCCTTCGAGCCGGATTGGCCAGCCAGGCCAGCAGGGCTCCAGATTTGTCCCTTTCAGCATGTGTCCTAGCTATATAGTTTTTATAGTCAAAACAACGAAGTCGTTCCACTCGGTCAGCCACCGCTTCCCTAGCCACGAGTAGTTCCTCATGCTTGTCTCTCTGTTCTAGCCGTTCCCTCTCTAATTCTCGAAGTCTTTGCTCTGCTGACATCTTGTCTTGTAGTAAAGTCCTACGCACTCCCACGGACTCAGAGATACACCGCCCCCTGATAACTCATTTAAATGCATCCCACTCAATTAATTTAGATGTTGCTGTGTTGGAATTTTCTTCAAAGTATTGCTCAATAGCGGTACCCACTGTCGTTCTGAAAACCTGATCCTCTAATGCTTCTGATTTCAAGCGCCAGGTCGGGATTCTAGGTCGCTCACGAGACCATGTTATTCCCAGTAGTATTGGGTTATGATCTGAAATTGTCCTAGTGAGGTACTCGCTAGTCTGTACATTTTCATGAATGTCTGGGGAGCATAGTATAGAGTCAAGTCTGATATGAAGTTCATGTAAGGCAGAGAAAAAGGAATAGTCCCTGTCACCTGGATGTTGCACTCTCCAGGAGTCTACCAAACCCCACTTCAATTGCCAGGTAAATAGCTTCTGCTATTTTATGTGTAGGCACCTCTGGGAGTGGCGGATGAGAATGGTCCAACCCAACGTCAGTAACACAGTTAAAATCCCCACCTAGGATTACTGGGCCCGTCAGTACGGAGGCCAGTGCTCTGGAGAGCTGGGCCAAGAATGCAGGCTATTCCGTATTTGGCCCATAGAGGCTGCCCAGGGCTACGTCTCTACCATCCAATTTACCTGAAACTATAATGTACCTGCCCTCAGGGGTCAATCATTTGGTTTGTACATTGGAAAGGCACTCCCGCTCTTACCCAAATCAGGACCCCCCACGCGAACGCCGAGTAATTAGTATAAAACACCTGACCTCTCCATCTGCGCTGGAGTGCAGCTCCCTCTTTGGCCATAAAATGAGTTTCTTGGAGCAACGCAATCTGTATTCCCCACCTAACTAGAAAAGCATGTATTCTATGGCGCCTTGACAATGTATGCATTCCCCGTACATTCCAAGAAATACATTTAAGATCTATGGGGGGTACCATTGTGTTAGTTGGATCATCTCTTCTGCGTCTTCTCTGATTATGACATGCCTGGCCCCAACAGTTCCCCAACCCCTAAATAGTGCAATAAGAAACCCCCAACTCCCCCTCCCCAGGACAGGTGCAACCAAACGATTTCCCATCCAAACTCGGAGTAGTCTCCAAAACAGTGTTCTTTCTAGTGTTGGGGTTATGGAGCGTACTCAGCAGGTCTCGGAGCTCCACCAACATCTACCCCCGAAAATGTTCTAGAATATTATCTTCCACGGGTCCCAGGAGAATTTGCAGGAAATCTGCGTTTGGAAGACCAGCCCCATCTACTCCTCCCAGTTAATTTTAGGCCCATCAGTAGTACTATTAAGCATCTACTTCACCCATCCAATCTGTTCCATTCAGGCAATGTCATCTGCTGTTTGAGGCGTGACCTGCGGCAATTCCTCATCTGAATTTTCATTAGAACTAGCAGCCACAGATCCATCTGATTTATCTGCATCCTGTCCGGTCTTGCTCGAACCAGGGCTGGATTCCCCTCTGATGAGTTCTGCCACCGCCTGCAGGGCCTTTCGCCTCTTATTCCTGGCTTCTCTAGATGATGGAGCACATGCCGCGGGTGTGTTCTTCCCTGCACACTGTTGCGAGGGTTCCAGTGACGTGGTGCCTTCAGTCTGGCTCCACCGGCTTTCCAGCCAGTCCCATGTTTCCTGCGTGGTGGTAAAAAACTGCGCCCCTGCTTGTTCTGCTACTCGCAGCCGAGCCGGAAATAACATTGCCTAGGGGATCTGAAGTTGCCTCAGTTTCTTCTTAACAGCTAAGAATGAGGCACTTTGACGCTGTACATCCTTCGTAAAGTCTGGGAAGATCATAATTTTACTGTTGGCCATCTGCAGTTCCTGTTTTTGACGGGCCTTAAAGAGCACATGCTCACGGTCCCGAAAGTGAAGCAATCTCGCCACTATGGGTCGGGGAGGGGCCCCCGGACGGGGCGGCCTGGCTGGGACCCTGTGAGCACGTTCTAGCGCATAGAAGGGGGAGAGTCCTTCTGGGGCCTCTTCAGTTTTGATCCAGCCTTCAAGGAAGCCCACCATATCTGTGCCCTCTGTTTTTTCCGGCATTCCTATTATCCTTATATTATTCCTGCGCGATCTTCCTTCACTGTCCTCTGCTCGCGCTTCCAGTACTTTGACTCGGCCCTCGACTGTGTTAAGCGTCTTTTGGAGCATCTCCACTTTTTCCGGCAGATCAGCGAGTTCCTTTTCCGAGGCTATCACTCGTTCTTTGAGTTTACGGTGGTCATCCTTTAGTAAGCTTAAATCTGTCCCTATCGAGTCAATTTTTGCCTCTAGGGCTTCTCTGGAGGTCGTGATAGCTTGCATAATATCTACCAGGGTGGGGGTCGTGTTGACAGTCTCTTTCCCCGATTCTACACATTCCTCTTCGTCATCTGTTTGGGTGCCTGTGCCCCCCGTGCTGAGGGCGCTAAATCCTCTTCTCTTTGATGGTTTTCTCATCTCTCCTAGTGGGCTCCTACCTGCGTGCCCCTGTACAGTTCTCTGCGTGCAAATCACCAGAGCAGGTTGGGAGCGCACTCCACCTAGGCAAAGGCCCCCCCCCCCAGAACACACACTGACTGTTGTATCGATCACCTTCACAGTGGTTCTGCTGGTTTGGCCAAGTCTTGTGCACCCCAGTGATCCAGTCCATACAGACTATCAGGCTAAGTGGATATAGTCGCACTCCCAGTGACCATCGGGGTTCAGCACCCTGTTTATGTTGCCCAGGTGTCTCCTGTGCGTATAAATCTCCCCCTCAGCCGATTAGGGCCCCTATCTCACCGGGATGACGGTGGACCCCATCGGTGGACCGCCTTCATTTCCTCTAAACTCTCCTCCGCTGGATAGCGTGTCAATGCAGATGGCTGGGCCGGCTGCACATCCGGTGAGAGTGAGGTCTCCCCTCAAATGTTCCTGTCCTCCCAAGACAGCGTCCGGGACCTCCCTGTGGCCCTCCGTTTGATCGTCCGGATTTTAGGCCTACTCAAGTCCAGGCTGTTTTCGCCAGACTGACACTTTTAGGCTCCGTTCTGCTTTGGATACTTCCCCAGTCACTCCGGGTGCAACCGCCAACACGGACGTGCTCTCCGCCAATATGGCGATGCCAGGGGGGGAGGGGGCCCCGCTCGCCCTCCTTCAAGCGCACTATGGTCCTCCTCTGCAAGTTCAATCGGGGCAGACTGAGGCTATCCGCTCTGCTGGTCGTGAGCGCCGCCACCCCCTGCTCGCAGGCCACGTCTTACCAGGCCGTATCGGGGACAACAGGATCAACAGGTCCGCAGCGGGGATCTCTGCAGCGCTCGCCCGGGGCTCCTCTCTTTCGTCGCTGCGTCGGCGCGAGCAGCAGTATTTCCAGCTCCTCGCTGTCGCCCTGCCGAACGCGCAGTCTCCGCTTGCAATATCTTCGGTGTCGGGCACATCTAGGCTCTTCTTCCAGCCCCCATCTACTCGCGCTGCCTGCGCGCCGCCATGGGCTAAGCGCTCCGCCCTTCCCCAGCCGCCATCTTACTTCTCGCCGGGGTTTTTCGCCGTCAGCCCAGGTCTCGCCGATCTGCCACCAAATCGGCCGCTAAACAACAGTGGGCAGATCGGCCCACTCCCGGGCCACTTCACCGATCAGGTGCCCCAAAATGAATGTGCCCGGGGCTCAGGATATTTGTTCATCGGGGGAATGTCGGCCGGAGCTCCGCAGCGCGGGTCCTCTCACATCGGCTCCCGGCCACTCCCCCCTCATTTTCTTATTCATTTGATGATATTCGGATGGGAGTTATTAGAATTGTGATTGGTTCTTTGAAAATTGGGAATGAAGTATATGTAAAATGGTCATGTCCTTTAGGCTAGTACTGTCATGTATGTCCCCTTTTTACATACACTGTCCCATCCACACGACAATAACGGTTCTAAACAGGTGACTTTTTACCTAGTAGCTCGCTCCTGTCTCTTCGACACCATGCTCTTAGTATTCTATCATAATCCCTGTACCTGATGTACACAAACATGCCCCCGGCAATGCATAATTATTCTGTATAAGGGTCACCACTTTTTTTTCATCCTTGGCCAACAGTCTGTGGTGCATGATCACATTGTTTTAGAAAACATTTAGGATTGTTTCCAAAACATTTATGATTGTTTTCAAAACATATTGATTCTAGAAGAAACCCTCTAGTATATTAGACCCTTATTCCCCCCTGCAAATTAGTGTAAAATTCCTTCCACGCTGACACGGGGTCCTGCATGCTGAATCTGCGACACGCAGCGGTCTGACATCCCTTGCGGAATGTCATCCTTGGAGTCCTTCATTCTCTACCATCAGGTAAGGCGGTTGGTTCTTCCCTAGGGGATTCTTGGCTATGTACATATATACATATATATTTATCCACATGCACTTACATGCTACACCTACATATTTAGGCTAGGTACGTACATTTAGGCAAATTACGTAGTGCGCACATTATAGGAGTATGCAAATGCTACTGTTTTATCTGAACTGTATATGTTCATCTTCTTATCACTATGGTAGAAATGTATCTACTGTTTACCATATTAGTACTTGCAATTTCTTTTGTATGCTTCTGTCTCCTAATTGTCACAGCAAGTATGTTTTACACAAGACTGACGCTGGACCAATAAATACTTTTTGAACACGTCCTAATCGCCATCCTGAGAATAAGCAAGCACGAGTAACTGAGCGAAAAGTACTGTACTGTTTTCCACGATCCCTGAGGAATCAGGGTTGTCATGTTCAGTGGTTGCCAGAAACTACCTACACCACTGTAAGATACAGGGGGTGGTAGTGGCACTGTAGAGCTAGCTGGTCTAACGGCTGACATATCCTGTGGGGGTGTCCGGAAGCAGTTTGGACACCAAGCCCTCAGTTTAAGTCATCCAAAACGCACATGTCCTGGGGATTCCTAGGAACTACAAGGCATGGCGCCGCCAACGTTGGTTTGGTTCTTATATCAACAGTTAAAACCTGAGTAGTTGAATCGTGCTTTTTCAGAAAGCCCTAGTCACACTTTTCAGAGACATCTGAAGTGGGAAGGGAGATCCGCCTCAGCTGAGCAGATATACCCTGTGAATTGGCTGAAGGTTTAAACAAGCTTGTAAGGATAAAAGGTTCCCACATTGTGCAAAACCCTAGCTCTTAACCTTTTTCTCTCTTTTCTTCTCTTCTCCTTTAAAAATTACTGACCCTGCGAGTAGCAGTCGAGGTTCAGGGGAAGACGAATTTGCAAACACTCTCAACATTACAGAAAACTGCAGACATGCAGCAACTATAAAATTGTTAGAACACGGCGTACCAGCAACAGGTAGCTGTGTTACCTTTGTGATTGAGGCACACGAGGTGTTCGGATCAGAGGCATTCTATTCTTGGGTTCAGTTCCCGCCTGCAGATACATACATCCCATACGAAGACATTGAAGTCCCGTTAACTTACCAGCAACACAAAAACTGGTTTAAAGGCGCCCCTCCCACACACATCTGTCGTAAGACTCGGTCCACTCAGCATAGTAGGAGCGACCTGGCCGGTCCTAGCAACATATACTCCACATACTGAGATAGATACACGACCAGTGGATGAAGTCTGCACAATATACAAAGACATAGTCCGGCTATACAGACACATTGTTCTGTTCGTCATGCGAACATTAACAGTCCAACCTGCGAGAAATGCTCCAGTCGGTCCACATCAGAACACACCTATGATTAACCCACAGACAATGAAATCAGTAATGGGGACAATCCCCTCCAAACGGGAGCAAATTCCGTTCTGGATAGCACAAAAAATTGCACAGTTGGGAGCAGTATTTCCCCATACGGGTCCGCAGGAAAACCATAGAATGCTAACCATTTGCTTGCCAGTGAGGATGGTTCCCTTGATTGAGGATTGTACCAAAAAAATCTTTACTGCCGTTTACATCAGAATACACGGTACCCCTTCCATAGCAGTCGTTCCAGAAGTATTGAAACAGATACAGAATGAGTACGACGCAGGACCTGCCCTGGACTTGGGGATGAAACTGATGGGTAAATTTGCCCAAGTCTCTGCAATAATGCTGAGCAACATAAGAGGGGAAGCAGCAGCAGTGGCCATACAGCACCGCCTAAGGGAAATAGCTTCTATAAATAAGGAGCAAGAGTTACCAAAGATTATCGAAGAAACCAATGCAGCATATGATAGAGATAGTTTGGGAGCCAAACCAGGGGGGTGGTAGCGGCACTGTAGAGCTAGCTGGTCTAACGGCTGACATATCCTGTGGGGGTGTCCGGAAGCGGTTTGGACACCAAGCCCTCAGTTTAGGTCATCCAAAACGCGCAGGTCCTGGGGATTCCTAGGAACTATACGACAAAACGGTTTGCTAAATAAGGGAATTTTTAAAAGTTTGAGTTTTAGACAGTTTGGGCCAGATGTACGACCCACCAATTTGCGAGTCGCAAATTGCGTCGCATTTGTGACACGCAAATTGGGATGCACAACAGTGTCTAAGACACTGTTTGCGATTCACAATGGGGTCGCAAATTGCATGCCTCATGCATATTAATGAGGCTGTTGCAATTTGCGACCCCATTGGGAATGGCTGGCACTCCCAGGGATAGTGGCCTGCTGGGGTCAGCAGACCACCATGTCTGGGACTGCTTTTAAATAAAGCAGCTTTTTTTTTAAATGCAGCCCGTTTTCCTTAAAGAAAAACGAGATGCATTTAAAAAAATAAAAATGAAACTTTTCAGTTTCATTTTTTAAGGGCAGGCAGTGGTCCCTGGGACCACTGCCTGCCCTTAAAAAATATTTTGAGAGACACTCACAAAGGAGTAGGGGTCCCCTGGGGACCCCTTCCCGTATGCGAGTGGTTTACCGCCTTCTATGATGGGTGGTAAACTGCGACTGTTTTGCGGTCGCAAAACAGTCATACATAGCTTCAGGAGTCGCTATTAGGAAGAGACGCCCTGGGATCGCCCCTTCCTAATAGCGAGTCGTTAATCTTATTTGGCAAGTCGCAAATTGATTTGCGACTCGCAAAATAGGATTAGTACATGGGCCACACGTTTTTTGCGGTTGCAAACGGATCTAAAACCAATTTGCGCCCGCAAAAAACGTTAGTACATCTGGCCCTTTGTGAATAATTTAGATAATAGTTATCATTTGGTGGATTACAGAACAAAAAACACTGTAGTAAGGTCATTGAGTTATGATTGTTCTTTTCATCACTCTGAATCGAATAAAGATGATTATGATATATGAGTTATGATTGTTCTTTTGATTTTGTAGAATGAATTATTAGTTAATGAAGAGATGCGGGGCATTTAACCTGATATCGAAATTCATGATCACAAATTGGTGAACCTTGGGTCTTTAAGGTAATTGGTGAATATGGTGAGCTCCCTCCTCCTTCCACTTTGTTTCTATAAGTAATGGAATTTTGATACTTTTGAGTTATGGCTCTTTGTTTCTTCTTTTCTATTGTATTTTGGCAGTACATAGAGCCTTTTTATAATCGGTGGGTTTTGGAAATGATTAATGTGACAGCGCAACTAAAAGTGAACATTTGCAGTTGTTTGAAGGATATTCCTATGGTATTATCTTGTGAAGAGATTTCATTAAGGTAAGCAGATACACTGGGAGTGGTCACAAAATATTTAAGCATCAAACCCAAAATTTGGTGACTTAGATACAGTTATTTTGTGTTAGCAGAAATGCATCTGAGCAAATAGTGAAATGGTTAAACACACAAAAGTACTCCGGATTGAATGAACAGGGAGGTTGATTCCCTAGTAATCCAGGTAACTTATCTGAGGAAGAATTGATTAAGGCAGGCAGATATAATTGAGTAGTAGAAAATGGCTCAAACCAATTTGTCAGAACCTTGGTACTAGGCTGAGCGATACTGCGCTAAGATTACTAAAGACTAGTACCCAAGAGGCAATTGTGATTGCTGTAGCGAAATTCTTGGGATGGGCCTGGAGAATAAGACAAAAGGCCGAAAACAAGCAGACTGCGACAGTGTCTATTAATGCTCTGTCTTCTGCTTAGTTTTCTAGTTCTGTTACACATATATTCATAATTTTTTTTTTATATTTGTATAGGGGCCAGATGGTATAGATCATTTTATGAAATGTTTCCTTTTAAGTCTGTATCGTTTTTAAATTTTTGCAAGGGAACTATATTAATTAGTTTTTAGTAGATGTCTTTGTTGTCTTTTAAATTTGTATTTGTATAGTCTTGATGTGAAATGGATTTTATATATGTATTATGTGATGATGTAAATATTTTTGTCTTTTATGATCATTTTGGTCGAAATAAAGACTGACAAATGGAGTAGTCAGGGAACATGTGAGCACTCTAAATCCAGAATTTAGGGATTTAAAAAAAATATACATCCTGACAAAATGGTGAATCCTTAAGCTAAATGGTAATTAAGCTAATGCTTATTTTTAATAGTGCCTTTGCTGTTCAACCTTTTTTGCTTATATGATCTCAGTTTCATTTTTGAATATTAGGGAAATAAACGTAAATGAATTTGAGAACAGTGCTGTCTTTTTTTGAGCTTTTTTTGATTTGATCAATTTTCTAATTATTTTGCAAATATTAATTCTTAACAGCCCTGAAGAAGCGGCAGTTCACTTTAAGTACTGAAACACGTGTTGGCTGTACAATATCAAAGAAAACAATTATTGCACTTGATATGAATGGAAAGTCACTCTATTGAAATTTGAAATTGTTTGACTGTACCACATCAAGAAAATTTAAACAAGCAACACTGAATTTTGGAAGTAATGTTACCTACATGAAGATACGAACTAGCAAAATGAAAATGAAGAACTAATGAAATTAATGTTGTATCAAGATGTTCAACAAATAAATGTAATTGTTCTTTAATTCAAACAGTGTTATAATGTTTTCCATTTTCTGAACTCTCTACCAATTTGAAACATTTATTGTTACAGTGGTTCATGACATTATGGCACAGGGGTTATTTTTCCATGCTTTTGTCAGCCTTGTGGGTTGAGCCCAGCAGGGCTGTTATTACCCAAAACCCCCAGGTTTGCACAATAATCGGATTAAATCCAAATTGTACCCCTTTGGGGGGGGGCTTCAAGGCTTGACAACAGACTCCCTACTGAAGGTATGTGTTACATGAGTTACCACAGACTTTAGATAGTTGGACATTTGAATAACATTAAAAGAGACAGAGGCTCACAGGTTGAATATCGAAAGGGTGATAGAGGGGACTTCGTTCTTCCATTAAATTATAGAACACTTTCTCTCTGACAGTAATGGGCAGAGTGGATATAGATAAAATGGTGTTTTGCTGCAAATTGTATACATTCTGCAGGAGGCTACGTACGGGATCCCATGAGGGAGTGTTCAAACACCTAGAAAAATTGCTAGTAGATCTGATATGGGGAGACCAAAGAAGCCGGGTAAAACTCGCTACCCTGAGATGAGAATGGGAGAAGGGAGGGTTTGAGGTACCAAATATGGAGCTCTATTACATGTTTGCTCAGTTGCAACATGCAGTACACTGGCTGGATAAAGGGGAGAACTAACTGGAAGAAACAGCTTATGGAAGGGATGCACAAGGATGACCCTTTGCCAAACCTGCTCATGCGGGGACGAGGCATCTCAACCTCCTTGCCTTATGTAATTAAACATATCTGTACAATTTGGGACAGACCCCTGGAAAGCTGAGCACCATTTACCCAAGCAGGTCCTCTAGTTGTGGCAGATGTATTGCTTAGGGGGCCGATTTTACCAAGTCATGTGGTGTCACGTGGCCTATAGGGACATTGTCGTCTACACTAAGTTAGCATGAGCACGTTGCAGCTTGCCTGCTGCTTTGCGCACGTTACTATACATCTTTATTTTTTGCAATATTTTCTATGGCTGCTTTCACATGAGAACTCATCGCTGTGTTCACTCTCTGCATGTTCTTGGGATTTTGACTGAATATTATGTGCAAGGTCGTACAACAATGCCCCTTGTTATCTTGTTCTGGCTAGGCTTTAGCCCTTAGACAAAACATACCGATGCAGCTGTTGTTTGGACAACGTACTTTGGTTTTTAGTGGAATACACGAATAGGTAGCACACACTTGGAGAGGGACCTTTCGAGGGAGAAGAGCGAGACAGCACCTATGATGTAGATCTACCATCTATAGGCTAAGGTAGGGGGTCTGCTGACAAAGCCCAGAGATCTTCTATTATATAATAATACTTTTTCTTAACAAGGGGAGGGAGGTTATGCACCATAGTCGTTTCTCCATTGTCTTTTTATGATGACATCTCCCTTCATGATATATGGACCAGCTGATATGCTGACTGTATTTGTACTATGCATTTTACTGCTTGTTGTGGCACGTATAATGCATGTTAGGGCACGTTAGTTAAAATAAATATTTTAAACTTTCGTGTCTCTGTCAGATCTTATTGTGGACAAATACAAGAGTGCGAACGAAAGGGTGTTTGTCGTTACCGCGATTACTGAGAGATCTGGGAGTGTTGTGTTCTAGGGTGTCTAATCATTTGTTTCTCTGTGAGTGAGTAGGAGAGCAAGTGAGACACTTTAGCTAGTCGGTTCTGGACTCGTGGGTACTAAGGTGGTAAGAAGACTCAGTCCCCATACACTAAGGTCCCGTATTCCTGCGCATAGTTCTGTATTTGTGCAGAATCCCTGCAACATGGCGCCCAGCGTTTGGTCTGGTACTTATTCATGAGACCCCTGAGTAGTGCTTGTGCTTGTCCATAATACCCTCTTACCGGTTTTCAGAGACGTCCATGGTGTGAGGGGTTAGCCTCCTACATTTGTGTTTTATAGGTTTTTCAAGCTTGAATTTTAAAAGGTTTTGTTTCTATTTCTCAACCCGATTTTGCGCTACCATTCTTCAAGTTTATCCTTTTCCATTTTTTATTATGGCAGTCGCTATTCACGTACCTAACTGCACAGCGGTTACAGCTTTCTTGACTCAACGTGGAGTCCCCAATGCGGGAGCGTCCTTTATTTTTGTTGTCGATGTGGACACGGCTTACCGCTTCGAGGTCTTTTACGCTTAGGTTACAATCCCGGCAGTGGATGGGAATGATAATTTGTTTAATGAATATACAGCAGCCACAGTGCTGCGGGCTTATTGCCCTTATGCATTAATTGAAGTTCCGTTGATGGCCTGGGAGCATACCATCTGGTTTAATGGCACCCTTCCTCACCCTGTTTCAGTGGTCCGTTGAGGCCCCTTATCAGTCGATGGGGCCACTTGGCCCATTTTGGCGGGTCTTACACCGCATCCAAATTATCTTAATGTTACACTCGTAGAGCTACGTCAGTGACATACAACACTGATTCATATACACAGAAGTGTCATACAATTTATGTCACGTGCGGTTTAAGTGGCTCCGGCTGGAGCGGCACCCCAGCCACCAGTAAATGGTGGTGGTCTTGTTAATAGTCCCGTCATGATGAATTCGGTGATGGGCAAACGTCCTCAAAACCGTGATGACTTGCCATTTTGGCTTGCACAAAAATTTGAACACCTTGAGGATGTCTTTCCGCATACTACTCCTGTAGAAAAACACAGGATTCTTACAATGAGTTTGCCAAGTCGTTTGATTCCCGCTTTAGGTGACTGTACCACCTGGGGGACGATGTTTGCTTCAGTGTATACACTGTGCTTTGGCACCCCTCCATGACCGTTCTACTGAGCATTCTAAAAAAGGTACAAGATGAGCACAGGGCTGGTCCAACCCTGGACTTGGGGATGAAGTTAGTGGGGATGTTCCCTATTGTCTCCGATATGATTCTGGCCAACATTAAAGGTTAAGCAGTTTGCTTACAAGTACATCAACGCCTAGCGGCGGGGCCGGACGTGGATCGGCAGCAACAGTTGCCAATTATAATTGCGGATGTGTATACATCTTTGGGTCGCAATAGTTAGGGGATTCGACCAGTTGCTCAGCCACAGTCTAAACCCCCTCCCAAGAAGGAGGGTCATCCAGTCTTTCCTAAAAAGGCTTGGAAATAGAATCAGCGGCAGCAACAACAGAATCCTGGGTCACGTGCAGGTTTGCCTCCACCTGACGCTTCTGAACGTAGATATGATTTGTGTGACCGCTCTAAAATTAAGACACCTGAGAGGTTTCAGGTTCCTGATCCGCGTTCTCCTCGTTCCTTTCAGGAATCATCGGATCAACAGTTCGGTGGGGGAGGGCAGCAGGATCGCAGACAAGGCGAGTCTACACAAGCAAGACGTGACCCACAGCACCAGTTTGACCTAAAAGTCAAGCAGGAGGAGCCACCTCTATATCGACCACAATTTCAGAAGAAAAAAGTTGCCGCTTTGACAGCAAAGTATGCCTCAGACGGTGAGAACCCTGCTCCTCGACAGGAGTCGGACGGTAACCCTCCTTGACAGCGCAGCGGAGGTTACCATAATGCGGCAGACACTCCACCAGCGTCTGGAGGCGAAAGCAACTGACACTTTCATTACCGTGGAAACAGCTGACCCTCAAGTTGCCCCTCCTGATAGGCTTTATGAAGTAAGCCTCCAGATTGAAGGTGATATTAAACGCCCAGTTAAAGCAGTGTTTTGGGAAAATCTCCTTTCTTCCTATGATATTTTGTTGGTGGAGGTTGAGTGGCCTCCCCCATTTGTCCCAGCTTCCTCTAGAGGGGAGGATGTTATTCTGCCCAGTTTTTCACAATATGTTTCTGATGACGATAAGATGGCTTATGCCTCCAAGTGGGCTTTATACTTAGCCCCGGCTTTATATCGCAATCAGGCATGTTGGGATGAGGATTCCCCGGTTCATGTGATTCCTTTGCGTTCTACATCTCAGCCCCTACCACAGTATCCCATCAAACGAGACGCTAAAGCGTCCATAAGTGAAATCTTGACCCAATTGGAATACCAGGGTGTGATTGAACCCTGTGTTTCATTGATGAATAATCCTCTTTTTCCAATATTGAAACCGGACGGTTCATATCGTATAGTTTTAGATTACCGACATTTAAACAGTCATGTTTGTACCTTTGCGGTTCAGAACAGACATAGCTTTGCGTTAGTGAATAACATGGTTCGTAAAAAGTACAAAACCACTTTGGATATTTCCAATGGATTTTTCAGTCACTCTTTGGTTCCTGAGAGGCATGATTTGGCCGCATTCAGTGCACTGGGCAAACAGCGTCGATATGCGAGATTGCCTATGGGATATAAGAATAGCCCTGGTGTGTTTGCGGCATGCATAGTGTCCCTTTTGCATGAGATCGACCCCGATGCCTTCTCGTACGTCGATGATATATACTTGACGGATGATGAATTATAGCCGCATCTCTTGCGTGTGGACCGCATTATCACACATTTTGCAAATTTTGGTTACAAATTCAATTTTGCTAAGTCTCACATCGCCTTCTAGGCGGTTCTTTTTCTTGGTTACAAACTCAACAATGAAGGTAGGAGGTTGGCCCCCCACTTTCTGGAGAAATGTGCTCAATTGCAACCTCCATCTACTCGGGAGGACATACATTCCTGATTATGCCGAGCGTATCAAACCTCTTTACTCTTTGATACAACCTTCTTTTTCGTCTTCCAGTTGGCTTCCGGAACATACCACAATTCTTCGGTCTCTGCAGTCTGATCTGCTTGCGACTAACTTCTTGTTAACACAAGACAATTCTACAAATTTGGTCATAAGGATTGTACCAGGGGCGTTAGGCTTTACTTACTTGACGTTCAATGAGGGGGACACTGTCCCCATTGCTTATAAATCGCATTTGTATACTCCAGCTAAGATGCGTTTCTCTTCTACAGAAAAGATTTTGACCGCTGTACAGTTGGCTATTCTTAAGGAACGCTCTCTAGCTCAGGGTAAACACATTTTCATGGTTTCGCCGGTACCTGCTTTAGAAGCAGTTACAAAAGCTAGTGTCCCGAATTCTAAAGCCTTGCATCCTCGTTGGATACAGTGGGCTAGTTCTTTGACGTAGGCTGTTGTCATCCTTCTTTGCAAACACATGAGTTTTTACAATATGAACATGTTCATCCTCCTCCTTTGTCATTACTCCCACTTGATCAGTACAAATGCATTATTTACACTGATGGAGCTGCGCAGCCCGCCATTGGTTCTAAACATGCTTATTCAGCAGCCTGCGCAATAGTGGCAGGTAAGATTGTTGATGGGGATTTTAAATCCTCCTTGGTGCACACACAGTCTTTTGGAGATTGCACAGCTCTATTGGCGGAGCTACGTGCTTTGGTTTTGGCTCTTGAATTTGCTGATCCAGAAGTCCCCACTCGTATAGTGTGCGATTCCTTTTACTGACAATCCTTCAATGACAATTTGTTCTTTTGGACACAAAATGATTTTCGTGATTCTAAAGGTAGCGCAATAAAGCATAAAATGCTTTGGGTTTGAGTGGCCGCTCTTAAGGAACGTTTGCCACTCACAAATGTTATCCATACTTTGGGCCATCAACGTGTGGGAGCACACGCTATTGGTAATTCGATGGCTGATGAGGCGACAAATCTGCAGTAGCCACATGTTCAGTAGCAGCAGTCACTAGGTCTATGACTAAAATTGAAGATTATATTTTGGCGGCTATCGCTGCGACGAAGGAGGGCACAGAGTTTCCCCAAGGTTTCCCTTTACGTTACACATACCACTTGTTGTCTGATCAAATTCCATTTGCAACTATTCCGTCCGTTGGGGATCGGCTGATTCCCAACGAAGACCGCAGACTTTCTTTGATCATTGCCGCTCATGAAGGCGTGGCTTCTGCACATGCCGGAGTAAATGCGACAATTTCACTTTTACTGCAACGTTTCTGGTGGCGTGGTTTATATCAACAAGCACGTAAATATGTTCTTTCTTGTGACATTTGTCAACAAAGTAAGCCTTCTACTGTTTCACGCCCGCCACATACTCAACTTTACATCTCTAATCAGACATTTGGCTGCATTTATCTTGATCAGTGTGGTCCTTTGACGTTTGATACTGCTTTTAAACACATCTTGGTTGCAGTGGATTCGTGCACTAGATTCCTGTGGGTTTGGCCGCAACGCAGTGCTGACGCTCGAACTGTTATAAAACATTTGCGTGTCTTTGTCGGGACATTTGCCTGTGGCACCTTCCATTCTGACCAAGGTCCTGCGTTTGCCTCTAAGGCTTACCGGGATGCAATGAAGTCTCTGGGGGGGCAGGTGCAATTCTCGTCTCGATATCGGCCTGAGGGCAATTCTGTTGTGGAGCGGATGAACCGTGACTTAAAGCAACCTTTAACGGCTAGGGTATTAGGTACTGGCAGGTGCTGGCTGACTCATCTTTACGGAGTGCAACGTGCACTTAATAATCTCCCTAGAAGATCTCTGGGTGGGCGGGCCCCATACGAAATGCTCTTTGGCATTAAAATGTTTGTGCCACACCTTGATGGTCTAGACGTTGTGGCGGCTGCCGCAACCATTGACGTAGATAACCATTTGCTATGTTACAGGAACTACAAAAAGCTCGTGATTCCCAAGCGAAAGCCCATTTGCCCTCTTCCACGCATGCAGCGGTGCTGATTCCGGTTTCTGGCTGGCTTCCTAAAGTTGGAGATCTGGTCCGAGAAAAGGTGGAGAACAAAAAAGAATTTGGTCCCTCCTACCATGCACCGGTCAGAGTCCTTGGTTTAAAAGGCACCCGTACAGTGATTCTGCCTCCACTACCTGGTCATAAGGAGAATCATTACATTTCCATCGAACATGTCAAGCTACACCATATGGCCGATACTAAATAGTATGCCTCCCAGCATTCCACGCCGCGATCTCTCACTGAATCCGATGGCTTCTGTTTCTTCGAATAATCCCCAACAAATGGCGGGGGAGATGGAAACTTCAATTGATTTATTGCCTGTTTTACCTTCTATATCCACAACCTCGGATATTAAGTATGCTTCTCCGCCCGTTGAGGTTATAATAGACATTCCTGAAAGTACAGTCCATTCACCTTCTACTGAATCACAACCTCCGTTGTTTCAGCAGGGGTCCAGTGGATACTATATGGACCGCACTTGTTTTTCATCTGAATCTTCTTCGTCGTCATCATCTGTCGCAGAACCCCCTACACGTACCAGTCTTTTCATCTCCTGGTTGAAAAAGACTTACCTAGTCCCTCCATGGATGTATGTACGTCTGGATGGTGCTGACAATGGTGTTCCTTTTCATGTGGATTGGGTTTGTGACTGTGTTTTTCCTCTTGATTAATGGCCATTACTTACCTGAACGCTCTGCTGTGAACTTTGTTGACGGTGTTCTAGCCCCTCACACATCCTCTCATAAAATGAAACGAGGTCAAGCCATAGTTAATATTTCAGCAGTTTTTCTCAGTTGTTGATGGCATTGTTTGGGATAAAGTACCATACCATAACCATGGCCTGATGGAACTTTTGAACATTCCATACGTTTTCCGTGTTTCATTAGGAGATGTGGTTTTGCAAGATATACACTCTGATGACTGGGATATTCATGCTGTTCATTCATTGTTCTCTGATTTGAAATATTATACTGCTTTTGACACTGAAGATTTGTTTTTAAATTCTGCGAACTATGCCGGTTTGTTCTGTTATCAACATTATGGCCATAATTTTTTACACAAGACTAACACTGTTAGACCGTTTTAATTTTACCCAATGGGAGCATTGCCCCACACCTTTGCAGGGGAGTTCAAGGACCCAACAAAGTAAATTTATGTATTTTTCTGGTTACAGTCTTTCTGACCCTCGGTCCTATTTTTATAAACTGACGATACCATCCCGCACTAAATTTATGTTGACCCACACAAAATTGATTTATTCCTTGTCCTTCATAAATGATTTCTCCGTGAAGGGTTCTGAATATTGGAAGGAAACAATTGATTTGAAATCCATTTGGGGCACCAAAAATTGGCAAGTGCAGGGCACGGAGTCATTACATCGTGCATGTCTGATACCGTCTCAACTCTTATTTTTAAATGAAACGGTACAACAGACTACTTGTTTTGGTTTAGCCACAGCCAAAAATCTAAATATTCGCTTCATTCCATTATTGGCACCTTATGAAACATGGCAAACACATACCAACTACACAACTGAAGACTTAGCTGTCATGTTTCAGAATGGCACACTTAATTCTTCCACTATTGACCCAGATGTCAGTTACGCTTTCTGAATACTACACAGGGGTTTACACAAAGTGGACCTGATCCACGTTTCCTACATTGCCATACAGTTACCACATAGTTGGTGGGTAAATTTTGTCAGCAATGGTTGGAACATTCCACACTGTCATCTGTGAAACAACACCTTTCTTTCTTGTCAGGTGACATTGATCTGGCTGATTTTCTTTTAGGTCCAAAGTCTCCTCGAACAAAACGTTTTGTTTATGCAGCCTATAATGAATTTTGGAAGCTATCGCAGATGGAAGCGGCGTTCCGCCTGCGCCAAATTGACCAAGCTAATTTAGAAAAAGTTCTTGCTGTTGTCGATAATAACATTAATACACTGTCTTCTCGTATATATACTTTGGATAATATTGTATCATCAGTCATTGACATTGTTCAACATGAAGTGTCTGTTTTGTATCAGGGTCAAAATCAGTTACGTTCTGTGATGCAATTTGCATGGACTAGCTGCTATGTTGACTGTATTTGTACTATGCATTTTCCTGCTTGTTATGGCACGTATACTGCATGTTAGGGCACGTTAGTTAAAATAAATATTTTAAACTGTTTCGTGTCTCTGTCAGATCTTATTGTGGACAAGTACAAGAGTGCGAGCGAAAGGGTGTGTCTTGTTACCGCGATTCCTGAGAGATCTGAGAGTGTTGTGTTCTGGGGTGTCTAATCATTTGTTTCTCTGTGAGTGAGTAGGAGAGCAAGTGAGACACTATAGCTAGTTGGTCCTGGGCTCGTGGGTACTAAGGTGGTAGGAAGACTCAGTCCCTATACACCAAGGTCCCATATTCCTGCGCATAATTCTGCATTTGTGCAGAATCCCTGCAACATGGCACCCAGTGTTTGGTCTGGTACTTATTCATGAGACCCCTGAGTAGTGCTTGTGCTTGTCCATAATACCCTCTCACTGGTTTTCAGAGAAGTCTGTGGTGTGAGGGGCTCGCCTCCTATATTTGTGTTTTATAGGTTTTTCAAGCTTGAATTTTAAAAGATTTTGTTTCTATTTCTCAACCCGATTTTGCACTACCATTCTTCAGGTTTATCCTTTTTCATTTTTTGGAAAATGTGCTCTTCACTTGATTTTAAGTAATTGTGCAAATAAAACAATTATCTTATCTTAATTATCTTATCCTCCTCAGGATGGACAACATATCTGCGGTGAGGCACATCAACAAGTTGGGGGCACAAGATCGTCCCTGCTGGTGGAGATAGCCAAGGACTTTATGCACTATTACCTGAGTCACAAGATATCCGTGGTAGAGGAATACATTCTGAGACAATACAACAAAGTAGTGGATTGGAACTCCTGGTACCTGAAAGATTACAGCGGTTGACAGCTCCATCCTTGTCTATTCAGGATGTTTGTAGTCCCTGCAAGGTAGACCTCTCTTGGCCTCCAGACTGAACCGCCAATTGGACGAGTTCTTCAGTTGAAGGCTGGATCCGTTAGCGAAGGCGACAGGCGATTTTTCTCAGGACTAGTCGAAGAACCTGAATGATATCTTTCCCCCGTTCACCATGATCCCAAGGGTAGCGACTCAGATCAAATGGCAAGTAGCAGAGGTGGTGCTTGTCACCCCATGTAGAAAGTGCAGCCTTGGTTCCCAGTCCTCTTGTTGTTGATGTGCGATGTCCCTCTCCTTCTTCCTTGGTCTCAGAAGAAGCTCCCGGGCCATCAGGGGGAACTGTATACAATGGTAATATCAGAGCAGTTGTCCCTGATGGCCTGGATGCCTTCCGGCAACATTGGAGTTTGCCAGGCATTTCGGATGTGGCTTCAGAGTTCATTAAATGAGCCTCGGCCCTCTCTACCAGGAAGAGGTATTCTTCAGCATGGAGATGCTGTATGGGTTGGTGCTTGGAACGACATGTGGATCCCGTGGCAGCAGAGTTACCCCACATAGTAAATTACTTGTTTCCGAAAGCAACTGAGGGTTTATCATACAGGTCGATGAACATTTGTCGTTCTGCTATTTCAGCGGGACATGTACAGGTTAAAGATAAACCAGTAGGGTTGCAGCCTGTCATCTGTAAACTTCTTAAAGGTATCAGGGTTACTAATCCTCCCAAGCCTAAGTATTCCTTTTTATGGGACGTGACTTTGGTCTCAAAACGTTTTGAAAGATGGCCGGGTAATGAGCAATTGTCTAGAAAACGGTTGTCGGCTAAACTAGCTATGCTCCTATGTCTCACCACTTGTAGAAGGACTTTGGATGTGAGCGTTCTGGACATTGCAGGTAGATTATTTACTGCTGAAGGAGTTTTCATTACAATTACTGGCAGGACAAAAACGTTTTAAAAGTGTATTGAGTATCATGCATTTCCTAATAATGTGCATGGTAAAATGCTTGAAAGCTTATGAGGAATGTACTTGTTCACTGAGAAATGATACCTCTGGTCAGTTGTTGATTGCTTTACAAAAACCATTTCAACCAGTGTCATCTGCCACTATAGCCAGGTGGTTAAAATCGCTGATGGCAGAAACTGGAACCGATACTCAGATGTTTAGAGCTCATTCTGTTCAGGGTGCTATAGCCACTAAATCCTTTATGTTAGGCTCCACTATTCAGGATACCATGAAATCGGCTGACTGGTCATCTGATTCTACTTTTAAATATTTTATTACAAACCAGTAGGTGATATTGCCTCAGTAGTATTCAATAAGCTTTAAACTAGCATAATTTAAGCCTCCGGTCCTGAAATGGAATAAAACAAATTGCTAGCATTCGCGCCAAGAATATTCAATTCTATTAAGGACACGGAGGCAAGGATTATCCCAGCCAGAAATATCAGTCATTGATTCGGAATGTCACGAGTTTTACTTTTCTTTTTTCATTGTTTACCCTACCCATATTTATCCCTCTGGGGTATATGGATATTATGGTGCCTTAGTTCTTTTATAGGTTCCGATCAGAAGATGGATCAAACACGTTCAAGTGTTGCTCCCTGAGTTGGCGCTTCGCGCTCCTATTGCTGGCTGAGCTGTTGCTCGCGGATTGATGACGTCTGATGGAGTTGTCCCTTCTGTTTCAGTTGATTCTTGTTGGTATTCAAGTTGTTATGGACCGTTCCGAGCAAAGAAAGAGGCTCTCAAAATAGTGTTGACTGTACTTATATGGGCTACTGGGCCAGGATTGGTGGTTATTGAACAGAGCATCATGGGAAATGTAGTTTGTTATATGTCAAATGCTTTTTATTGACTCTTTGTTTTTTGAGCAGTAAAGGAAGAGAAGCATAATCCTCGCCTCTGTGTCCTTAATAGAATTGTAAATTCTTGGTGCGAATGCTAACAAATCTTTTTTTGAATGTGCTCCTGTCTGTATTGTCCTTGCTCATTCACCATTTGAGCTCCAGCTGTTAGCAGTGGCATTTCATCAGACTGAGTTACTCTGTGTACCAACTGGCCTGAGATCTAGTCATAAAGTAAACAACACTTGCTTTACAAAGTAGAAAGAAAAACTAAATAGTAACAAACCTACAAGATAAGCAATAACAACCCAATATATAACAGGGTTGTAGTACCTTATATGTATGTTTAAGAGTTCAGTCCTATTGAACTCTCAGAACTGTGTATTCTGTGTTAGAATGTCATGATGTAGGTGTTCATGGTATGTAGGACATTGTGTTGGCTGTTTAATTGTAGTTGTAACTGTGCTGGCAGCGGAGGGGTCCCTGCATGTTCGCCCTCTGTTACTGTGTAGCTCATATGTAGTAATAAACTTACTTCTTCTTGCCTGACGCATCTGTTCTGATTACTACAAAATTGATCCTTACTGACAGTCTGTCAAGATATGTAACTGATGATGAGGAACGCCTTTTACTTCTGCAGGCCTAACAGAGCACCTTGTGGCCTGCCATCAGCTGAAGTGAACAAAGACATGAAGACCTGCGCAAAGAAAATTCTTCATCTGGTGGTTACACCGTGGACTCTCCATCCACTGATTCCACCCTTCTTTTTCTCAGCTCTGCAACTCCCATGCTTGGTCCCCTCTCTGCCGTCTTCCTTCCTGTGTCTGGACTTGCAGTAACCTCTTTTTCAGAAGGAGCTAAATACTGTGTGTGCACAGAAATGCTTTCATTTAGGCTACATGATGTGTATGGGTTTAAATTGGAATGGCATGGGGAGCAAAAAAAATGATAGATTTAGGCCCAGATATCTGTACTGGTGTGAATGTTTTACATTGTTCAACATTCTGCCCATCAATTGTTCTTTTTGCATGTTGATTTGTCTTCAGTCAAATTTCTTCCCATATTTTATTCCTGACTTACTATCATTATGACTGTGCTTGTGCTGTTTGAGCTGGAACCCCACAAAAAAAACAGTATGTTTCCTACCTCACATTCAGATAACTACCTACCTTATACTGCATTCATCCTGAAGTCAGTATGGCTTTAATGATGAATGCTGTAAGGATGCCCATCGCCTTCCTTGATATGCCAGGAGCCCGAAAGGAAAACTGGTCCTAGGAGATCAAGCGTTTTGAAAAACATCCTGAAGTTATACATGGCACTCATTTGAGATTGTCTAGAAAGCAAGCATTGTTTTATGTTTGAGTGTGGAAAGAAGATATTATTTGACCACATAGCATCAGCTGAAAAGGGAAGGTGGGGTTGAATGGGAAGTCTTTATTCAAGCAAAACAAAAAGAGGCAGTCACATTTCGACACAGTCATGAGAGTCATCTTGGAAAAATACAATTTTTTCTACTGCTACCAGCCTCTAGGCAAGTCTATTGAAGCACATATAGCAACTTTAAGACCACTAGCTAGTACTTGCTCTTTCAAGGACATGGACAAAATGATACACAACCACGTTGTGATGCAGCTCAGGAAAAGTTTGTGCCATAAAGATCCTAGCCTAAATAAAATTGTGCTTTCCGAAAAAGTGTGCAGAGATCTGCAGAAGGTCTGAAGCTCCTACGCAAACCTGATGTTCTACATGCAGAGGTGAACATAATTTGAAAAGTAATAAAGAGAAAGAAGGAGTACGGGCAAAGGCTGTTTGTTCTAGGGTGGATCTGTATTTTGCATGGCATCGAGCAAAGCAGGCCTATCCTTCAGTAAGGGGTGCAAGGGATGTGGAAACAGAGGTCATTTATTGAAGGTGTGCAAGGCCTCACGAGAAAAAAAGGTGTATACAGTTAAGGAAGAGGATAATATGCTGGCTGGTGATGAGAAACAGGAAAAAACAGTACTGTAGGTGGCCATTATGGTAAATGATTAAGACAAAAATTAGCCTAGGTGCGACATCAGAGTGGAAGGCAGTGATGTGGTAGTCCTCACTGATGTTGGGTTCAAGATTACCGTAATTTCCAAAGAAACAAGAACGGCAAGGACAAAGAACCTTTGAAGTCAAGCCATATCATACATGGAGGCTACGGAGAACACAAAATCAAATTGAATAGAGTGTTCCAAGTCAGACTGTCTTTTAATGAAAGAAACATTGAAACAAGAGTGTATGTTGTGGATTATAAAATGAACATTCTGGGATGGGAGGAACAACAAAAGTTTAAAATGCTAATAAATCCTTGCAAACAACTGTATGCATTCGCATTCAAGAATGTGTCATCGCAGTTGTATTGGAGTAATACAAGGAAGTATTCAGAAGCAGTCAGGAATGCCTAAAAAACTTTGAACACCAGATTGTCTTAAAGGACAATTTACAAGCACCTGTCTGCTCATGCTGAAGTTGACAATATTAGAGGAATGTTACTAGAACTGTGTCTTGGACCACATCAACATTTTAGAATGGTTGTCAACTGTTGTAATAACAAGAAAGAGTGCAAAGACTGTGCCAATGCAATCGCCACACAGTAGCCAACTGTCTATGGTAAGATCTTTACCAACTTTGACTTCAGTTTGATCTATAATCAGATTCTGTTACAAGAAGCCTCAAAAATGTACAAAGCTTTTATGATTCAAAAAGAGGGTTACTAGTTTTATAGAATGCTGTTTGGTTTCAATTTCAGTTTTTCAATGTGTGATGAACAGTGTTTGTTGAAAAGCATGGTATAAGGGCATTCCAAGATGGTGTGTTGGATTATAGTAAGACGTTAGATGAGCTTATCACATTTTTAAAAAGGTTTTACAAACAATCCAAGACAGTGGTTTAATGTTACAGAAAGAAATTTACATTTATTTTAATTCCTGTGTTGAACTTTTGGGGTTGGTCGTTGAGAAAAATGGGCTAAAACCTAAGCTATCCTTAGATTTAGATATATCCAAATAGCACTCTCCCATTCATAGCTGCCAGTTTTCCCTGGTCCATGCGTGATGTGCTACTCCAGTGCAGCTTTTTTTCTTTTTAATTCTGGGACTTGTAGTCCTGTTATAGAATGGAATACGCAAGACTACAAGTCTCACAATTCAAAGAAAAATCCTAGATGGGAGCAGCACGTCATGTATGGGCCTGGGAAACTTGGCAGGGCAACCCATTAATAAGGAAGAGTTATTATCTTTTGAGTTTATCCATTTGAAGATTATAAAAAAAAATATGCTGAGAAAGAGCATCCAACATGGAATAATCAAAAAAGGTGTTGTCATCTCATGGAATGAGGAATACAAATCGCGCATGAAAGAAGTAAAGAGAGAATTAGAAATGGTATGTCTTTTAAATCTTTAAATGAAAAAATGCAGTGCATTCTGACAATCATGTAATCTTTTCAACCTCCCTGTTTCTGATCTCCTTCCCTTTCACATTAGACTCCCAGAAAGACTGATTACAGTCACTGGCTCAATAGTGACACAATATTGTGTCAGCCCTGCCAAGAACCACGCAGCAGGGGTTAGACTAACACATTTTGGTGCTGGTGGCGGCATCACCGCACTAAACTGCATTAGTCACGCATTAACATAGCTCCCCGACACACTGGGGTTCATGAGAGGTGCTCCCTGGCTGAATAAAAGCAGCCTGTGTGGGCAATTCTTGCGCTATTTAAAGCTTTAAATGTAGTAGCCTGTGCTTGTTTAGAATGTCACTGGTACAGAACCTCACTGCGTGAGGGTTCTGCACCAGGAGTTCTAGCTCAGGCAGTTGGTGTTTTTCGTGGATCTCTGCGGCTGCTCTGCTTGGTGGCTCAGATGAAATATCAATAAAGATATCTTCAACTTACCTGGTGTTCCTGATTTGACCACAACATCTTTGTGGCGACGAGCGCTGGGCCACCATCACCACGAACCCGTGTCCATCGGCCGGACTGCACACTCTGAAATTTCGTCGGCGAGAGAAGGAGTCTTCAGTTAAAGGAAAACTGGTGGTGAAGACATCCATTCCCGACGGTCTTCAAGTTTATAAACATTCGCAGAGACGTTTCCTGCAAATTTGGTGGAGGAGCAGCGAAAAACGAGGTCAGTGGCAGCTGGAACGCATGTTAGAGATATGCGTTCCAGCAACGGACAAAAAATAGCTTGGGCAGAGTGAAGATGCGTAGTGACGTATGCACGCAAGCGTCTGCGCTTCATTGTTGAAACGCACAAGTATTCAGACGTACAGTGACGTGTCTTCTGCGCCTGCGATTCACCCTTGGAACGCACAGTGCTTCTTTGTTAAAAAAAAAAAAAAGAAACAGAACTAAGCTTCCTCAGTGCCCGCCACTCAACACTCCTACGTGACAATTGAGAAAGAGAAGCGGCAGGGAATCGAAGCTACAACGTCATAATCGTGCAAGAGGAGCGGCAGGCAAGTGTAACTTAAGGCACACAGGTACTGTCCTGAGATTTCTTTCTTGACTTTTGCGCTGCATTTCTAAATGGAAGAGAATTTTGGTGAAGAGAATTTTGGTGAAGCATCAATGGAATTATTTTTACAAGTCTCTACAGCGTAGCTCTTCTTAAAAAAAAAAAAAGCCAAGGGTTTTGTCGAGTTTTACAGAGGCACTAATATACCACTGCACTTATCATCTGTATTTTTCATTATTGGTTTGTAGGTTCAACAGGGGTGCTACAGCTTATTATTTTTAGAGACTTTCATTTCATTTTGGCAAACATTGTCCACTTTCAGAATACTGTCACTTTTAAGTGTTGCCATTTACACGATATTCTAAGTCCTGTTACCTTATTGTTGTGGAAATATGCAAGCTGTTTCACCGCCTCCACCATTTTTAGAGACACCTGGTGAACCACCCATCAAATGGAAGCAGTGGTTTGATGGGTTTGAAACTTACCTTGGTGCGATTGGTGCGAACAGATTTAGAGTTGAACGCAAGAAATACCTTCTGCTACACACGTTAGGTTTTGAAGGAAGGGCTATTTTAAAACATCTTCCTCCTCCAGTTGTTGATGGGGAAAACACGCTTGATGAATACCAGGATACAATTAAAAGGCTCCAAACCAGATTTGATGTTCAACCTAGCATAGTTGTTCTCCGCCACAAATTCTTTTTACGAACACAAAACACAGGGGAAGATGTTGACAACTACATCACGGCTCTGAGGAGACTTGTAGCAGAGTGTCAGTTTGAAAACTTTGCTGACCAACTGGTTCGTGATCAATTTATCTGTCACTGTACAGACAAAACCATCAAGCAAAAACTACTTTCCATGGGGAACCTTACTTTGGAGGAGACGATCAAGGTAGCAAAAAGCATAGAGACTTCACAGTTGAAACTGTCTCTGCCGTGAAAGTAAAGGAAAATAAAGACAAGGAGAATAAATCTACAAACAGACCTCGTCCAAGCTTTGCAGAACGGCAGAACTCATTTTTTTCACAGAGTAACATCTGTTTCAGATGTGGATATAAGACTCACATGGGAGGTGGGAAATACCCGGCTAGGTTTGTGACTTGTAGAATTTGCAATAGAACAGGTAACTTTGCTAAAGTGTGTCAGTCTACTAAAAGCAAATCAGTCTCTCAACCTTCTTCAGTAAAATGTGTTGTTGATGGAGGTATGCTTGGTGACGACAAAGAGTCACTAAAGACCTCAGTAACATGGTCGTGGTTGTACAAGATGATGGGGTCATTAGGGGTAATCCTGAAATGTGCGTTGATCCTTTTGTAGAGATATTAGTGGGAGATCAAGTATTGAAACTTCTTGTTGACTCCGGTGCTCGTATCTCTATGATCACGTTAAGCCTCTATGATGTGACCTGGCCAAATAGGCCCCTGCTACCTCCTGATCGTAAAGCTGTCTCATACGAGGGACGAGAGATCAATCTGTCAGGCTACATTGAGGAGATGATGGAGTTCAAGGGGAGGAGAATTGCTGGAAAATTGTATGTTGCGCACAAAGGGTTGAACATCTTGGGTTGGTTCCACCAGGGACTATTTGGTATGGTGCTCAGGCCTGGAGCAACAGAACAGGTTCTTGCCATAAGAGACAATCCAGATCTTGAAGATCTTATCAATAAATTTCCCCGTGTGTTTTCTGGTGAATTAGGCAAGATTAGGGATTTCCAACACAAAATTGTTGTGAAAGATGGCGCAAGTCCTGTCAAACATAAGCTGAGAAATGTCCCCTTTAGTGTTAGGCAGGATCTTGAAAAAGAACTTGATTCTTTGTGCACTAAGGGGATAATTGAACCAGTTGAATCCTCCCTATGGTTATCCCCACTGGTTGTTGCGCGCAAGCAGAATGGTGAGCTTAGGGTCTGTGTTGACCTCCGCTGCTTAAACAAAGAAATCTGGGTGGATTCCCATCCTCTACCGAATATTAATGAACTGTTGGCAGGTCTGAAGGATGCGAAGATATTTACTAAATTAGATTTAGCATCTGCCTACCATCAGGTAGAGTTAGCCCCTGAGTCTAGATACCTTACTGCATTCGTTTCCCCTTTCAGCACCTTTCAGTATGTCCGGATGCCGTTTGGACTTGCGTCAGCTGCATCAGTTTTTCAGCGACTCATGTTCAATATGCTGAAGGGGATCGAAGGGCTATCTGTGTTCCAGGATGATGTCCTTGTCTTTGCACCTGATAGAGTTACACATGACACCATTTTAAAGGAAGTCTTGTCGAGGTTCCAGGCTAATGGTGTGGTATTACGTAGGGACAAATGTGTTTTTATGACCAAATAAGTTGAATATTTGGGGCATTTAGTTAATGAAAATGGGATTCTTCCCAAGTCTAGTTTGGTTGATTCGATTGTCAAGTCAAAACCACCTGCTGACAAGACAAGTCTCAAGTCTTTTCTTGGTCTTTGTGAATTTTATTCACGGTTCATTCAAGATTTTGCAAGCAAGTTGAGGCCTTTGTCACAAATGTTGATGAGAGGTGTTCCATTTGAGTGGAGTGGCGAATGTCAGAATGTTTTTGAGTGGGTGAAGCAACAACTTGTCTCGCCTAAGGTGTTAAAACATTATGACCCTTCTCTTTCTTGCACGCTCACTGTTGATGCCAGTAATGTCGGTGTGGGAGCTGTTTTATCTCAGAAGAAAGAAGGGGAGGTCAGGACTATTGGGTTTGCCTCCAGGGTTTTGTCTCCTTCAGAGAGGAAGTACTCAGTCATCGAGAAGGAGTTGCTGGCATGCTGGTGGGCAGTGATGAAGTTTAGAAACTTCATTTGGGGAAGGAAGTTCTGTCTCCAGACTGATCACAAGCCTTTAGTCTTCATTCTCAGTGGGAAGAATGTCAGGAGTTTTACTCCTAGGATTGCACGTTTGTCCTCTAAACTTCTCCAGTTTGATTTTTGTGCTGAATATATTCCTGGAAGTAAAAATGGGTGTGCGGATTTTCTCTCTCGTTCCTCTGACACTGTGGAAAATGACCTAGACATAGGTGAGGAGGACAAGGAGGAGTTTATTGTGGCTGCAGTGGATCTTGCACAGTTATGTGCAATTTCTGAATGTGAATGGCGTCAGGCCCTCAGTTGTGATGCTTCTTTGGATCTAGTTATGAAATATGTTGAAAAAGGGTGGCCCAAAGAGAGGAACTTGAATTTTGATTTCAAAACATTTTTGCAAGTTGCAGATGAACTTACCATTGAAGATGGGTTATTACTGAGAGGAGACAAGCTTGTTCCCCCTCTTACTTTGAGAGCTACCTTAATCAAGCATGCGCATGAAGGACATCTGGGTGCTACTTTGACAAAGAAAAGGGTGCGTCTCTCTTTCTGGTGGCCTTCCATGGACAGAGAAGTGGATGAGATTGTTAGGTCTTGTGTGATTTGTTCTAGCTGTGACAAGACTGCTAAATTGCGTACTCCTCTTCTTTCTCCTATTGAATTGCCGGCTGCACCATGGGTGAAGCTGGGACTTGACATTGTAGGTCCCTTTCATGCTCTTGATCCATCATCAAAGTTTGCTTTAGTTCTTATGGACTATTACTCAAAGTGGACAGAGGTGAAGTTAGTGAGGGAGGTGAGTTCAAGAACTGTAGTTGAGTTTCTAAATGATGTGTTTATGAAAGAAGGTTTTCCTGAGTTCTTAGTGACAGACAATGGTGCTCAGTTTGTTGCTTGTGAGGTTGAGGAGTTTCTTCTCACCTCTCCTCTGGTATTAAGCACCTCAAAAGTTCTCTGTACCACCCACAGACAAATGGTCTCGTTGAGCGGATGAATAGGGTGCTTGGTGAGTGCATAAAGTGGGCTATTGCGAACAAATGTGTTGTTGCCAATTCCGTGAGAAGCATGCTTTTGTTTTACCGCACCACCCCTCATTCAACCACGGGGTTTTCACCTTTTGAGTTGTTACGTGGTCGGAAAGCTGCCACTGCTTTTTGTCATAATTGGATGAGCAAATGGGTCAAAGGCAGACAATGGACGGATGAGAGTGTCAGAGGCCATGTGTGTTTGGCTCAAAATAAACAGAAAACGTACTTTGACTCTAAGAAGTGTGTTAAAAACATGGAGATCAGTTTGGGTGATTACGTCTGTGTTAAGAAACCTGTCCATGTGAGGAAGGGTTCTTCCAAGTTTAGTCCACCTATCAAAGTTGTAGATGTGAGAAAGAATTCTGTGAAACTTGTCAATGGACAGTGGTGGAACAAGTGTTTTTTGGTGAAGAGTGGTTTGCGTTGCAAGGATGTTGGAAGTGAGAGTGGTGAAGGGAGTTTAGATTGTGCGGGCCCGCCCGTCCTGAGGCGTAGTGCTCGAGTTAGGAAAATTCCTTTTCGTTATAGAGTTTAATTTTTCTAATGTTTGTGTTTTTCATTATATAGTTTTTCTTCCCACAGGTGCTGTATTTCTATCCTGTATTGCTTTCATTTTATCTAGTTTCTTTTCTTTTCTTTTCCTTTTGTTGTAAGTTTCTTTTTGACATTTTTGTTTTGAGGGAAGACCCATGTAGTAGCCAGTGCTTGTTCAGAATGTCACTGGTATAGAACCTCACTGCGTGAGGGTTCTGCACCAGGAGTTCTAGCTCAGGCAGTTGGTGTTTTTCGTGGATCTCTGCGGCTGCTCTGCTTGGTGGCTCAGATGAAATATCAATAAAGATATCTTCAACTTACCTGGTGTTCCTGATTTGACCACAACATAAAATCCGGCAGCTGAGGCACTCACATGTTGCCCTGGTGGTCCCTGCGAAGTCTAAGACTTACGTCAGAAACATTGTTTTGGCAATGTGCAGCAAAAACAACTTGTGCTCTGGCGCCCTGCCCCTCAGAGACACATGTGTGCCACTGTATCTTTGATCGGCTGCAGGCTGCTTAATCGTGGCAGAGTGGTTTTCGTAAAAACATAAACTATTAAGCGCCAAGCCCACCCAGCCTCACGTGATGGCGCTACTGCAGTTAATTTATCCAACCTGGTCACTGACATAAGAGTGGGGTTGGGTGTCCGCTCCGTGACCACTGAATTCCAGAGAGAGCAGGTCAAATACTGTGACCGTCTTGTTTGCAACCAGCTCTCAACGAAAATTAATCCACCAGCACCAACCTGTCTCTAGATAACCTAATTCAGCAATAATGCCACGCTTTACTTTATGTTGCACTCCCTAATTTGCATTTGTTAGATGAGACTTCTTCGCAGAGAGGCTGCCGGAGACTCGTCGCGGCCATGGTTCACTCAGATCTGTTAATGCTTCTTGAAAATATAATTTAAATGTACAGCCTGGCTGAGTCTGTAGCTCTGCTCACTGGCTGCTCTCCTCAGGCTGGTGTCGAATCAGGCTGAGCTCTGCAATTTAAAATGCACTGGCTACTTGAAAATTGTATTTATTTTACAGCCCTGACTGAGCCTGTAGTTCATTGCTCTCAGTCTCCTCAGGCTGGTAAAGAAATCTAAAATGTATTTAAACTAAAAACTCAAACATAAGGCATCTTGATAATAGATATACATCAGACGGGGTCACAGCGGAAAAAGCCGCACTGAAGCCGACACGTCCAAGCCCTGGAATGTGCACGTGAGGTGCACCTCGGTGCTGGCTTGGTTCTGTCCAAGGTCTCTGTTCCTAGCATGTCTTTCCCACTCCATGTTTCTATAATTCATGCTCAGCTGTGTTTGGATTTGGATCCCGCTTCTAGGATGTCACTTATATCGACAGATGTTAGTTGCTCCTCAAGTCCAAGCAATGTAGTCCCTTACTAGGTGTGTGGGCTGATTTGTTTGGCTGTTTGTGGGCCTATTGGGTCACAAACCTTGTCTGCAGGAAGCATAAATGCACTCTCCCATATCTTGTAAAACACCTGTACAGCGTCTTGACAAGTTCCAATCTGGCTGATTTGCACATGTGGTCCACTTTTTTAACTGTCTGATTTGCTAATGGAGACCACTTTTATTTTAGTGCCCTGGCTTGTTTTGTGTCTAAGTCCAGTCCAGGAGGGGTGAGTTTCCTCTCCGGTCTGGCTGGCATACATAGATGAGCAGTCTGACAGCTCAGGACAGGACTGCAGCCTGCCTTGTGCCCACCTCCGAGGCTCAGCCAAAGAACTTGGAAAACACTCAGTGCAAGAACTCACCCTGGCAGACCCTCCCTAGGCATTGTCTTGTAGGTGAGTCATGTACTCTTTCTGCACTGTAGCTCATTCATCTCTGCAGTATGTGCATTAACATACTTGGTCGCACTACCAATTTTAGTTATATTATACTGACAACCAGAGGAATGTTTTTTCTTAATTTCATTATATTTTCAGGTGCACTGGTTTCTAAAATTTACTTGATGCCTGTGGCACAGTATCGATCCATGACAGATGTTTTGTCAGGCTAAGCATAGGCCCCCTGCAAACTTTCTCATGGTGTGTTTTAATTGTGATGAATGATGGTGCAGCAATTGTTTTTTGCCGTACAGTCATCTTAAAAAGAGACTGTAGATTCAGTGACCTTCCATTTCAGGGGTATTGCTTTAGTTTCAAAAGATTTTTAGAGCTTCCCACTGCTCAAAAGTTAGTCATTTCTGCTATTTAGCTCTTTCAATGTTCTTCATTGCTTGGTTTTACTTGCTAGAAAGTGTGACTCCAAGTTTAATACATTTGGTAGTTGAATGTCACTCATAAGTGCATTGAAAGCAAGAAAATGTCACACATAAGCCATCTGAAAACTTGCCAGCTATGTGTAGTGACTGAGTAATTATGTATTAGCAGGCAGCTGAGATCATCCGCGCTGGGGCCTCTGACATCCTGTTTGGTACAGCCAGGTCCCACAGTGCCCTTCCATTTCTGGTGCTTTGCAGCAGTTATAAGATCTTCTTAGAGTTTCTTGTTGCTCAAATGGGTGTAATTTCTGATATTTAAGTTTCCCTCATCTTCATTGCTTCATTTTGCTCACAAGAAAGTGTCACTCGTTGTTGAATGTCACTCATAATTACACTTCAATTATGAAAATCTCACACATAAGCAATCTGAAACCTTGGCAGTTATGAGCCACTGAGGGTAAAACATGTTTTCAGGGTAAGATGAAAAGTATTTTTTTGGGTTCTCTGTTTAGAATGTGGGCGAGTGAGCCATCCTGGCAACCACTGCTTAGGTGGAATGAGAATGTTGGGGGTGGACCTGGCAGTTGCTGGCTTGTCGTTGGCTCTGCCGGTCGCATTGATGTATCTCAGTCAATAAACCCTGAAGCACTGACCTGCGAGTTCTGCCTTCATTGGGACTTTTCACTGGCGACAACTTGAAACGAACTGCAGACCAGCAGATTAGGCTTGTTCTTCTTGAAGCCTATTTTTACCTGCAGCGGTGAGCTCAAGTGTTGCTGGGGCTGTGTATGAGCATTTGCTCAGGTCGGCTCTTGAACGCCCTGCAACCCAGCTGGACTGCGTGTAGAGTCCTGGAATTTGTATCTATTTCCAGTTTCAGTGAAGTCTGTGGGACGTCATCGATGCTACGCTCTGTTACGGGGTGGTACGGAGCTGTCTGTTGCCCAGCGACAGTGCTTTGCGGCCTACAAGGATTCGTCGATTTCAAGCGGCCACATTCCTTCATGGTTGCTTAGCAACGCCGAAGCCAGAGTTGTCGGTGTCTATGTTTCTGCTGTTGGAAAGCTACGTACATCCGCGCTCATTATCCTTGGAGCACATCTTTGCCTGGTGATTGGTACTCCTGGATTTGGGCAAAGTCTAGCGAGAAACAGCCCTGAAGGCATTGGTGACTCGCACACCATTAGTCAGGTTTTGCCAAGTCTGCTAGCAACAAAGGCCATTGTGCGCATCGGTGATACGCTCACCTAGGTATCGTAAGAACTTTTCGATTTTGCTGTTAATTGATAATTACTCTACACATCAGTGATATGCACATCTGTTGGCTACACTGCGTCAAGTTTGTCAGAAACTAAGGTGTGAGAGGGTCGATGAAGACGTTATGTTTCCCCCCCTGTCTCCGTGCTCCCCTAACACTGTACCCACACACGGAGATCCGCGCGGACTGGGGAAGCAAGTGTTAATTCCGCCGGCTGCCTCTTGCCTCTAGGGACGTCACGAACAGCTGAGGCCTTGCCACCAATCAGACCACAGAGAGGCGGGGTCATGGTCCCTAAAGGCGGAAGCCGCCGAAAGGGAGGGCGCGTTATGCCGGGAGGAAGAGGAAGAGGAGAGAGACGCCGTGCCGAAGGAGACGACTCGGAAGGAGAGTAGAGAGGAGAAGGAGACCACGGGGAGCCCCGACCCTCCGGACCCGGACGAAGACGGCGGATCCGAATCCTGGACGGAGGAGTGGTGGACGCCCCCGGAGGATGCTGGAGAGCCGCCGCAGCTCTGGAGAGTTGCGGCTGACGCGGTACGTGGCTTGGGAGGGGGAACGGGGAGGGAGTAGAAGGGAGGGTCGTCGGGAAGATTGGTTTTCTTAAGGGATTCACTGAGTGCCATCACTGTGTGTGTGTGTGATTCCCCACCGTTTCCTCCACGTCGCTCGATCCTCACGACTGTATCACCCGCTCCACCTGTGTTCTTTCACCCCCTGCACTGAAACCAAAATCCACCCTTATTCTGATATTGCGCATTAGACGCTAAACGGGGCACTCCATGGAGATCTGTCCGGAGGCCTCATGTTTGGGCTTCTATCTGTCTTGATCCGCTGTATTTTCTTAGTCCACTTCATTTCCGTACTACGCACGCCTGTGGACTCTACAGCCAGTGAAGGGTTCTGTCCTGCTAAACTGTTACCAGGACAAGGTGTAGTAACCGCTCCTCTCTTATGTTGCTTCTCTCCTTTGTAAGCCTCCCGGGACATCCACCCCTGAGAGATGGACCCCCCCCCTGAGGAGTGAGGAACGAAGACCCCAGCTACCGCCAGGAGAGAAGACGACCCTTACAACCAGTCACAGTTGACCTTGTTTTTGTACAACCAAATAAAGTGCATCACCATTGAGCCCATAATCCGGCCTCCTCGCTTCTTCTTCCGCCCGTCCCTCTCACACCTGGTGTCAGAAGTGGGATCCCGGAAGATGGAGGCCGCGATGCAGAAGATGGCAGAAGGGCAGGAAAAACTGGGCCAGGTTATGGAAAGGTTTCTGGCCGTCGCGGAAGAGGACAGGGGACAGCTGCATAAAGCTCTAACAGAACAAAACCAGGCCCAAGAGGCCACGTTTAGTCGGTTGGCTGACACCCTGGGTCAACAGAGGGGCTTTTCCACACTTCCGTCGGTGGTTCTGCAGAAGTATGTTAGTGGCGAGGACCCCGATTTTTTCTTTTCCAATTTTGAGCGTATGGCCAGGGTTGCCGGATGGGCAGCAGATAAATGGGGACAGTATTTGGGACCTCTGTTGACAGGCAACATGCAAGCGGCCTACCAGGCAGCAAACCCTCTCGGCCTAACTCCGTATGCAGATGTAAAAAGGGATATCCTGGAGAGGCTGGGTTTGGATGAGGAAACCTACAGGATCCGGCTGCGGCAGGTCAAGGAGGGGCCTCAGGAGACACCTCGGGCTCTCTCATATCGTGTCCGGGACCTGGCCGACCGGTGGCTGAAACCCCTAACATCGTCTAAAGAGGACATTATGGAGAAAGTCTATTTAGAACAGTTCCTTTCTTCCTTGTATCCCGCTGCACAAAAATGGGTCCGGCAGCACACCCACTTGACCTTTGAGAGAGCCGTCGAGATCGCTGGCGCCTTCCATAGAGCACAGGAATTGCAGCGGGGCAAAGAGGAGCAGCATTGGAGACCACCAGGGGGAGGCCATCCTCAGGCGAGTAGAGCTCCTCCTCCTCCTCGTCGACCAGAGACAATGGCTATCGTGCCACCCCCTGTACTCCCTCCGCCCCGGCCGACCCCAATACATCCCGGACCGCAATGCTTTTCCTGTGGCGCCTACGGCCACATTGCCCGAATGTGTCCGCAAAAGGAGGAACCGATGGAGGTGGGCCTCACCCGCACTTTCTACTGCAACCCTATGTTAGAAAACCCCCCATATCATAGGACAGTAAGGGTGAACGGGGAAGACCAAAGGGCCCTGATGGACACGGGGTGTCTTCAGAGTGTGATGCGGCCTTCGGCCATTCCTGGAGGGGTCACCAGAACCACGGGAGAGGTCAACATACAGTGCGTTCATGGAGACAACAAAAGGTATCCCACTACCGAAGTGCAGGTTCAGCACGGACCCTCCTACCAACCCATATCACTGCGGGTAGGGTTGGTGCCACGCCTGCCAGAGACACTGGTTCTAGGGTCCGACTATCCACATATGTCCAAGGTGATACCAGAACAAGGCGTCGATCAGGACGATTGGTGTCAGTCTGCCCCGTTTGCAAAAGAACCCTCCTTGGCCTGCCCCTCCGTGAAAAGCCCCAAAAGCCGGAACCAGAAGAGAAGAGAAAAAAGACACTGGACGAGGATTGCCCTAACCCAGACCAACGAAGACCCCCTATGGCAATACGATAGGGGTTTCTTTGCTGCCCAAAGAGAAGACCCAACCTTGAGAGAGGCTTGGAACCAGGCCACCGACGTCGAGAATCCAGACAAAGTAGGTCCTCAGTTCTTCACAAAGGGAGGGCTGGTGTATAGAAAAGGGGGAAAGAACCAACCACTCCAATTGCTTGTTCCCCAGTCCTATAGAGAGAAAGTGATGTTCCTCGCACACAGCCATTTGTTGGGGGGGCACTTTGGGGAGGAAAAGACAGAGAAAGATATCCTAGGGAAGTTCTTCTGGCCAGGCATATACCAGCAGATTCGTCAGTACTGTAGAAAGTGCCCAATATGCCAAAAGAATAGTCTGTACCGACCCCCTAAGGTGCCCTTGCGTCCTTTGCCCGTCATTGAGGAACCATTTTCTCGTGTTGGGATGGATATTATTGGCCCCTTACTCCCCTCCCGAAGTGGATGTAGGTACGTGTTGGTGATAGTAGACTATGCCACCAGGTTCCCCGAAGCGGTGGCCCTTAGACACCCTAATGCCCAACAAATAGCCAAAGCCATGGTGAATATATTTTCCAGGGTGGGTTTTCCCCGGGAGGTAATATCGGATCAGGGAACGCCCTTTGTTTCCCACCTTATGAAGCAGGTATGTTCACAGCTGAAAATAAAACAGATACGTACAGCGGCCTACCACCCCCAGACGGACGGGTTGGTAGAGCGGTATAATGCCACCCTTAAGACCACCCTGAAGAAAATGTTAGACCTTGAAACCCGCCGATGGGAGGAAATGTTGCCCCTAGCACTGTTTGCTATAAGGTGTAAACCCCAGAGAAGTACCGGTTACTCACCATTCGAACTCCTATATGGACGACAACCCCGCACTCTGCTTGACATGGCCAGGGAAGAATGGGAAGAAAGGCCCGAAGGGACCAAACCCCTCCCTGAATATGTCATGAACCTGAAGACCCATCTCCAGGAAATACGTAGCATATGTAGAGTACATCAGGAAAACGCACAGGAGGGCCAGAGGCGACAGTACGATAAAACTGCTAAACCACGTACCCTGAAAGTGGACGACCACGTCCTCCTCATGATGCCCACTTCTGACCATAAATTGTTGGGTCAGTGGCAGGCTCCATTTCGGGTTGCAGAAATAGTCACCCCCGTCACTTATCGTCTTGAAATGGACCCCCTAAATAAAAACAATACACAGATATTCCACATAAATCTGCTAAAGAAATGGTGCGGGGAGCCACCCGTTCCTGTTTCCCTGACTAGGAGTCCCCCTGTGCTATATCACCAAAGTATGGATCCCGAGCTGTCCGAGGAACAGCAGAATGCCCTGGATTCCTGCCTGTGGCCCCTCAGGACCGTCTTTTCCTCCACCCCTGGTAGAACCACCCTAACAGAGCATTCGATCACCACTCAACCAGGGAAACGGGTAAAACTGCGGCCGTATCATCTTCCTGAGTCCCGCAGGCAGGCTGTGGAGCAAGAAATACAACAAATGCTCCACATGGGTGTGATAGAACCCTCCAAAAGCGAGTGGAACTCGCCCATTGTTCTAGTCCCGAAACCTGATGGGTCCATTGGATTCTGTATAGACTTCCGTGAAGTCAACAAGATCTCCCAGTTTGACACCTATCCACTGCCTCGGGTGGACGAACTGGTTGAGAGGTTGGGAAAAGCGCAATACATTAGTACGCTAGACCTGTGTAAGGGGTACTGGCAGGTCCCCTTGACAAAAACAGACAAAGAAAAAACAGCCTTCTCCACCCCGGGGGGGTTGTATCAGTTTACCGTGTTGCCCTTTGGGTTGCACGGGGCCCCGGCAACTTTCCAAAGGTTAATGAACAATCTGCTCAGACCCTGTGCCACGTATGCCGCGGCATACATCGACGACATAGTCATTCACAGTCCTACATGGGAAGAACATCTATGCCACCTGGCCATGGTCGTTCGGACCTTAGGAGAGGCTGGCCTCACCATTAATCCCACCAAAAGTCGGCTGGCTACCCGGTCAGTGAAATATCTCGGGTACCTTCTTGGGGAAGGGCTAATCAAACCCCAGAAGGCGAAAATAGCCGCCATAGCTGACATCCCTTTCCCCCACACCAAAAGAGAGCTGAGGGCCTTCCTAGGTATCCTCGGTTATTACAGACGCTTTATTCCCGAGTTTTCACAAACAGCAGCCCCTTTGACCGACCTCCTGCAAAAACATAAAAATGCAGAAAAGGAATTACGATACCCTTCCACCTGTCTCCAACTAGCCTTCCAAACCTTGAAACAAGCCCTTACCTCCGAACCTGTGCTCCTGAGTCCTGATTATGGTAAATCCTTCATCCTCCAAACAGACGCGTCAGAGCAAGGACTAGGCGCGGTGTTATCCCAAGCTGACCCCCAGGGACAAGAACGGCCCATATTGTACATAAGCCGGAAGCTGTTTCCCCGTGAAAAACGATACTCAGTAATAGAAAAAGAGGCCCTAGCCATCAAGTGGGCAATCGAGACTCTCCAGTAGTATCTCGAGGGAAGGGAATTCACTTATCACACCCCTTTGGAATGGCTTTCCCGCAACAAAGGCCATAATGACAAGGTCATGAGATGGTTCCTGGCGCTCCAGCCTTTCCGTTTTACTACACTACACCGGAAAGGTAGGGAACAGACTAATGCAGACTTCCTGTCACGCCACCCCCTCGACCCTTTTCTTGCCGGCAAGAAAGTTAGGGAAGAGGGATGTGAGAGGGTCGATGAGGACGTTATGTTTTCCCCCCTGTCTCCGTGCTCCCCTAACACTGTACCCACACACGGAGATCCGCGCGGACTGGGGAACCAAGAGTTAATTCCGCCGGCTGCCTCTTGCCTCCAGGGACGTCACGAACAGCTGAGGCCTTGCCACCAATCAGACCACAGAGAGGCGGGGTCATGGTCCCTAAAGGCAGAAGCCGCCGAAAGGGAGGGTGCATTATGCCGGGAGGAAGAGGAGAGAGACGCCGTGCCGAAGGAGACGACTCAGAAGGAGAGTAGAGAGGAGAAGGAGACCACGGGGAGCCCTGACCCTCCGGACCCGGACGAAGACGGCAGATCCGAATCCTGGACGGAGGAGTGGTGGACGCCCCCGGAGGACGCTGGAGAGCCGCCGCAGCTCTGGAGAGTTGCGGCTGACGCGGTACGTGGCTTGGGAGGGGGAACGGGGAGGGAGTAGAAGGGAGGGTCGTCGGGAAGATTGGTTTTCTTAAGGGATTCACTGAGTGCCATCACTGTGTGTGTGTGTGTGATTCCCCACCGTTTCCTCCACGTCGCCCGATCCCTCACGACTGTATCACCCGCTCCACCTGTGTTCTTTCACCCCCTGCACTGAAACCAAAATCCACCCTTATTCTGATATTGCGCATTAGACGCTAAACGGGGCACTCCACGGAGATCTGTCCGGAGGCCTCATGTTTGGGCTTCTATCTGTCTTGATCCGCTGTATTTTCTTAGTCCACTTCATTTCCGTACTACGCACGCCTGTGGACTCTACAGCCGGTGAAGGGTTCTGTCCTGCTAAACTGTTACCAGGACAAGGTGTAGTAACCGCTCCTCTCTTATGTTGCTTCTCTCCTTTGTAAGCCTCCCGGGACATCCACCCCTGAGAGACGGACCCCCCCCCCCGAGGAGTGAGGAACGAAGACCCCAGCTACCGCCAGGAGAGAAGACGACCCTTACAACCAGTCACAGTTGACCTTGTTTTTGTACAACCAAATAAAGTGCATCACCATTGAGCCCATAATCCGGCCTCCTCGCTTCTTCTTCCGCCCGTCCCTCTCACATAAGGTAATTGTGCGCATTGGTGATAAGCACATCTAGGTATTGTGGGTGTCTTTCAATATTGTTCTTATTGATATTTACTGGGCATATTGTGAAGGTGGCTGTGTCGTAGCACTAAATTGTGTTGCCTTTAATATTGCATGTGCATTTATGTACATGTCAGTGCAAGGGCATTTAAATATTTAAATTGCTTTTGTTTTTTTCTTGCACTGTGTGGTTCAGCTTACAGCATGCAGCAGTGAGTGTTACCTCCTGTTCCTTTCCTCTCCACTCCAGGTGCCTCCCCTCCCCCTTTGTAGAGTGGGAAGCATGGTTGGAAGGTTTTGAAGCTTATTTGGAAGCCATACAAGGGGAGGTATTTACTCAAAAGAAAAAGTTGCAATTGTTGCACCACTCATTGGGCATGGAAGGCAGGAAGGTTCTTAAGTATTTACCTGCAGTTGTAGTCATGGGTGAAGGGGATGCCATTGATGAATATGCTTCTGCTGTCAAAATGTTGGATTCTTGTTTTGAAAAAAAGCGTAATATCATCATGGAAAGGCACAAATTTTATATGAGAAAGCAACTTCCTGGAGAGGCAGTGGATAATTTCATGAGTGACCTCAGGGTCTTGGCTTCTAAGTGTGATTACAAGGCCTTCGTTGACGAGATGTTGAGAGACCAATTAGTGGAAAAAACTAGCAGCAAAAAGGTGCAGGAAAAATTATTGACTGCAGAGAACTTAACGTTAGACAAAGCTTTGGAAATAGCAAAGGGTGAAGAGGCGATAGCCAGCTATATGGACAAGATGTGTTCATACCGTGGTTCCTGATAAAGAAGTGAGAAAGGTGGAAAAAAAATGTTTTTTAAACAGAAAGTTTCATTTGAATGTTATAGATGTGATAGCAAAAATCATTTGGGAAATGCTTCTTCGTGTCCAGCTGTCTACAAGACGTGCGAAATGTAAAAAAGGGGACATTTTGCTAAGGTTTGCAACTCTAAAGCAAGGAATGTCACTTCTGATCCTAAACGTGCTCTTTCTCTGGAGTGTGCATCAGAAGATAGTTCTGAGTCAGGAAATGAAGAAAGCAATGTAGTCATGATGGTTTCCAATGCAACTGGAATTGAGCAAAATAGGTTACTTAAATTGCACACCATGGGTATAAAAAAACCAGTGTGCCAAATTGGTTTTGCTGGCATTTATGTTTCCGTGGTGGCAGATTTGGTGTCATTTTTTACCCTCATAGGTCCGGGAGATTGTGGCAAAATAGACAATGTCACCTTGAAAAAGTCACAAATCCAACCTATTGCTTATGGGGGTAAGCCAGTGGAGATCCTGGGTGAATTCAACAGAGTTTTGCACTTTAAGGGTCATAGCACTCCTGCCACCATTTATGTTGCGAAGGACGGGCCAAATTTATTGGGATGGTTAGAACAAAGAAATTTATGCATCATTTTGGATCCTAATAGTCCCGAGATAGTAATGCTTAAGGAAGAATACAAATCTGTGTGGGTGGTTCAGGGTGGAAGTTGGAAAACAGCTTTTCCTGAGGTGTTTCCGGGAAAAATTGGGGAGGATCAAAGGATTCTCCAACAGCATAATTTTGAAGGAGTCAGTAGTCCACACACCTAGACGGGTACCTTTTGCTATGAGGAGGGAATTGGAGCAGGAATTGGAATACTTAAGCCAACAGGGTATAATTGAACCTATAGAAAGCTCTGAATGGTTAGCTCCGGTGGTTTAGGCCAGGAAGGCCAATGGCTCTCTCAGAATGTGCATTGACTTAAGAGAGCTGAATGAGAGGATTTGGGTGGATAGACATCCCTTGCCCAATATCACTGAAATGTTAAGTTCGCCTAAGGGTGCCAAAAAATGGTTCGACTTTGGACATGTTGTCCCCTTATCCTCAAGTCACCTTGCACAAGGAGAGCTGCCATCTGACATCATTTATTACCCCTTCTGGTGCGTACAGGTTTAAGAGAATGCCTTTTGGGTTGGCGTCAGCTTCTGAAGTATTTCAGAAGGTCATTGAAGCAATGTTTGTGGGGGTTCCGCATGTGAGGTGTTTTCAGGATGATATTTTAGTGTATGGAAAAAACATTGAGTCCTATGATAAGGTGTTGGCGGAAGATTTGTCCATTTTGACAGATAGGGAGGTTACGCTTAAGATAGCCACATATGTAGATTTGCTGTGGACACTGTAGACTATTTAGGTTACAAGTTGTCTGCTCGAGGTGTGGAACCAAAAGAGGACCTGATTAGGGCTATCAAGGAGTTTCCCGTCCCACAGAAAAGGATCAGTTGCGCTCCTTCTTTGGAATGTTGGAGTTTCATGCAAGGTTCATTCGGAACTGCAGTGGGAAAACACAGTACATGAGAGGGTTGTTAAAAAAGAGCAGCAGTTTGTTTGGTCCGTTGAGCATGAAAGGGAACTTCCAGATGTCAAATGTGAACTTGGAAATGCCATTCCTCTTCAACCTTTTGATACCAAGGATCCATCAATTGTGGTAACTGATGCCAGCCAACATGGTTTGGGTGCTGTGCTGTTGCAGAAAAGGGAAGGCTAAGAGGTAGTTGTAGCCTTTGCATCTAGGGCATTGAGAGAAGCGGAGCCAACATACTCAGTTATTGAGAGAGAGCCTTTAGCCTGCTGGTGGGTAGTGGATCATTTCAGGAACTACTTGTGGGGTTCGGAGTTTATCGTTCCCATCGTTTATCGTTCGCATGGACCAAAAGCCTCTGTTGAATCTGTTTACTACCAAAGGTGCTAGCAAGGCCACTCTTCACATAGCCTCCCGCTCTTAGCGCCATGAAACCGCCTGGTGTAAGTGCGCTCTACAAATATTTTTAACATAACATAGCTAAGTGGCATTATAGAATGATAGAGTACCCGTTCAGTTTAGAATACATTCCGGGGGCAAAAACATGTTTTTTGTGGATCGTTTATCCCGGTTGCCAATCAAAAGTGATGTCTCTGATGTGGAGTGTGAAGAGGATTATACAGTGGCGACGCTGTGAGAAGCTGGTTTTGGGTGCATCTCAGAAGAAGAATGGAGAGAAGCTGTGTTGGGTGATGTGGTTATGCAAGAATTTGTGGGTATGTTGGGTAAAGGATGGATACCCAAGGATTCCAATGGAGGTGTGAATTCTTATAAGCGTGTATTTGCTGAATTGAGCATCGAGAATGGGGTGATGAGGAGGAAGGATTTGTTGGTGGTGCCAGTGAAGGTGCAAAGTAAGATTTTGGCTTTGGTTACAAAGGACATGTTGGGATGAGGGCCATGAAATGGAGGATCAGGGAGTTGTTATGGTGGCCGGGAATGGATCGGAGTGTGGAGCATTTTGTCAGGGACTGTGTGGCATGTGCGGTCAGAGACAAGACTCAAGTGACTTTCCCCAGCCCGGTTGAATCAATTCCTGTTCCAGATAAACCATGGTTTAAGTTAGGGTTGGATTTCATTGGGCCCATGTATGTTTTGAATGAACGTAGTAGGTATGGGTTGGTGCTTGTGGATTATGGCACAAGGTGGCCAGAGGTCCAGTTCATGAAATCAGCTAACTCGGAGGAGATGCTGGACTTTTTGCAAACCTTGTTCTTTAGAGAAGGTGCACCAGTTGAACTGGTCATGGACAATGAGGTGCAATTTACATCCAAGGAATTTCAAAGATTTATGTCTCATTGGGGAATAAAGCATATTACTACTTCTCTTTGCCATCCCCGTAGTAATGGTTTAGTAGAACGCTACAACAGGATCATCAAGGACAACATTCAACTTTCAGTGGCTAATGGGTTGAATTGGGAGAAAGAGCTTATGGATTTGTTGTGGGCATTGCCCACCACTCCATGTGCTACCAGCAATGTTTCACCTTTTGTTCTGTTGAATGGAAGGGTGGCTGCTACCAAACTGGTTAGACCTTGGATGATATTTGGAAGTGTCACATGTTAAACTTGAGCGTGTCAAGGAGAGTTGTAAGAAGGCTCAGGAGAAGTATGCCAGCGTAGATTCTATAAAGGGAAGACGTCTATCTCTTTTTAGGTCTCGGGCCTAGAGTTGCAGTGCGCAGCACTGCTCGCGCAGCCCGAGACCTCTTGTATGGGCTTTTGAAAGCAGACCACACGCTTGTGCGTGTGGTTTTGCTTTCGCCGGCTGCCATTGGCTTTAGCGTGTTTTTTTAAAAAAAGTAATGCACGCAATTGGGCAAAGGCGGGCGCATGTCCCGCCTTTGCTCTGCCCATTCCCATCGGTGGCTAGCACGCGCAGCAGCGCGCGTTCGCCTCGCTGCCGCGCTCCCTTTCCCCCCGCTCCTCTGTGGTGCACGCGCACCACTGGTTATTTCTGTTTTCATGGTCGTGGGACGCGAGGTCCCTCCCTTCGTGGAGAATGGGAGAGGATGGGGACCCATCTGGTAAACAAAGCCAGCAGTATAAATGTGGGAGTCGCCCTGTCACTAGGCGACAGAGATAGAGGACAGATAACGTGATGCAGGCTCGGATTCACTGTAGTAGATACAGACTGCGCAGAGGAAGGGAGGAGAGAGAAAAAAAACTAGCTTCTTGGCAGAGTTTAGCCACTGAAGCTCGTGTTCTGTTTCTGCCTGACTAACGCTGCCAAAAAAGCTTTGTCATTAGACCGAAACATGCTTTAGGTCCACGAATGTATATAATAGAAGCCAGGCTTATTGAACATGGCGAAGTAAGTTAGGTATTTGTGAATCGGGCTCGAGAGTTAAAATATTAGCGGGCATTGACTGCTGAAGTGTTAATGTAGGCGCTGTGTTGCTTTTAATACTGCAACCAAAGTGCAGTGCACAGATTTAGGAAACTATCTGTACCAGGAGAGAGACTGTCGAGGACTGCGCTCCTGCTGTTGTCCCAGCGGCTGCGCCTCACCACCACCATGCCTTCTCCTCAGCACATCTGTAAGTATTTACAGTCCTGTGTGTTCTCACTGTCGAATGCTGCTCGTTGACGCTCAATCACTGCATTCCCCTTCGCTTGCTTGGACACGGTGCGTGTGAAGCTGTGAACGATTTGGGTGCATAGCTCCTTTTACAACCGTCACCTTGGGAAGCACTGGTAAGTTTTATGGAAGTAAAATTTATGTAGCGCTTTCTATCTTGACGTGGCGCTTGAAGCGCTTTGCCAGCGCGCAACATTGTTACTCGCGTGCAGATTCTTTCATTCAAAAAGTTATGGGGTGGATTGTGTGACACAATAAGTGCGATAGCCTCAACCGCGGGTACTATAGTAAGCAAGTATATACTATATAACGTGGCAAAAGAGCTGCTTAAACTTGGAAATAAGAACGTATTGTAATTATGTTTTTTCCTTACACACCGCCTTGTGGCTTGTTATAGTGCAAACATGTTCTAATTATGTAACGTCTACGCTTTGTACATTTGGTGTTTCCTCGCTGTGTTATGTCTGTGGGTGGAAATGTGTCCCTCTCTTTTACAGGAAATAACTTTTTTGGGATACGGTCGTTACAGAAACATATATTCTTTTACCATGTACAGAGCTCCGCTGTCTTTTGGCTAGATTCGTCCTATAGAAATACATATACACACATAAATACAGACATACATACAACAATGTGCGTTGATTGAACTACGTCACGTTTCAGCAATTTGAAAGTACGCCAGAGCTTTAAGCTATGTTTCGAGGGTGGGGGAGCAGCTAATAGACTGATTTGCTAATTTCATTAAAAAAATCTTTTTCTAATGAGGATGACACAGTTTCTAACGTTAAGTGATAATGGCCAGAACTTACAAAGCACAGTGTTATGGGGGTGTTTCTGTGTTAAACAACATATTTGCAAGCAGGCATTGACATTCGTTTTGCAGTGTGAAACCAGCCACGTACGGGGCGCTGCAGCAAAGTTGCTGTTCTGTCTTGCCTCAAAGGGAGAGAGAAAACAAGCATTGAAAATGCAATAGGTCTCGCCTTTGATTAAGTTAAAGCCATTTGCTTTGCTAATGGTATTGTATAGCAAAGCAAATGGCTTTAACTTAATGAAAAGCGAGACCTATTGCATTTTTAATGCTTATTTTGTATTGGCATACGAAAAAAGCAAAAGAAACAAGCATTTGCAATACAATAGGTCTGGCATTTGCGAGAATTAGAGCAATTGGTGTTGTAATTGACAATGTCTTTTACCCATGAGTTTTGGTTTGGAGTGTAGTGGATGTATGGGGTGTGGAGTGGAATTATGTGTGCTGTATTGCAATTATTAGTTGTGAGGTGGAATTGTGTTGTGTGGAGTATATTTGTGTACTGGAATTATGTGGCACGGTGAAAAGATTGGGGTGAGAGCTGCACAGAATAGATAGAAAGGAAGATAGAGAGGGATAGCTAGTTTGTGCAGGAAGTGGTGAATGAACGTGAGACAGAGGAGCAGAAAGAGGGTGTGAGAAAGAGAGAAAGAAGGAGAGAGCAGGCCACATATGCATAAAGAGGGAGGACACGTGTACGCTGAAGACACCTGAGGTATTTCCTAAAAGAAACAGGCATAAAATAAACAAAATAACAGAAGGAGAAAAACATTGTAGTTCTCTACATCAAGACACTACTAGCAGTTGCATACACGCAAAACTTTTAAGATTCAAACCAGAAACCAATCTATATAATTCCAAACCAGTGCTTAAATTCACTGGCCTTCTACATAGCCTCCTTCCACCCACAACTCTGTGTTCCTACCCTGTAGTAACTGACTGGCAGAATAATCTCAAATCATGACACCCCCTGAAACTATACTGCTTGCTATTTCTACACAGACGAATTTGAAGCAGACATCAAAACAGCAATGCAATCTGTCAACAAACAAAACAAGCATTTGCAATGCAATAGGTCTCGCATTTACGCGAGTTTAAGCTATTGGCATTGTAAATCACAATGCCTTTTATTTATGTTTTTGTGGCAAGGTGGGCTCGGAGGACGCTGTTGACTGGTGGACTGCAACGCCCCTCTCTCCCCCCCTTATCTCCCCGCAGCAGGATGAGTGGGATTCCCCAAACCAGCCTCTATTACAGGACCCGGATCATCAGGAGCACGGCGCCTTTAATTGGGGATTCCCTGCTGACGAGACTCCTCCTCCCTTCGACGTCACGCCGAACCTGCCAATAAGGAGTGAGGAATCACAGAAGCGGGTGTGCATCGACACCGGAGGAGACGGGAGAAACGTAACAGCGAGAGCCGAGAGGAGCGACATCGGAGAAGCGGAAGATCGGAGAGGGAGTAGCGGTACGGGATCCCGAGGAGTACAGGCTACGCCAGGAGGCCACCGGCACCACGCTTCGCCGAGTCACGCTCCAGGAGGAGCGTGGCTAACCCAGGTACGGGACCGGTTTACAGGGTGGTTAGGGAGGAGGGACTCTTCCGACATTTAGAGGACCGGGAGGGCAGAACGCGGTCGCCCCGCTTGCACCTTTCCCCCCCTTCACTTTCACGCGGCCGTTCTGAGCACGGGTTGTTTGTGAGGTGTCCCCAGCACTACCCTATCCCTGACTCGCTTCTAGAACGGAACCCTTACACCGTGTATATCTTTGTTTCCCCTTGCTCAACCATCCCCGTCGCCACATACCTGCACCCCGGAGAGGGAGCTCCTGTGGAGGATCAGATCCCCGAGAGAAAGGCTCAAGCTGGAGAAGCAAAGGAGAAGCAGACGGAAGGCGGAACAGACCCCATACTCCCCAGAAAGACTGTCCCATACCACCAGGAAACTGTACGGAAAAATAAAAGATTCCATAAAACGACCTAGCCTACGACCGCTTATTACGACCCCACAACAGTTTTAAAAACGAAAACAAAAATAAAAGGCATTATTTGCAATGTAAATAGCTCAAACTTGCGTAAATCCGAGACCTATTGCATTGCAAATGCTTGTTAACATAGGGGACTGAGTGAAAGTAAAACTACCAGGTATTGTGGCGAAGGGTCATTCCAAGTTCTCCCAGCCAATGGAGATTGTGGTGGTAAAGGAGAGGGTAGTGAAAATAAGTGATGGCAAATGTTGGAATAAGGAAAAATTGTCCAAGCAAAATGCAGTCAAGGGAATTATCAGTTCAATTGTGCCTCTGGAAACTCACAGGTCCAGAATGATATGAACTCAGGAAGGTCTGTGAGAGTGAGGAAGGCACCTTCTCGTTTCAAGGATTATGTCAGGGTTTCAGGTAATTTAAGATGTAATTTCAAGTGGAATGTAATTTTGTTTTCTTTGCAATATGTTCTTCTGCGTACTTTATAGGCTACAACACGTTGTTGGGCGTTATATTATCATACTACTGTTTATCATTTTATCTGTTTGAATTTTTTTTTGTTTTTTTGTTTACTCTAAGGGGAAAGATGTGTTGGGGTCCGTGTTTAGAATGTGGGCGCATGAACCATCTTGGCAACCAATGCTCAGATGGAATGAGAATTTTGGGGGTGGACCTGGCAGTTGTTGGCTTGTCGTTGGCTCTGCCGGGCGCATTGATGTATCTCGGTCAATAAACCCTGAGGCACTTACCTGCGAGTTCTGTCTTCATTGGAACTTTTCATATTTTTAGAGTGTTTGGTCCCATTTAAGTCAATAGAAGACATTTCACATGACTGGCGATGGATTGTGTCGCCCTCGATAGAATTTTATATTTTGGGGTTGGGCTTTGTATATCATACGTTCCTTGCCTTGTTCATGCCCGGTGTCGGACCATGTCATAGAATAATTTTAGTCTGCTTGTGTCCAATTTAATGTTCTCAGTTCCGTATACAGTTTATATTCCTAAACCTGCGCAATAAGAAATTGACGCCTCTAAATGGTTATTTAAATTACCAAGAACGATTCGCTTTATTTTCTATGGCGGTTTAGCATCCCGGAGTATATCTCTATCCCCCCAATCTGTCCAAAGCAGCAGCAAAACGGTTCAAGCACAACACCATTGAACACTTCCCTGATTCCCTCTTTGTTGATCAATTCCATAATGGGCACCTAGGGAAGCTAAAAAATGACTTAATTTTCTTCACCTACGACATCCCTTCTTGGTCTACCAGCTTCTTCAATTTCTTCAACGTCTCCTCCTCCTCATCTATCCCGCATGGACAGCGGCTAAAAATGTCCCCCTCCACGAGCTTTAAGGGCTCTCTCACCATTACACTCTACAATAATGGCACTGTCATGATTCAAGCGTCAGACTCCTGTCTCTCTCTCTTTGACCATCTCTTCCACTCCCTTCGCCCAACCCATACAACTATGATCTCCCTCAACCCTTCTTTGAGCTCCTCTCCTTTCTCCCTTTCGCCCCCCCCTGAACCCCTGATACTCCAGCAGGCCGCTCTCCCGGGAGACACAGGCCTACCCTCTGTTCCCCCCTGCCTTTGCTCCCACCTCTCCCTCTCTTCCCCCTTCCCAAAATGTCCCTCCCCCTATCTTGTCTGTCCGACCTCCGGCCCCCACCCCCCCTCCCCATCCTGCATCTGCCGGATTCTCCAACGTTTTCGCCTCCCCCTAATCCAACCCACCTCCCCCCCTCTTAATCCACCTTTCTTACAACCTGGTCTGCTGATCAACTTTCCTTACCTCCCCCCTTCCCTCCCCCTTTCACCTCATCCCTTTCCGCTCTTCCCCGTCCCCCGTACCCTAAATTCTTCTCTTCCACCTCCCATCTATCTTCAGCCCCACCTTCCTCATCCCTTGCTTCCCAACCTTGTCTCCCTCCCCGACAATTCCTTCCTCGTCTCTCCCTCTGACCTTGTAGTCCCTTACTCCTCCCTCAGTTTCCATCTAGCCAATTCCCCCCCATTCCACCTGTTACCTGTCCCCCTGCATTCACCTTTCATAGCCCACAGTTCCTGCCCAGCACCATCCTCTCTTTTCTCCCCATACCTCTGGCCTTCCTCGGACCCCCCGCCCTCCCCTCCCTGTACAGCCCCCTCTCCTCTCTTCTCCACGTACCTTCGGACTTCATCTGACCCCCCGTCCTCCCCTTCCGGTTCAGCCGCGTCTCCCCTCTTCTCCCCTTACCTCCGGCCTTCATTTAGCCCCCCTCCTACGCCTCAACTTTCTCCTCCTACTTATGATCTCTTCTCTTCCCCTCTGTTCAACACCAGTAAAAATATTTCTCTTCCCACCACTGTTTCACCATCCACTCCTATTGTCCACCTTCCTTCCTCACCTTCTACCCTTGCTCCCCAACTCCCCACCCATTCCCCACCCCTCCCCTCACTCCCTCACCCTCTGCACTCCCTCCCTTATCCCATTCCACCACCCCGCCCCGCCCCCCCTCACTCTCTACTCTCCCGCCCGTATCCTGCTCCTCCATCCCTCCCCGTCCTCCCTCACCCTCTGCACCGCCTCCCTCAACCCGTCCCCCCACCCCTCCCCATCCTCCCTCACCCTCTGCACTCCCTCCTTTATCCATCGAGCCACCCAACACTCCGTGCTCAGCTCTCCTCTCTCTGGAAAATAAACTTGATTCTCTCATCTATTCTATTTCCCAGCTTGTAGCGTCCATCTCACGTTTAAGCGCAAAGATGTCCCCCGTCCCTAACATACTCCCGAGGAGTTCTTTGCCCCCGCGCCCCAATAAAGCCAACCACAGTCTGTCCTCGACAGACATCACCAACTTACTGGCCAGCTACAAGACCACCAACGTCACTCCCCCTCCACCTTCCTCTCCTAATAATTCTACGCAGTTTCCTATTCAGACCATCTCCTCTGTCAGACCTTACCAGCCTACCTCTTACCGGGCTCCCTCATTCAAGAATCTTATCCCTATCCCCCTGAACAACCCTAACACCCCCATCACCAAAACATCTGCGTCAGAGCTGCACTGCTTGCTCCACAACTGCAGATCTGCAATCAAACACAAAGTGGAAATCTCTGATATTATCACCCACCAGAATCTTGACATGTTCTTCTTCACTGAGACCTGGTTTAATGACTCCTCTCATACTTTGTTTGATCTTCTGGTACCCGCTGACTACTCTATCCTCAGAAATGACAGGGCAGACAAAATTGGGGGCGGTGTCGCTATCATCGTCAGGAACTCCCTTCAAATGAAAGCCTTCCCTACCACCCTTTTCCGTACATTCGAATGCCTATCCCTAGAACTTCAAATATATCACGGCTCACCCTTTAGATTCCATGCCATCTACCACCCACCCGGTAACTGCTCTTCCTTTGTGGAGGAACTGACTGACTTCATCAGTGACCAATTTTCTCAAAGTGACAGACAGATCTTCCTCGGTGACTTTAATCTCCACTGGGGCTCTTTGGAAGACTCGGCTGCCAACAAGCTTGCCACCTTTCTCTCAGCCAATGATCCCCTCCAACATTGCTCGGAAACCACACATTCCAAGGGCTCAATTCTGGACCTTGTCATATCCAAAGCAGACCTGCTGACTACTGCTCCCCCATCCAGGTAGACTGGTCTGACCACTTCCTCATTCCCTTCCGTTTTCACCTATCGCACGTTATAACTCTCGGCCAACCTAAAAGAGCTACTACCTGGTTCCGCAACACTAAGAACATTGATCTTGACACTTTTTGTGATTCTGCTATGAGGGCACTTCCTAGACTAGACCCTAGCGTGGATGTCAACGTTCTCACTTCTCAGTGCCTCTCAGTACTAGCAGTCGAAATCGACAATGTCGCTCCACTCCAAAACAAAAGGAAAAGACCCACCCCCTCAGCACCTTGGTTCAATAAAGCTCTCTACGATGAAAGGAAAAGCCTTAGATTCCTGGAGAAACATTGGAGAAAATCTCCTTCCACCTCCAATCTCTCTCTTTTACGCTCAGCAAGATCCAAATATCACAACCACATCTTCCTTGAAAAAGCATCACATTTCAGATCCCTCCTTGACTCAGCCAAAAACCGACCCCAAAAACTTTTTGACCTCATCAAAAACCCAAACTGTTCTCCCCTAACCATTAAGCCTGAGGATTCCGCAAAGAAAGAAGCAGATTTCGCTATATTCTTTGATGAAAAGCTCAAAGCACTGGTGGATCAGGTTGCCCACCCCTCCCCCATTGAGGAGCGGAAATCCTTAGTTACATGGCAGAACTTTGACGTCATCTCGGAAGATGACCTCCTCAAATGCATCCTCGAAACTAAACCCTCCAACCGTTCTTCTGACCCCATCCCTAGTGACATCGCCATCGATTTCTACACCTATACTCTCTCCTACTGGACCAGGCTAGTCAATCTCTTCCTCAGCCAAGGCTCCCTCCCGGTTGCCCTCAAATCAGGACAGGTCACCCCTCTTCTAAAAAAACCCTCCGCCGATGCGAACGACCTCAACAACTTCCGCCCTATCACCAACCTCCCTTTTCTTTCGAAAATCACCGAAAAATGTGTTGCGAAACAACTTTCCTCACATATTATGGACAATAACCTCCTCGACGTCTTCCAGTCTGGCTTCATCCAAAATTGCAGCACTGAAACAGCCCTGCTGCAAGTGATTGACGATGCGCTGCATATACTCGACTCTGGGGAATCGTGTCTTCTGATTCTTCTAGACCTCTCTGCAGCCTTTGACACTGTTAACCATAGCACTCTCCTCAACACTCTTCAACAGAGAATGGGATTGGATGGCACAGTGCTCAAATGGTTTGCCTCTTTCCTCTCGGACAGATCCCAAATGATCAAGATAGCGAACAGTCTTTCATCTCCATTGGCCGTAGGTCAAGGCGTCCCTCAAGGTTCTATCCTGGCACCCACTTTGTTTAATCTTTACCTGGAACCTTTAGGGAACCTTCTAAGCAAATCTGGGATCCATTACCATGATATGCCGACGACACTCAAATCTACCTTAAGGTGTCTTCCGCACACGATCTCTCCCTTCTCAACTCTACTCTTAACTCTATTCACAACTGGATGTTAGCTCACCAACTCATTCTGAATCCTGCCAAAACTGAATTCCTCCTCCTCTCTACCTCTCTCTCACCTCCTCCTGTGCAATCTTGGATGGATCAGCTGAACATACTCAACAACAAACCCATCATTGTCGACAACGCTAAATCCCTAGGTGTCATTCTTGACAAAAGACTCAACCTAATCTCCCACATCAACTCTATTGCTAAGAACGCACGTTACCAGTTGCGCCTTCTTTGGGGGATCCGTCGGTTCTTCCCGGAGAAAGACTTAAAAACCTTGGTACAATCTCTGGTTCTCTCAAGACTGGATTATTGCAACTCTCTTCTGACGGGCCTACCCAAATCCCACCTCTCCCCTCTCAAATCCATCCTCCATTCAGCAGCTCGCTTCATTTCAGGGTCTAAACGAAGCGACCATGTCACTCCTATCCTGTCCTCTCTTCGATGGCTTCCGATCGAGGCAAGATCTATTTACAAAACTGCCTGCATCACACACAAAGCCTTACACACGTCCTCCCCTCGTTACCTGGCGAATAAATTGAAATTGTCCGGTGGCTCTCGCCCTTCTCGCAATGCGGAAAAGCTTCTGCTTGAATCCCGTCTTCAAAAGGGAAAGATCGATGGCGCAATCCTTCTCAGGCAATGCGGTGAGAATCTGGAACTCGCTTCCCCCATTGCTCCGTGCCACCGCCTCTACCCGGATCTTCAAAGCTGACCTCAAATCTCTTCTCTTCCAAAGACACTTTCAGAACTAATACTTTCATTCGCAGGCCCCTCTAGCGCTCTTCATTGTAAATTTGTACTTTTTCCTGTACATTCCTCACCCTTGCGTGCTGTGCTGGATTTTATGTGTGTGCTCCCTTCATTTTAAGTCCCCTGTGTAATTCACGCCCTCTCTACTCCCTCAAGAAAGTTCTTCCACTATAGGAAATTCTGTACTCCATGCCTATAGAAGTGCCGTCCCAGTGTGTTCTGAGTGACTGCCACTTATTTTGTACCCCATGTTTCATGCACACCAGTCACTTTGTCCTCTTGGAACTTATTCCTCTTTTTGTATTTGGTTTGTTTGTTTTTTGCACAATTGTCACTTTTCCTCATGCAATGTAACGCTTGCCTTTGTATTATGCTCATTTGTATCCTCCTCCTTATGTAATGTTGCTGTTCCTGTTGTGAAGCGCTCTGACACCCTCGGGTAAAGTCCGCGCTATATAAAAACGCATAAATAAATAAATAATACCTCTATTTGTATCTCATGTATCATGCACACCTGTCACTTTTTCCTCTTGGAACGTATACCTCTTTGTATCTGGTTTGTTTTTGTTAGTTGCACAATTGTCACCTTTCCTCATGTAATGTAATGCTTGCTTTTGTATTATGCTCACGTGTAACCGACTCCTCATGTAATGTTACTGTTCCTATTGTGAAGCGCTCTGACACCTTCGGGTAAAGTCCGCGCTATATAAAAACGCATAAAAAAAAAAAAAAAATCTCCAATTCCGGTCACATGGCTTAGGTCTGGTAACCATGGAGATACAGCGGGTTCCACGTCACAGAACAATCACTTCCTAGTGCGCTCGTGACTTGACTCATGAGCAACTGCGCGAGGCCGCTGAGGGGCGGAGCAAGGGCCGCTGTCACTCCGGACACCAGGAAGCACGCAGGTCCTCTCCGTCGCGCCGCGTCGTGACGTCAGGCGCTGGCCGGCGTGGAAAAGGCCGAACTGAGGCCGCCCTGGCTGTGCTGTAAAGATGGCGGCTCCGGGGGAGTATTTTAGCGTCGGCAGCCAGGTGTCCTGTCGGACCTGCCAGGAGCAGCGGTTGCAGGGCGAGGTGGTGGCCTTTGACTACCAATCCAAGATGCTGGCGCTCAGTATCCTTTGACAAAGTGTAGGGAGCGGGTGGGAGAAGAGGAGTAGGTATCTGGCGGCTGCTCGGCCTGGCCGCCAGGAAATACCGGGGCTTCGGACAGGCCTACTTATATTGGGGTTATGGTTATTTTCTCTTAGGCAGCAGATGATAGTTCTGCCGATTACGTCTAGGAATATAAAGAAAATGTTATACTTGGGCTGAGCCGGGGTGTGAACTTTGTGCGACATTCTTCTTTTGGAGTGGCAGGGTTGTTCTGTTTCCAGCGGTAGGTCTTGCTGGGTTATCAGCCTTCTTGTTGCCACATGTCTTTCAGGCGACCCCACAATGTAGCTGTGCTCTGAACGCCTTCTGTTTAAAAGGTGCCGCGGGAAAGGTGACGCTCTCCGCAAGGTAAGGTAGTTCTACACGTATGTACTATTGTAGGTTTCTTCTTGTTCCCTGCAGCGTGGGTGGCCCGCATTCTAGCAGTGGGTTCTAGTGGATTATAGCCATGTTGCTGCTGCTATTAAGGAGTTCCGTCACGTTGATGCTGCTGTTGGGTATGTTGTCTGCCTCGTAGGCGTGTATGGCAACCGGTTACATGTGATGCTGCATAGCAGTTCATATCAAATAAGTTAAACGGTGCTGCTTCTGGGAAAGCTTTATACACTGTAGCAGTGCACCATAGCTTGATAAAGTGATTACTGTCATTTCGTCCGATTTGTCTGTGCTTAAATGTAGTGCCACCTCCGGACCTTATCACGGCTTGTGCCAGCTGATTCAGTTCTGACTTGCTAAGTCTGATATTTGACCACTCAATGACAGAGTGCAGGTTTTCAGTGAAAACGGATCTCATCCTATAGTAGTGCATGCAACCTGGCTACGTTTACAGGGGTCCATGTTATGACTAGTGGTTAATGTGTGAAAGTGTTCATCCTGTTAAAGCTGAGAAGGCTGTCGCTTGGTTATAATGGTGGATTTGTTATAAAACATGGACTGTCCCATGGCAATAAGTGTCAGGACATCAGCCGCATGACAGTTCATGGCTCCACGGGTGCTGATAAAGGGCGATAACTGCTGAACAGGGTCCTTGTACAATTGGTACCTCTGTAGTGGATACTCGCAACCAAGCTATTCTATTGTGCAACATATGTTTGCTTTCCGTGGAATGTCCAATGTCACTATACTACGGATAGTATTTGTACCGCACCAGGTCTTTTCCACACTGCTGTTCACATAAAAGATTAGTTTGGTACTCTTCCAGTGCAGGCTAGAAGTGTAGTATCTAGTTCACATTGCTGTGATGTTTGGAGGTACTTTGGCAGTGGCATTTAATGGGTTGCTATACACTATTGGGATGCCACCACACACTAGTACTCCTTAAGCACATGAGTTTGTTCAATTGGTGTTATTGTAGCTTGTCTTCAGCTGTTATGTCAAACAGGTGTTTCTAGTTTTACCACCATATCGGGGCTTCAATTTACATGAGCATGACTTGAATGTGCACTTTTTTTTTGTTCAAGAGCAATGTTCTTACTTCGGGGTGGGAAAACACTGCAAGTTGTTGACATGAATACAACAACAAAAAAAATGCAGGTTGGCTTGAATATGCTTGGTGGTCTAGTGAACCTGCCGTTACTCATTTCACACATTGTTCTAGGAACGTCTTCGCTCTTGTTCTTAGTTTGTGTGGATTTGTTAAATGGCAGACTATTGAAACTTATGTTTTTTTTTTTTTTAGATATGGTGTTACAGGGATCACAGGTATGATTGTGAGGACTACATTTAAGGTACACTTCAGCTTTTCTTTTGGTATGCTCAATTAAACCGCATTTGTAAAGCGCAACACTGTCACCCCTAGGGGTATTTGGGCACGGTCTCTATTGAAGAGCAAGGTCTTGAGTCTCTTTCTGAAGACTGCCAGCAAGGAGGCTGTATGGAGCTAGAGGGGAAGGTCGTCCAGGTCTTAGCAGCGATGGAGTGGCCACTGCTGTGGCTGCGCCGGATGCAGAGGGTGTTTGTCCGCGAGTGCAGAGAAGCACAGGTGTCTAGAGGGTTGGTGAAAGTTGGCGATGGTTGATGTAGGCAGGTTCTAGGTCATGGAGAGCTTTGTAGGTGTGTGTGAGGATCTTGCACTGGCATCTCTTCTGGATGGGGAGCTAGTAGAGGTCTCAGGTGGGAGGGGTGATGTGTGTTTGTTTTGGGAGGTCCAGGATGAGTCTGGCTGCGGTGTTCTGTATGGTCTGGAGTCTTCTGAGGAGGTAGGTGGAGATGTTGGCATAGAGGACATTGCCTTAGTCGAGGCAGCTGGTGACGAGGGCCTTAGTGACGGTCTTTCAGGTATTGGGTGGGATCCATCTGAAGATTCTGTGGAGCATGCAAAGTGTGTAGAAGCAGGAGAAGGCAACTGTGTTGACTTGTCATTTCATGTTCAGTTGGCTGTTGAGGATGATGCTGATGTTGCGTGCATGGTTGCTAGGTGTAGGTCCGAGTTCTACAGGCCACCAGCTTTGGTCCCATGCAGAAGTGTTCTTGTATGCCTATGTTCGAGAGTCTGTTGATGAGGGTTCTGTGGGAGACTGTCGAACGCCGCAGAGAGGTCAAGGAGGGTCAGAGCCACTGTTTCTCAATAGTCTGTTCGGATGTTGTCTGTGGCGGCAGTCAGCGCGGTCTCGGTGCTGTGGTTGGCACGGAATCCTGAGTGTGAGGCTTCCAGTTGGTGGTTTTGTTCCATTAATTCTGTGAGCTACTGCTTGATTACTTTCTCTAGTACTTTGTTCAGGTTGGGGAGCAGGGAGATAGGACGATAATCTTTGAGATCGCTGGTGTTGGTAGAGGCTTTCTTTAGGAGTGGTCTGCGTGTTTCCATCTGTCCAGGAAGGTTGCTGTGGAGATGGAGGTGTTGAGGATGCTGGTGAATGCGTGCTGATTGGGTTCATTGCAAGGTTGGAGAGGTGGCAGGGGTCAGTGGGTGCCCCCGAGTGGATGGAAGACATGATGGCTGAGGTGGTCAGGGCAGTGAGCGGAGACAAGATGGTAATGGTTTGGCTGATGTTCGCTGGCTGGTTGAGGTCATTGGGGTTGAGGGTTGGAGGTTGAAATTGTTGTAGATGTTGATCTTGCTGTGGAAGTAGTCTGAGAGGGTGTTGCAGAGTTCTTGGGAGGTGTGGATGGTGTTCTCTTTGGCTGTCAGGTTGGAGAATTCTTTGACTATTTTGAAGAGTTTCTTTGTGTGGTTGGCTGCGGAGTCGATGAGGGTGGTGATGGATGCTTTCTTGGCTTCTTCGATGTGCCGGTGATAGTTGCTGAGGGCTGTTATGTGTGCTGCCCTGTCGGCTGGGTTCTTGGAGGCGTGCCATCGTTTCTCCAGTTGGTGGCAGTTGCGCTTGGTGGTCCGAAGTTCTGGGGTATACCAGCTGGCATGTTTGGTAGTCTTGTTGGGTTTTTTAGGCTTCAGTGGGGCCATTCTGTCCAGGCAGCGAAGTTCTGGAAGGCCTGGTCCAGGTCTGTTAAGGCGTTGGTAGGTGGTGAGGGCCTGAGACCACTGAGTTTCGGTGACCATGCTCCAGTTGCGGTGGGAGGAGCCTTGATGCCTGGTGATGGTGTGCTGGGCTTTGGAGATGGTGAAGTGTACGATGGTGTGGTCAGTCCAGGTGAGTTCTGTGTTGTGGCTGAATTTGATTCTGTCACTGGAGGTGAAAATGGAGTTGTGTGTGTCTGGCTTTGTGCGTAGGTTCAGAGACAAGTTGGGTGAGGCGGCTGATGTTCAGATTCGCCAGGAGGGCGATGGAGTTCATGTCGTTGGAGTCCTCACTATCTTGGGTTTACCAATGAACCGTGGCGTAACATGCAGAAACTTCTGTTCATAAGTATTATCCTTAACCATTTTTTTTAGAATGCCCTTCGTCTAGTGGCAAAGCTAACCACGCGGATATCTTGCTCCTAAATCTACAATATGTCTCAGATGTGCAAGTAATTACTGACCGCACAGAAACCCCTCCTCCTTTAGCATCACTTAATATTGCCAAGGTAAGCACATTTTAATTTCCACATTGTTGCTGCTTTTGCATTGTACTTGGTTTGTTAACTTTGTTTGTATATTGGTGTGCTGCACAAATGCCTGTTCTTGTGCAGCATGACCATTTGTAAACATCTTTTCATTGCGAACTTTGTTGCAAAGCTCATTAATACCTTGCAGCCTGCCACTGTAAGGGGCTTGAGTTCCCAGTAGACAAGAATAGTCACTGACATTTAAGAATTGCACATCCTAAACAGTGCTTGAGGCTGGCTTAGGAATGTTCCACCTAAAACTATCTCCACCATGTCAGGTATGTCGGGCTTCATCTCCGATCTACTTACCCAAGTAGCACTTTTTCGAACATCACTTGGTCACAGGATAACTTCATGGCTGCAGCCCACCCCTGAGGAGTTGCAGCTTTACCACTTTCCTTGCTACCTCGCCCTCTTTTTAGCCTTCTCTTACCTGCTGTAAATCTCCCCCTATGTATACTGCTGTTTTTGTATCTGTGTTTTGTAATTTACATTCAAGTAACCTTATTCAGATGCTCTTCTGTATGAAGGGTATTTCAAATAGGTGGGTTTGTTCCATGAGGGTTCTAACAACCGTGGCTGTTTTTTTAATTTTTTTAATTGCTGTGTAATAAACAGACCCCATCCTAGCAGTTGAATCATCATTCATTTGTTCTTGATCACAAGTAAGATAATCCATTAGTCAGTATTTTATAGCAACGCACGAGGAAGCTCTTTGGCTTTTGTTGAATCCACTTAGTGAATGTTTGCGAACTTTTTTTTTTTTTTTTTTTTTTTTTTTTGCATCTTCATGTATTGTTATAAATATGTGTACTATCTATTGCTTGTGGTTTTAAGTGTGTTCTGTAGAAGCACTTTTTCAATTAAATAGTTCTACCCTGTAGATTTAGAAGCAATACATAAGCTATATTTTTTTGGCAGGCACAAATGTCATTTAGTCATTGTGTTGAGTAGCCCTGTGGCTTGCAAGGAATAAAGAGCTGTATTTTTATTTTAAATATCCTCAAGTGTTTTCTTAATCGCTGTGATCCTTATATTGATGCTATGAATTGTTTAGGTAAATTACAGGCTGTCTATTGTGATGAGGACGTTGGTCTGACTAGTGCCTGAATGGCCCGGTCATGTTTTGGGATTATTTCAGATTAAACCATTACACAAGTTAGGTTCTCAAGTCTTTTCTAAATACCAAGTCTTTTAGCTCTGCCTTAGTGCATGGGCAGTTGGGCCCTGGACTCTGTTGACATTCCATGTTTAATCTGTGTGAAAGTGTGATGAGTAATATTTGCAATCTAGCATGGTTTTCTTTTTCAAATATAGTTATATGTGAAGTTTGTTTAGGTATCTTGGATATTTGCCCAAGATGCCTTGTGAAAGATGGAATATTTTGATTGGGAGCCTGCGTAATGCCTTCAGTGCTCGTTTAATGTTTGCAAGTTGGCAAACGAGACAGACGATGGACTGAATGCAGAGAATCAAACATTCACCCTCCAGTCAAAAGATCTGCGTTAAATCCATCGTTCTTTCGCCCACCATGCCACCCCATTTTAGACCCAGCCATATGCAACTCAGCCTTGACCCTGTGCCTCATGGGAACAGTCCAGCCCGAACTGTCAAGCCAGGTCCTCCCTGGACCGGAAACAAGCATCCTTGGACCGGTTTCGGGGCATCACCCCTCATTAGCCAGTATGCAACTTGGAGCATAATCTGGACTCCTGATTTATGGGTTTTTGTAACTTGTCATAAAGTGTCTTTGGTAGCTTAGTGTTGCAGGAATGAGTGTTCCATGACTACAGTTCTTTTTAGCTCTAGCCCAGTGGTCCGTTCTCGGGGGCAGTATGATTATCTGCAGGAGGGCTATCTAGATTTGTGTAATTAAGTTATTAACTGACGACAGACAATTCTCTGATGCTGGCTAAGGAAGTTTTGGGGCCGTAGCTGTCGGTAGTCAGATTGAATGTCATTCAAGTGGTGGCTTACTTACACGTTTTTGTAATGGTCTTCTGGTCTTGTTTTCACTTATTTAGTTGCAGTAGGATAAACTGGGAAATGTTTTAATGATTGAGAATTGTTTGGCTCAACTCGAGGTATGCAATGACCAGGTTTCAAAGCAGAGCGTGATTCCATGGATAAATTAATGTTTGATCAGGTGTGATTTCTTGAGGAGGGATGATTTAATGCATGCAGCTGTGATTGAATGCTTTGGTTTTTTTTTCAGCTTAATGATCCTTTTCCTCGATCATTTGGTGACAGGATTTGAGTGTGTTTTGGGGTTGCAATAATTGAAGGTGAATATCTAGTTTTGTGGTGTTGGCTGTCTGTGTCCCAGAGCGCTTTAAAAAATAAAAAACGCACTCTAGGCAATGTTGCAGGGTAGCACAAGGGGTTAAGTGTGTTTTGTTTGTGTGCTACCCCCTCCCCGACAATTGTTTAAAGAAGATGGTGTTTCTCAAATCAACATATATAGAGAATCTTGGTTTCTTTAAAGACAATGGAGGCTAACATTATGTAATATAACCTTTTGTGTTACAATAGTGGTGCTCCTAGCAGCACAAAAGGAAGGAGCCATCTTGACTGGACTTAGCGGCATGTTTGGAAAAAGTGATCTTCGTGGCACAAAATATTTGCTGGGCAGTTTAAACTCCACTGAGGAGAATACAGACTATGATAGAGAATGGGACGAATGTTTTTGAACCGTAAGACAGCTGTGATCTGTTGGGTAGCCTGGATGATGACCTGGAAGCAGGCTTCTACCTCAAACAGGGTCAAGCACCCCTCTGGGGTGAGATGTTTAATCCCACCACGATAAAGCATCCGTGCAGTTTGGGGTGGTAGCCGATGGACCATGTTCCTAAATACTTAAAGCATTGGGTCAGAAAGTCTCTGGATAAGGAGACTCCTAATTTGCTTCGGGATGAATGCCTTGGACCAGGTGTCTCCAACCAGTTGATCACGAGCTACCAGTAGCTCATTGACACCTTTAAAGTAGCTCACAGCCTTAAGTTCATTTAAAAAAAAAAGCACAAGGTCATTCTTCTAAGTTAAGGGAAGGCTGTGTTTATTTTACATTATTTTCTTCAGGCTGCGGATAACTGGGCCTAATAATGAGCAGTGATTGAGTCAGATTTGTGACACAGGGCACAGAGGTGAAGAACTGAAGCACGGACGTATTTAACTCTTAAATCCTTGTCAACGCCTTATTGGAGTGTGAGAACAATGTTTCTGAATGCCATTAAATGGTAGAAAATTAAAATGAAGTTACCTTAATGATTAAGTTAACTCCATTTTAATTTTCCCCTTTTTGAAAGTGTCACATTTACAAATAGCAGGCCTCTTGCTCCCAGTGGACACTGTCATATTTGTAACTGAAGAATTAGTCCTTTTATTTAAACGGGAGAAATTTTAAAGTGATAAAATATTTCTCTGAAACATTAAGTCTTTGTTTTTCTCCACTTTTAATTAAGCCAATTTCATCTGAAAAGCATGTTTCTTCACTTTAAATTTCTCTCATTTAATCAAATGGCTGTATTTTTCTGTTCTACTTATGGCAGCTTATCTACAAGCCATTGGGAGCAAGACGCCTGGTGTTTGTAAATGTGACACTTAAAATGGGATTAAATAAGTTTTATGGAATCCATATAAACAAAGTTACCTCTTCAGTTTCATTTTCTCCCATTTCAAAGTGTCACCTTTACACAGCAGGTATCTTGCTCACAGTGGCTGGTAGACGCTGTGCCATGTTTATAACTAAAAATACAGCCATTATTTTAAGTGTGAGATTTAAAGTGCAGAAAAATGTTCATATTATGAACATTTTTGCAGCATGGTTTCTGCAATTTACATTTTTCCCATTTAAAAAAAAAAATGGTTGTATATATTATACATGTAACTGTGCCACATGTGATGGGTATTCCAGTGCTACAAGTACATACGACGCAGGCTCTCAGCCACCCATAAACATTTATCTCATTCATACGCACACGTTTATGCATCCCCCAAAGACAACACTCTCACTGACACTCATGGCAGTCCTGTCGTATTTTCTCTAGTAGTCAAAGTATTTTGTTCAAACCATAGTATCTGGTTCTATGGACATTAGGCTTAGGTGGGCATGAGGGTGTCTGGTAACAATGTACGAGTTGCTTAGCCTTCAGTATTTCTCGATAATTTTTAGTAGTCAGAAGTTTCTTTCACTACAGAAACAGTGGGGACCCCTGCCCTAGACCCTCTACTGAGGATAAGATTTGCTTTACCCATAACTGTTGTTTTTATTTAAATTCGGAAAGGACCATAGAAAGGGAATTGCCTTAAACGGAATCAGTACAAAATCCTCAACATTCTGGGTCCGCTTACCTGCTTCCTTGATATGGCAGAGAAGGCCAGGGGCAAGAGTGGCAGTTAATTTGGATCTGTTGAGGGGTTGGGCACAGTGCCATCTGCTTGCTGAGTAACACAAGCGTGAGTCTGATAACAGGGAGGTGGAAAGCAGTACCAATGAGGATGAATCCTAAGTTGGCTGACCTGCCCACCAGAGAGGTCATGAGAGACCCCAAAGGACTCCTCTGAGGAAAGTTTTGTAAAGTCATTAAGGAAATAAATTTCCACTTTCACTGATTTCAGTAAGGCACAAACTAACATGCGAAGGGACTTCGTCTCCAGGGCTGTTTTTGGACGGGCTGACAGAAGGGGACTGTCAGCTGTGGTGCCTTCAAGTCCCAATTTAACACACAAGAACCAAGGAACCATGGCAGAGGGTACTGCCCCAATTCAAAGTTTTACCCCTAGAGAGGAGAGAAACTAGATCCTGTGGTGGAAGATCTATTATCAGGCTCTAGATCACACGGTGAAGTGTTTGTTCTTCCGAGGAAAAGGTAAGGGGAAGGATTACTTTTTTTTCCACAATTGGGAGAAAATCACAGGAGACGCTTGGGTTTTAGAAACAGTGGTGGGTTTCAGGATAGCTTCTGGAATTTTCAGGTCAGACAACCCAAAGCGTTGGCATTGGATGCAGAGAAAATGTCTGATAGATTGAGAAGTGACCCAGATGTTGGAGAAAGGGTCATTGATTCATGTCCAGAGCAGGAAAGATCAGGAAGCTTTGCGAGTACAGTTTTCCTTGTAAGGAAGGACCAGGCTTGATGTCCTGTCTTAAAATTAAGAAACTGGAACAAATTCCTGATCTACAGACACTTCAAGATGGAAGCTGAAACCACAGATGGTTTCTGGGGAATGAGAAGTGAAGAGTCTCCTCTGTTTAATGTGCGCAGTGCAACGTCAACCAGTTAATATTGCAGTTTAAGTTCTGAATCCTGATTGGAGTTAATCAGGATGGGGTTTTCTTTCCAAGACATTCACAAACGATACACTGGAGATGGGCAGAACCTACTCGGACATAACCTCAATTAATGAAAATGTCTGACCTATTAGTTCAACAAAGGGTGCTGTCATATGGAGGTTGGTAGATGATATGGTCCTTGGTTTGTGTTGGATCTACTTTTTGGATTTATCTTAAAAAAACAAAAAAAAAACGAAAAAAAAACCAGGTAAGTCAAATGGCTCTTAAAAGCTATGGAGTCAACTTAGATGACTGACATTCCTCCTTTTTACCTATACCTTGGATAATGGAAATAATTTGAGAGGTTTAGTACTGGCTGAAGGATTGAAATACTCTTAGGCGTAGTAGGTCAGGTTTGGAAACGATTTAGTGTAGAGGAATTAATGCTGTTTGTACTTGCCATCTGGTTTTGCAACTCAGTAGGTTGATTATTGGTGGAACCTTAAATGTAATGGTATTGATATGATCATAGATCACTTTTTTTCTGCTCTGATTTTGAGGTGGCAGGGGAAGTTTATAACTTGTTCTGGGTGTTCCACAGCTTGGCAGAGGATGTCACTAGTGGGGTCTATCAGATCCCACTAACTGATAGAAGTGGTGCTATTCTTGATCAGGGGATCCCGGTAGTTTTGGCAGCATTTTTGTTGCATGAGAAGGAAGCCCAGCGGCCTAGTAGCAAGAGTGCGCATGGGTGCCAGTGGAGAGATGATGCCCAAATTCTCCCTTGAGCGAGGGGTACGCCAAGTTTGCATTTTAGCCCCGCTACTTTTTATTATTTATATTAACTGCTTATGCCCCCATTTGATCAGGAGTCCTGTAGACACCACTAGGATTGCTCAGACCAAGGTACCTTCACTGCTGTATGCAGACAACATGGTCCTACTAGCACGAACCCGCAATGCTCTGGATGCTAGTGGATCACTTTTCCTTTGAGCAGCCTTGACTTGGTCATCAATTTCAAATCTCATTTTATGGCCTATGGGCCTGGTTAAACCAAAATTTCTAGGCAGCGTAAACTATTTTAGTTACCTGGACGTGTTTTTTTAATTCCAGGGGTAGCTGGCAATCGCATTTCACCAACTCAAGACTGAATCTCAGTAGGGAGGCCGGCGCTGTCCTTAACCCTCACATAGTTGCTGGGAAAGGAACAATTTTTCCACTTACAACAGTTTATAATGCCCAGTGTGTCCCAGCCGCCACACTTGGGGCTGGGGTATGGGCCTATGTTAATGCTTCCTCTCCAAGCTGAGAAATCTTATCCTCCTAAGGGTATGGACCTACCTCTGTGCAGCTCTAGTTTTATCATTCACTCCATTACTTTTACAACATATAACTGATACGATCAATCTGGCCCCTCTATTGTTGTTGGTCAGTGTTTGGACTAACCCAGAGGTGTCGTTATGCAGAAAGATCATCTCGGATTGTCTTCGGTTGGATAAGAGAAGTACCATTCCACGGTTAAATTGCATCTCTAAAACTTTCTATGCATTGGGTTTGTCTCCCGGTTTATGATGCCACAGAACATCAACCAGGCATTGGTTAAGAGCCGTCTCTCAGATCACTGTCTGACAAATAGGTTGAACACTGAATTGCTGAAGTCATCTGTGTTGACCGTTCACAGGTCTTTCTTCTGTGGAACCTGCCCTATATCTGTCTTTAGATCTTCCGCACTGGGAGAGGTCTCCCCTCTTCCGCTTTAGAGCAGGCACGATTTGGTGGCTCTGGTGTTTCTGGGATTATTCTATCCCTATGGGGAGCACTGCTCTGACCTGCCCCTGTGATGGCTCTTCTGAGTAAACTCGGTTGAATTTCATGTTTTTTTGTAAATGTTTGTCATTTGTTGACACTGCCTCAAGCCATTAAATAACCTGTGCCATTGAAAATGCAGAGAGGTGCTCTACCACTTGCAACTGTTGAACAGCTATGAAATTTGTTTTGGGGTGGGCTCCTTTCTTAAAGCTGCAGTGGGATGCAGAAAATCAATGGAAGGCTATTTTAGTTTTCGACTACAGCAACTGGTATTACTATTTTTAACTGTTTAGGTCGTTTTATTTTAAAGTAGAGCCATTTTAGGTTCAAGATCTAGCCATCCAATTTTTTTAATTTGTTTTTTAAACAAATTTTATTGTCAATAGGTCAAACCAGCTGATATGTGGCTGTTGTGCCAGTAGAACCAGCCACATCATGTATTGCATTTATAATGTTGACAGCCATTTCGTCAACCAATATTAAAGAAACAGAAAATACAGTGTGAAACACAGCTTTAACATCTTGAGCTGTAACCGAATGTGCTACATCTTTTTACAATCTTTCATGTTTGTGCCCCCCAGCAACTGTGATCTAGATATTAAACACCGCCCCAATGCCCCTTTATTCTTGTTTCTATTTACATCGGGATTGTGGGCTCAATCAAGAGACCTCGATAGTCCGCCCGTCTCTTCCATATTTTGGGGTGTTTCTGCAGGCATCCCCCAGCTTTGAATATAGGCAGCTCCATACCCATACAATGATCCATTCCCTTTTGCCAGCTAGCCAGCGAAGGGGGAGAGGTGGCCTTCCATAGTTTAGTGATATCCCGCTTCGCCAATGTGCTGCCCAAGAACAGTAGGTGCCGCTTGTAGTGATTCCCTCCAATCCCCTCTGATGTGTAAAAGGACCGGTCTTGGTGTCGTTGGTATGTTCCAACCCAGTACCTCGGAGAGGCATGTCATAACCCCCTTCCAGAATTTAGTGCAGCACATTGCCAAATCATGTGCATAAAGGCACTGTCCATGGTCCCACATAGCAAGCATGCAGGGGAGGTCACGAGTCCTGCCCTCCAGAGCCTGTGTCTAGTATAATGCACCCTGTGTAAGTATTTAAACTGAATCAGTCTGTCGTGAGGCGATGGCCGCACCTCGCGGGGATTCCAACGCCTCAGTCCAATCATCTTTGCCAAGTGGACCCAAATCTGAGTGCCATGTTTCTCTGTGCCTAGTGTAGTGGGGCTGTTAGTTATAAGGGGTTGATATATCTTAGTGATTTTGTGATCCCCAAGGTCCTCCATAAAAACCTTTGCTTCTATCGGATTAAATTCGGATAGGGTTTCTAGATGTGATGTACGGAGTCAGGTCATGTAGTAGTTGGAGATATTTGTAAAACTGGGTACGGGGTATACCATATTCATTTTGAAGCTCTGGAACGACTTTAAAACCCGTCCTCGCATAACTGCCCTGAGTGTGGAGATGCCTATATTGTCCCATCCCTGAAAGCCTGCCAACGCAGCCAGTTGGGGCATGAGGCAATTGCGCCACAAGGGAGTGTCCCCGGTTAATGTACCCCACCAGCCTATCTGACGTATTGATTGTTTCCAAGTTCCGAACACTACTTTTGTTGCCTTCAGCAGCGTCTGAAGCGCTGGTCCAGCATATAGATTTGTATGGAGGGTGGTGTCTCCCATCATCCAACGCTCTATAGCGTATGCTGTGTCTATCCCCATACCACCACTCATTTACCACCAGCAGGTGGGAGGCGGCGTAATATGATTGAACGTCTGCGGTGGCCATCCCCCCACAGGATGTAGATTGAAAACGGGTGCGCAAGGCTACCGAGGCGGATCTACCCCCACAGAAAAAACCGCCTCAAGGTTGCATTTATATGTCGGAACCACACCGTCAAAATTGGGTATGGGTAATGCTGCAGCTGGTATAGGAGACGTGGAAGAGATCATTTTAAAAATGGCAGATCTTCCAAATATGGACCGGGCAGATGGGACCACGACTCATCTTTGACTTGTGACCACACGGGGACAATATTTTTCTCCCATGATGTATGTTGGGAAGCTGACAACTAGACACCCAGATATGATAGACCCTCTGTGGCGACCGTTACCTCTTTGGACTTCGTGTCCAATGCACTCTCCCTCTTCAGCGGCCCTAGAGTTGATTTGCGGGCATTCATAAAGAGGCCAGAGGTCTCTCCGAAGATCTGCATGATACGGAGTAATCTTGGCCCTGTCCTATTGGGGTCGGTGAGAAAAAAAATAGGACATCGTCTACATATAGTGCTATACGATCAGAGACCATTCAAATCCACGCACCTGGGCCTCTATTCTGACCCACGTCGCCAGCGGTTCTATTGCCAGGGCAAATAAGTATGGGGATAGGGGACAACCCTGCCGGGTGCCTCTGCCTATGGAGACAGTGTGAGAGATTGCCCCTGCCACACGCACCAACGCTGTGAGATCCGTGTATAGGAGATGTATTTGAGAGGAAGCTAGGGCCAATGTTAAGGCTTCGCAGAAGCGCAAAGAGATATTGCCAACTAAGCAAATCAAGTGCCTTGTCTATCTGCCAGTAGCAGTGTCGTAGCGCTCCATCGCCTGTATAGCATTTTGGGCACAGCGGATATTGTGGCGCGTGGCCCGGTAGGGCATAAATCCCTCTTGATCCGAGTGTACTAGCTCTGTTATATACAGCATTATGCGGTTGGCAAGAGCTTTCGCAAATATTTTAGCTTCAATATTTAAAGAAATTGGACGTTATGAGGCGTGTTCGGGAGGTCTACTGGGTTTGAGGAACACCACCACCTCAGCGTGTCTCCAATCTGGGTGGAGTTGACCCACTTCCATGGCTTCATTGACCACCTCCAGGTAGTGGGCTCCAAGTTTGGAATGATAGATTTGAAAGAATTCACATGGGAAGCCATTGGGGCCTGGTACCTTGCCTGTATGTAGGTCCATCACTGCGGCACCCAGCTCCTCAAGTGTGAGGGTGGGGTGGGGTGTGTAATTCAGCTCGAGCTGCATCTGACCGGGCTTTCTTCGGCAAGTCCGCAATAAAACGTTGTATAGTGGATTCTGAGACGGTCTCCCTGGGGGCGTATAACTCCGTATAGTAGGCCACAAAGCTGGCAGCGATTTGGGACGGCTCATTGAGCACCTCGCCATCCGAGCCGTAAATACCTGGGAGGTCAACAGGGTGGAACGCTTGTTGGCACAGGCGGTGTAGTAATTTGCTAGATTTATCCACCCACTGATATATCCTACTCTTATACGCCATCCACGCTAATCTGGCTTCATCTAGTAGTTCGCTTGCATATGTCTGTTGCGCCAGAAGCATCTGGCGGCGCACCTGGCTCCCCTTCTCCCCCCTGTCTGTGTCGAACCAGGTCCATGATCTGGACTTCAGACTATCAGTTTCTCACCGCTGTGATTACGTTGCTCCGCACAATAGGATATGTCAATGCCTCGCAGAGTCTGCTTCGTAGCCTCCCTTAGAATCCATTTTGCTGCCACTGACCCTACATTACTAGCAAGATCTTCATCTATTGCCTGGTGTATGTGTGCCCTATAGTGTTCATCGTGGAGGTGCCATGTAGCGAGACGCCAGTGAAAGGCGGGTCGCTCGGGTCCAATCCAAAACCGAAGTGTCACTGGGGAATGATTTGATAAGCCCCTGGCCAGAATTTCGTCTGTCCTAGCTCTGTGGATGTATCTGGAGGGCATGAATATATAGTCGAGGCGGGAAAACGAGTCGTGTACCCCAGAGTTGTTTGTGTACCCCTGAGTCGTCAGGTGAGTCTCCTCCATGTGTCCATCCACACCATCCCATTCACTAGGGATTTCAAACTGGAGTCCTGTATCGACGACAGTTCCCCCGTCACTCGCCACCTGTCCAGGGTCATATTTATCACGTCATTCCAGTCCCCTCCGACCACAGTCAATCAGTCTGGTATCTCGGTCCAAAGCAACGCCAGACGCTCCACTAACGTCCATGTGAGGGGCGAGGGAGCATAGATGCAATTTAGTACCAGTTGTTTCCATATATAGTGTGCCCGCTGAGACTGTATATCTGCCCTGAGGATCTATCCAGGACCTATTATGTATATACGGAATTCTGCGATGAATTAGGAAAGCCACTCACTGGGAATTCCTAGCGAACCACGAGTGGAAGACCTGGGCGTAGCCAAAGCAAGAGACATGACGTTTTGTGCCCATAAGGTGAGTTTCCTGTAACATCAGGACATCTGCTTGGTATCGTTTAGCCTGGTGGAGAATAGCGCCCCTTTTTATTTTGTCCAAGACTCCTCTAACGTTCCAGCTAACTATCTGGAGCCCACCTCCCATAGCATCGGTCATACCGGTGGGCATTGGGTCAGGCGGTATGTGTTGTGGAGTAAACCTATGTGTGGCCTCTACTGGGGGGAGGGAGTATTCTGGAAATTATGATTTGACATAGCACAGATATTAACAATAACTTGCCCAACACCCCCCTCCCACCCGTATACCTCATAACAGTTGAAGCACCTGTCACGGTGTGGGTATGGTTCCGACCTCAGCGGGAGCCAGTCGCCTGCCCACTCTAATGGATCCCCATTAAACTCCCTAAGTGTCTGATGTAGCCCCTAGAGTCTGAGAATGTCCTCTGGCGGGATGTAGCACTTCCGATCTTTCAGCATCTGTATACTTCACATGTTGCCCCAATATAAACGTTTTTTTTTTGCGAAGTTATTGATTCGCATTGAACCTAACTGTTCTCCAAGTTTAATCTGTGCACGAGTCAGGTCGCTGGAGAACGAGTCAGTGGAGACATGGCGAGCTATGCGGCTTAACCTCCGTTTCATCTGTCCATGCAAATACGACTTCTGGAAATTCAAAGAAGAGCGAGCACGATTGATAAGTCACACTTGGCCGGGCTGGGAATAGTAAAGCATAGGTAAAGTCGCGCAGGAGGGCCTTTGCCTCCATGAAGGATTGGCAGCGCTGTTGCACTAGTTCAGTATAGTCTGGAAAGATGAGACTACTTTGGGAGGCGAAGGATAAGGAATCCTTTAATCTGGCCTGCTTCGGGATAACTTCCTGAACGTGGTAATTCATGATCCGGCCTATGACCGGTCTCAGCCTGGCCCCAGGAGGAGGTTTCTGAAGGAGTGCCCTGTGCGCTCGCTCTATGAATAAACATTGAGACAGGGTATTTGGAGGAAGCCAATCCATAAGCCATGTGGTAAAAAATTTCTCCGTCTCCTTTGCAGCCCACGGGGAATCACACGAAACAGGTTGTTACTTCAGGCCCGACCTACATTCTCAACCCACGTCGCCCGGCCTCTTGTGATGGTTTCCAAGGTGCGCACCTTTTTTTTGGAGGGAGGCGACAGAATCTACCACCCCCGACAGCTTCGTCTTGGTCTCTGTGATTCTGTCCGCAGCATTGCGCAGATCTTGATGTATAAGCATTGCATCGGAGCTGGCCGCACCTATTTTCGTATCCAATATGTCCCTAGATTGCGTAATTGCAGCCATCAATGCAGCATTGCCTGGTACAACACTAGTAGAGCGCCCTGGGTCCGAAACCTAGGCCCCTGCGACTGTATATTTTTCCATTGTTATTTGCTTAGCACTCGCACCCATCACCTTATCCTCCGTCATTGGACGGTGTGACTTAGGCCCGAGGGCCAGGTCGCAGATCACAGCAGGCGTGCGGTAAACCCAGCAATGTGCACGGGTCCTGTTCTGCAGTGACGCCGCGCAGGTGTAGCGCTTTTTTGGGGGTGGGCTTTTCTTCCCTTGACCACGCTCGCCCGGATATCTTCTTGATAGGTGGAGGCCAGGGGGGAGCCTCTTGCCTGCAGGCCGGGCCACTTCAAGGCGCAGGACTGCAGTGTCACCTCAGTCTCGCGGCCTGCGCCTCTCGGCTGCCCCGCCTCCAGCCAGGCTGGGGCACGTCCCACATTTAGGGCCGATCCAGGCAGAAGGCAAGAATTCTTCAGACCGCTCCCAGCGAGTCCTGCGGTTACGCAGCCTGCCCTCGCAGCTTTCGTTCACTGCAGCCCGACCTGGCTGACGAGTCGGGGGCAGCGCGATCACTGCCGGCTGGAAGCACTGAACAGGCTGCTTTCGTGGCCCCAACTTGCTGGGTCGCTCCCAGGCGACCCAGCGCACTACTCAGCAAGTAAGCCCGGCAGTGTCACTCACCGGACCCTGGGGGTGCGCACAGCTCCTACGAGGGCTTCAGATCGGTCCCAGGCCGCAGCACTTGTCTGCTGTCGTCCCGGCTCTCAGCAACTCCGGTACAGTCTCTCTCCCTTTTCTGCTTGTGCCAACCAGGACAGGGCTTCTCTGTGGGGATGTCAGACCGTTCCAACAGGCCGATGCAGCAGGATATATGGCAGGGCTACGGGAGCTTGCCTAAGTGCGTCCACCATGTTGGACTACTTGGCCACGCCCCACTAAGTATGTTTTTAAGAATTTGGATTTTGCCATATTGTTTTACTCTATTTGTTATTTGATTTTAAATGTCATTCACTTTCTTTTATGGCCTTACATGGCCGAAAAGATTCTTTGAATTGAACTGGGGTAATCTATCTAGAACCTGAGTGGTAGCTAGACTAGTTTCCATGCATTTTGGTTTTGTTCAGAGTTTGTTGTTTGCATGACCCAGCGATGCAACAGTAGTTTAGGTCTTGAGGCTTATCTAGGTGTAACATGGTTGTAGTGGGAGAGATGGTACTATTAGATGGTATCTAAGGGAAGGCCTGCGGTAGATGTTGAAAAAAGGCTTGTGGAGCATTGGAAAACTTGCATTAGTTTTGGGAAGTGAAAACCTGGATTAAGGGATGGTGATTATTTGACTCTTGAGATTTGACATCCAGCCCAGTACAATCCCTTATATTTATTCACCAAGCTCAAGTAGGTGAAGGGAAAGAACTCCATTCAGACTGCTTAATTTATGGTTACCCTCCAATGGCCGGCAAATGTTTTAGTGCCAGAGCAGAATGCACTTTTAGTCATTGGATTTGTTTTTTTTCTTTTTCAAAACTGGCAGAACATTGAGGAAAGGCTGCTTTCCCAATGCGCCTGTGTAAAACTACCATTTGTGATTAGTTTGAAGTTTTCTGGGTTGGGTAGTCGGGACCTTGTTTCTCGTAGGGGTTATGCTTCAATCTTGTTGAGGAAGAAACAGTTATTGTCTGTGTGTGGGCGTACAGCATATGTTGGGCAGAGAATGCCCTTGAGTACATATCTGGCTGGCACAATTGTGCTTAAGGAGTGAATGGAGGAAAAAGGAATTGGGTCTGTGGTGGAGGATCTTAGGACTGCTTGTGAGATGGGGCTTAAGTTTTGGTGATTAAGAGTACCAACAACTTGTCTTAAATAACCGATTTCTGCATTTAGAAGTAAATTGGAATTTATTGAGGTTTTGTTCTGTTGCTCCACAGGTGATTTTGGTGGCGCAGGTCAATTGGTGATATTGCTATACTTTCTTGACAATGGCTTTGTAAATTACTGCAGTGAAGTCAGTAGCACAGTTTGTCTTGTAGTTTTCTTCCTCCATATTCTCTTTGAGGAAGCTAGGCTTTGGCCGGAATTGGCGGTGAAGGCAGAAGATGGCAAATGTTTGCTTTGTATTGAACTGGGTGTAGTAGTCTAAGTGCCTTGAGCAAGTTTCTTCCATTATTTGGACAAAGGTCTTGATCATCAGATATTTGCGGTGGTTGTACAGTTTTGTTTAAGGTGGCTTAGGAAAAAAATATATATTTTGGTTTCTTGCAGCATAAAAAATACTGCGCAAAACTATCATAAAATTAAGGAGACCGAAACTTCTTAATGCATACACATTTTGTAACACGTTATCTAAAGCGTCAGCTGTACAATTTTCAAGAGTACAGCTATATTTCATAACCTTCAAATTTGAGTTCAGGATATGATAAATGTGTGCAGTTCCTGGAGCATATAATATCTAAAGTGCCAACTCTGCAGTTCCAAAAATGCCAAGTGCTCATTTGTCACAATTAAATATATTTAGACAAGCAACCTTCATTTGCTACCTACAATCAAATTATCATAAATTAAATCCAACTTTCATTTCATAATCACTTTCTAAAGTGCCTTTAATATAAATAAACATTGTTTCAAAAACATTTTGGGATTATTTCCAAATTCTCAAGGTTCAATGGTTAGTCAACCTCTCCAAAACAGTTTCTTTTTCTTAATGCCAATGCTGCAGCTTTTTCTCAATATCTGCTGAGTATTTTCCAGCAAAATCCAGTTGGGCATTTGGGTCTTAAAGTTTCCAAAAAGTTCAAAGATTTATGATTTTAAACTACCCTTCCTTGCTGGCCAATGTACAGAATGTTGATCGGTGCGGAAGATGCTGATCTCTATAACTGGCAGTGGCATTAGTTGGAATCAAGGTGGCAAGATGTGTTGAAGGTGAGAACCTAGTTTGCTGTGGTACAGTGGAGCAAATATTTAGTTCAGTGTGTCTGGCAGAATGTGTTAGTAAGATATTAGCGGTGCAGGTGGGGGGGATAGGCATGCCTAGGTAGGTCTCCTCTGTGGAGAGCCTGGGGGAAGGCTAGTGAGGAAGCATAGCAGGCTGCAGCTTTGAGATCTAGGCATTTGTAACTAGAGATGTAGGGAAGACAGTTGGAAGATGGTGCACGGAGGGAGCAGGATAGGCCTTGAGAGTTAAGTTGGTTGGAGACAGTGGGGTGACACAGAATTTTAACCGAGAGGATGCCTGTGGGAGGAACATGAAATGTACCGAGAGGGCAGGTAGTAGGGATTGTCAAATGGCCTGCCTTCACATCTGGGTACTTGCATCCTTTAATGCTCTTAACTGGTTGAAGGCGTTCCCTCATTCCTTTGATATTGAAAAGGTGATTGCTGAGATGAACCAATGAGACACTGGCCAAGCCAGTGGTGGTATTCTGACACCTAGTGGAAATTTCTCTGCAGGCCAGCCTTTTTTGTTTGTTTTTTTTTAAAAAAAATTTAAAATTTTTTTATTTTATTTTTCCCCTCTTTCCCAAGAGTTGGAACAAGATTTTAGGGTTTTGTGCTGGGTGTTAAGACTATGTATGTATTTATTTAATGAGTTTTATATAGTGCTGGCTAGACCCGTAGGTATCAGAGCGCTTTACATTCGGTTACAGAAAATGATAATTACACATTACGTCAAAAATAAGCAACACATTGAAAGAGGAAAGAAAGGTGAGAGAAGTAGGGAGGAGGGGGGAAGGGGGGGTGTGAGGGGGGAGGATGAGGGAAAAGACAGCAGGAGAGACGAAGGGAAGTCTGCCCAAAGACCGACTGGGTAGGTGACATCCGAGGAGGGAATCCACAGCCCGTCTCCCCTTTAGCTAAGCAAGGTAGCTCAATCGGGCATCAGTCAAATATCTAGGTCTCAAACTGACTAGGGCGAGTTCACGTAAGAAAGTCCAGTGGATAAACAGGGTGGGAACTGTGAGCAAGGACGGGTGAGGGCATGGGTCAATAGCTGGAAAGAGAAGAGAAGAGCGGTAGGGTGAAGGGGGAGGAGGGAGATAAGGTCAGGAGAGACGCAGGAGAGTTTGCCCAAGGACTGGCTGGGTAGGTGATGGCCAAGGAGGGAATCCATAGCCCATCTCCCCTTTAGCTCGCGAGGTAGCTCCACCGGGCATCAGTCAAAATGGCTGGGTCTCAGCGGTCGATGGAGAGTTCAGAGTCAATGACTGAGGTGACCATCTTGAGGTCAGGCAGGGGGGAGGGGGGGATGAGTCCTTGATGTACGAATTCAGAGGATCCCCACAATTTTCTATACTCCGGATGAAAGGGGGTGCAGACTAAGTAGGGGATCGGCATGATGAGCAGAGCCAGGGTCCGCATGTCTTTAGGGGGAGCGCGTGATGTCGAGTGATAACCGCCAGAGGGAGAAACAGCCGCCATTAGCAGGACAGGCGGGGCGACTCGAGTCTTATTTGTTTCTATAGTGCGCGATCCACACAGCCCCTGCATATAGCGTGTTGAGTGAAGCCCCCGGCAGCGATTCAAAAATACTTCCCACTTCCTCGAATTTACTACACCGCAGGGAAGGAGGGAGCTCCGGCCGCCGTTGGGCCGTTTGATGTCATGGATGTCCCGCTGTGTCTCACTTACTCTGCTGCTGCGAACTCACTCCGCTGCCGGAACGAACTTCACAATCGGGCTACCGTAGTCCGCCTGATTGCGCCGTCTTGTCTCAGCGGTACGCGCTCCAGTCTCGATGTCCCGGCCAGCCACCGCCAAGGTGAGTGATCACTTGCTACCATACACCTTCTCCGTCATGGCGAGCGCAGATCGATCCGAGCCGCCATCTTGTGTTCTGTATGCCGTAAGGAAGTTCTCTCGGATCTGCAAGCGGGTCTTACGAAAGGTGCAAATCACTTTTTGAGGGGGTGTTGGGGGGGAGGGCACTGTCGGGTGGATAAACAGAGGTCCGCTGCATTGCAGAGCACTTCTTTCGACCACCGGGTGCGATCTCAGTTCCCCAGGAGCCATCTTGGTATATTCAGTGGCAGGGACGTCGCGGCTCATTACTCTGCGATGCAAGATCGGAGAAGGGCAATTTTGCGCTTCAAGTGATCCGCCTGCATTCCGGTTGCAGAATCTTCGTTTTAGGTAGGATAACAGCACGGCGGAACGCCGCATAGGAGGCTGGTGAGCGAGTTCACCACGGAGCATCGGCTCTGAGCGGCCATCTTGATCATCTTGATGTATGTTTCAAGAGTGTCCCAGCACCAAATATTTGCATAGGGCCGACCTGGAATCTGTAAATATTAGCACTGCTATATTGAATCATACTCTAAAACCAGTACTGCTGTGGGTCAAGCTTCTCTGCGTATCTTATTTGCCTAGTTGAAAGGCTAACCATCTGCCTATTCCTTTCGCAGCACTGCATTATTTAGTTTGCAAGTATGTTCTACCATTTTTTTAAACATGTTTTTATTGAGCATTCTGTAAATAGTGTCTTTATTGCAACAGTGCATGACATTGGTTTGCCACAGTAGTGATGCTTCAATAAGCAAGATGTATACATTTCATAACCAGGGGTAAACCTGGCAGTCC